>JAZKJV010007461.1:0-621157 GCA_037367405.1 Ottelia alismoides | reverse complement strand
TGGGATTATCATTTTCTCTCAGACCCACCACTTTTTTGGAGTTCTTTTCTTTTTGCATTTTTTTTTTCGAGTGCATCTATACAACATGTACATGTGCAGCATATATACAAGGAGTTTTTCCTCTTGAGCCAGTAGACTATCCCTCTTTTGAAGCTTTATTGCAACCCACAACTCCCGTCGTTAGACTTCATGGCAACCAGACCAAGTTGAGACGCACTTCCTTCACTAAATGAAGAAGAGAGGTTCCGCCTAGAAGTACTACCCTCATATGCTACCCCAAGTCAAGGAAGACTGCCTCATCACCACCTCATCCGTAGAGAGCTCGGTGCATAGTGCGGTTGTCCAAGTAAAGCCATAATCTATATGAGTCATGTGTTGTTGTTAAGTGCTCTACTTAGGCTCATTGAGATGACATGTGATCATAGCCTAATGGACTCAAAGAATTAAGTCACCATGGACCTGAAAAGCCTTAAGCCTAAGCCCTGTAAGGTTCCTCTTAGAATTAGGTGGATTAAGATCTTAATCAAGCTCCATTTCTCAATTTGATTCCAGGCTAGTTTAAATATCAACTATCATCCAGAAAAACTATATACAAATGTACAAAAAGATGCATATTTACACAATATTTTACAACCATGCGAAAATTTTTGAAAAATGTTTTGAAATCATGAGTTATGATGCATGAAGTGCAAGTTTTGCAAAAAGAAATTTACACACATTTACACAAGATTTTTACAAACTTTTGATTTTTCAAAACATTTTGGAAAAATTTTGTACTATATACATAATTTTGATACAGAAAATATTTACACAAGCTTTACACACAAAAGATTTTTGAAATCATTTTTACAAAAATAATTTGTACACTAGCTATTTATGTGCAAATAAAAGAAGATATGTACATGAAATTTTTTAATTTTTGTGGTTTTTAGCCATTTTTATTTATTAACACACTCACACAAAGTACGAGTTATGGCTAAAGTATATATGAAATATATACACACCCCCCTATACTTAGCTCGAACGATGTCCTCAGAGTCAAGAGCGATGAAGAAGACATAACTCGTGCTATGTATAGGGAAGTGAAAAGAAAGGCTATACAAAAGGAGATGAAAAAGTCAAGAGGGACTCGGGTCTTCCCCCTATACTTAGGATCAAATAATCCTAAGTATAGCAGGCTGTACACAAAAGGGAAAACCGAGTGGAGAATGTACAGGGTCTACCCCCCTATACTTAGGGTGAGATACCCCCTAAGTATAGGCAGCAAAACAGGGGTAGGCAGAAACAAAAGAAATACCCGAAAGGTCTCACATCCCCCCTATACTTAGGGTAAAGTGCACCCTAAGTATAGCATAATCACAAGATGAAGAAAGGGATGTGGGACTAAGGAAAGTGATGATATAGACATCTGGATCTATGTACAACGGAGGATCCGTAAAGCTCAGGCGTGAGATGCATTAGATGTGAGTCAAAGACCACATCTCACGCAAAATGAATAGGGGCAAGATCTACGACTCGCGGCTCATGATCTAGAAATGGCTTGAGCCGCTGGCCGTTCACTCGGAAGGTACTCTCAGAAGACAACTCGGATATATCGATGCTACCGTTGTCGTGTACCTTCCGAACCAGATAAGGTCCTTTCCATTTGCTCTGCAGCTTCCCTGGAAATAACCTAAGCCTCGCATCAAACAGCCATACTTTCTGTCCAATCTCAAAATGTTTGTGGCTGATATGAGAATCATGCCACTCCTTAACTTTCTCCTTATAATGTAGGCTGCTCGAGAAAGCTGCATCTCTAAGCTCCTCTAGGGCTGCTAACTCTGCCCTCCTCTGGTCTCTTACACCATTTGGATCCATCAAAATATCTGTGACTGCCCAAAGTGACTTGTGCCTCAGCTCAACAGGTAAATGGCATGGTTTGCCATATACGAGGCGAAAGGGAGATGTGCCCAAAGGTGTCTTGAAAGACGTCCTATATGCCACAAGACCGAGTCCAATAGCTGTGACCAATCCTTTCGGTCAGGGCGGACGACTTTCTGCAGAATAGTCTTGATCTCCCTATTTGACACCTCAGCTAGACCATTCGTCTGTGGATGGTAAGGTGTGGCAACACGATGGTCTATACTGAACTCGCTAGCAAGTGCCTTCACCTGGTCGTTGACGAAATGAGACCCCCCATCAGAAATCAGAACTCGTGGAACCCCGAACCGCGTGATGATATGTTCCTCAAAAATCTGCAAACTGTCCTCGCATCAGCGGCTCGGGCGGGGATAGCCTCCACCCAACGACTCACATAGTCTACGGCTAACAGAATGTACTCAAATCCCTGACTCTTAGGGAATGGACCCATGAAATCGATGCCCCATGCGTCAAAAACCTCACAGAAGTGAATGGGCTGCATCGGCATCATATCACGCTGTCCGCAAGTGCCCATCCTCTGACAGTCAGTACACCTCTTCACGAACTCATCTGAGTCCTTGAAGAGGGTAGGCCACCACAAACCGGATTGGAGCACTTTCTGTGCCGTTCTCCTCCCAGAATGATGTCCTCCTGCCTCAAGCTTGTGGCAGTAAGTGAGGACACTATGATGTTCCTCCTGAGGAATACACCGACGCCAGACGCTATCCCCTCCTTCGTGGTAAAGGATGGGATCCTCCCAGTGGTAGGACTTGGCCTTCGCAAGGAAGGTCTCACGCCTCTGCCTGGGCCAATCTTGTGGGACTTTCCCAGCAACGCGAAAGTTCACAATATCGGCATACCACGGGAGTGAGGTGATAGCAAGGATCGCCTCGTCTGGAAAGGTATCTCGAATAGGATCAATCTGCTCAGAATCCTCAGGCTGCTCTAGTCGGGAAAGATGATCCGCCACCACATTCTTGACTCCAGGCTTATCCTTGATCTCAATGTCGAACTCCTGGAGTAGAAGGATCCATCTAGTAAGTCTGGCCTTGGCATCCTTCTTTGACATGAGGTACCTGATGGCGGTGTGGTCAGTATACAAAGTCACTCTAGATCCAATGATATACGATCTGAACTTATCTAGGGCAAACACTACTGCTAGCATTTCCTTCTCTGTGACCGTATAATTCCGCTGGGCAGAATCCAATGTGCGGCTAGCATAGTGTATGGCAAATGGCACTCCATCCCTCCTCTGTCCCAGCACTGCCCCTACGGCAAAATCAGAGGCGTCCGTCATGATCTCGAATGGGAGAGACCAATCGGGTGGCTGAAGGACAGGAGCCTCAATAACACACTGCTGAAGAGTCTCAAAGGACGAAAGACACTTGTCATCGACAATGAACTCGGTGTCTTTCGTCAAGAGGTCAGTCAACGGTCGGGCAATCTTGCTGAAATCATGAATGAATCTCCTATAGAAACCAACGTGCCCCAGAAATGACCGTAGCTGCTTCAAATTGGACGGCGGTGTGAGTTTTCTAATGACGTCAACCTTGGCCGGATCAACCTCCATGCCTCTGTTGGAGATGATGTGGCCCAGCACCGTCCCTTGAGTCACCATGAAGTGACTCTTCTCCCAAGATAGAACTAAACGGGTAGCAATGCATCGCTGGAGCACTCGGTCTAGGCAGTCAAGACAGGAATCGAAACCGTCGCCGTAAACCGAGAAGTCGTCCATGAAGACCTCCAAACACTCCCCTACCATGTCCGAAAAGATCGACAGCATGCACCTCTGAAAAGTCGCAGGGGCGTTGCATAGCCCAAATGGCATGCGTCGAAAGGCGTATGTACCGAAGGGACAGGTAAAGGTAGTCTTCTCCTGATCCTCAGGAGCGATGGCCACCTGATTGTAGCCCGAATACCCATCCAGGAAGCAATAATGGCTCTTCCCTGCCAGTCTCTCTATGATCTGATCATAAAAGGCAGGGGGAAATGGTCCTTCTTGGTGGCCTGGTTGAGTCTCCTGTAGTCAACGCAGACACGCCAAGAGGTGGGTACTCGTGTAGCAATCTCCTCTCTCGTCTCACTGATCACAGTCGTGATGCCCGTCTTCTTGGGCACCACATGCAAGGGGCTAACCCACTTGGAGTCGGAAATGGGATAAATAAAATCTGCACTCCACCATTTTGATATTTCCTTCATGACAACTTCTCTTAGGTTGGGGTTCAGTCGCCGCTGGAACTCACGCGACGGCTTTGCTCCTTCCTCGAGATAGATATGGTGGGAGCACAACGAGGGACTAATCCCATGGAGATCTGCTACGCTCCATCCAATTGCCTTGCGGTTCTTTTCAAGAACTCCCATCAGACGGGATTCTTGTTCTTCAGTCAGATCGGCAGAGATGATGACTGGGTACATCTCAGACTCTCCCGCAAGGAATCGATACTTCAGCGAAGTAGGGAGCGGCTTTAGCTCTGGACAGCTGGGTGCTGGCAAATCTGGCTTCTGAAGAAGATGTGTGTATGCTGACAATTCTGCCAAATCTGCCTGGGAAAATGATAGAGAACTCTCACAAACTAGATCTGGAGAAGGTGGGCCCTCTGCATTGTCTCTGCTCTGCTCTACCTCTACCTCCTCCTCATTTGTAGGCTCAGGTGGATCCAGGTCTGATATCTGATCATCACAATCTGGCCAATCAGACTCTGAATCCGAGGGATTTGTATCAGAAGCGGTGGCATCAGTACCACCGGGAAACAAGGTGGCCTCAGCACCACCATCACTGAAATCGTGTCGCGATCAAGGTCCGACTCTGCTGACTCACTAGTATCCCGAACCAGGGCTGTGCTTTCCAGACGATCCTCTGCTATCATCTGTGCATCAGCTGTGTCTGAATATGAGAGGATGGTCTGTGCTGCAGGATCTGCCCAAGCTGCCTCATCATCTGTGATCACAAAATCACAGTCCTGGTGAATGTCTGGCTCTGTATCTGTCAGATGTTCTGAATCTGTACTTCCCTCTGAGCGGGATCGATCTCTGGCTCTGTGATCCTTAACCGTCTCTATTTGTATACTCTCGCCCTGGACGCGAAAGAATACCTTCCCACTGTCATGGTCAGTCACCGCCTTGGCTGTGGCCAAGAACGGGCGACCGAGGATAATGGGGGAATCGGTCAACGAGTCAGGGGTCTCCATGTCCAGCACTACGAAGTCCACGGGAAATTGCAAACCCTGAATCGTGACGACAACGTCTCGCAACAACCCCTTTGGCTTCTTGACAGACCGATCAGCAAACTGAAGGTATGTCCTGCTCTGTCTAAGAGTGCCCAACTCTAAGTGGTCGAGAAGGGCTGCCGGAAGAAGGTTGATTGACGATCCGCTATCTAATAGAGTACGGTCGAACCTCTGCTCATTAATCTGACATCTGACATACGGGGCTCCTAAATCTGGCCTCTTGGTCGGCAGATGGTTCTGGATCGCGTAACACGTGGCTTTTGTCAACACATGAATCTCTGCGATGTTGTTCCTCTTCTTCCTCCTGACTGTGGTCCTGTCTCTCAAGGATCGCTGAAGAAGAGGGATGTGCTGCAAAGCCTCATGGAGGGTCAGCTGGATGTGAAATCGGTCTATCATTCTCTGGCTGAACTCCTCCTGCTCTCTCTTTTTTGGATCTTTTTCTCTTTTCTTCCCCTTCCCCAACTCAAGGGCTCTAGGAAAGGGGATCACAGGGTCCTTCTCAGATGAAGGACTAGGAATAGGCCTAGACGGTTCGATGACCGGATCCTCACATACATCATTCACCACAGTGGGATCAGAAGAAACTAAACCTTTTCCTTTATTCAAAATAGAGTCCTGAGATACATTCATACGAGGAAAGACAACATCACTATCAAAATGAATATTGGTGGCCTCAGTACCACCTCTAGCTGGCTCTACAACTAGACGTCTCGCGGCCTCAGTACCGCGGGCTGGCTTGGCTCTGCTGGTGGCGTCAGTACCACCTCCTCGATATGGTGAAGCGGCGGCCTCAGTACCGCCGGTGGAATCAGCATCTCGGGTGGCATCAGTACCACCGTCATCATCAGGTGCGGCTTCAGTACCGCTCTCCTCTTCCTCATCTGGCGCTCTGGATGGATCCTCGCGTTGTCGCTCAGATGAGGCGCCGCCTGCTGGTCTTCTACCGCTCCTAAGTGTAACAAAATCAGCATCAAATAGATCCGACGACATATCATCAAATGAGTCACTAGGAGTGATAGGCTCAGTGTGAACTACCTGCTCAGACTTCCTCTTCAAGCTATTCGGATTAGGCTCGATCTGTGCAGGGATGGCGGCCTTCCCTCTCATCAAGTCCCGCATCTCCTGGCGGAACTCGTCCATCTCCCGTCTAAATGTAGCCTGCTGCTCTGTGAAGATGCGGGCTAGATCATCCAAGGCGGGGCTCTCATGGGAGCCCGACGGGTTGCCTCTCTGGTAATGAGGCTGTTGGACCTGGTGCTGCTGCTGTTGAGAGGGGTAAGAGGAAGGATGCTGCTGCTGTTGAGCTTGCTGCTCACGTCTCCAATTCTGTCCCTGCTGCAGGTAGGGACGAGGTACGAAGGATGATGGCTGGTGTGGCTGGTATGCTGGGGCTGCTGGTGATCCCTCTGCTGGGAGTACTGCCCTCCCTGACCGGTTGGCTGTTGTTGGGACTGGTTACCCCCATTCCCCCACCTGAATCCGGGATGGTCTCGTCGGATTCCAGGTTGAGGACGGTCATACCAAATCCCGTTGACGTCCATCAACGGCTCTGCATCGAAGGGGTCTGGCGGCAGTACTGCCAGAGGCTGATCCGGCTGATAGATCACCATCTGTAAGTCTGGAGATGGTGGTGACTGATAAGAGGGCTGCTGCTGCTGGTACGGCTCTGCCTGTACAAGGTGAACTTGTCTAGGCTGCTGCACGGAGCTGGAGCGCTGGGACGAGCTGCGGCTGCCACCGGAATCGCCTCGCAACTGAAGACGGGGCTGAGAAGCCGTCTGTGCCTCCTGAAGACACAAGAGATGGGTCTTTACGTCGCTCAGAGTTTGTGCCATCTGTTCCATCTGAGTTATGCCCTGGCACTGCTTCTTCTCTATTATTTCCATGCGGTCCAACTTCTCACTGATAATCCCCATGTCCGCAGCGGCCGACTCTGCCTGTGCGGCTGCAACTGTGGACGAACTGGATGGACCTGCATCAACCCGTGCTATCCGCTGGTACTGCACGGGTCCTGGCGGCTGCTGAGTTCTCTGTGTGTACAACCGAGTCTGGGACATCACCATGTAATTTTCGGCCATCTCCTCGTAAATGGCCCAGACTTGGTCGTGGTCCTTGGCAAAGTAGGACCCGCCGCAAGAAGCATTCACCAGACCCTGAAGCTCTGGCGTCATCCCACTAAAGAAGCTCTGAACTAGGTTCGGCTTGGAAATGTCGTGGTGTGGGCATCTATCCAGAAGCTCTCTGAACCTCTCCCATGCCTCATGAAATTGCTCGTTAGGGAGCATGGAGAAGTTGTTGATCAGGGCCCTCGCTGCATTCGTCCGCCCGAGTGGATAGTACTTGTTCAAGTACTCGGTGCGGAGCTGCTCCCAGGTGTAAACAAACTTCCCTAGATGCTTCAGCCAGGCGGCTGCTCTATCTGCCAGTGAAAAAGGGAAGGCCATCATCCGAATTGTATCCTGGTCCACATGACGGTCGTGGACAGTGCTGCAGATCATTAAAAACTCCTGGAGATGGAGGTGGGGCTCCTCAGTGGCAAGTCCGTGAAAATGAGGAAGCATCTGCAGGGTATTCGGAGGGAACTTGAAATCCCCTACGATAGCAGGTACCACCACCCAATGGTGCATCAGTGTAGATCCGGGGTTATGTAACTCCCGCATCGGTCTTGGTGGTCCCGCTGCGGCGGCGGCTGCCGCTGCGGCAGCTGCTGCTGCAGCTGCTGCTTGTGCATCAGCATCAGGAATGTCCTCAGGCTCGCTCTGATCTCTCTCTTCTCTGAGTCGCTCCATCTCCCTTCTCATCTCAATCATGAAAGCTCCCTGATCGCGTAGCTGCTTCTGTACTGTCTCTAATGATGCAATCAGAGTGGAGTTGATCGCCCCCTGGTCTAGTACAAAATGTTCGGGTTGGCGATCATCTGAACTGCCGGCTCCGGCCATAGTGACGTCTGCAAAATCAGATGAGCCCAATTCAGGTTCTGTCAAATTAATTCGTCTTTCCTCGGGCTCATGTCTCTCAGTAGCAAAAGAAAGGGGGTCGAGGGGGAACAGGGTGGAATCGTACTCGGGCCCAGAGAGCTGGTCTTGACTCTCACGGGCCAACCTAGATGATAGAGTAGACGCGCCTGAAAGCGGTGCAGCCAAAGGCTGCCTAAGAGATCGTCTACCCATCATCTTGATCTTGGCGAGTTGGGCGGATGGGATCTGGAGAAAATATGATCGCAAAGCAAACCCCCGGTTCACCAACACAACACAATCTAAAGACCGTGAAAGCTCGGTCAATTTATCTTGTCAATTTTATTTGGTGAACATACAGAATATCAGAGCGCTTACGTGACCTGTTAGGATACCCGATGCTACTCCAACCGACTGGCCCGCACGGAAGAGTCGGTAGTCAGCTAGAAATAGCACCGGAGGGCTCTACCTAGGGTGCGGGTCACTCTCTCGCGCATCCAAACCATACAATGAGGGGGTTGCTCTCCCCAAGACAAATTTTTAATGTGAGTGTCTTTTAGGGTCAATAGTGTTATCCAGTCCCAATTTTTTTTTGTTTTTTTTCTTTTTAATTTTTTTCAAAATAAATACAAGCGGCCTAACGAATTTCCCGATTCTCTTGATGATTAAGTCAAAAAACAGAGGGAGAAGACGAAAAAGCCGATGCGCGAAGAAATCAATGATGCATGCAGAGAAAGAAATGCGTACCTTGTCTCCAGCACTCTACATGCAAGTGATCCGCGCAGAATTTAAAAACAGAATTAAACTACCTAAATGATGCACGGTAAAAAGCCGAGTCCTAAACAGGCAATCTCTATTGATCGTGAAGCACAATAGTTAGTCAACCGAATCGAGTCCGGAGTCCGATCTTGGGAGTCACTCGGTGCCCGCCACAACGGGTCCTGCCAGCGCTGTATGTGACTCCTAACGGCACGTGGTCTCAAATCCAATTAAACTAACTTTTTCAATGAATTTTAGTAAGGTCCAATTACGTTCTATAGGAACAGATATTTTATTAAGTGTTGGGCCTTAAAGATCTTACGTCACAATCAACAAAAATCCTATGTCTAGGGGCTCGAGCAAAAACCGCGAGAAATCCGGAAAATGACAGTAAGAAATAAAAAGAAAACCGCGTAAAAAGCCGCGTAAAAACCGAGGGTCCTAATGGGTCCCCCGAGCACGCCGGTGCTCGGCGAAACAGACCCGCTACGGTCTAAGTGTCTAAGAGTCTCTGAATGTCCTGTATTATTACAAATAATAATGAATGAATAAAATTCTATCCTACTGCCTCACTCCACTCAACTCTCTCCTCTCGCTCTCTCCTGCGGCTTCGTAGAGAAGGAAGCCGCCTCCGAGTCTCGCGGTTGCACCGGCTCCTCGAAAGTCGCCTCCGCGGTCCTCAGGCCCTCGCAAGAAAAGAAAGAAAGTGGTCAGACCAATAAAATAATCAAATAATAAATGAAAATAAAAAATAAAAAATAAAAAATAAAAATGAGGATATATGTGCAAGAATGGAAAGAAAATAATCACACAAAAACAAAAAGAAAATAAATACAAAAGCCGCGAAAAACCGCGAAAACAAAAAAAATAAAAACACTACTAAGCCGTGTTCCCCGGCAACGGCGCCATTCTGATAACCGTCCGAATGACTAAGGCTAAAGGTATGAATTGGTCGTTGCGACCTCAATCAAACGGACTAAGTGTATCAAGAAAAATAACCACTCAAAGAGATAAAATCGATCAAAACAATTACGAGCGGTCAAGCTATGTGATTAACCTGGTATAGCTCCCAGGGTCGAACTCAAGGAGCACGGATTGGCCTAGGGCCTACGAAGTAGTGTAAAAGAAATAAAATAAAATAAAATGATTTTTTGTGGTTTTTATGGGTTTTTATATTTTTTTGGATTTTTTAAAAGATTAAGAAAATAAAAGAAAGTATAAACAAAGCAACTTCAACAATTTATTTAACACTCCAAAAATAATCCAAAAATTCCAGAAAATTGGTTTTTAGGTTTTTTAGGTTTTTTACTGTTTTTGGTGAATTTTTGATAATTTTCTAATGGTTAAATTATTTTCTAAAAATCAAACAAGAGAAAACAGTGAAGGTACTGTCCAGCAAGGCTTGAAACTCAAAAATAAAATATTTAAGAGTTTCAAAATGCCCTGGAGGTAATTTTCCTATAATCTATGAAGAACAAGGAAAATTTAGGCACCCTAATTATTATTTTTGGATTTTTAAATTAATTTGTAGAATTTTTATGAGTTTTTAATGGTTTTTCAATTTTTTGGGTTTTAAGCGATGAAAAATCACCAAAATCGGCTGGAAAATCAAACAGGAAGCAAACAACACTACCTAATTTTTTTAGAATTTTTAAAGGTGATTTTATAATTTTTTTGGTATTTTTAAAGTCAAACAGTGGCAAAAATAGGGGTTTTTGAATTTTTAAAAATAGCAAATGAAATCAGAAATGTCCTCAAAAATCATAGAAATTCCTACACCATGGCAGGAGCCATGTGTCAAAATTTCATTGGATTTGGAGGTCGTTTGATATTTTATTCAAAAATAACAAGGGGGCACTGTGCACAGGGACCTAAGTGCAAATACCCAAAAGTTCTGGGGTCCTGGTGCAAAATACCCAAGAAATCACGCGCGAGGCGCGTGCCAGGGGCATACAGGGACCTAAATGCAAGAAAAATAAGTTCCGAGGGCCTATTGGTAACAAGTACCAAAAGTCCAGGGGCTTATCTGCAAATAACCCAAAAAAAATTCGCACATGCGGAAATAAAACACGCACAGGGGTATAAATGCAATTATAGAAAATATTTCATTCATTAAAGAACATCCAGAACTACAGGGGCGTCTTATGCAAAATACCCAAAATAACACGTGACGAAGCACGTGGTTCACAACTGGCGGGGGTATTAGTGCAAATAAAATAAGTACGAGGTCCTTGATGCAAATATCCCAGAAAATAAACAACTTGAATTAAAAATTACAGGACTAAAATGAAATAGAACAAACAGAGGGGTCTAGGAGAAATTTACCCCTTTTATTATTATCGACGGCCGGATGTTGACGCGTGGCAGATCGGACGGTGGAGAACAAACGCGCCTTTAACTACGGAAGTGCTGGCCTGATCCGACGGCTGATGTGCGTCCACGTGGATGATTGAACGGTGGTGATGCAACGTGGTTCTTCGAAGGAGGCCAGGCTCAGATCGGATGGTCTAGGTGAAACCACGTGGATGATCGGACGGCTGAGGGACGTCGTGGCTTAACCTCGCTGCTCTACGGTGAAGATCGATCCTCGGGATGATCGGACGGTGGCAAGGCTCCGCAGATGGACGGTGAGGATCTGATCTGGAGCGAAGAAGGCGATCCGACGGCTCTGGAGGACGGTGGAAGAACTGATTGGCCGGCGAACTTCGCCGGCCTCGTGAAGGTGTCTCCGCTCTCCTCTGCTGCGCCTGAAGGTCGGAGAAGATCCGGCGTGAAGTTGCGCAGCTGCTGCGGGTCTCCGATGCCTCGACCGAGCCCTGGAAGGCTCCGGCGAGGTCGGCGGAGGAGAAGCTCCTGGGAAGATGTCGGGAAGCATCAGACGGCCTCCTCTTGACCTGCAAAATAGTTCAGAAGCTTCGCGGGTCGAGGGCAAAGTGCCTCGACCCGGTTAGGTGGCGTGAAGGTGAAGTGTGAGTCGAAATGGCGAGCTCCGGCGAGGAATGTCGGCGGAGGAGCTCGATTCCCAGATCCTGTGCGATCTGGGTTGAGTGAAAGGGCGTAGAAGGTGCGTGAGGGGATGGCGAAGGTGATGATCGGGTCGGATGGTCGAGATGTAACGCGAGATGGTCGGAATCGGAGAAATGCGTCGGAGATACGAATTGGGCGAAATCGGAAATTGGAAGAAATAGAAGAGCTAATTGATTACCTGGGTGGAGCGGAAGACTATGCTGGAGTGTGGCTAACTCCTGGTCGTAGCCTCGAAGGGCGTCAAGGCCTGAGGCTCGATGCTCGACGCTGGTGGCGGAGCAGCGGCGGCGAGGATCGCCGGATCAATGGATTCGCCTCCTCGCCTCACTGCAACAAGGGCAGACGCTTGCTGTCACTCTCGCGGTGCCAATGGAGGTCACTGGGAAGAAGGAGAAGGTCCAAAGATGGGGCGCGGAGGCGGCGGAGGTCGGGATATATATGGTGACAGGGGCGATTAGGGTTGAGGGGCGACGGCTAAGGAAGGCGTGGATTTCTTGGCGAAAGATCGGGCGAGGAAGATGGATGATAGGCGAAGAATCCGGGCATGAGATTTGCGTGGGAGACAGCCTGGAGACGCGTGGAAAAATCGGCGAAGGCGGGGCGGGCGCGCATCTCCTCAAAAGGAAAGAGTCCGCGGGGGAGTTGACCGGGGTCAACAGTCCCCCGTGGACTAATCAGAAGCTGCCACGTGTATGCGATTTTGTTTATTTATTTTAAGGTAGAAATAGGCCGAATTAAAGGAAACTCAAAACATGAAATATTTTTCTTTTATTTTTTTCTATTTTTTGGTGATTTTTAATTAATTTTTGGAAATAAAAATAGGGTAGCTATATATATATAGGTATATGTATACTATATGGATTTTTTTTATTTTTGATTTTTTTATTTGTTATTTTTATGCATTTTTATGCTCATTTTGTATTTTATTTATTTACAGGATAAAATGAGGAATAAAAGAATATTTTTATTTTATTTTTATCACTTATATACAAGGGTGAAATAAAAGGTTATATACAATTATACACATGGTATTTATACAATGTATTTTTGTATTTTCAATTTTGTAATTTTTATTTTGATTTTTGTTTTGTTTCTTTTTATTTACAAAATATAATCTAGAATATTTACAAAAAGTTTTAGAAATAAATAAATTTATTTACAAGGTGAAATGGATAAGGAAGGTGGTATATGTACATGGTGAAAAGATATTTTTGGATTTTTGATTTTTAATTTTTATTTTGTTTTTAATAGCTTTTACATATATAAAATATATACAAATATTTACAACATATTTTTGGGTGAGGAAAATATGTAGTTTTATTTATTTACCAATATATACATATGTGAGCCCCTATCTCCCTCTACTTGGCTTTTATGCGGTCAGGCCCATGCTGAGCCCTCCCTTGGGTTAGGTTGCTCAATATTTATTCTAAATATTTCCCTCTTTTTCTTTTTACTCTTTATTCTTTTATTTTTGCACAAAAACATGCTAATTATCTATTTTTACAAACATGCATGCTTTTGCTAATTAATCCTATTTACACATATCTACATGCATTTGCATAGGTTTTTGTAGCTAAAATATGAGAATAAAGAGTGATGAATGGGTATTCATCATTGACCTCCGTATCTTCATCAGCATCGATCTTCCTCTTGACCTTCGAGATGGCGACGAATGGACAGTTTAGTCGAGACTCTATCGACACCCACATCAGTTCCATTCGCTCACCCTCTCTAATAATTCAGGGCGATTCCTGAGAACCCGGTTCAGACTCTGTGAACCGATCTCCAGACTCCCCGTCTTCTTCAATAATCCGGGATCACTCTTGTCCCAAACTCTGTCCATTTTGGATGGCCATTGATTTCACTCCTTACACATCACCGTCCTTAACAAAATTTTGTGTTGACCTTAACACAGAATACTTCTCTACATCTGGTGCTGCAATTCAGACTGATCGGGGCATTCTTCCATGTGTAGACCTAGAGCCCGATTCCAAGCCAAGAAATCAAGCAGAATCTGAGATGGCCGGTGGAAGAGGAAAGGGACTGCAACCCCAACCTGAAGCTAAAGCTAATCCAAGGGAAGGGCAGTATACCACGCAGAATGACGTTAACAGTCAATTGCTAGCTTCCATCTAAGCCATTCAGCAGTAGTTGACTAACCAAGCCCTGACCCAAACCGCCTTCCAAGAAATGTTGAATGATCTGAGGAGGAGGGTCGATGCAAGAGATGGCCGACGGGAGGACGATCCAGACCAAGAGTTCCATCTAGAAGGAGATGGAGATGAATTCTCAGTACGAGGACCCGACTTTGATAGAGCGGACACAGACCCACTGCAGCCAAAGTAGACACTGAAGGAGACATACAATCTAGGAGCAAGATGCATCACTGAGTGGATCCAGATTCCACGTATCCACGCCCACTTCGAGCTAAAGCTGCAGTTTCTGTCTTTGCTTCCCACATTTCATGGGAATACTACTGAGGATCCTTACATTCATCTCAAGAAGTTCGGCCGCATTTGTGCTACTGCTCACTACCCTGGAATTCCTTTGGGGGTAGTCAAGATGACCGCCTTTCCCTTCAGCCTTCAAGACAAGGCCTTATATTGGGTCGACCACCTAGGGAGGGTAGTCATGACCTGAGAGGAGCTGAAGTCCGCATTTCTCCATAAGTTTTATCCTCTCGGGCGATTGAATCAGATGCGTGCATGTATCTCCAGTTTTTGCCAGCAGCCCCACGAGACTATCCATGAGGCGTGGGAGAGATTCAAGAATCTTCAGAAGAAGTGTCCCCGCCACGAAATCCCAAAGACCAGCCTTGTGCAGCACTTCTTTGGTGGGCTTACACTTGAGAGCCAAAATCTTGTAGATGCCGCTTGCGGCGGTTCGCATTTCAATAAGGATGAGGATGTGCTGTGGAACGTCATCGAGGAAATGGCTGAAGGAGAAGCCACTCAATCCTCATCCCGAGCATACATGAAGGTGCCAACTACCATCAGCAAGCCAGTAAACATGGCTTCTCACACCGAAGACATGGATGAAAGCTCCAACTTGAGTATCATTGGGAGCCATCTGTCTAAGGTGGATATCATTGAGAAGAGGTTGCAAGACCTCGAGAAATTATCAGTCATTGAGAAAAGGACCCAGGGCTTGGAAAAGCTCGATTTGATTTCCCAGCAGCTGGAGCAGCTCGTTCGTGCCTTGAACGCCAACATGTGCAACGTTGTGTCTACCCCTGCCGAGCCGATCGTTGAGAAGAAGGAGCCTGTATCGCATCAAAACCCTCAGCCGACTCCACCGTAGCCCCAGCCTATTCATCACGTGTATTACGTGCAGGTTCCAGAGCAGCCCCCGCAGCCTCAGACACAGATGGTTGTATATCAACATGAGTCCCAGCCAGCCTATTCCGAGCAGCTCTCTCCACCCCCGCCACTGATACAGGAGATCAATGGTGTATGGAATAATGAAGCACAGCTGACCCGTCCTCAGGGACACTCTCAGGGTCAGAATATGGGCAACATGCCCTATCACCAGCAGCAGCAGGGTGGGAGACCCTTCCAGCCTTCATATTAGTACCAGCCTCTATCTCACGGTAACACCTGGAGGCAGAATTATCAACACGGTCCTCAGCAGTCTGGATACCACGGACAATGATATCATCAGCAACCGGCTGCTACGTATCACCAGAACTCACAGTATTCCTCCAACCCTCCTCTTCACCAATTCTCTCAGGGTTACCAGTTACAGTCTCAACAGCTGTACCAGCACTCTAGGCCCCAACAGGGGGATTCCTCTGAGATTGTGCCGGTTAATCCAGCCCTAGCCTGTCTTGAACAGTTGATGAAGAATATGGCTGAGATGAACCAGAAGATCGACGACTTGAAGGCTGCGAAAACAGCCATCCCTGATCAAGTCGAGGCAAATCCGAATAACTTCCGACGCAAGGAGCGGGTAGCTAGTAGTTTCCAACCCGATTCAGGTGAATTAAATTATTTTTATCTAATGTTGTTACTCTCAGGAGCGGTAGGACACTCCAGCCGTCGACAACGGTGAAGGGAAAGCATCTTGCATCTGACGGTGAATCATAAGCCAGGCTAATGCCAGGGCCACAAAGCATTTTTGGAGCAGCATCACCAACCAGAAAATCACAAAAAATGAAGAAAACAACAAACCACAAAAAGATAGCAGCAGCTTCGGTGGAGATAGGCCAGCATTGGAGACGTCTGCACCTACTACAGAGCCAGCCACGGACAGAAGGAATTTTGCATCTGCAGCGAGTCCAACGCCAGCACCTGAAGCTGAGCCTGTCGTTTTTGGTCCACATCTTGTAGATGATTCTATTCTTTTTTCCCATCTACCTGTAAACAACAACATGGACAATACTTTGAATGACATTGGTGAAGATTTTGTAAATATTCCTTTCCCAGAAGCAATGAAAAAATACAAAAAATGAAAAATTTGAAAAATAATTTGTCTAATCCTGCTATCATAGAAATTATTCAGAATTTAGTATTGAACATGCCATTGATGAAAGCTCTTGAGTACATGCCAGCTATAAAGAAAGGATTGAAAGATGCATGTACAACCAAGCGCATGCCTCACCCTCACAATTCCATGAACAAAGGTGGCAAGTCCGAAAAGCATATCCTCACAATGGCCACAGTTAATGCCATCAGCAACCTCCCGGATAAAAAGCCAGATATGGGAACACCTCTTGTGCGTTGTCAGATATTTAATCAGGAATTTGAATGAACACTTCTCGACAACGGGTCTTCTGTTAACTTAATGCCAACTTTACTACTTACAAAATTCAGGCTAGGACCACTCAAGCCTACAAAGATGATTTTGCAATTCGCAGACAAATCAGTTAAGCGACCTAGGGGCCTGTTGGAGGACGTGATAGTTACGGTTCAAGGAAAGCAGTTCCCGACCGATTTTGTGGCGCTAGATATGGACGTCCCCGCTCCATTGCTCCTTACCCCAATCATACTTGGACGACCATTCCTGCGGATGTCGAACGTAATAGTGAATTATGGGACTGGAGAAATCACTTTTGGCGCTGGCAAAGAAATAATCATAGTAGAGACCCTGCTTGAGGAAGCACCAACAGAACGAACATCTGCATCATGCGCACGGGTGATTGAGTATTCTGATGACTGCGACTTTCTGGCAGAAATTCAAGACACCAACTTATTTTTGGATGACAATGAGAACCATGAGATCCTCTGCCCCGAGGAAGGATTGGAGACCGCAGTCGAATTTTCCCTTATCGATCAGGATGAGGAACTCGCTGAAGTGCTGAATGAGACTTCTGTGGGGGTGATGTGCCTTCAAAACCAAGAGCAAATTGTTGGAGAGTCTTGTGATGAAGAGGAAATTATCGAGACATTATGTCAAGATTTGAGAGAAGAGGCAGAACAGATTATGGTGGACACCGAATAGATGAGAGAATCTCCGCCAGAACTAATAGCTGAAGTTACTACTGAAGTAGCTTCGACCCCACCAGAGTTTGAAACCCTTGCCCTCCAACATGAAATATGCCTTTCTTACGGGAGAACCGAACATGTACCCGGTCATTATCAATGCACACCTGATCGAAGACCAAGAATCTCGTCTGATGGTGGTTCTTAAACGCAACCGCAATGCGATAGGCTGGCGAACTTCGGATCTCCATGGGATCAATCCATCATTGTGCTCGCATCTCATTTTTCTGGAAGAAGATTGCAAGCCCTCTCAAGAACTTCAGAGAAGATTAAATCCTAATCTGCGGGAGGTTGTTATGAAAGAGATCCATCAATGGTGTGATGCGGGATTCATTTATCCCATCTCCGACAGCAAATGGGTGAGCCCTCTGCATGTTGTGCCAAAGAAATCAGGGATCACCATTGTGAAGAATGATAGAGGAGAGGAGATCGCAACCAGAGTACCCACCTCTTGGTGAGTATGCTTGGACTACAGAAGACTTAACCTCGCAACCAAGAAGGACCACTTTCCTTTACCCTTCATCGACCAGATCTTGGAGAGATTGGCCGCGAAGGAATACTTCTGCTTCTTGGATGGATACTCTGGATACAATCAAGTTGCTATAGCTTCTGAAGACCAAGATAAGACTACGTTCACCTGTCCTTTTGGTACATATGCCTTCAGACGGATGTCGTTCGGGCTTTGCAACACCCCAGCCACATTTCAGAGGTGTATGCTTGCAGTTTTTGCCAATATGGTGGGCAACTTTCTCGAGGTCTTTATGGACGATTTTTTTGTCTACGGGGATTCATTCGACCAGTGTCTGGATTATTTAAACCGAGTCTTACGGAGGTGCTGTGAAGTGAATCTTGTGCTCTCATGGGAAAAGAGCAACTTCATGGTGACCGAAGGAATCGTGCTGGGTCACGTTGTTTCTAAACGTGGCATGGAGGTTGACCCAACCAAGGTGGAGGTAATTTTCAAACTTGAGCCACCTACTACAATTAAATAAGTCAGGTCATTTTTAGGCCACGTCGGTTTTTTACCGACGATTCATCAAAGATTTCAGCAAATTGGCCAGACCGTTGACTGAGTTGCTCGACAAGGAGAATGAATTCATTATAGATGATCGTGTGCTCCTTGCCTTTAATCAGCTGAAAGAACTCATCACACAAGCCCCTGTCTTGCAGCCACCGATTTGGACTCAGTCTTTCGAGATAATGACCGACGTGTCAGATTATGTCATTGGTCATGTACTTAGACAGGGGAAAGATAATGTACCATTTGCGATTCACTACGCTAGCTGGACGTTCGATGAAGCTCAGCGAAACTACACTGTCACCGAAAAAGGAGCTGCTAGCGGTAGTTTTTGCCTTGAAAAAGTTCAGATCTTACCTCCTTTGATCCAAAGTGATCGTTTACACTGATCATTCGACCATTCGGTACTTACAGCAGAAGAAGGACGCCAAACCACGTCTTATTCGGTGGATCCTTCTCCTCCAGGAATTTGACTTGGAAATTAGGGATAAACCTGGGTAAAGAATGTGGTGGCCGTTCATCTATCGAGGCTTTCTGAATCGGAATCTCCTGAGCTGAGCCTGCAACCAATCACAGAAACCCTTGCAGACGAGGCAATTCTTTCAGTCACCTCGCTTCCATGGTATGCAGACATCGTGAATTATCGGTGACAAAAAAATCCCACAGGATTGGCCGAAGTTGAAAATAGATAGATTCTTGTCTAAAATCCATTTCTACCAGTGGGAGGATCCGTATTTATTTTGTGAGGGGGCAGATTGTTTCTGTAGAAGGTGCATTCCTCAGGAGGAAGTTCCATGTGTTCTCGCCTTATGTCATGACCAAGATTATGGAGGACATCATTCAGGCAAACGAACGGCAACAAACCCAACAGCAAAGCACCCGGGAAAGCAGTCAGTACTAGACCAGCGAGTGAGAAAGCGGGAGGTAGAGCAAGAAGGGAGAGATGGTAGGAGGGTGAGTGAAAGATACCGAGCAAGCTTTTTCTCAAAAAGTTCTTCAGAGTGGCCTCTGGTGGCCTTCACTATTCAAAGATGCAGATGATTATGTCAAATGTTGTACTGACTGTCAGAAGATGGGCGGAACAATAAGAATGAGAGACACGATGCCTCTGAAATTCATTCAGATATCAGACGTATTCGACACATAGGGCATCGACTTTATGGGCCCATTTCCCAATAGCCAGGGCTATGAATATATTCTGCTTGCTGTCGACTATGTAAGTCACTGGGTGGAGGCTATCCCCGCCCGAACCGCCGATAGTAGGACTGTCTGTCGATTCTTAAGAGATCACATCATAGCACGGTTCAGGATTCCCAAGATTCTCATATCTGACGGGGGTTGTCATTTCATAGACAGAGAGGTGAAGAAGCTGACTCAGGAATTCTGCATTGAACATCGTGTTCCTTCACCTTACCACCCGCAGTCTAATGGCTTAGCTGAATGTTCAAACAGGGAGATCAAGACAATTCTACAGAAGCTTGTGCGTCCGAATCGCAAAAACTGGTCTCAGCTGCTTGATTCCGTTCTTTGGGTTTACAGAACAACGTACAAGTCATCCTTGGGAATTTCCCCCTACCGCCTGGTGTATGGCAAGCCATGTCATCTGCCCGTTGAATTAATTCACAAATCTTTATGGGCCATCAACATCTGTAATTTGGATTCCGAGCAAGCAGGGAAGAACAGAAAATTGGATCTGAATAGATTATTGGAATTCAGAGATTATGCATACGACAACAGCCTGATGTACAAGGAGAAGGTCACAACGTGGCTTGACAAGCATATCCGCCGCGAGTCCTTCGAGCCAGGTTAGAAGGTGTGGTTGTTTGATGCAAAATTAAAAATCTTTCCAGGCAAATTGAAGAGCAAATGGACTGGACCGTTTATGGTTACGCATGTGCGTGACAATGGAAGTGTATTAATATCTAATTTGTCAGCTGACACACAGTCATTTGTAGTCAATGGACAGCTTCTGAAGCCTTACCTTGAACATGATACATTCATATCTGTCGTTGACTCTATTCAAGTAATCTACATGGATGAGCCAAATATTTCCAAAACGTCAGAGGAAGGCAAAGTAGAGCAAAATATTTTTGTATGGCTTTTCTTCTTTTCTTCTTTTCCTTCTCTTCTATCTTATTCTACCGATATGATGTCATCCCTTTCATCACTGCTATACTTAGGATGTACTTTATCCTAAGTGTAGGGGGATGCGCATCCTGAGTTGTTCATATCCACTTTCATTTCTTTTCTTCTTTTCTTCTTTTCTTATTTTCCTTGTCAATCTTCTTTATCTATCAAAGGTGTCACCCCTTTTTGGCAGTCTTCTATACTTAGGGCGTACTTTGTCCTAAGTATAAGGGGTGTGCACCCTGAGTTTTTGTATTCTTTGATCCTCTCCATTGTCTCCTCTTCTTGTCTATACTTAGGGATATCTTACCCTAAGTATAGGGGGAGACAATCTAAGTACGATCTGTTCATTCCCACCCTTGACCCTCCCTGCCTTGTGTACAGTCCGCTATACTTAAGATTATATGATCCTAAGTATAGGGGAGACGGTCAACTTCTCATTCGTTCATTCAGTTCTTTATTTATTTATTCTTTAGATTTTCCTATACTCAGTACGAGTTATGTCTTCTCTTTTCTCTCTGATCTATGAGGACATAGCTTAAGCTAAGTATTGGGGTCGTATATACTGCATATATACTTTAGCCATAACTCGTACTTCCGTATTTTCTTAATAATATGGCTAATAATTCTTTAAAATCCTTAATAAAAAGATGTTATCATTCCTCAAATCCTTTCTGTACTTACTGATTAATAAATCAGGTGCAAATGTTTTTTTGCAAAATGTTTGAAAAATAATTTGAAAATCTTGGTGAAAATCTTTTGAGAACTATTTGGAAACCATTTTGTTACATGTTTTCAACCTTTGTAAAAACATTTGTTTTGGAAATTTATTTTCTTTGCGTGAAGTAAAAATATTTGAAAAATGATTTGCAAATGGTTTGAAAAATGGTTGCAAAAATATTATGAAAAATCTATCTATACTGTTTGAAAACCTTTGCAAAATGATTTTCAAATGTGTGTACATGTTTGTACAAATTATTTTGGACTATAGTTTTCGAAATTTGTTTGTAAAATGAATTTCAAATAAGTTTGATGAATACATACATCACACCAGAATTCATTATATATACCTATAAAATTGATCACTTACCCCTGTAAATTCCTAAAATCCACTTCTTGTAAATCTAAGAAGCAGGCCCGTGTAAATATTTTTACCCTAGTTTTCATCCAAAAACTTTTTGTTTTCAAAAATCCCAAAAATATTTGCAAAATTAAAATACCAAAAACATTTGAAAAATCTTTTTGAAAAATACAAATAAATGCATATGCATCATCATCTTTTCAAAAATCCATAAAAAGTTCAAAATCTTGAAAATTGCATCACAAAAATATTTTCTGCATTTGCATATCATTAGCATTTTTCGGATTGAGTTTGATAGTTGAACGGGTCTAAGTAAAATCCGGAGATTGGAGCTTGGTTGGACCTTAAAATCTACCTAATAACAGGAACCTTATAGAAACTGGAATTGAGGTACTTCAGGTCTAGTTGACTTAATTCTTTGAGGATCACGTGACTTAGTTCAATGGATTCTTGACTGCCTAAGTAGAGTATTTCAGAACACACACACGACTCTTGTTGATAATGACCTAACTTGGACACATGCACCTTTCACATGGCTCAACTCAGTTGAAGTGGTGAGGGGATTGGATTTGTCGGCATGAGACGCACACAAGTGGAAACACTTGTCCTCCTCTAGGGAGGGAAGTGCACCCCAACCCGTCCAGTGATGAGGATTTCTAAAGACAGGAGAGTGTGGGTTGCAATAAAGCTTCAAAAGAGGGATAGTCTACTGGCTCAAGAGGAAAAACTCCCTATGTAAATGCTGCTATGAATAGTATTTCAAAAAAAAAGGGACATGCCTGTACAAAAATAAAATGCCTGCAAAAGTGTACATATGTTGTATAGTCAATAAGCAAGCTTGAGCATCAAAGTCAAATCATGTGAGCATGCAGCTAGATGACTTGACTACACTGGTCTTGCATCCTAGGATAGGTAACTACACTGGCTACCATCCATTCTTCTCTTCACCCCCTCCTCTTGAGCTGGTTGCCACTCGAACTTAGAAGGGAATACCCCGCTCCTCGAGGAGGGAGTTATTGGATTGGGGAATAATTGGGTTGTCATGCTGGAGAAGTCAGTCTCTTTGCCATTCTAGTTGGGGAGAGCCACAATCACTTACGCTGTACGAGTCAGCTTCGTAGTCGTAAGGGTTTGCATATGAGTTGAGATACTTTTGACCTGGATATTAAGGAGACTTGAACAAAGTTTTGGGATTCTCGAAGGCTGTTGGATTTCAAATCCGGTTCTCATTAAGGTTCCGCCCGCACTAAAATTCCAAAGGACCGACTTAAGCTCCAAACTTTGATTTTGTGAAGACAAGTTTGATAATTAAGCCTAATCCACCTTTCTTCTTTTTCTTTTCTTTGTTTTTCTTTTCTGCACTTATTGCATAAGTGTTTGCTAGGGACTAGCAAAGGAAAGTACAGGTGGATGATGAATCTACATTTCATCATCTTTATTCTATCATTTTGGCCTCAAAAACCCTAGTAAATGCATGTAAATACCGTTAATTCAGGCATCTTAGCATCCATGCATGTGCATGTAAATAGTGTATAAAATACAGTTTTAAAACCAAAATTATAGAATAAAGAAAAGAAAAGAAACAGAATAAAATATTGTAAATATTTTATGACCCGAAACCCCGAGACCTGGGCATCTATATGAATAGGTCGACAAGGAATAAAGTAGGGGGAGATAAGGGCCAAAATACAATAAAGATTCCCTTCTTTCCTTATTCATTTTGGAACCTATTTTTGGTTCCACTTTTTACACCTCAAATCAAGAAAATTTGTACATGAAAGTTGTAGATAATTAAATACAGAAAAATACAAAATTGATTTCACTCAAAAATAATGTACAAATAAAAAGTTATGATCTGAATAAGATTCCTGAATCCCAACTTCCCAGACCTGTATCTCTCAAATAAACGCTCGAAATGCATCAAACTCACCTTTAACTGTATATAATTTTAAATATTCTATTTAATGAAGGTGGTTTCGCATTTGGCGGAGCTACGGTTTGAAAGTTGTGTTTTGGACCCCTATTGTATACTTGTACAGATTAAAATATTCATTTTATTAATTATTCATTATTTCTATAATTTTATATTTTTATAATGTTGTAAATATTATTTATAATATATGTGTATATTAAAATAGGAATAAAAACCTAAAGAAAACACAAAAATAAAATACTTGTATATAACATGCCTAGGTATAATACCTGTAGATATACATATATAATTATTACTTATATTTTATTGAGTGTACAAAACAATTCAGAAAAATAAGATAAAAATATACTTAAGTGTACAAAATATTCTATAAATATATAAAATAATAAACAAAATAAATATAATTAAACGTACAAAATAAAAATTAAATAATAAAAAAATATAGGTTAAGATACCTATAAAGGGTTTAAAAGGTAACTCATATTTTTATACACCTAAAAATAAATAAAAATCACCATAAAATAATTTATAAAAAATAAACATTTTTTATTCAATAACCAAAAAGTAATAAAATTGTTTATTATTTTAAATCTATTAACAATCTTTTTTTCCAAGGAATTTTTTGGTTGGTCCACGTGGACCAACCAGAAGACTCCGTTGGTTGACCTCGGTCAACTCTATGACCGAGGTCTGGACCCTGTCAGGCATTGATTTTCGTTCGTTTTGATGATTTTTGTAGGCCTCGCCTTTCATCGTTGGGCTTCGATTCATTCTTGACTTTTGTTCGCCACATATCGAGGATACACACCCTTAGCTCTCCTCTGGGATTGCGACGCCGATTCGCAAAGATACACCTCGTTCTTTGGGCCGTGTCCTCCACTTCGTCAACTCTTCAAATAGGAGCCCCCGACTTCCCTTCCAATTTTAATCCCTCTTCCACCACCTAAACCCTAGCCAAAACCCTTGACGACACTCCTGGTGACAACAGGTGCACGTTGGGATTTTCGGGGCACAAGGAGGCGTCGAATTGAGGTCGATCCACCTCGTCGGAGCTAACTAGTTGACCTCGCCGGGTGTGCACCTCCGGTGAGCATTTTTGTTTCACTTTCTTTCGTGTATTTTGCATCTTTAAGTTCCCAGCAGTTGTAGGATCAAAACCCCATCTTTAGGTTAGCATTTCAATCATCAAATCATTCAGTCATCCATTTCACCGGAGCGCACCTCCGGCCACCTTCCCGCAACAGTTCATCTCATGCGTTCCACCGCCATTCAACCCTACACGGAGTCGGGGCATTTTGCCCCCGATGCCTTCACTCTCTTCTGCAGGTCAAGAGGAAGGGACCACGTCTGGGAGTGATTTTGACCCCTTGTCGGAGCTTCCTGGAGCCTCCAGCTCCGCCGTCTTCGCGACAGCAACATAGAGCTCCACCGGGATTTTTGAAGGCCCCAGACAATCAACAACACCTGCAGAAAGCATCTGGACACTTTTGGAGCCATAACGGACGCCGGGGGAGGGCACCATCATCGGAGGAAGGTCACCGCGGCATGCCTTCTTCCCTGTTCATCCACCGCTAGTCCCCGTCGTCAGATCAAGAAGCAGTCCCCAGGTGTACAGGAGTCATCCGATCTCGCAACTCTGTGCCGTCAGATCTCCATCGCCCTTCTAATCGTAGCCGTTGGGTGCGAATCGTCATCGGCCGTCAGGAGCCTGCCACGTGTTAAGTGGGAAAGATCCCACCGTCGACCGCGCGTAGTGAGGGGTATTTTGCACTCAAATCCCCCCTGCCTTTTGCATTTATTTTATAGTTCTTAAACTTTCATCTGCAGTTCAAAAACTTTTGTAATATTTATGAACTAGCCCCCGAACTTCCTTTAATTGCATTTAGGTCCTCCGCCACGTCACCTCACGTGCATGTGCACGTGAGGCGCGTGTATTTTGCAGTGGACCCCTGTGAGTTTGGCTATTTCATTTTAGTACCGGAACATTTTATTACAGTGTAATATTTTTGAACAAATTATAGTTAGACCCCTAAGGTTTTTATTAATTTCACTTAGGTCCCTGCCAGTCATGTGTTCAGTGCATGTGGGGGTGGCATTTTTGCAGGGAAGGACCTTGTACTTTGTGTATTTACCTTTAATCCTAGAATATTTTTTGTACGTTGTAAATTCTGTGTGAAAATTACACATGGGCCCTTCAACTTTCTGCTATTTACAAATATGTCCCTGCTAGTAATGCATTTTCTATTTGTTGCCTTTATTTATTTCATGCATTTCAAAATTGCTAAAAATTCTACAAATTAAGCTCCCGTTGCATTGTATTATCACGCTATAATTTTATCTTGCACTTTTATTGCATTTTAATATTTATAAAAATTCAAAAACGTACCTTTTATTTACTGTTTGCATTATAAAATCCATAAAAAATATAAAAACTTCTTGAAAAATTCCCAAAAAAATTTTTGTGCCTTTTAGTGTTATTAACTTTCAGACAAAAAATCATTTTAAAATATAAAATATAACTCCTAAAAATTAGAAAATTCTAAAAACCTTTATAAAAATCTTAAAAATTCCTAAAAAATCATAAAAATACAATTTTGGTCTCTGAAATTTCTTTGATTTATTATTTTTCAATTAAAATTAGTTTGAGGATTTTTGAACTCTTATTAGTATTTTTCATCCTCAATTTAGTTTCAGCCAAAACTTGTTCACTGTTTTATAGTATTGTTGCCTTCAAAAATACCAAAAAATTAGAAAAATATAAAAAAAATCACAAAAACACTAGAAAAATATAAAAATAACAAAAACATTTTATTTTCGGTATTTTGAGTGTTTTTCCCATTTTTATCTCCCTCTTATCTCTCTTGTATTATATATTCTATATAGCTTTATATCTTATTTCAAAAAGAAAATATAAAATATAAAACATAAAAAGAAACAGAAAATTAAAAAAATTAAAAATACAAATACAAAATATAAAATTAAAAATAAATAAAAAATTTAAAATTAAAAACCCACAAAAAGTCCAAATTGGCTAAGTATTTCACAAGACATAGGGCACTTGACTTTTATTTTGTTTGCTTTCCACATGTGCTTCCTGTGTTCGACCCCTACTTGCTTGCCACTATACATTCTTAGTAGGGTATAATAAATTTTGATCCTTGATCTTGATTGCTTAATTAATTGTGTGGGTTGATTGTTTATAAACGTGAAGGCTCGAGTAGTCGCCTCAGCGACAGTGAGTCTGATATGTCAGACCATTATTTAGTGGCTCCTGCTTTCCCGTTTTTCAATACCCTAATATGGACCTTCTTCCATAAATATCATTTGCTATGTTTGAATCTATATGACCAAATAGAATGGGCTTCTCTGCTCCAAAGCAAAGAGAGTAGTTGCTAGTACTTCGGAGGTATCTCAAAATCCACTTCTTCTAATTCTTGTTTCCACCACATCTATTGTAATTCTTGAGATAAAAGCAATACTTCGTTATGTACCCTTTATTCTTGTAATAGTGGCACTCTATCTTCTTGTACTTGGACCTTGATTTTCTTTTGTTGTTGTCCTCGCCTTTGTCATTATAAGCCTCCTCCTCCTCCATTTATTCTCTGTAATGAGAAATTCTGAATGTGACGAGCTACATAGGGATTTCCTTCGCATCTCCTCAGTTGAGAATACCGGGCTTAGAGATGTCCAAAGAGACAATCCCATTTGTTGCTTAATTGGTAAGCGAGACTCTGAAAGTCTTCCAAATCTAGCAAGGTAGCTAGCAACAACAAGCTCAAAATTTCATCATCAAACGCCCATGCTCTCCAAATGACTTGTGATGCCTTCGCAATCATTATGAAAGTCTAGCACAGAGCTTCCCTCTTTTAACTTCAAGCTCATTAACTTCTTGAGAAGGAACAACTTGTTACTTCTCATATTAGACGCATATAGACTTTCAAGCTTCAAGCATAGGCCTCGAACATGGATTCTGAGTGGAGAAAATTGGAGGTGCATATACTTCACATACAAGAGATCTTTCATCTTGTTATTCCACAAACTCTAGTTAGTCTCATTCAAGCTAATCATGCAGCTTGAACCAAAATCCATCTTTTTATCTGCCATAGAAGCACTACCACTCTATGGAGAAGAATATGTAATCCCACGATGATGCAAAAAGCGTTGGAATGAAAACCTCGGGCGATATTACAAAGATGAAGAACTTCTATGAGCAAACAAGTAAGAAAATCATAAACAACAAGCACAACCACAAGCACACAGAGATTTCAACGAAGAAACTCTCGAAAATAGCGGGAGAAAAAAACCAAAGGGCTGACACAACCCAAGCACTCCACTATAATGATGATATAGTCTTCTCCACAAAGGCTACACAAGCTGAACCCCTTTGGTCTATCAACCAAAATGAACACCACCAACAAGATAAAAGATGGAGATGGATGATTTTCACCAAGATGGAATACATGATATGTCGCTTTTATCCAAAAGAGATCTCAGTGCTGCACCTTGCAGGATCGATGACCATTGGAGCAAGAGGAAATGGTCCGAAGAGCTTCTTCATGACCTCGCACGGACGTGGGGGTAGTGTTGGGGAACAAGAGATAGAGCCCTACTTTTCCCTTTGTTGTGTTCCCTCTTCGTATGATGTGTTCTGCACTTTGGAGAGCCAAGAAAATAAGGGTGGAGTAACCACCACAATAAGTATGGGGCCCTCCTACCTGTTGTGGAGGCTCAAATGGGTAACATGTTCTCATATAAGTGTTGAAAACCGAATTCAGCATGTTTTGTCTGTGACCTTCTATGGGAGAGAGAGCCATAGTAGGTCACCTAACGTGCCTATGTGCGTGACCTGCTACAACACTAGCTTTTGTCCAACCTGACCAGCTGCACCACTAGCTTCTATTCAACCTCACCTACTATGACCAAGGCCACCTGTTGTAGACCACATGTTGCAGCACCAACACACCATGTTGTGCGCCCATACACATGGGTTGGATTTCATAATAGTTGCTCCTTGGGATGCCACCTACTACCAACACAAACAACACCATATTCGATCACTCAAACTTACCAGCACCAAAAGATCCAACTATAAGAGTGGAATGCTTGATGTTGAGCAAGGACAAGGTCCACTAACCACCAAGGCTAAACTATCGAACGCTTGACTCCAAGCACCTCGCAACCGCAATAGGGATGAGGTTAATCTCCTGACTCCAACTACCTCGCAAGTGTGTTTCATTATAAATCAAATATATACAAGAACAATCACAAGTTCTAGTAGGGATACAAAGAAATAACATTATCTCCACCTTATACCTAATCATCGATTGTCCCTTTCATACTAAAATGCCCACTCTAAAAATTCCATTACTCTCTTCTTATATGTCTGAAATCATCATATCTCTTAATCACCCAAGTCTTGTCCATTCTTATGCATCAAATCAAAATTTTTTTATATATCGATCTTTATTTTTTTTTAAGGAAATAATTTATTTTTCATACTTTAATTATATTTACCTCACCATGTAATATTATTGGTTAGGCCTCGTGGAGTGAAGGCACTTCGATAGTACTAATTGGGATGCCTCACTCTGGTCATCACCGATTTTCCTTAATATATAGCTTTCAATGATTATTATTTTTAATTTATTTCTCCGCGAGTCGAAAAATCTTGGACCATTAAGCAGCATTAGTGTTCCTTTGAATTTAGACTTCCCAGAAAAACAACACATGATTAACAATTTGGATTTCGATCCTTAACATAGTATTGCACTAGTAGTAGTTAAATTTGGTAAGAATAAATCTTGTAACACATCTCCCCTTTTAATCATTCAAATTACAAGTCATCGCAAGTGTAACAATTCTGCAACCGTTTAAAAAATAATTGTCTGGATGGAGGTCGTAGGAGTCTTTGTTTCGTACGAAACTTGAATGACATAATATATTGATATAATGATGAAAATCTATGGATTCATTTTTTAAAAAAAATACAAAAATAAGAAAATTGAAGCGGGGGAGCCAAGTTAGCTTTCCCTTGGGGCAGCCCCCATTGCCATTTTTCAAAATTTTAACTAATTGTCGCTGATTTTTCTAATAAAATTTAGTGACAATCATTTAAAATTCTGAAAAGTAGCACACGTTAATTTAAAGTATAAAAATCATTGCAACAAATAATACTATCATTATAAATTTAGCGATGGCTACATAGTTTAGAAAATATCGCTACAGTCCAATTTTGTTGCAGTGATCTCTCGGAATCCTACCTTCGTCTCTGGTGCGGGCTTGGGTTGTCTGATGTAGTGTTGTAGAGTGTTGTAGTGTTATAAGCATGATCGAGCGGTTGTAGTGCATTACAGCACTACAGCAGAGGATCCGCACTCCTCTGGTGCTCAGTTAGTCGACGTCTCCAATGAACTATGTTTCGTTGTAGTGTGAAACAAAAAAACAAGGTATCGAAAACTATTGGCATCATTATCAATTGTTGGGAAAAGTGAATGAGATGTTTATTCCATAGCCCTAGGCTCTCTTATATAGGAGAGTAGCCTATGGGTAAATTACATAAAGAAGATAACAAGAAAATAAAATAGCCAAGAGACACAATAACTAAATATGCGTCAACACTCCCCCTCAAGATGGAGCATAGATGTCAATCATGCTCAGCTTGGAAGCACACTTCTGAAACGGGCCACGTAACAATGCCTTGGTGAATATATCCGCAGTCTGGTTCTCTGAAGTAACATGGGATGTGGTAATGAATCCTTTCTGAATCATATCACGTATGAAGTGGCAATCCACCTCAATATGCTTGGTCCGTTCATGGAATGCAGGATTGTTTGCAATGAACAAAGCAGCCTGATTATCACACTCCAAGTTCATAGGAAGTGGTATATCTAAGCATAAATCTGTCAGCACCGCTTTCACCCACATCATCTCTGTAGTAGCCTGGGCCATAGCCTTATATTCGGATTCAGCACTGGATCTAGCTACCACAGTTTGCTTCTTGCTCCTCCATGAGACTAGGGCATCTCCAACATAGACCGCATACCCTGAGGTGGACTTCCTATCCTTTGGACATCCTGCATAGTCTGCATCTGCACATGCTGAGACAGAAATCCCCTTTCCTTTCTTGAATAGCAGACCTTTACCTGGAGAAGATTTGAGATATCTAAGTATCATGTGTATTGCATCCATATGCACCTGACGTGGCTGCTCCATGAACTGGCTCACACGGCTCACTGCAAATAATATATCTGGCCTAGTGATCGTGACATATAACAATTTGCCTACCAGTTCTCTGTATCTTCTCCTGTCAACCTCCTCTGTGTCATCATCATACAGCTTCATGCTAGGGTCCATTGGTGTCGTAGCAGGTCGACACCCTAGCATACATGTCTCACTCAGTAGATCTGTGACATACTTCCTTTGTGATATGACTAATCCATACGGATTTCTGGCAAACTCCAGCCCCAGAAAATATCTAAGGACTCCCAAGTCCTTGGTGACAAACTCGGTCCCCAGCCTTTCCTTTGCCTGCTTAATGCCCTGGTCATCATCACCTGTAATCAAGATATCGTCAACATAAACCATGATTACAACAATACCTCTTGCCGTCTTCTGTACAAACAAGGAATGATCAGCATTGGAACGTTTATATCCTTGTTTCTCAAAGAGGTCTGACAGCTTCTAGAACCATGCTCTGGGGCTCTGCTTAAGGCCATAGATAGCCTTATGTAATCTGCAAACCTTGGAACACTCCCCCTCAACAGCAAAACCTGGTGGCCTGTTGCATGTAGACTTCCTCCTGCAGGTCGCCATACAGAAAGGCATTCTTCACATCCAGTTGATAGAGTGGCCAGTCCCTAGTAACTGCAACTGATAAGAGGATCCGCAGAGTGGAATGACGAGCCACCGGGGAGAACGTGTCAAGGTAATCTACTCCATATGTCTGTGTGAATCCCCTTGCAACTAGGCGTGCCTTGTACCTGTCAATGGAGCCATCTGCATTATGTTTCACTGTAAATACCCACTTACAACTCACCGGGTTGACATCCGGTGGTATAGTAACCAAGCTCCATGTTCCTCTAGACTGAAGTGCCGCCATCTCTTCCTCCATTGCTAGCCGCCATCGAGAATCCTGCAAAGCCTCATGGTGGTTCCGTGGAATATCTGTAGCTGAAATTGCCAATGCAAACGTCCTGAATGGTCCAGATAGCCTCTCAAACGAAACTGTTGCTGATACTGGATACTTGGCACAGCTTCTCTTCGGCTTGCGTAGAGCGATTGGAACATCCAGATCCTCTGTGGTATCACCATGCTCCTGTAATTCATCCTGCTCAGAAATGTCGTCAGATCCATCAACATTAATATTTTCATTACATACCATAGGCGAGCTAGTCGACTGGTCAGGACCATGAGCTTGATTTGGCCGCCGGGTGTAATGGAATGGTAACGGGGATATTATTGGTGGCGGCGGTGGTGGTGGTGGTAATGGTGGTGACGACTGTGATGTTGGTGGTGACGGCTGTGATGTTGGTGGCGCCATGAATACGGTATCAGGAGATAATGGTGGTGGCTGCATGTTCCCGGATTCTGAAAAATACATAATGGATTCAAAGAATGTAACATCTGCACTGATTATATACCGCCGACGCACAGGGTCAAAACACTTGTACCCCTTTTGGGTTCTGGGGTACCCCACAAAGACGCACTTGACAGCCCTAGGAGAGAGCTTGTCAGTACCGGGCGACAACTGATGGACAAATGCGACTGAACCAAACACACGAGGAGTAAGAATAAACAAATCCTTGTCAGGGTAAATAAGTGAGAAAGGAATTTGTTCATTCAAGACAGACGAAGGCATACGGTTGATAAGGTAACATGCAGTAAGGACTGCATCACCCCAGTAGGAGTACGGAACATGACTCTGAATAAGAAGTGACCTTGTAACATCAAGTAGGTGACGGTGTTTTCTTTCGGCAACCCCATTCTGTTGAGACGTATGAGCACACGATGTTTGGTGAATAATCCCTTTTGAGGAGTAGTAATTGGCTAGAATGTTGGTACATAATTCCAAGGCATTATCACTTCTCACAATCTTGACAGATGTAGAAAAAACATTTTGAATTTCATTTAGAAAATGGATAATAATATTTCCAGCTTCAGATTTATTTTTCATCAGAAAGACCCGTGATGCTCTAGAGAAATCATCCACAAATACAATATAAAACCTGTGTCCCTGATGATCGGGAACACGACTTGGACCCCAGACATCGACATGAAACAACTCAAACTTGGAGTTACTACTCCGACCTTGACTACTGGGAAAAGACGACCTGTGATGTTTTCCCAACTGACACGCCTCACACTGGATAGGTGTGTGAGAGAGACTATAGGGTAGGACTAGACGCAACTTCTGAAGCGGTAAATGACCAAATCGCAAATGCCACAGGAGAGGAGATACTTGTTCAGCAGGAGAGGATGTGGTTCCAGCAAATGGGGTCTGGTTCAGACGGTAAAGGCCTCCCTTGCTCATAGCCATGACCAATCACGTTGCCCGTACGGATGTCCTGAAAAATCAAAGAAGATGGATCAAAAATAGCTCGACAGTGAAGATCCTTCGTGATCTGACTAATCGACAACAGATTCATAGAAAAATGTGGTGCATGTAGGACATTCTTCAGCTGCATAGAGGGTGTCAATCTAATCTCCCCCTGACCAGTGATAGGGGAATGCGTGCCATCAGCAATTACTACTGTCCGTCCTGGAGGGATCTGGGTGTATCCTGTAAGTAGACCCTGGTCGCCACATAAATGATGTGTGGCGCCCGAGTCCATGATCCATGGCAGTATATGAGATCTACTACTGTGGAGTGCAAGTGTACTACCTGAAGTACTGGTAGATGCAGAAGCAGTGGCAGAGGCAGCAGTATCAGTATGACTCTCCGTCGACGGTGCTGGGCCAGACGGTGGTATAATGCCCCTAAGACGGGCAACGAGATCATCAAATCGCTGATCCAATGTAGCTGCAGACGGGGGCTCTATCTGCTCAGCAGCTCGTGTGGATGCAGGAAATCCATGCTTTGAGTAGCATGTATCTTCAGTATATCCAACTCGGTGAAAACATGAGCACGTTGGTCTAGTGCGACCACCCCTTCCTCGGGGAGTACGTCCACGGCCCTGGTAATGTGAGCCACGGCCTCTGTTGGCCGCCATGGCTGAGGGATTCTGACTCGCAGCTGCTGAAGGTACCGTGATCCTACTCAATCTGTGAAAAGCCTCCTCCATGGGAGGAATAGTCGAGTCTGCCAAAATCTGTGAACGTGCTGCCTCATACTCTGGATCAAGTGCAGCGAGAAACACACCCACCATCGTCGCATTCCTATATGTCTTCTGCTGTTCTGGCGTGGCGGTAAGAGGCATGAAGCTGTAGAGCTTCTCAAACATCCCTCTCAATGATGTATAGAGAGAATGTAAAGGGCGGCCATTCTGCTTTATTGTGAATATGTCATGTTGTAACTGCAGGATCTTCGTTTCATTCTTCGCCTGAGAATACGTTGCTGCCAGGATATCCCACATGTCTTTGGTTGTAGGTTGATGTAAAATGTCATTGGCGATTTCAATGGCCAATGTGCCAGATAGCCACACCTTGGCATAAGCATCATCAGCCTCCCATGAGGCATGAACTCCAGTCTTCTCTGCAGGCTCGGGTTCGGTAAGAATATGCTTCTTACCCGTAGACTTCATCATACTCATGAACTGCATTGCCCACAGTTCATAGTTCGTACCATCCATCTTGACAATTGGCGCTGGACCACGAAATGCGCCCATAGATGGGATATCTGCCTTGCTTTCTGACATACTGGAGACGGAAGACTGGAGTGACCGAGAGAAGATAATCTTTGTCTACACTGACATAAACGGGATTAGTTGCTTGTGTAGACGTCAAGCAACTAGCCCCATGTATATCACGATGTGTGTGTGCCCTAGGGTTTTGGGCTTAGGGCACGTATGCCCGTGCAAGGAGCACACGCACAACTGGTGCACTTGGACGCACAGCACGAGAGGCGCAGGTGCGCTGAGAAGATCGCGCAAAGGAGATGCGCAGCAGGTGTGCAGCAGTCGCTAGGGAGGCGCACGCGCAGATCGTGCAACTGCGCAGATGCGCGTGAGATGCGCAGATGCTTCGATGCTCACAGATCGCGCAGATGCTTAGATTGCGCGTGAGAGGAGCATGCACGTGAGATGCTCAGATGCGCAGATGCGCACAGATCGCGCGGAGAGGGGTCGCGCACAGATCGCGCAGATGCGCGTGGATTGCGCTATGCGCAAGGCGCGCTCGATGCGTGATGCGCGCACACTGCGCGAGGCGCGCTGGAGCTCCTCTGGCCGGAGGCTAAGGTCGGCGACGCCGAGTAGAGAGAGAGGCGGCGGCGCCGAGTAGAGAGAGAGAGAGAGAGAGGCCGCGGGTGGGGTTAGGGTTAGGGTTAGGTTTCGAGAACTCCGGTCTAGGACCGTCGCTCTGATACCATGTTGGGAAAAGTGAATGAGATGTTTATTCCATAGCCCTAGGCTCTCTTATATAGGAGAGTAGCCTATGGGTAAATTACATAAAGAAGATAACAAGAAAATAAAATAGCCAAGAGACACAATAACTAAATATGCATCAACATCAATTATATATACAATATCAAGTTTCAACATATTATTAATTATATATAATCTCCAAACATAAGCACATCAGGCTACGTAATTACTAATTAGCATACACTTAGGGCGCTCTTTTCATATCACTAAGTCGTTCGGTTGAGCACGAGCAACGGCAACACATATATCTATACATATATATAATTGGGCTCATGCAAGAACAGCCGTCTCGACTGCGTTGCTCAAAATAATCGGCTCCATCTCATCCTGTCCTCCCCATATCTCCGGCAAAGCTTCCTTGATGTTGTGTATACTCTCCAGCGCGATGTCCGCGCCCGGTACCACCGTCGACCGCCCGACCTACCAACAAGAATCATCGACCCAATCGTTCAATCAAACATAAATATAAACACAAATCCATCTCACGCAAAGACGATCGCGGAGCTCGAGGCATTACCATGACAGTATTAAGCCCAGCTGCCTTGCCTGATGCGATGTTCCTAACACTATCATCAAAGAAGATCTGAAAGCATGCAGATAATTAGCAATGATTAGGATAAGATCACCCCCCCCCCCCCCCCCCCCCCCGAATGTTTCAACTTTGAGCCATGTCCTTACTATTTTTTTAGGATCCACATTCGCAATCCTGACGGCCGCCCTCATGGCCTCAATGGAAGGCTTGCACAGGATGCTTGATTTCGGACCACCACCCGCACCGCCGAACTCGTCGGAATCGCTGTCGGTCGAGCTTTCGTTGCAGATCGGATCGGTGCCGTCGTCGGTTTGCGGAGGATTGAGAGTCTCAAAACAAATGATACCTTCGAAGCAGTCCTCTAATCCCAACCTGTTCAGCACTTTTGCTGCATGAGCCTTATCAGCATTCGTGAAAATCTGCATTAACAGGAAAAACTACGTGAATAAGTAAACATGTAGTAAAATAAATGAGTGGATCGTATACGATAGAACCATGCGATTACAATTTTTCTCTGAGGCATGGAGAGGAGAAGGTTCCTGAGGACGAGGTCGGGCTTGAGCCTGTCATAGGGCAACGTCCCATGAACATACGCATGGAACTCATCGTTGTCGAACTCGTATCCCAGTGCCTGCATTTATAATAATATATATTTATCACTTTGCCTCGTTCCGTTCTCTTCGAAATGGCATGCTCGAACTTCCGATAGGTGGTCGGGATTTGCTCCGTCGGCGGAGCTCCGGCGAAAGATGGTGGTGGTGCAAGGGCAAGGGAGTTAAGTGGTTTGATCCACTTGGTTCAGCCACCTTCATTTATATCGGTTGGAGAACAGATTCTATGTAGTACTGTGGAGGTTTGCTGTAAAATCACGGGTCACTCGAGCCACTTGAATCTTGATTGAGCTGTTCGTACGAACTTTCACGGTATGAGCGCACAAAAACATTGAATTCGTGTAAACCGCTGGATCAAGATCGAGCCGCTCCGATGATTCTTGATTTTACAGCTCTCTGTAGTACTGCAGACGATCTGCTCGCATATCGGTTTAGCTTAAGGGATCCGGTTCGAATCCGGATTTAGTTAGTCACACCATGACTATATTTTGCGCATAATTATCTCATTGGAATAATGATTTTGACATTCTTGAACTCATTGAAAAAGTCTCAAGCACTATGAGATGGTTTAATCCAGATTTTGACAGCATGACTCTTTTCTTGCTTTTTTTAATCATCCAGGTAAAATTTCTTGTTAAACCATCAGATTATGCTTTTTTTCCTGCTGTCTCTTCTCTTTTGCTGAGAATTTAGAATGGGTCCTTCCTACTGTGTTCGAAGCAAGAACATGAACAAAAGGGGATTTGCTGGAGAGGGAACCGAGTTTTAAATATGGAGATCGGATATCGAAGTTTATTTTGATTCCGTGGTTAATCGGAAATATTCACATATTCAAAAGTAGAGAGTGTGAGGATATATTCCTATTGATCCGCCACTGTGTCAGGATTTATGTTAATTTTCGTTTTAAAATAGATATGAATGTGAGATATGATCACTTTGTAGATATCTGTACTTGTGTTCATATATCAGTTTTAATAGATGAATATAACAATATTTAATATATTGGCTAATCATATTTGATATAGTTGTTACAAATTAAATACTTTTGATGTGACTGTGCCATATTTAAGGCATCAAATACATACATATATATGGTACATAAATATCTGTAGAAATCTGTATACGCACCTTGAGACCGGCCATCGTCGTCCCATACTCCTTGTACAGATCGAGGCACATCTTGGGGACCTCGCTTTCTTCTATCTGGAGATGATGCAACATATAGTCTGCAACATATAATTATTAGTCATACACGCCAACAAAGTAATCATCTGATACTGTTGAAGGTAAACTTCACAGACTTCATCAGTGAGATATTTAGGGTTCTAATCGATCTTATTGGGTTCACCTATTATGTTATTTCTGCAAGCCAAGTTGATACCGGTGCTCAACGGGTATAGGGTGTCGTCCATATCTGAAAGACAACAACCCAGTTATATATACATGGCATCAAATATCAATATAAAAGCTTCAGCAGATCCATATCCACACATCGATCACTCACCGAAGAGCAAGCACTCATACTTGGATTTTCCAGCGATGATCTCCTCCATTTCTGGAAAATAAAATCTGCACAGGATCTCAGAACACTTGAAAGGACTGAAATGGAAGATCAGAAACACACCTGGAAATAAGACAGCAGGAAGCAAATCAATGGAGCTTGATCGACGATGGCGCGATGATCCAAGAAGGCCTTGGTGGAGAACATTATATAGATGCAGCTAAAGGCTCGTGGAGGGACATGTTGACATGGTTTCCTCAATGTAAAGTGTCCGAGATGTGTTGGAAGGAGCCATCAGTGGCAAAAGCTCATCTTTTTTCGCCTGTGGAGATACTCCAGTTCTTGTTCCCTTTCTCTGTAATCCTCCACTCATGCCCATGTGGCTTCCTGTAGAGCCACTAAAATCGATCTCTAGAAGATTGGGCAGATTTAATTATGGAATCTGATCAACCTTTGATTGCTGCGTATGCTTCTTTAAGACTTTATGGTCATGTCTTTTAACATATTCACTCTGTGGGACTTTATGCCTAATCAGATGTTTTTCTTATCGAGATAATCTTTGTGGCATCACCATCACCACCACCTCTCTGTGAGACGATTTAAATTCGGATTCCCGAGCATTAGGGAATCTACCTCTACTTGGGTTCCATGGTGAGGAATATATATGGTAGCTTTCTTTGATTTTGATTCCCTGGCGATTTATGAAATCTTGAGCATATGCGAAAGGTAGATGCGGACTATGGAAGAGTTGAGAATAACGAGTCAAGAAGGTTGCAAGAGCTCAACTCGGTCCCAATGGGAGGCGTTGTTCTCATTGATTCGGATGGGTTCGGGTGATTTGATTTGGGTTGGAAGAATATCATTCATTATCCGATCAAATTAGGTTGGGTTGAGATCTTTGGGTGAGCAGTTTGGGTCAATGGTGGTGGGTGGAAGCCAAATTATGTTGATGGAGAAATCGGATTAACCGAAGGTTATACGGATTTTGGGGCCAAGCAAGGATCGATGTAGAACAAAGGTTGATGACAAAGCAGGCATAAATCAAGATCAAGAGCGATAAGATCGATTGGGTTGTTGAGTTAAGACTAGCTGGTTGTTAAGACAAACTCGACTTACGTGGAGTGGAATGGGATTGGAGCATGGTTGTGAGAAAACAAAGTTGGCTCTGAGGTAGGGCACGTTGAGGGGTTAGAGAAGATATGGTGCACTGAGCAGGTAGGAGTTCACTAGCAAAAATGTATGGAGAGTCGCAACATAAATGGAAGTGATTTAATGAGGCTTAGGTACCCAAAAAAGTGGTTAACTGGCTAACTTCTTGGATGGAAACATGATAAGTGAAAACCAGCGATATATCAAGGGATAAAATGTATATGCTACTGGGGAGTAGCTAATTTGACTAATCGCACACTTTTTTATTAAACTTTTTGATATTTTTTTAAAATTCCCATGAGATTTAAATCACGTATTTTCATTATGTTGTTATTCAAACTTCATAAAAAATAGACACTCCTAAAATGTTCATCTGGAGGGATCTTGAGACCACCAAATTTTGACAAGCTTGATGGGTGGGATAAGAATCACTAATTGAGTCAAAAGTTAAATGGCATCATGACAATTTGTGATTTAAATCCCCTCAAAGAGTTTTTAAAAATAACACAAAAAAAATAAAAATAAAAAAGTAAGAGCAACCAAGTTAGCTACTCACTGGTAGCATATACATTTTACCCTATATTAAGGTATAAATTTCTAAATATTATAGAGTATATATAGAGAAAGAGGGCTAATCCTGTGAGAGCCCTATATTATTGAGAGCATGAGAGCAGTGAGTCTGGACCACTAGATTCTTCTCATCTCTCTCCTCCTCCAACCAATCAGGAGAGAGATGACATAATCTGGTGGTACAGACACACTGCTCTCATACTCACAGTTTTTGGCTCTCACGGGATCAACCCTCATACATACATACATACACACATACATACATATACATATATATATATATATATATATATATATATATATATATATATGTGGGAGGTTGTTTTGAGTAATAGCCAAGTTGGCTGTTACACAAGGCACTCCCCCCCCCCCCTTTTATTTTTTTCGAAAATAAAACCATGTATATTCATCTATATGCCCCTCCTACATGTCACTCAAATTTCGTCAGAAACGGAGACTCTTATGCCCTCCATCTAGAATAGGTCGATTACAACAAATTTCAGACCGTTAAATTATGTGTTCTAGATGGAGGGCATAGGAGTCTCCGTTTCTGACGAAATTTGAATGACATGTAGCGAGACATATAGATGAATATACATGGTTTTATTTTTGAAAAAAAATAAAAGGGGGGGGGGGAATTGCCTTGTGTAAAACATCTTCCTTTTCCTCTCTCCCTCTATATATATAATTAAAGAAAGATGTTCTTTGTAACAGCCAAGTTAGTTGTTACATGGAGCAATCCCCCTCCCCTTTTATTTTTTTTTCAAAAATTCCACCATGTATATTCATCTATATATCCTCCTACATGTCATTCGAATTTCGTGAGAAATGGAGACTCCTATGCCCTCTATCTAGACCGAGTAAATTTTAACGGTCTGAAATTTGCTGTAATCTACATGTTCTAGATGGAGGGCATATGAGTCTCCATTTCTCACGAAATTTTGAATGACATATAAGAGGGACATATAGATGAATATACATGGTGAAATTTTTGAAAAAAAATAAAAGGGAGGGGGATTGCTTCGTTAACAGCCAACTTGGCTGTTACATAAAACACCTTCCCCGCCGCCCCCACCCTCCTCTCTCTCTCTCTCTCTTATATATATATATATATATAGGACCTTTCAAATGAGGTGGGTGCTTTTCTGAAATTGTAAAGGCCACTGTGAATTTAGTAAAAACTCTACAACAGTTTTGTAAAAGTATAAACTGCACATTGTAAAAAAATGAATTTTGTAAAATATAACATCCAAATTTAATTTAACATTTCCATCTAATATAATAATATTTTCATAATTTTATTTCACTATACATGTTGTGTTAATATTTATTGTTATATGTATGAAACAAGAAATTATAAAATATGTTGGAAAGATGCCTAAATTGAGGGTGGATCACCATATATATGGTGAGACCCCACCTCATTTGAAGTTTCTCAATATATATATATATATATATATATATATATGTATGGGTTTGGGAATCCTAAACCCAGGTGTAGGTAACTTTCCTACACCCACCCCTTTTTCTATCAAATTTTTTTATTTTTTGAAGTGGATCCTTGGGGGATTTGCTTATAATATTTAGTAGAATATGTATTTCAAATTTCACGTAAAACAGACATTCCTAACATGACCATCGGACACGGTCGATTTCAGCAAATCTGAGACCGTTAAAATTTGACTATCTTGATGGATAAGTTAGGAGTATCAAAATAAGTTGAAATTTGAATGACATGACGGTGACATATAGCGATCTAAATTTCCCAAAAATCTATTTCAAAAAAAATTAAAAAATGAAAGAAAATGGGGTGGGTGTAGGAAAGTTACCTACACCTTGGATTAGGCTCCCTTTGCCCTATATATATGGGAAAAAGGTGCCTACCTCGGCGAGTGCGGGTAACTCCCTACACCCAGCCTAATTTTTCATTATTTTTTGATTTTTTTGAAATGAAACCTTGGGGGATTTAGATCACCATGTATCACCATGTTGTCATTCCAAATTCAACTTAATTCGAGACTTCTATCATCTCCATCAAGACTACCAAATTTTAACGATCTCAGAATTGCTGAAATCGACCCTGTCTAGATGAACATGTTAGGAATGTTTGTTTTGCATGAAACTTGAAACACATATTCCCCTTAACATATTAAGTAAATCTTCCCAACTTTTATTTCAAAAAAAAAATAGTCGAAAAATGGGGTGGGTGCAGGGTGCAGGCTCCCTGCCCCCTATATATATATGAGAAAAAGGAGCCTACACCGGCGGGTGCAGGTAACTACCTCCACTCGGCCTAATTTTTCATTGTTTTTTGATTTTTTTGAAATGAAACCTTGGGGGATTTAGATCACCATGTATCACCATGTTATCATTCCAAATTCAACTTAATTCAAGACTTCTATCATCTCCATCAAGACTATCAAATTTTAACGGTCTCAGAATTGTTGAAATCGACCATGTCTAGATGAACATGTTAGGAATGTTTGTTTTGCATGAAACTTGAAACACATATTCCCCTTAACATATTAAGTAAACCCCCCAATTTTATTTCAAAAAAAAATAAAAAATAGTCGAAAAATGGGGTGGTGTGCAGGGAGTTTCCTACACCCCAGGGTGCAGGCTCCTTGCCCCCCCTATATATATATATATATATATATATATATATATATAGAGAGAGAGAGAGAGAGAGAGAGAGAGAGAGAGAAAGAAAGGAGCCTACACCGGCAGGTGCATGTAACTACCTTTACTCAGCCTAATTTTTCATTATTTTTTGATTTTTTGAAATAAAACCTTGGGGGATTTAGATCACCATGTTATCATTCCAAATTCAACTTAATTCGAGACTTCTATCATCTCCATCAAGACTACCAAATTTTAACGGTTTCAGAATTGTTGAAATTGACCCCTTTTAGATGAACATGTTAGGAATGTTTATTTTACATGAAATTTGAAACACTTATTTCCCTAAACATATTAAGTAAATATCCGTGACTTTTAATTCAAAAAAAGTAAAAAAATAATCGAAAAATAGTATGGATGCAGGGAGTTTCCTACACCCCAGGGCGCAGGCTCCCTGCCCCCTATATATATATATATAGGGGAGTGATCCTATGAAAGCAAAAAGTAGTGAGAGCATGAGAGCATGCATTCTGGACCACATGATTCTATTTTCTCTCTTCTGGTCTTCTCTCTTCTGGTTGAATCATGTGGTCCAGAATGGATGCTCTCATGCTCTCACATGTTTTGGCTCTCATAGGATCACTCTCTCTCTCTCACACACACACACACACACACACACAAAGGAGAGAATCTTCAAGCGCATCACGGAAGCGTGACAATCACATCTCATGCAATCGGGGTGACTAGTCGCACTAGTCGCAAGATGCAGCGAAATTTAAAATTTTTTAAAACATGTGATGAAACCACATGATCACAAGAACGTTTCTTGGATCATTTCATCAAACCACAAAGTATTATAAATACCTCTCGAAGCGTGGTTGCGATCACGAGATCTCTAAAGCAAGAGATCCTCCTGGCTCAAGTCCGATCTACGAAAATAGCACTTGCGGGCGTGATGATGAGATGCGTGACTCCCGCAATCCTTGACGAAAATCCAAGCCTTGAGTCCCCTGATTTCGTCCAACGAAATCCGTCGTCTTCCTCTAGAGCAAACATCCCCAAAGAAGATGGAGATCCTCGGGTAGTCGAAGGTTAAGGCGAGAAGGCTTCTTTCAACACATAAGATGGACGAACACCTTAGAGAGAGAGACGGCGAGAATGAGAGAGAGAGTAGGCGTGTACTCTTGTGTATGTTCTTTAATGGGCTAGGGTTGCCCTCCTTATATATTAGTTTGGGATCCAATGGATCTCAATCCATGGCATACATAGATCCAACGGCTAGGTTGATCCATGTGTCAATCAACGGTCATGATTGTTGTTGGTTAAAAACCAACAACATTAATTTATATCAAATTAAATATATGTTGCATTATCATCAACACAATTTAATTTAACATAAATAAATTATTAAGAGATGACAAGATAACAAAAAAAGAGAGACAATAAATCACCCCTAAAAAAAGGGGGCGTCACCTATGACTAAGTCATTGGTGACACCATCCCTTTTTGGTGGTGATTGTCTCCTTTTTATTTTATCCTATTATTTCTTAATAAATTACAATAACTTTTATTGCAATAATATCGACCAAATTAATTTCAAATTAATTTGTGAATATTTCAATCATGCCATTGAAAAATATGTGAATCATATTCACAACCCAAACTAATTTGTAAATTACATTTTCAATTAATTAATTAATGTGAATCCAATCCTCATTAACAATTAACAAATGCTATTTACAAAATTTCTCTCTCTCTCTGTTATATATTACAAATCACATTCATAATATACACAGATATTATGGATAGCACTATCCACGATCTGCTCTTTCTTGATAATTAAATATTATTTAATTATCTTGGACAATTATTCTCACAATATGAATCTTATTCATATTATACTTGATGATTAAATCTCATTTAATCATCAAGATCTTCTTGCTTGGATAAAAAATTCATCATAGGAATTATTCCTGAACTCCTTCAAGAATAATGTGCTTTCTCCGCAGATACTTGGAGATAAGGACAGGGCGATTGTATTGTTCCACGTATAGTGACTTGGATGTTGAGATTTCATCTCAAATCCAGATCTCACGGACCTCCCATATATGCTTGATTAAATCAAGTCCGTATACTTAATCTTCTCATTGCATCTGAATCTCATTCAGATCAATGTCCAACATTTGGACCAAGATCAAGTTACTTCTCTACTGAGAGGAGTCACTAAAATCCAGACATGTTTCATCACTCCCCCAGATCACATCACCCTCAAGTATTCCCAATACCTGCACATCCTGCATACTGGAAGACCGATGATCAACCTGAAGATGAAGATCAATTTTACATTGTCTTCTTCAGGGTTTGATCACCAAGGTTCTCAATCTTGGTCATTGGGATTTGGTATCGATCATATGCTTTCCCAAAGAATATATCATACCTTCAAATTCTTGTCATGCTTCCAAAGCACGATGACCATGCATGGAATTTGATCGGTCCCAATACCTCATGAGTGAGCTCATGTCTTCCGGTTCATAAGTGAACCTGTATGATCCCTTTGAGAGATCGTATTACTCATATACCCTTATATGTACACCAGCTCGTCGGTGTATAGACCTTGGTTAGGTCGTCAACCTAATGGTCTGCCAAATGTACATACTCAGACATATAGTAACACATCTGTCTCTGGTCAGAGGATGTGTGCCTATGCTGTGACAGTATTCAACATAGGACTTAGGTTATCTCGATCTCGCTAAGTCAACCCTTAGACCTAACTAATCTGACACCTCTGAATCACTATTCCCATGCAGAGGACCTGAATCAAGAGGTCGGTCAGATATCAGCCTATGTGAGAAAAGATTGCCATCTCCTACTCAGGCTGGAGATCATCTCTTAATAATCATTTGACGGTGCCTGATGAGTCCTCTATCTAACCCATTAGATATTCATCCAAGCACCAGCCTCTATGATTCATTTAATGAATCAACAGCTATATGATTATCAAGACGGCCATGGTACATAACTCTAATTGTACAGAGGGACCTTATAGTGCATTCATTCACTTAATTTCAGAAAGGGAGTGAACAATCAATAACTTTTATTGATAAAACATATTTATTACAATAACATTTACTGTAAGAATTATTTGCCTCGAGCTCACATGGCTAACAACACACACACGCACGCACGCACGCGCACACGCACACAGGTTCTGCTAGATATGTTCAAATTTGGATTATTTTCTCACACACACACAGGTTCAGCTAGATATGTTCAAATTTGGATTCTTTTGGTGAAAAGAAAATAGACCTGCCAATCAACCCAATACCCACGTATAGAATATGATTTGGTTCAACACAATCCAAATAATACAATTCATTTAATTAATTTTCAATGAGTTGACTTGATTATTTAGGTAAATCCAGATACCCCTCCTAACCACCAACGCGCAAGAGCTTTCCAAGATAATCAGATTCTGATTCCCAAGCATAATTGCATCTAACTACTTCCATGGTAACGAATATGGTACCTTCCCTTGTTTTCCAATATTCCTCAGTGATGTACGAAGTTTTGTAGCATATGCGAATATAGATGCTGATTATGGAAAAGTTAAGGAGTAATGGATCCAAAAGAGAGTACGAGTTCAAGTCAGATTCACTGGATTCGAAACCTTCTTTCTAGTATAATTGTATGAATATGACTAATTCATTACTAAGCACACATATTTTGAAGAAGAAAATATGGATTGCATGAACAAAAATGAACTTATGTCTAGTAAAGGAAAAATACAATTTATGTCTAGAAAAGTGTAAAACATAAGTGGGCATTAATTAATGAGAAAAGATAGCAAAAGTAATAAAATGAAATCAAGTGATTTTTACCCTCACCAACTTTAGAATCTGTGTAAATTCTCTTCTCGATCCTGTAAAAATCGTTATTATTCGCTCAAGCTCATAAAGTTATTAACCCTTACTCCACATAGCATGTGGTTAACTCACGTTAATTTGACCAAAGAATTTAATCGTATTCTTGTTTAGAAAAGGTGCATATTACCATATCTCTCTACCAAATTTATAAAAGACCCTCTCATTCACTCTCCTCCAATGTTTTTGAAACCGAACTAGGGAGTGAATCGAAAATTCCAACAAAAGGGTGGATCGCGTTAGACCACGGAATCAAACCGGTTCAACCAGATGATGATGCTATTATTTATAAAATCAAATTAGACTGCAGCGGTAAGGAAAAAATGATTGAACTGGGTAATTAAATCGGAATGGATTAGAACATGAACAGAATATAAACTCAAACACACTTAAAATAAATATAAAATATACAAATAATAATTAAAGTGTATTACTTTATACATAAAATATTTTCTTGAATATGTAAGAATAAATGATATTAATATAGATATAAATAATATTTGAACTAAATACATTAGCTTAATGATAGGTTAATTATATTTATTATCCAATCTTTTTAAAAGTTAAGTTGGAGTAGTTGGTTAGTACTCATTAATCAGTTAGAAGAGGTCATGAGTTCAACACTCATTATTGCCATTATTATTTAATATAAATTCGAATTTGAGTTGTGGTTGACTGGTTCAATTTCGATTGAACCGTGTTAAACCAAGTTGCAAATAGTCGATCAGACCGGTGGTCGAACCAAATTATGCCAATTTTGACCCGAACCGTGAGAACCGATTAATCGAACCGGTCCATGCTCGATTTACAGGTCCAACCGGTTGATAACATTGCTCTCCTCCTCACATCCCCTTCCCCTCCGGAAGAGGTTCCTCTATTGTAAAAAGGATTACAACAGAGTTTCTGTAATATTCTTTATTTTTGTGATTTTGATTCCAAAATCCAACCTTATAGATTGAATCTTAGATTAACGTTCTACATATCTTCCAAATTTTGCTCAAATCTGAGCTTATTTGCTATTTTATCTTAATGATTTAAGATTCAGATTTTTTTAAATAGAATTTAAGTTACTTCGATCTTGACTGAATGCTTGTTTATTAAGATAAAATAGCAAATATGTTCGGATTTGAGTGAATTTGAAAGATATACAGAGCGTTAGTCTAAAATTCAATATATGGTTGGATTTGGAATCAAAATCACTAAAAAACAAAAGAAGATTAAAGCAGAGGTGATTTAATCATCTTTACAACATAAGATCCTCTTCCTTTCCCTCCACCTCCCTCGGCCGTCCCCACCGCCACCCCCCTTCTCACGCTGCCCGACTCCGGCCCCCTCCCCCTCACGTCCAGGACCTCCGACCGCCCGAATCTCATTGAGGTTGTTGACTGGTCAACGACGATGCAGCTAATACTGATTGAATTCGTATCAACGGAAATCTCCATTGGACTGGTTATTAAAGAGTGGTTGTACTGCATGACCGTGTTCGGAGGTTTTGGAGTGTAGCAACTAATTGGAATTGCTTCGATGTGAAGCAAAAGAAAGGGTAAATTAAGGGTTGTTTTAGTCTAAACCTCTCTTTTCTTTTCTTCCTGATCTAATTTATCTGTGATTTACCATTAGTTGTGTCTAATCCAGATCCAACTGCAATAAAATCTTTAAGATCAAGATATTTATTCAAACGTATGGTGTCACATCGGCAAGCAGACATTGCAGTCCTACTTAAGACTACAGACGCGATGTGCGTCCATCGGTGAAGTCGCCGGCCATTTCTGATGGATCGCGTCAAACTTGTGTAGAAACAGATATTTAGTCCAAATGTTGTTTATCAACATTTCATAATAATGTTAAGAATCAAACGGCTACGTAAAAACAAGTTCATTTGGGCAAACTATTTCGTCAATCGACTAAACCAAGGCAGTCGACTGAATAGACAAAAGTCGAGTATTCAACTCAACATTCGAAAACTGTCCATTAATGCTGTTAAAACTTTAATCGGATAAGTGAAGAAAATAGTCAGCTGAGAGCGAATTAGTCGATCGAATAAAACATTAGTTAACAGAAATGATTTTTATGTCAAGCAATCAAACACAAATAAAGGTTGACTTTGTTGACCTAATTAGTCGACTAACTAATCAGTTGGTAGGATTTGTTTTTTGTGGAGCTTTTATTTTTAGAAAAAAATATATTTTAGCTCTCATTTATTGAAAATAATATATTCTTCGGGCTTGGCATGTAAAGTTCTTTTGATAAGATACAACTTTGATATATAATCTTTCATAATAAAAGATACTTGATAGAATAAACAATTGTGAGCTTGCATGTAATGAAATAGTACAATAGAGAAAAAATGCAATATTCATTATCAACATTGAGTAGACATAATATGAACTAGCAATATTTTCCTTTTTTGGTACAGTTAATATTTACCTCACCAATAAATATTCTCGTATCTATAAAATGGGGTCTGAGAATGACATGTTAGGCAATGACATGTTAGGCAGATCTTGAATTATTTACTAAAAGGCTATAATAATAACTTAATAGAAAAATCCTAGAGAAACTATCTCACCCTTTAACATTAACAAAAAGAGAATAAATATAAACTTATAGCAATTAAACCAAATTGAACTTAAATACTTGTAATACCCATACAAGTTGATACTAATTTATAAAGTGACTTAAGTTTCAAATGTGGTCAACTATTACAAGAAAAACTTAAGAACATACTTTTGACAAATAATACACTTGAACTCAACATCAAACATTAGTGGCATCATTTAAAAAAAATATAATAGCCTTTTACCTAGTTTTCAATCAGCTATCCTATGGTTACAATTAATTGGAACCTAAGGTCCATGGTTGAAAAGAAGCGATTAGAAAATTAGCTATTGGAAAATTAGTTAATTGGAAGTTGGTACTTGCTTGACTGAATTTTGAGAATAAGAGATGGTGAAAGTACAAAAAGTATAGAGAAAGTCATGTATCAAATTCAAAAGTCACCCGACTAGCCCGACTAGTAGATCCTACTAGTCTAGTCAGTGGGGTGGCCAACCGAGCACCGACTAATTCCGACTAGGTCCACTAGTCAACCAATTTTTGCTTGGAGATATCATAATTTTTTTACTTTTTCTAAAAGCAAACTTGTTCTAATGCGCTTAATATTTTATTTAAATTCAATTGCTTCTTTTGATTCATTATGATAGTAAAAAAATATATAAATCTATGTAAACATATGCTAATATCTGTATAAAAATGATTTCATATTTAAAAATCAAAGGCGATTAAAGCCTGACTAAATTTGATTAATCGCCCGACTGCCGATTAATTCTTAGTCAGTGACCCGACCGACCGAGTACCGACTACTGATTTTTGCAACCTTGATCAAAGCATCGTCATATAAATAGCTCAGGACTTGAATCCAAAGCTCAGATTTAGGAAGTATTAAACTAACAACATATGAAGAAGACAAATGGACAGTTATTCAGGACTTGTCTATTTCAACGACTTACATAGTTTTTATTTTCATTGAAAAATAGTGTTATAGAGTTTTCATATTCTTGATCAGCAAGCAAAAATAATTCCGAATCATCAAAGTTGACAAAACACTTTTTTGGAGTAACTTGGTCGATCAACTTGTCATCCTGATCGACTACCCACTGATCAATCAAGATTTGATCCTTATCAACCATCTTTGATTGTTGTTTATAATATGATTAATTAACCTTGCATCAACGATTGATCAACCCTTGATCTAATAACTTTTGATCATGATCGATCAATATTCAAATGAGCATAAACAATCATCTAACATTCAAAAACTGATTGATCGATACTACAGACATGATCCATAACTATATCGATCAATTAAAATTGTACACCTAATTGATAAAAATGAATTTTGGGTTTTTTACGTTGAATTTCCTAATTTTCTAAACAACAGTTACTTTGAGTCCTTAACATCCTTGTTGACCCTCTAAAACTATAACATGATCCTATTGTGTCATATATTACTTCTCCTAAGCCAATTGTGGTCTCTAAGCTCTATATGCTCTCTGAGCTATCAAACTATCAACTCTATTCTTGAGAAGATCTGGTGATTAACATTTTATAATCTTGTGAATTCAATATTATTGCTAATCTATTTGTTTTTAGCATATTGTAATCAAGTATCTGGATTGTGGATCCCTTTCTCTATGAGAGAAAAATCTTCCTTTGGGAGTTGTTAAAAAAAGATTACATGTTATACACGATGTTGTGCTACCCTCAGTTTAAAGTAGTGCATTATAATGGATGCATGTTTTATCGAGAGAGCGAAGGGAAAAAAATCCTAAAATGGGATTTTGGATCGTGATTTTCACTCACTTGGATTTCCACGTTAAGATCATTGGACCTTGTGGTTTGATTTTCTCTACATTTGTTGTCTGTATTCTAAATTTGATATCATTACTCGAACATTATATATGGCACAATTCATCCATGTCCCTTGTGTTGGATTCTTATTTGGTATCAGCATAGGTGCATGTTTTCCAGGTGTAACAACCTTCTTGCAGGTCCAAAGTGGCACAAGGAAATGTATCTACTAACTCGATATCATCTGCCTACTTCATCACAAAGGCTCCATACGTCAACGGAACCAACTACTGTATCGGATTAATCGCACTAGAGGTCTACATGCAGTCCACCAACTAAATATGTGGTCATGTATAACTAGGGCTATCAAGAAAGCTCAAGCATGATAGCTCAACTTGGGCATAGCTCGTTAAGAGCTTGTGAGCCCGATTTAAAAACTTAACGAGCCTGAGCTCAAGTTGGATTTGTGCCTCCTTAGGGTTATCGAGTCGAGCTCGAGTTGGGTCGTGCTTAATTCGATAACTCGATATAATCATACAAGTTGAGTCGAACTCAAGTTGGGTCCACATGTTAAACCTTGTATTAATATGTTCATATGATTTATATGTGTTTTTATGAATTGCATATAGAGATATTAGCTCCTACATGTCAATAGGCATTCCAGAGCTCGAATTCGACTCGACTCATTGAACACAACTCATTAAGAGGCTCGTGAGCCAGCTTGAACTCGATGAGTTCGAGTTCGAGCCAGCATTACAAGGCTCAAAATTTATCGAGCTCGAGCCTAGTTTTTTTATTGAGTTCAAGTCTAAGTTGGGGTCGAATCGACTCATTGAGCTCGATAGACACCCCTATGCACAACAAATACTATTCCATTACTTAGGAAAAGAGGGTGCCATAGACTTCACAAATCTCAAGATCAAAGATTTGGATAGGACCGTTAAAGGTATGGATGTGTTGTATTGTGATTTGATGATGAGAAAAATAGCATCTTCTGGGCTAAGATTTTCAATGAACTTTGGAAGGCACTTCAAGTCACATATGAAGGTACACACAAAATTTTAAGACCTACGGTTACTATACTTACTAGAGAATATGAAAATTTTGAGATGAAGGAGAGTACATCAAGGACATGTACATGAGGTTCACAACAATTCAAAGCAATTTGAAAGCCTTGGATAAGAACTTCATAGCATGTGATTTTATAGAAAAAAGTGATTGATTCCCCCATCAAAAGAATGTGAACAAGAAGAGATAGCTATAGAGGAAGCTAATTCTATAGGATATGTCAATGGACAACCTCATAGGGAACTTGATGGCATATGAAGTTGAGAAGGAGAGCAAGAAGTTGGTCAAAGAAATGATGTAGAAATTGCTCGCCTTCAACGTAAGTACTCAAGACTCATCGGATGAAGAATTAAAAAAATTGTTCTACTTGTTATAAAGTTCAAGAATTGGAAGAAAATATGAGAAAAGAGTTGCGTATCTTTTTGATAGAGAAATTTAATTATGCTTTTTCATAATAGATGAATATCAAAACTACATAATTAACTCGGATAGAAATTGGGAGGAAAATTTGAAGAGGTCATCTTCTTGTAATCATATCCGCCTCATACAAAGAATTTTATTTTTTTTTGTTAGGTATCGTAAGAGAGTCGCCTCTTCAAAAGGCAACTTTGTCCAAAGTCAAAGCCGCCTATTGAAGAGGCAACTTCAGTAGAAGCCCCCTCTTGAAAATGCAGCTTTTTGGGTAGACAACCAGAAAAGCAGCAAGCCAAAGTTTTCTGTAGCTTGTTGTTTGTCTAGCTATATATGTAACATTTGGATCATTAATAAATTAATGCAAAACCATGGCTTGTTGTTTGTCTAGCTTCATATGCAACATTTGGATCATTAATAAATTGATGCCTACAAAAGAAATGATCAATGGAAAAATGCAATATAAAAGCTTATCATTCGTTAACCATAACCAAGTTTAAGAGTTATAAGGTTTACACACACGAGGTACAATATCCGTAGTAAAGTAAATTGCACACAACAATCCCTACCCATATGTACTCCAAAAAAGCACTAGTAATCCATATAACACCTCCTACGACATCACATGCGTCACATCCTTCGAATGTATTGGTGCTCTATAGGTGCTTGTTGAGGAAGTGTCATAGTTGGCTCCACTGGGAACGAAGATAATAGATTGTCACGATTAATGTGATCAATTTGTGAGATTTCTTCTCCAATTGTTACATCATAGTCCAAATGAGGTAATGGTGTATGGCGATGCGATGGTCCAGGCTCGCTTTGTGGCCTTTCCCTCATCGGTGCAGGTGGAGTTTGTTGTATTCTCTCAGACTCGCATTCAGCAATATGAGTTCGATATTCAACCCGAAGCATGTATGTCCTCAACTTGGCTCTGTGCTCATCCTTCACGTGGTCTGCGTACACGTCCATGTCCTCTACCACATCCATATCTCTGTGATGATGTACCCTCGGTCGGTCTTTCCTCTTCATCGTCTTTATCTTCATGGAGTCCATCCCTGAATTGTCACTAGATAGAGTCATCGATAAGGCGTCGAGTGTCTGTCATCACTTGGATTACATCCTCGTTTGATCCCACAAGGTGAACGACCTCATCTAATCGTGTTACTTGTAAAATGAAAAAAAGATGAAAATATCTCTAATAAAGAAAAATGAGATGTTCTCTATGAAATTTATGTTAACATACCACCATATCAAGCACACATCCATGCCTCCCTTTATATCGGCGTGTGATGCGGTTGCGCCATGCCATATAATCCCCAGATACGTATTCACCTCCAAGTCCAATTGGTGTGGTAGCCAACATGTACTCACGTCGATTGTTCCACATCTACACGTAGTTTGCATGGAACTGTACCCAATCGACGGACGTCTTCCCTCTAAGATTAATGTTGTGAAGATGCATGGATGTGTCGCACTGGACTGAGATCTCTTGGACTGCACCAAATTGGCGTAGGACTCTGTTGGGTGCATACAACTGATGAATCCATGATTCATCACCTTTTTTATTTTGGCTAAAATCCTTGGTAAAATACATGTAAATAATCACTAATTCCAATTAATTAACATTCTAACTACAATTGTTAATATTATATAAATAACACTTATTTTATCAAAATAAAAGAATAAAGATAAAAAGAAAAATAAAAGAAAAGAAGGGTGTAAATATGTAATATATACAGACTGATCCTAACCCCAAGATCGGGTCAATATTGAGTTGGTCGACAAAATAAATAAGTAGAGGGAGACAAAGATCTTAACCTATAAAAATATCAAGAAAACAAAGACCAAAAATATAATTCATCCATTTTACACAATGTAAATATTTCACCTATTTTATTCACCACATATATCACTCCAAATCAAAACACTTCTTCCATAAAAATTGTTCACAAAAATATATATTATTTTATAAAAATATCAGAAAAATATTTCATCATAAAAATAATTAACCGTAATGGACCGTAAAAGCTGCAAAAGCCGACTTCCAATGTTCATAACTATTTATAGAAAGCTCCAAACAGACCAAACTCACTTTTAAAATGTGTTTATACTTAATACTGTTTATTAAAAATATCAAAAAATCGAATAAAACTGGTGAGTTTTAGCGTTTGGGACCCGTTGTATACTTGTACTATATGTAGAAACTTCCTGGATTTTTAACCAATTAATCATAAACCCGATTAACTTAATTTATTTTCATAAAATCTTCTAAAAATGTATAGAAAAATATAAAAATATAACCAAGTCAAACTACAAATAAAACCCGAAGCCTCAAAGCCGCTACCTAAATTTTCCTCATAACTCGGTCGTATGAACTCCGAATTGGGAAAACTCGGTCTTAAAATTCGTATTATTTAATTATCTACAAAATGACACTAGTTTCACTAAACTCGGAGTTAATACAAAAAATGTGATTTTCGGGTCAGTATTGGTATATTGTACAATGACCCGTAATTTATATTATTATTATATTTAAGTAAATAATTTATTTAATTAATTAATTAGCTTATTTAATTAATTTATTTATTTTATTTAATTAATTTTTATTTTTTTATTTCTCTTTTTCTCTCTCTTCTCTTTCTTCACTCTCTCTCTCTTACTTTACCAAATTTTCCTTCTTCCCCATCATTTCTTCCTCCATTCCCTTCTTCCTCTCATCATCCTTCTTCCTTCTCCCAATAACCATCAACCGAACTAACGAACGGTAGTTGGTCGGTCAGCAACTTCCCACGATCTCGTCACCGCCGGCGGTGACGGGCCGCCTCCTTCCCTAAAATAGGACCCCCTTCTCTGAGAAGCCGGCATCCGCCATTTTTGTTTTCATTTCCTCCACCGAGTTCTGACAGAGAGAAAGGAGTGGGTGACAGGCCTCCATTCCTCGTCGTCGAGTGAAGAGAGAGAGGAGGCGGTGAGATGACCTCCAGCGTGCAGATACCTCCGCCGTGAGATCAGCCTCTGCGTTCCGCACCACCTCATCGAGGCAACCATTTGTGGAGCTCTTCCGAGCCTCATAACCCAGGCAACAACCTTCGATCGTTCATTTCATCTTGTCTCCAGCACACGACTCAAGTCACAGTGAGCGTGGACCATCACCTACAACCTGTGAACAAAATTCATCCTGAACGATTCCATTTAGATAGAGATCAGAGAAACCGTTGCCCGGAGCTCTCGGATTGAAGAGCAGTAGATTTGATTTGAGTTCTGCACAAGGAGAATCGAGGACCGGAGATCAAATCGCATACGTGATGAATCCACATTTCATCATCTTTATTCTATCATTTTGGCCTCAAAAACCCTAGCAAATGCGTGTAAATACCCTTAATTAGAGCATCTTAGCATTCATGCATGTACATGTAAATAGTGTATAAATTACTGTAATTAAAGCCAAAATTATAGAATGAATAAAAGAAAAGAAAAAGAATAAAATATTGTAAATATTTTATGACCCAAAACCCCGAGACCTAGGCATCTCGATGAATAGGTCGACAAGGAATAAAGTAGGGGGAGATAAGGGTCTAAATACACTAAAAATCCCTTTTATTCAATTCATTCTTTATTCATTTTGGGACCTATTTTTGGTTCCACTTTTTATACCTCAAATAAAGAAACTTTATACATGAAAGTTGTAGATAATTAAATAAAGAAAAATGCAAAATTGATTTCATTCAAAAATAATGTACAGATAAAAAGTTATGATCTGAATAAAAATCCAAAATCCCAGCTTCCCAGACATGTATCTTGCAAATAAAAACTCCAAATACAGCAAACTCACCTTTAATTGTATATAATTAAAAATAAGCTATTTAATGGCGGTGGTTTCGCATTTGGTGGAACTACGGTTTGAAAGTTGAGTTTTGGACCCTCATTGTATACTTGTACAGGTTAAAATATTCATTTTATTATTTATTCATTATTTTTGTATTTTTATATTTTTATAATAATATATTTGTACATTAAAATCAGAATAAAAACATAAAAGAAACACAAAATAAAATACATGTACATATGTAATACATAGTATCATACCTGTACTTATACCTATATAATACATACTTATATTTTATTAAATATACAAAACACATCAGAAAAATAAAACAAAAATATATTTAAGTGTATAAAAGTTTTTTATAATTTATAAAATAATAAACCAAAATAAATAAATAAAATACATAAAATAAAAATTAAATAATAAAATATATAGGTAATATACCTATAAATGCTATAAAAGGAAACTTGTAAATTTATACTTCATAAAAATAATTAAAAATCACCATAAAATACCTTATAAAATAAAAAATATTTTTCATTTAATAACCAAAATTTAATTCGTTAATTTTCTATTTTTTATTGAATTTACAAAATAATTTTCCAGGGTTTTTCCTGGTTGGTCCACATGGACCAACTAGGCGCTGGCCCCAGTTGACCCCAGTTAACTGGTCGTCCTCCCCCATGTCCCCTTGTCAGAACGTGCTTTTGACCCCGCTTCTTGTATTTTTCGAGGATGCTACTTGCATCTTCTTGTGTCAAAGTCTTCACGACTTTTATCCCTCGACTTGTGATGATTCACGCCCAAGGTTCTCCTTGGGTTGTGGATCGCTGCATCGAGCTACCCACCTCGATCTTTGGAGCACCATAGTCGTCAGGTCAAACCCAATATAATGGACCCCTGACTTCAATTTCAAATTTGAACCCCTCATTTCCATAGCTACGCTCCCCTTTCGTGCCTAATCGGTCCAGGGAGGTGATAGCTCCCTTTAGCGAGTCTCAGGCGAGTCGAGCAAGGCTCGAGGCGGCTTCCACGACCTCCGCCACCATCGCCGGCGTCGAGGTATTTCCCTCCGGTCTACACCATCGAGGCTGCCACCTTTTCCCTTTCTTTTCTTCGCATTTTACTTGCCATATCCGTAGGATCAAAAGCCCTCTTGAAATTTTACATTCCATCGATCGAATCACCTTCGACGTCCACCTCGCCAGAGCGCTCCTCCGGCCGAGCTCCGCCCCTCCGCTTCACACCACCGTTTCGCCACCGCGGGACCCAGGCATTTTGCCGTGGGTCCTCTCACTTGTTTTTACAGTCAAAGACGTTTGACTCGTGCCTGGGTGCACTTTTGAGCCTCGCCGGAGTCCAGCCGAGCTCCACAGCTCCGCCGCCCTCCTCAGCGAGTCTCAGCCACCGCCAAGGTATTTTGAAGCCTCAGGAGTTAGCACTGGCCGTCAGGAGCCTCCAGTCTCATTTTGAAGCTCAGAAGGTCGCCGGAGAAGGAGCAGGAGCGCAGAGAAAGTCGCCTCGCCGATGCTCCTCCGTTGTTCTTGCTCCGACCCTTGCAGCCGTTGGATCGAGGCGGAGTTCCAGATCGCTCGTCGACCGTCGGATCATCAGCTCCCCTCCACCGTTAGATCTCGATCTGATATCTAATCTCAGACGTCGAAGCGAAGCGTCATCGGCCTTCCATCGCCTGCCACGTGTCAAGTGAATCGCCTTCAGCCGTTGGATCGCGCGCGTAGGGGTATTTTGCATTATTCACCCCGCGCATTTTTGTAATTAATAGTTAGTCTATAAACTTTCAGAGGTAGTTTAAAAATTTTTATAATATTTATAACCAGACCCCGGACCTTTTACTATTTGCATTTCAGTCCAAGCCACGTCACCTCACGTGACTAGTTCACGTGAGGCGCGGGGCATTTTGCACGGACACCCTCGTGGGTTTAGGTATTTAGTTTCAGTCCAAGGATTTGGATATTAAGTGTAAACTTTTTGGGATATTTGCATGTCAACCCTCAGGAGTTTTTGATATTACAGACAGGTCCCTCCCAGGCGCGTGCTAGTCACGCGCCCTGGTGGGTATTTTACAGGCATACCCTCCCGAGTTTGGATATTTGTAATTGGTCTGATAAATGCAATATTAAGTGTTATATTTTGTGTGAAAATTGCAACTTTGCCCCTGGATGTTTGTATATTTGCACTTATATCCCTGCTAGGCATTGTATTTTTGCTTGCTTTCTCTATTTATTTAGAGCATCATTTTAACTCGAAAAATTCTCAAAAAATAGCATAGGTTCCTATTTACTTGTAGATTCACGCCACATTTTTGCATTGCATTTTTGTTGCATTTTAATATTTATTAAAAATCAAAAACATGCATTTTAGCTACTGTTTGCATTAGAAAATACCAAAAAAATTTAAAATACCTTGAAAAATTCCAAAAAAAATTACCTTAGGTCTATTTTAGTGTCTTTTAGTGTCAGTCCAAAAATCATTAAAAATTTCAAAACAAAAACCTTAAAAATTATAAAACTCTAAAAATCTTCAAAAAATATATATATAATTCGTAAAAACTCTAAAATTGTGTTTTCTTCTCCTAAATTTTCTTTATTTTGTTCTCTTTTATTTAAAATCAATTTGAGGATTTTTGGATACTGATTAATATTTTTAATCCTCTTTTTGAGTCCAGCCAGCACTTTTATTCACTGTTCTCTCTTATTTTGACTTTTAAAAATATCAAAAATATTCTGAAAATCCCCAAAAAATCACAAAAATAGTGAAAAATATAAAAAAACTAAAAAGATTTTATTTTCTAATTTTCGAGTATTTTTACCTATTTTTATAAATCCCCTAACCCCTCATTTCTTATATTATATATATATCAATATTGAAAAAGAAATATATATATATATGTATAATATAAAAAGAGAATATAAAATCAGAAAATTAAAATCAAAATACAAAATTAAAAATTAAAAAAATAATAAAAAAATTAAAAATTAAAAACCCACAAAATCATTTGCATTGTTGTAGACACATTGATCACATCACACACATAGCCTTTGATTGATCTATCCTGCCTTGCTCCCTGTGTTCGAACTCTCTACATACTTGCACCTATACATCTTTTATGTAGAGTTAAAAATAAAATTGACTCCACATTGGTTTTCATTGCTTGATCTATAGTGTTGTGGGTTCATTGTTGATTAAGTACGGGATTTTGAAACGGCCAAGACATCGACTGTTGATTCGCCTTGTGAATCAATACGACCGTTCTCTTTTTCGTGTAAATCAATACGCAACACACCTTTGTCGGGAGCAACTCTCGGCTGATTCGAGGCCAAGCATTCATTGGAGACCAAACTGCCCGTTCATTGCAGGTCTGCCGTAGTAAAAGGTTTTTAGAGAAAAATACCCCTTTACTCCAGATTCATTTTCAACCATCGATATAAATCCGATAGGGTGGTGTATGTTTTGCCATGTGTCATTTCCAGCGCGCTCCGTCGCCCCACCGCTCAAGGGCTCGCATACGGGATATCTTTTGGAGAATTGCAGAAGTACCCCTGAAAGTTTTTTTTATTTACATACACATCCAAAATCTGAAGAAATCGTGTGAGCTACCATGCACCTCTTGAGGATAATTGCGCAGATACCCATGTAACTTTCACATTTTTCACTCGTGCCTCTGCATTTCCAGATAATTACATATACACCCATGCCATGTATATAATCCATATAGCATATACTATAATAAATAACTAATAAATAAAATTCAAAAATACAAAAAAAACAATAAAAATATGTTTAATACCATAAATACCCTATATACAGTATTGAATAAATTTTGAATAATAAAAATACTTTTTGGCATTGAATAAATCATTAAAACACTAAAAAATTATCACAACCTCTAAAAATTCATAAAAAAAATCACCTCTAAAAATCGTTTAAAAATTACCCTCAGCTTATTTTATGATATTTTACATGATAAACTAAAAATATAATAAAAATCAAATATTAAAATCAATAAAAAATACAAAATTCATCAAAACTTGTATTATCATAAATAAATAAATAAAAATCCCCTCAAAATGCACAACATATCGTTTTGAATGTAATTTCATCTACTTTTAGATAAAAAATAAAATAAAAGGCTTTTCTCACTATTTTCAACCTTAAAAATTCAAAATACATCACAGTTTCAATGTACACTTAACTTTTCACTTTAAAAATAAAACAAACCCCATAAAAAATCCTAAAAGCCCTTAAAAATTCATAAAAATAAAAAAATAAAAGCATAAAAATAATAAAATAAAAATCAAATAAAAATTACAAAATATTTTTTTAAAAATAAAAATCATAAAATACTTAAAATTTACAAAAACAATATAAAACTCATTAAAAATCACATAAAAGTCCAGAAAATCCTTAAAAATAAAATAAAAATTAGGAACCCAATTGCCTTATTTGTCTATAGTTTATCCATTGTTTTCAACAGTTTGCCTTCTTGAGTTCGACACTCCCGTGCTTAACCACTATAAACTTAAGTTTAGGAGTATAAATAAAAAATAAAAAGATTAACAAAATCTTAATCTTTTCTGACAAAACTCACCTGGTCGATACAACGATCGATACATTTTCTCTGCTTCTTTTGTAGGGATTTCTGAAGCTGATCAAGTGGTTTTTCAGATGGCGCCATTGCTGGGGAGGCAGCGCTTGGGTAGCCGTAGACCTAGGTTTAGGGTTTCTTTTTTCGCCATTTTATTTCTAACCTCACGGCTTTCTATTTCTGATTTGTGCAGCACAGGTTGAGCAGCGCGAGACAGAACCACAAAGCCGATTTTCTTGTAATTTCTTGTAAAAAAAATGCGTAGAAAGAGGCCCCTTCAAGGTATCCTGACTTGTGCCTCTCCCTCTCTTCTTCTCGGGATCTATTTCACCAAGGTTGTACTCCTGGGGGAGCAGGTCACCCACCACAGCTTTTTCACTCATGTTTTTCTCGACGTTTTTTCGTGGATTTCTTGAGATAGGTACTTGTTAGGACTTCTCGGCTTTCTCCTTCTCTGTGTAATCGTAGCTAGGTGCTTTCTTAAGCCGAAATACCTAGTTGCTTGTACTTAGGATCATATCCAAAAAAATACGTTAGACGATTGTTTGAAAATAACCAAAAAAGTGATAACCAAAGATTAAAACAGGAACTGCTAAGTTTTATCTGATCCTAAAACGAAACGTAAGGACTCCACTTGCTTTGGGAGAGCAACACCTGAAATTGCATCGTAGGTACATTCTCCAGATCGGTGAGTGCGGGCCGGCATATAAGGTAGAGCCAGAGCTCGAGCTTTTTCAAGAGACTACTACAACCATATAGTTAATCACTATACTCTTCAGTTAGGACTCTCAGGTGGCCGGAAATGGTCTGGGTTTCCTTAGCAGAGTGGAAGGTTTAGAGGACACTGTGTAAGGCATGGTCCACAAGTAATACGTGTAGCCGGCAAAGGTCCGTACTTACTTCCATACTTGCTGGGAGGAGGCGATTCTTTATAAGGACTCGGGACAGTCTTGAGGGAAATATTAGGCACCTATCATTCCACACTAATCTGTGAAAACCTTCTTGCCAAATAACCCTAAAGCTGAAAAGATAAATGACCGAACTCTTACGGTCATCACTAAGGTTGAGTTGGTGAACTCGAGATTTGCTTTGTGATTGATTTATGGTGTGAGTCCTTTATCTTCTAGATCTTAATCTCATCGACTAGTTGTCATCTTATTTTAAGATGATGGGTAGAAGATCACTTCGGCCGAATCTTACGGCACCACTTGCACACAAAATGACCCGTCAATCTAGGTTGGTCCAAGAGAACCCTCTCTTCGAACATGAGAACTATCAATCTCCCTCTGTAATCTCGTCTCATGGCTCGGTTCGTGAGAACCTCCTGTTTGAGCCAGAATCAGGACAACTTCCTTCTTCTAGGCATAGCTCTGACCTTGGAAACTCTTTTCAGATTCCTTCTCCTACTCATTCTTTATCATCATCACCTTTGGTTAGCGAGAACTCTGACCACGAACCCAAGTTCTTTCAGCAGTTGAATATTGATCGGAACTTCCCTGACCTAAATTCTTTTTCCTTTCCAGAGACTATGTCTGGAAAAGGACCGCAGACCACTTCGGTCGTTATTGATCAGGCTACCATCAACAGTAGTCTACTTTCTTCCTTGGAGACAATGCAGAATCAAATTAGGGAGCAAGGTAGACTCATGAATGATGTCAGAGCTGAGCTAACCCAATTGCAAGCCTTATGCAATAATCTTGATGCTGAGAATCCAGGACTTAAGGATCATGAGCAACCAAATGGAGCAGAGAGATCGCCACTAGGTCCGAACCGCATAATACAACAGCTTTACAACCATGGAGCTACTACGACTCATCGGTGGATCCGTCTCCCTGTCATTCATGGGAACTTTGAGTTCCATCCTCAGATGATCCAACTGCAACCCAAGTTTCATGGGATTTCTACTAAGGAACTGCATCTGCACCTTCAAGAGTTCGAGCTTATCTGCAGTACGATGCATGATACACATATGAACGAGGATACGATTAAGTTGATCGCTTTTCATTTCTCCCTCATTGATCGAGCAGCCTACTGGATGAAACACCTAGGGATATATATTTTGATGTGCGAGGAGCTACGTACCGCATATATGAACAAATATTACCCCCTCGATCGAACGAATGCTGCTAGAGCCATGATTAGTAATTTTACCATGATCAGGAATGAGCAGTTCCATGAGGCATGGGATCGTTTCAGAGAGATCATTGACCGGTGTCCCCATCATGAACTTTCTAAGCCCACTCTTGTAAAGAGTTTCTTTAGTAGACAGACATCGGAGTTACAGGGACTGGTGAATGCTTCCTACGATGGATCTTATTTTTTAATGCATGAGGACCGAGTATGGGCCATTTATAAGAAAATGGCAGAGAATTACATAACAATGTCCCAGACTCGGTCTTCAACCAAACAAAGCCACCTACTTATCACCAGCATTCCCGAGTGGCACAGATTGAAGGGAATTCAACTCCCATTGTTTCGGTACCTATCGAATCCTCATCAGTTGATATGGGATCATTTGTTAGAAGTTCGATCGAATGGAGATCATTGAGAAAAAGTGCCAGAATCTGGACAAGCTCGATAATATTGATGAGCTTGAGAGATGTCTAAGTGATCTGAAGACATAAATCATGTGCCTTCAAGAGATTCAGACTGGATCTATGAAGTCTTCGAGGTCACAGGCTGACTCAAACAACCGAGACCGAGGCATACTTCCGCGGCCACTAGTTCAGCACATATACCATGTGCATTTTGAACCAACTTACCAGTCTCCGACTTATCATCAGAGCCTGCAGACACCATCATCTGATACCCAGATGGTGGTGTATTAGAGTGATTAGCCATTGGCATCTATGCCCCCGATTTACGCTTTGATGCTTGAACCATTGACAGAGGTCAATGGGATTTGGTATGGCCAATCGCAGCAATCAAGAATCCGTCGTGATCATCCTAGTTTCCGTTGGACTACATGAGGTACCTTCTCCCAGCAGCCACAATAGGCACCGATGGGGCAGAACAGAAACCAACAGCAGCATTCCAGTCGTCGTCAGTTTCAGCAGACTCGGTGGAGGCAGAACTCTTATCCGTCTCAGTATCAACAACCTCGTCAATAACAGTCAGCTCCGCAACAACCTCAGTATCATCGAGGCAACTCATGTGGGTCTCATGGTCCCTTCATGATAACTGATGAGCGAGCCGAGCGAGCAAGGTAAATCAGGTATATCTGCGATCGTTGCAACCTCAGTCGCTCGGGACTCAGAGCTCAACAAGAAAAATATCATACCACCAAATAAAGATCAAAACACGATAAAACTCAAGGTAGCGGTCTCGCTATTGGAATAACCTGGTATAGCGACCAGTGTCGAACTCAAGGAGCACGGATTGGCCTTGCGGCATACGAAGTAGTCAAAAATAAATAAAAATAAAAGCAAGGAATTTTTGGTGGATTTTTAGTATTTTTATTTTTTTTGAAATTTTTAATTATAAAGAAAATAGGAAAACAACCAAAACAAGCAACTTTCTACAATTACTTAAACACTCAAAATTAATCCAAAAATTCAAACAAAAATATTTTTATGTTTTTTATATTTTTTACTATTTTTGGTAAATTTTTTGGTAATTTTCTGATTTTTATAGAATTTTATAAAAATAAAACAAAACTGAAAACAAGGGACACTGTCCAGCCGAGCTCTAAAGACCAAAATAGGTAAACGATTGGGGATTTGACAATCTCTTCCCTTGGGCCAATCGCGAGTGAAAATGGAAAAGGTCGAGTCGAAATCTAATTCTTCAGATTCCTGCCTGGGAAAAGTGAGTCAGCCCTGACTCTTTTTCTCGTAAGAGCCAGTCAAAAAGCAAATGCATTTTCAGTCTCTGGCTCTGCTGTATTCTAGTCATCCTTGTCCCTTATGTGCCTTCTTAATAACTTCTCTCTGGTGAGCCTAAAGCAAACTTTCTAACCATTGAGGGGGCCAAAGAGAAAGATAAGGGCGATTATCAGTAGTAGGCGATTCGAACCACTTTCTCAGAGAATCTGGGCCAACAGAACACTCCTGCCTTTAAAGACTAGGACGAATGAAGGGCTCCCTATGGTCAATCACTGAAGTCGGCTCTCGACCCAACTGTGATGCGAAAAAGAAACTTAATCAAATATCTGCCCAGAAAAATGCCGGGAATGAGGAGCCTACCTGAAGAATGCCCAGAAATCAATCGAGGGCATGAACGGAAGGCAGGCAAGAAGGCATGAAAGGGCGTGCATCATCTAGCAGGCCGACGGCACCGGCTCCGGCGTCTGACACCTCTTTATCCGGGACCCTCTCCCTGATCTCAACGGCCGAACTAGCCCCACTCGAAGAGCAGCGGGATTGAGGGTCCCCACACCCCAATCAAATAAGGAACGAGAGCACGAGGTCCCACCTTGGAAGGTGGCCGGGAGAATGTAAGTGCTATTGCTATTTCTCGAGGTAATCCGCATTGGTGTAATGAAAGGGAAGGTCCCACGACAATGACGGTTGAATGACGTTGCGGGAAAAAGGAAAGGGACAAGGGCTAGTTGAGCTGGGACTGGAACATGATCTTCATATCCTTATCTCCTTGAGTCTGACTTAGCTTCTGGGCTCAGCACTTCATCTAAGACTTTCGAGTCGATCAGGAGTAGGACCTCCACTGCTACTCTCCCCCGAGGCCTCGGAGCTCTAAAATCGGCCCAGTAAGCCCCCTCGAATCTCAACAGAGCCTGGTGGTATTTTTCATGTAAAATATAGACAAAAAGGAAAAATCAGAGACTGAATTTATTAATTTTTGATTTTTCTATGATTTATTAGAATTTTTATAAGTGTTATAATGTTTTTCAATTTTTATAATTTTTATAAATCCAAAAATGACCAAAATTGGTCAGAAAATAAAACACAACAAAACAAATAAATTCTGGTTTTTTGTAATTTTTAAAGATGTTTTAATTTTTTTGTGAATTTTATATCTGGACAGTAAGAAAAATGGACGTTTTTTAATTTTAAAAATAATAAAAAGGCTCCAAAAATTTCCCAAAAATCAGTGAAAATTCTACACAGTGGCAGGAGCCACGTGTCAAATTTTCACTTGATTTGGAGTAGATTTGATATTTTATTCAAAACAATCAAGAGCCCACAATCATAGGGACCTGATCGTAATAAAAATATCTTTCAAAGGCCGAAAAGTAACAGAACTAGAAGATCAGGGGGTCCAGGTGCAAAATTCCCAGATTTGCACATGCAAGGCACGTGTCTGGGGCACTCAGGGACCCAAATGTAAAAAATTTAAGTTCCTGGACCTATTAGCAACAGGTGCTAAAAGTCTAGGAGCTTAAATGCAAATTACCCAAGAAATTCGGCACATGTGGAATTAAACCATTCACAGGGGCATAAATGTAATTAAACAAAAGTATATTTCATTTCATGATCAAACATATATCACAGGCCCTTACATGCAATTTACCACAAAAAGCACGTGACGAAGCGTGTGTCCCACAACGTACAGGGATATAAAAGCAAATAACATAAACGACAAGGTCCACTATGCAAAAAGTCCAAAATAAAAACAACTTAACTAAATATTTACAAGACTAAATATAAACAACTAAAAAGCTAAGGGCCTAAGGGATATTACCCCTTATTCTGATCCGAGGGCTGAGAGGCTGCCACCTAGCTGATCGAACGGCTGGAAGTGGTGGCGCCCTCAACGAAGAGACCTCGGTGCGGATCCAACGGTGGAGGGCTCGCCACGTATCTGATCGTGCGGCTCTGATCAAGGCTTGCCTCTCCTCTGCCACGGACGGTGCAAATGGCTCCGCGTGGTGATCTAACGGTGCTGGTGTGGGGCGCCTCTTCGTATCAGTGGACGGTTCAGATTCAATCTGGCACTCCAGAGTCGAATGGACGACAGAGGAGGGACCTGGAGGAACTCCTCGCTGGCGAACTTCGCCGGAGGACTGTGGGCACACTGGACGTCTGCAGGGGTTGCTGATGGTCGGAGAAGAATCGTCGGAGCCTCCCGCGTCTGAAGGGCCCTTCTGATGGCGCCAAGGGGCTCCGAGAAGCCCAGGCGACGACGGCGGAGCTCAAGCTCCTGTGTTGAATGTGGGGGACCTCAGATGGTCCTCCTCTGACCTGCAAAGTGGCACAGATAGACTCCTGGGTCGAGGGCAAACTGCCTCGACCCAGATAGGTGCGAAGTATGTGGACGGTGCGTCGAGATGGGGGGAGCTCCGACGAAGCGACGGCGGTGGAGCTCCAGTCCCAGTTCCTGTGCGAACTGGGTTGGATGAAGGGGAGAAGAATGTGCGGAGGAGTGAGGCGAAGGTGATGGTGTCGTCAGATGATCGAAAGGGGGTCGGAGATGGTCGGAATCGACGGTTGTCGGCGATGGGGCGATTTGGGGGTAAACAGAAATTGACTAAAACGAAAGAGAACTAATGTTACCTGATGATCGATGTCGACTTGGAAGAAGCTACTGGAGCTCCTGGTCCTGGCCTCGAGGGCCGTCGATGCCCGAGGCTCGAGCACCACGCTGGTGGTGGCGCACAGCGGCGCAAGGCTACCGGATCGATGGTCGGGACTCCTCCTCCTCGCTGTGACACCGCCAATCGCTTGATGTCACTCAGGCGATGATGGTGGAGGTACTGGGAAGGAAAGAGAGGAACCAGAGATGAGTGAAGGTGCGGGCGGAGCTCAGACTATATACGTCTAGGGGTCCGGCTAAGAGAGGATCGGGCGAGCTGATCAGATCGCGGATCCCCTAAACCCACCGCGGGCGTGGATCTAGATCGATCAAGGAGCAAATGGAGCCCGGGGTTCACGGATTTGGCGATCGGGTTGAGCGAGGAAAAGTCTGAGAAATCGGATCGGGCGCGTCAAACCCGGCTCTGGTGGTCCTGGGGGGAGAGTTGACCGGGGGTCAACATCCCCTGTGGACCAATCAGAGCCCGCCAATTATTCAGATTTTGTAAATTAAATAATAAATAGAAATAGGTCGAATTTCACAAAACTCAAAACATGAAAAATAATTTTTTATTTATAAACTATTTTTTGTGATTTTTATTTATTTTTTTGAAATAAAAATTAGGTATTTACAATATAGTATAATATATAGGTATATATACAATATTGAATTTTTTATTTTGATTTTTAATTATTTTTTTGTACATTTTTATCCCAATTTTATATTTTATTTATTTACAAGATAAAATTTGGAATATTTTGGTATTTTTATTTTATTTTTATTATTTAATTACAAGGGTAAAATAAATAGTTATATACATTTATACACATGGTATATATACAATGTTTCTTTTGATTTTTATTTTTTTTTTTTATTTTATTTTTGTTTTTGTGGTTTTTATTTTATTTATTTACACCATGAAGTATAGAATATATACATTTTTTATTAGGTTTTAATTTGCTTATTTATAGGGATAAATAAGTAAAGGGTGTCTATGTACATGATGAATATATACAAGGTGGAAGCATTTTTATTTTCTTTCTAATTTTCTTTTCCTTTTCTCATTTTTATTTTGATTTAATATTTACAAATATTTACAAATAAATACAACCCCATTTTTATTTTTATTTTTAGAGGAAAATATTTTTATTTTATTTACAGGTATGTATGTACACATGAGCTTCCTTATCTCTCTCTCTACTTGGGTTTTTATGCGGTCAGGCCCATGCTGAGCCCTCCCTTGGGATTAGGTCGCTCAATATTTATTCTAAATATCTCCCTCTTTTTCTTTTATTTCTTAATTCTTTTATTTATGCATAAAAACATGCTAATTATTTAATTTTACACAATGCATGCTCTTTGGTAATTATTGATATTTACAAGAATATATATGTGTTTGGCAAAGGTTTTGTAGCTAAAATGAAAGAATAAAGAGTGATGAATTGGTATTCATCACCCCCCTATACTTAACTTTGCTAGTCCCTTAGCAAACACTTATTTGAAAAAGAAGTGAAAAAGAAAAAGGAAAAGAGGAGAATGTAAATGGATCAAGGTTGATTATTAAACTTGCCTTCATTAAATTGAATTATGGAGCTCGATCAGATCTTTGGATTATTAATGTGTCGGAACCTTATCTAGACTTAGGTTTAAAACTTAACAGCCTCTAAGATCCACTAATCTATAATCAGGACTCCTCAACAATCCAAATCAGAACAAGTCACCATACACAAACCCTGAAGATTATGAGTCTTTCCTTGTATTGTGAATGTGAAGTATAAGCTCTCCACCTCAGAAGTGGCAACTTGACAACCCTCCCCAACAAGGTAACTCTATGACCCCAGTCTGGCCACTCTTTCCTCGAGGAGCGGGGTATTCCCTTCTAAGTTCAAGTTCAACCGGCTCAAGAAGAGGAAGAAGAAGAAGAGAATGGACCATGGCCAGTGTAGCCATGTATCCTTGGGAGCTCAACCAGTGTAGCCAAGTCTCCCTGCTGCAAGCTACATAAGGTGGGACATGAATTTCAAGCTTTGCTTATTTGCAGTATATACATACTCCGGTGGGATTATCATTTTCTATCAGACCCACCACTTTTTTGGAGTTATTTTCTTTTTGCATTTTTTTTCAAGTGCATCTATACAACATATACATGTGCAACATATATACATAAGGAGTTTTTCCTCTTGAGCCAGTAGACTATCCCTCTTTTGAAGCATTATTGCAACCCACAACTCCTGTCGTTAGACCTCATGACAACCAGACCAAGTTGAGACGCACTTCCTTCACTAAAAGAAGAAGAGAGGTTCCGCCTAGAAGTACTACCCTCATATGCTACCCCAAGTCAAGGAAGACTGCCTCCTCACCACCTCATCCGTAGAGAGCTAGGTGCTAAGTGTTGTGTCCAAGTAAAGCCATTGTCTATATAAGTCATGTGTGTGTTGTTAAGTGTTCTACTTAGGCTCATTGAGATGACATGTGATCATAGCTTAGTGGACTCAAAGAATTAAGTCACCCTGGACCTGAAAAGCCTTAACCCTAAGCCCTATAAGGTTCCTCTTAGAATTAGATGGATTAAGATCTTAATCAAGCTCCATTTCCCAATTGAATTCCAGGCTAGTTTAAACGTCAACTATGATCCAGGAAAAACTATATACAAATATATACAAAGATGCTATTTACACAATATTTTACAAATATGCAAAATTTTTGCAAAATGTTTTGAAATCATGGATGTATGCATGAATGCAAGTTTTGCAAAAGTATTTACCCAAATTTACACAAGATTTTTGCAAACTTTTGATTTTCAAAACATTTTGGAAAAATTTTGTACTATATACATAATTTTGATATGCACATATTTACACAAACTTTACACAAAAAGTTTTTGAAAACATTTTTACAAAAATAATTTGTACACTAGCTATGTATGTGCAATAAAAGAATGTTTATTTACAGGGAAAATTTTTTTTATTTTTATGGATTTTAGGTTTTTATCCATTTTTATTTATTAACACACTCACACAAAGTACGAGTTATGGCTAAAGTATATATGAAATATATACACACCCCCCTATACTTAGCTCGAACGATGTCCTCAGAGTCAAGAGCGATGAAGAAGACATAACTCGTGCTTAGTATAGGGAAGTGAAAAGGAAGGCTATATACAAAGAATAGAAAATCAAGAGGGTCTCGGCTTTTCCCCCATACTTAGGATCAAATAATCCTAAGTATAGCAGGTTGTACACGAAGGGAAAATCGAGTGGAGAATGTACAGGGTCTACCCCCCCTATACTTAGGGTAAAATATCCCTAAGTATAGGCAACAAAAACAGGGGTAAAGAATGAATCAAAAGAAATACCCAAAGGTCCTACATCCCCCCTATACTTAGGGTAAAGTACACCTTAAGTATAGCATAATCAAAAGATGAAGAAAGGGATGTGAGACTAAAGAATGTAATGATATGGACATCTGGATCTATACAGGTCAGGAGAACAGTGATAATCAGGCATGAGATGCAATAGATGTGAGTCAAGAGACCACATCTCACGCAAAATGAATAGGGGCAACATCAACGACCGCGGCTCATGATCTAGAAATGGCTTGAGCCGCTGGCCGTTCACTCGAAAGATACTCTCAGAAGACAACTCAGATATATCAATACTCCCATTGTCGTGTACCTTTCTCACAAGATAAGGTCCCTTCCATTTGCTCTGTAGCTTCCCTGGAAATAGACGAAGCCTAGCATCAAACAGCCATACTCTCTGTCCAGGCTCAAAATGCTTGTGGCTGATATGAGAATCATGCCACTCCTTCACTCTCTCCTTGTACTGAAGGCTGTTTGAGAAGGCGGTATCACGAAGCTCCTCCAAGGCTGCTAACTCTGCCCTCCTCTGGTCTCCTACACTATCTGGATCTAAAAGAATATCTGTAACTTCCCAAAGTGACTTGTGCCTCAACTCAACAGGTAAATGGCACGACTTGCCATAAACGAGGTGAAAGGGAGATGTGCCCAAAGGTGTCTTGAAAGACGTCCTATATGCCCACAAGACCGAGTCCAAAAGATGTGACCAATCCTTTCGGTCAGGGCGGACGACTTTCTGCAATATAGTCTTGATCTCCCTGTTCGACACCTCGGCTAGACCATTCGTCTGTGGATGGTATGGAGTTGCAACTCAATGGTCTTTGCTGAACTCGCTAGCAAGGGCCTTCACCTGATCGTTGATGAAATGAGACCCCCCATCAAAAATCAATACTCGAGGTACCCCGAACCGTGTAATGATGTGCTTCCTCAAAAATCTGCAAACTGTCCTGGCATCTGCGGTTCGGGCAGGGATGGCCTCAACCCAACGACTAACATAATCAATGGACAACATAATGTACTCAAATCCCTGACTCTTAGGGAATGGACCCATGAAATCGATGCCCCATTGACGTGTCGCTAGATACGGTTTTTAATTCGGTCACGTTGTAATACGTGTACTTAGCGAGTCGGTCAGAACCGAGAGAAGATCTCCGTGAAGAGTGTCTCGGCTTAATTTATATCCCGGGCAAGTCCGGGGTCGAACTCAGGGAGGCAAAGGAACAACTTGGGGGTTAATTCGCAAACTTAGGTCTAGATTTCCAATGCGTATTTTTTTTAGATTTTTTTAATGCAAGAAGAAATGCCAATACAAGATGCGGTTGAATTAAGAGACTACGAAAGCATACAACTTAGCCTAATTTAATTTAATGTGAAATTAAATCAATTAAGCCAAATTATATTTTTTCAGTAAACTTAATCCAATGATGAATGCAAAACACATTTTTTGGAATTTTAGGACTTAAAATGCAATAACTAAAAATAAACACTTTTTATGTGGTTTTTCGCAATTTCTCACACAAACAGTAAACAAAAAATATGAAAAAATTATTGAAACTAAAACATGATGCAAGGAAGCTACAGTAATTTTTTTGGAATTTTTTGACAAGTTATGAATTTTTTATGGTTTTTTTAGTGGAAACAAAGTGACAGTGAGTATTTAATTCCTATTAAATCCACGTTATCAAATTAATCAGAGTGTGATTTATCTCAAGTAGATATTTAGATGAGCAATCCAGGAGAATTGAAATTTCGTGAAAAGGATGTATGTGGATTTAATTAAAAACAAATACGAAAATCACTCAATAATTTATTGTAGGCACAAGACAACTCCAATAGATGTGAAATTTGGACAGTAATTACATCACATATCAAGGCATCACAAATAATTTTTGTGGAATTTTTGGAGCAACCGTTGGTGAGATATTAATTTAATGGCACAGAATGGGTAAAATATGCTAAATTTCAGTTGAACATTTTTAATTAATTACCTATTACTCACAAAAATACAAAGAAATATCCAAAAGGTAGAGAATTAGTTGCTCAACATCAAACCATTTTTTATTGAATAAAATGATGCATAAATGATGTCCAAATTAATCTATAAAGACAGGGTTCTCTGTGCAAAACTGAAAACAACATTCACAAGCAAACTATATACAGGGGCCTTTCTGCAATTATAGAAACTATACATAAAAGAAATATAATTTTTACATAAAAAAATAAAATAATCGGACCTTCTTCTTCCTCCCTGGGTCACGATGGAAGAACCCAAAGAGGAGGCTCGACGGTGGCGGCGGAAGGGCGGCCCGGCCACGCGCAGCCGCGCGCGGGAGTAGGCGACCGGCGGGGGGGGGGGGGGGGGGGCACGCGGCGGAGGCGGGAGCTTCTGGAGGGCCGGCGGCTGGTCGTGGTGGCTGAGCGGCGCAGTGGCGAGGCGGAGGAGAGCTGGGGGGCGGAGCCGCTGGTGCGCCTCTTGGCGGGTGGCGGCGAGCGGCGGCGCCGCGCGCGTGGTGGCGCGGCGAGGGAACCGCGGTGGAGAGAGAGGCGTTGGCCGCGGTGGAGGCGGCGGAGCCGTCCACCGTTGATGAGAAGCAGGCGGCGGCGGTGGGTGCTCTCCCACCGCTGCTGCCGATAATAATTTTTTTTTGTTTTTTTTGCTGTAATGAAAATCTTTTTTTTGTGTGTTTAATTTTTTTATATATTTTTTTTTAATTTTGATTAGACAGGGATTAAAACATGATAAAAAAAAGGGTGATGATGAGGATGATAAACTAAACAAATGGGGGGGGAGAATGGTGTGATGGCGGTGATAACGAAAGGAACCTTTTTTTGTTTTATATTTTTTTTAAATTTTTTTTTAATTTTCTTTAGACATATGTACACAAAAAGAAGGGGGATGAAAATGATATGATGATGACGGTGATGGAGATGAAGGTAAACTAAACAAATGGGGATGTAATAAAATGATGACGGTGATAAAAAATTGAGAAAATAACAACGGTTATAAAATGAAGGGAAAATTTACCTACGATGGAGATGGTCGCCTATGGAGTGCTCTCGTGAGCACGGTCTTCGCTCGAATCGCCGGCGCGCGATGAGCTCGAGCAGCGCGCGGTTGCGGCTGCGATGTTGGCCAAAAAACCAACGGATCACACCGGAGAGAGGGCCGTCGTCGCTCGACCGCGGTTGTGTCGCTGTCACCGATTCAACTCAGGGAACTAGGCTCTCCTCACATAAAGATGGATCAAAGGCAAAATTGAGGAGAATGGGAGGTATATAAAGATGATGGGATGAGAGGTTATTAAAGTGGTGGGGTTGAATGGGAGGTTGTATTATTAATGGAGTTGAATGGGAAGTTGGAAAAAAATAATGGAATAATGGAGTTGAATTGGTGGTTATTGTAGAGAATGTAAAAATAAAATAAATAAATAAAATAAAGTAGGCTACTTTATTTACAATAAAATAAAAAGAGAAGAGAAATGGTGGAGAATTTACAAGGGAAGACAAACAACATGTACACATTTTTTTACTTTTCTAATATGTAATTTTTTTATCTTTTTAATAAGAGATATTTACAACGGAAAAATACAATAAAATACTACAATTAAAATACAACACAAGTATGATTTTTTTGTATTTTTAGTAATTAAGAAAGATACAATAAAAATTAAAGAAAGAATGAATATATACATGGTATACAATGTACATCTAGGTCCCAAAACCCAACTTTTGCAAACGAGCTCCGATTTTAATGAAACCACTTCCGTTGGATAGATAATTTTCTAACTTGAACTTTAAAAGTGAGTTTGGTGAATTTGGAGTTCATACGGAGCGGGAATTTAGCTTGGAAGTTGGACTTTACGGCTTTTTCTCTTTGGGATCTAGGAGCATTTATTTAAGGTAAAATTTGTTTTGTATTTTTGTATTTTTATGTACATTTTCATAAACAAGTTAGAGAAAGAATTAGGTAAAAAGGAGTTGAAATGAATTTATTAAAAATACATGAAGTTTTGGGCTATTTACAAGTATAAAACTCCTTTATTTTTGCGGCTTTTTAGTGTTAATTTATTTTATACAATCCAATATACAATAATTAGTGTATTTTATTTACAAGAGTCATTTTGTTAATTTATGTATTTTATGGACATTTATTTGGAAATTTACTTGGGGATTTTGCTAAGATCAAGATATTAAGATGATGAATCGTGGATTCATCACCCATGCGTCAAAAACCTCACAGAAGTGAATGGGCTGCATCGGCATCATATCACGCTGTCCACAAGTTCCCATCCTCTGACAGTCATTACACCTCTTCACGAACTCATCAGAGTCCTTGAAGAGGGTAGGCCACCATAGGCTGGATTGGAGCACTTTCTGTGCCGTTCTCCTCCCAAAGTGATGTCCTCCTGCCTCAAGCTTGTGGCAGTAAGTGAGGACGCTATGGTACTCCTCCTGAGGAATGCACCTACGCCAGACGCTATCCCCTCCTTCGTGGTAAAGGATGGGATCCTCCCAGTGGTAGGACTTGGCCTTCGCAAGGAAGGTCTCAAGCCTCTGCCTAGGCCAATCTTGTGGAACTTTCTTAGCAACAAGAAAGTTCACAATATCGGCATACCATGGGAGAGAGGCGATATCAAGGATCGCCTCATCTGGTAAGGTCTCACAAATAAGGTCAATCTGCTCAGAATCCTCAAGGTGCTCTAATCGGGAGAGATGATCCGCCACCAAATTCTTGACTCTAGGCTTATCCTTAATCTCTATGTCAAACTCCTGGAGTAGAAGGATCCATCTAGTCAGTCTGGCCTTGGCATCCTTCTTTGCCATGAAGTACCTGATGGCGGTATGATCAGTATACAAGGTCACTCTAGATACAATAATGTATGATTTGAACTTATCTAGGGCGAACACTACGTCTAGCATCTCCTTCTCTGTGATTGTGTAGTTCCGTTGCGCGGAATCCAATGTGCGGCTAGTGTAGTGGATAGTAAATGGAACTCCATCCCTCCTCTGTCCCAACACGGCCCCTACGGCAAAATTGGAGGCATCCGTCATGATCTCGAATGGGAGAGACCAATCAGGCGGCTGGAGAACAAGAGCCTCAACAACACATCTCTTGAGAGTCTCAAACGACGAAAGACACTTGTCATCGACAAGGAACTCGGTGTCTTTCGTCAGCAGGTCAGTCAACGGCCGGGCAATCCTACTGAAATCATGAATGAATCGTCGGTAGAAACCGACGTGCCCCAGGAATGACCGTAACTGCCACAAATTGGATGGCGGTGCGAGTTTTCTAATGACATCTACCTTGGCCGAATCAACCTCCATGCCCCTGTTGGAGATGATATGGCCAAGCACCGTCCCTTGAGTCACCATGAAGTGACTCTTCTCCCAAGATAGCACAAGGTGAACCTCTATACATCGCTGAAGTACTCGGTCTAGGCAGTCAAGACAGGAGTCGAATCCGTCGCCGTAAACCAAGAAATCATCCATGAAGACCTCCAAGCACTCCCCTACCATGTCCGAAAAGATCGACAGCATGCATCTCTGAAAAGTCGCAGGGGCATTGCATAACCCAAATGGCATGCGTCGGAAGGCGTATGTGCCAAAAGGACAGGTAAAGGTGGTCTTGTCCTGGTCCTCAGGAGCGATGGCCACCTGGTTGTAGCCCGAGTACCCATCCAGAAAACAATAATGGCTCTTCCCTGTCAGTCTCTCAATGATCTGATCTATAAAGGGCAGGGGGAAATGATCCTTCTTGGTGGCCTGGTTGAGTCTCCTGTAATCAACGCAGACTCGCCAAGAAGTGGGTACTCGTGTAGAAATCTCCTCTCCAGACTCGCTGACTACTGTAGTGATGCCCGTCTTCTTGGGCACCACATGCAAAGGGCTGACCCACTTGGAGTCGGAGATGGGGTAGATAAAATCGGCGCTCCACCATTTCAAAATCTCCTTCATGACAACCTCTCTCAGATTCGGGTTCAACGCCGCTGGAACTCACGCGACGGCTTCGCCTCATCCTCGAGATAGATATGGTGGGAGCACATGGCCGGACTTATCCCCTGGAGATCTGCTACGCTCCATCCTATCGCCTTGCGGTTCTTTTCAAGAACCCCCATCAAACGAGATTCCTACTCTCCAGTCAAATCGGCGGAGATAATGACTGGGTACATCTCATGCTCACCTGCAAGGAACCTATAATTCAGCGACGCAGGAAGTGGCTTCAGCTCTGGACAACTGGGTGCTGGTGGATCTGGCCTCTGAAAACTCTGCGTGAAGGCTGCCAAATCCGCATGGGAGAACTGAAACTCTCTGTCACTCTCTGAATCTGGAGAAGGCTGCCCTGATGGACTGTCTCTGCTCTGCTCGGCATCTACCTCCTCCCTAGCTGCAGGCTCAGTGGAAGTCAGATCTGGTATGTAATCATCAAAATATGCCCAGTCAAAATCTGACTCCAAGGGATCTGTATCATCCAAGGTGGCCTCAGTACCACCATCATCACAAAAATCAGTCTCGCTGTCGAGAATCGGCTCTGCTGCCTCAAAAGTATCCTGGACCAGGAATGTGCTCTCCAAGCTCTCCTCTGTTGTCGTCTCTGCATCAGCGGAATCGGAATGTGAGAGGATGGCATGTGCTGCTGGGTCTGCCCAAACTGCCTCATCATCTGTAATCACAAAGTCACAGTCCTGGTGGATGTATGGCCCTGCATCTGTCAGCTGCTCTATATCGGAAGTAGTCTCTGAGCATGCTCTGTCTCTGGCTCTGATGTCCTCGACCGTCTCTATTTGTACACTTTCACCCTCGACGCGAAAGTATACCTTCCCGCTATCATGGTCGGTCACTGCCTTGGCTGTGGCCAAGAATGGGCGACCGAGAATGATGGGGGTATCGGTCACTGACTCAGGGATCTCCATGTCCAACACTACGAAGTCCACAGGGAATTGCATGCCCTGAATCGTGACGATAACGTCTCTAAGAAACCCCTTCGGCCTCTTGACAGATCGATCAGTAAACTGAAGGACTGTCCTGCTCTGTCGAAGAGTGCCCAACTCGAAGAGGTCGAGAAGGGCTGCCGGAAGTAGGTTGATCGACGATCCGCTATCTAATAGAGTACGGTCGAACCTCTGCTCTCTGATGTGGCATCTGACATACGGGGCTCCGGAATCTGGCCTCTTGGCCGGCAGACGGTTCTGGATCGCGAAACAAGTAGCTCTCGTCAGCACATGAATCTCTGAATGGTGGTTCCTCCTCTTCCTCCTAACTGTAGTCCTTTCTCTCAGTGAACGCTGGAGTAGAGGGATGTGCTGCAAAGCCTCCTGAAGAGTCAGCTGAATGTGAAAATGATCTATCATCTGCTGGCTGAACTCTTCCTGCTATCTCTTTTTGAGATTTTCAATTTTCTTCCCCTTCCCCATCTGAAGAGCTCTAGGGAAGGGGATCATAGGGTCCTTCTCAGATGAAAGACTAGGAACGGGTCTGAGCTGCTCGACGGCAGGATCCACACATACATCATGCACCACAGTGGGACCAGAAGAAAACAAACCCTTTCCTTTATTTCCAGAAGTGTTCTGAGATACAGGTGCAGAAGAAAAAACTACAGGACTCTCAGAAGACACGGTGGCATCAGCACCACCCTCGGCTGGAAGACTAGCGGCCTCAGTACCGTTCTCTGGCTCGGCAATATGGGTGGCCTCAGTACCACCTCCTCCAACTGATGAAACGGCGGCCTCAGTACCGCCGGTGTGGTCAGCATCCGTGGTGGCATCAGTACCACCGTCATCATCTCTAACGGCCTCAATACCGCTCTCCTCTTCGCCTGGCGCTCTGGATGTATCCTCGAGGTGTCGCTCAGACGAGTCGCCGCCTGCTGGCATCCTACCGCTCCTAAGTGTGACAAAATCAGTATCAAACAAATATGCAGACATGTCTCCAAATGTATCACTAGGAGTGGCATACTCAGTACAAACTACCTGCTCAGATTTCCTCTTGAGGTTGTTGGGATTCGGCTCGATCTGGGCAGGGATGGTGACCTTCCCTCTCACTATGTCCTGCATCTCCTGGCGGAACTCATCCATCTCCCGTCGGAATATAGCCTGCTGATCTGTGAGGAGGTGGGCTATGTCATCCAAGGCGGGGTTCTCATAGGATGGCCCATGAGAACCTAACGGGTAGCCTCTCTGGAAGTGAGGCTGCTGCTGCTGTGAGTGAGAGGGGTAAGACTGTGGATGATGCTACAGCTGATGAGGCTGATCACGCCTCCAAGACTGTCCCTGCTGATAGGGACGAGGACCATACAACGGTGACTGTTGTGGCTGCTGCTGAGTGTATGTCGGGGGCTGCTGCTGCTGGTGATCCCTCTGATGGCTGTACTGGCCACCCTGTCCTGACGGCTGCTGCTGGGGCTGGGCACCTCCGGTCGTCCAACGGAATTCGGGATGGTCTCGTCGGATACCGGGCTGGGGGCGGTCGTACCAAATCCCGTTGACATCCATCAACGGCTCTGAATCGTACTGGGGTGGCGGGAGCACTGCCAGAGGCTGATCCGGTTGGTATACCACCATCTGTGTGTCAGTGGATGGTGGTTCCTGGTAGGTGAGCTGCGGCTGCTGGTACGGCTCTGCTTGTACAAGATGGACCTGTCTAGGCTGTTGATGGGAGCTGGAGTGCTGGGACGAGCTGCTGCTGCTACTCGGATCGCCTCGTGCCTGAAGACGAGGCTGTGAAGCCGTCTGTGCCTCCTGGAGACACATGAGCTGTGTATTCAGGTCACTCAAAGTCTGTGCCATCTGCTCCATCTACGTGATGCCCTGGCACTCCTTCTTCTCGATAATCTCCATCCGGTCCAGCTTCTCGCTGATAATCCCCATGTCTGCGGCTGAACTCTCGGCCTATGCTACTGCCACTGACAAACTGGATGGACCAGCGTTGACCCGTGCTATCCTCTGGCACTGCACGGTATGTGGCTGCTGGCGTCTCTGTGTGTACAATCGGGTCTGGGACATCATCATGTAGTTCTCGGACATCTCCTCGTAGATGGCCCAGACCTGATCGTGATCCTTGGTGAAATAGGACCCGCCACAAGAAGCATTCACCAAGCCCTGAAGCTCTGGTGTCAGCCTGCTGAAAAAGCTCTGAACAAGGTTCGGCTTGGAAATATCATGGTGCGGGCATCTGTCAGTCAGCTCTCGAAACCTCTCCCATGCCTCGTGAAACTGCTCGTTGGGGAGCATGGAGAAGTTGCTGATCAGGGCTCTAGCGGCGTTCGTCTGCTCGAGTGGGTAGTACTTGTGCAAGTACTCGGTACGGAGCTGAAGTCCCCCACGATAGCTGGTAGAACAACCCAGTGATGCATCAAGGTCGATCCGAGGTTGTGTAACTCCCGCATCGATCTCGATGGATCTGCTGCTGCTTTTGCGGCTGCGGCGGCTGCTGCGGCTGCTGCGGCATGGTCGGGTATCCTCGGCCTGTCTCCGGGCTCGCGCTGCTCGCGAGCGGCTCTCAACTGCTCCATCTCTCGCCTAATGTCCAACATGAATGCTCCCTGATCCCTCAATTGCTGCTGAACTATCTCGAGGGAGGCGATCAGGGTGGAGTTGATCGCACCCTGGTCCATAATGAAAGTCTGATCGTGTTGGGGACCTCTGGTGCAGTCGTCACTGCTGCCGACCATAGTCTCTGCAAAACCAAAGCTTCCAAACTCAGGTGCTGATAAATCATCTGTCTGTCTCTCCTCTGGCTCTGGTATCTCAGACTCAGAAGATGGGGGATCGAGGGGGAACACGGTGGCGTCGAACTCGGGTTCGGAGAGCGGGTCTCGGCTCTCACGAACCAACCTAGATGAGCGGGTAGACGTGCTGGAAAGCGGTGCAGCTAGAGGCTGCCTAAGAGATCGTCTTCCCATCATCTTTATCTGGCGAGTTGTACGGATGAGATCTGGTAACAACTATGATCACAAGCAAACCCCCGATTCACCAACGCAACGCGAGCTGAAGACCGTAAAGGCTCGGTCAATTATCTTGTCAATTTTATTTGGTGATCAGTCAGGATAGCAGAGCGATTACGTGACCTGTTGGGTAACCCGATATTTTCTCAACCGACTGTCCCGTATAGAAATAGCCGGTAGTTAGTCGAGAAGAATATCGGAGGGCTCTATCCTGGTGTTCGGGTTACTCTCTCGCGCAAGCAAACCAGACAATGAGGGGGTTGCTCTCCCCAAGACAGATTTTTAGGTGAGGTGTCTTTTAGGGTCGATAGAGTTAGCAATCCCAAATTTTATTATTTTTCTTTTTAGGTATTTTTCAATAAAAGCAAAATCGCCTAACGAATTTTTCGGTTCTCCTGGTTATTAAGTCCAAAAATTAGGGGGGAGAAGTCGAAAAAGCCGATGCGCGATGAAATCAATGATGCATGCAGAGTAAGAAATGCATACCTGACTCCAGCAGTCTACATGCAAGATGATCCGCGCAGAATTGAAAGACAGAAAATAAACTACCTAAATGGTGCAGGCGAAAAACCGAGTCCCTAAGCAGGCAATTCTACTCGAAAGAATAGCTACTCGGTCACCAGCCTCCAATCCAAAGAGTCCGGTCTCGGTCCACCCCTCCTCCTCCCGACAAATCGGGTTCAGGAGCAGCGCTTGGCAGGGTGGGCTGTGGCACGTAAGCTCGAAGGAAGTGAGTCGACTATTTTATTAATCTTTTATTATAGGTCCAATTACCGAACTATAGGAACAAGCAGATATATTAGGGGTGCTTGGATCCTATATATTACGTCACAATCAAGTAGAAAATCCTAAGGCTAGGGGCTCGAGAAATCCGTGAGAAACCGGAAAAGGCAGTGAAAAATCAAAACCATGAAAAACCGTGAAAAACCGCGGGGTCCCCTAAGCACACCGGTACTCGGCGAAACAGACCCCGAAAGTGTCTAAGTCCAGGATAATCCCGCTGTCCATGTATTATTACAATAATTCAAATGGTACTGAAATAAAACCTAATCTAAAGCTACATTAATCCTCCCACACTCAGATGCTTCCTCGCGCTCTCTTGCGGCTCCGTGCAGAAGGGAGCCGCCTCCGATCACCGCGGTTGCGCCGGCTCCTCGAGAGTTGCCGCCTCGATCCTCGGGCCCTCACAAGAAAACAAAAGAGTGTGTCAAGCGACAATAAAATAAATCAAATAAAGGCAAGAAAGTAAACATGGTATATGTGCAGAAATAGAAATAAATAAACAAGCAAAAGCAAACAAAAACAAAAATAAAAGAAAATAAAATAAAATAAAAATAAAAATAAAAGAAAAATAAAAAGCCACGAAAAGCCGTGGACTCAGAAAGAGCCGCGAAAAAGAAAACAAAATAAAAAGAAAATCAAAACTGACTACTAAGTCGTGCTCCCCGGCAACGGCGCCATTCTGATGAGCGAGCAGAGCGAGCAAGGTAAAGCAGGTATATCTGCGGTCGTTGCGACCTCAGTCGCTCGGGACTCAAAGCTCAACAAGAAAAATACCAGACCACCAAATAAAGATCAAAACACGATAAAACTCAAGGTAGCAGTCTCGCTATTGGATTAACCTGGTATAACGACCAGGGTCGAACTCAAGGAGCACGGATTGGCCTTGCGGTCTACGAAGTAGTCAAAAACAAATAAAAATAAAAGCAAGGAATTTTTGGTGGATTTTTAGTATTTTTATATTTTTTTGAAAATTTTAATTATAAAGAAAATAGGAAAACAACCAAAACAAGCAACTTTCTACAATTATTTAAACACTCAAAATTAATCCAAAAATTCAAACAAAAATATTTTTATGTTTTTTATATTTTTTACTATTTTTGGTGAATTTTTGGTAATTTTCTGATTTTTATAGAATTTTATAAAAATAAAACAAAACTGAAAACAAGGGACACTGTCCAGCCGAGTTCTAAAGACCAAAATAAAATCTAAAATGGTCTCAGCAGAGCCTGAAGGTATTTTTCATGTAAAATATAGACAAAAAGAAAAAATCAGAGACTGAATTTATTAATTTTTGATTTTTCTATGATTTATTAGAATTTTTATAAGTTTTTCAATGTTTTCAATTTTTATAATTTTTATAAATCCAAAAATGACCAAAATTGGTCAGAAAATCAAACATAACAAAACAAACAAATTCTGATTTTTTTGTATTTTGTAAAGATGTTTTAATATTTTTTGTGAATTTTATATCTGGACAGTAAGAAAATGGACGTTTTTGAATTTTTAAGAATAATAAAAAGGCTCCAAAAATTTCCCAAAAATCAGTGAAAATTCTACACAGTGGCAGGAGCCACGTATCAAATTTTCACTTGATTTTGAGTAGATTTGATATTTTATTCAAAACAATCAAGAGCCCATTGTTATAGGGACCTGATCGTAATAAAAATATCTTTCAAGGGCCGAAAAGTAACAAAACTGGAAGCTTAGGGGGTCCAGGTGCAAAATTCCCAGATTTGCACGCGCAAGGCACGTGTCTGGGGCACTCAGGGACCCAAATGTAAAAATTTTAAATTAAAAATTTTAAATTCATGGACCTATTAGCAACAGGTGCTAAAAGTCCAGGAGCTTAAATGCAAATTACCCAAGAAATTCGGCACATGTGGAATTAAACCATTCACAGGGGCATAAATGCAATTAAACAAAAGTATATTTCATTTCATAAACAAACATATATCACAGGCCCTTACATGCACTTTACCACAAAAAGCACGTGATGAAGCACGTGTCCCACAACGTACAGGGGTATAAAAGCAAATAACAGAAACGACAAGGTCCCCTATGCAAAAAGTCCAAAATAAAAACAACTTAACTAAATATTTATAGGACTAAATATTAAAAACTAGAAAGCTAAGGGCCTAAGGGATATTACTCCTTATTCTGATCCGAGGGCTGAGAGGCTGCCACAGAGATGATCGAACGGCTGGATGTGGTGGTGCCTCAACGAAGAGACCTCTGCGCGGAACCAACGGTGGAGGGCTCTCCACATGTCTGATCGTGCGGCTCTGATCAAGGCTCGCCTCTCCTCTGCCACGGACGGTGCAGATGGCTCCACGTGGTAATCTAACGGTGCTGGTGCGGGGCACCTCTTCGTATCAGTGGACGGTCTAGATTCAATCTGGCACTCCGGGGTCGAATGGACGGCAGAGGAGGGACCTGGAGGAACTCCTCGCCGACGAACTTCACCGGAGGAATGTGGGCACGTTGGACGTCTGCAGGGGTTGCTGATGGTCGGAGAAGAATCGTCAGAGCCTCCCGCGTTTGAAGGGCCCTTCCGATGGCGCCAAGGGGCTCCGAGAAGCCCAGGCGACGACGGCGGAGCTCAAGCTCCTATGCTGAATGTGGGGGACCTCAGATGGTCCTCCTCTGACCTTCAAAGTGGCACAGATAGACTCCTGGGTCGAGGGCAAACTGCCTCGACCCGGTTAGGTGCGAAGTGTGTGGACGGTGCGTCGAGATGGGGGAGCTCCGGTGAAGCGACGGCGGTGGAGCTCCAGTCCCAGTTCCTGTGCGAACTGGGTTGGATGAAGGGGCGAAGAATGTACGGAGGAGTGAGGCGAAGGTGATGGTGTCGTCCGATGATCGAAAGGGGGTCGGAGATGGTCGGAATCGACGGTCGTCGGCAATGGGGCGATTTGGGGGTAAACGGAAATTGACTAAAACGAAAGAGAACTAAGGTTACCTGATGATCGATGTCGACTGGGAAGAAGCTACTGGAGCTTCTGGTCCTAGCCTCAAGGGCCGTCGATGCCCGAGGCTCGAGCACCACGCTGGTGGCGGCGCACGGCGGCACAAGGCTACCGGATCGATGGTCGGGACTCCTCCTCCTCGCTGCGACACCGCCAATCGCTTGCTGTCACTCAGGCGATGATGGTGGAGGTCCTGGGAAGGAAAGAGAGGAACCAAAAATGAGTGAAGGTGCGGGCGGAGCTCAGACTATATACGGCTAGGTGTCCGGCTAAGAGAGGATCGGGCAAGCTGATCAGAGCGCGGATCCCCTAAACCCACCCCGGGCATGGATCTAGATCGATTAAAGAGCAAATGGAGCCCGGGGTTCACGGATTTGGCGATCGGGTTGAGCGAGGAAAAGTCTGAGAAATCGGGTCGGGCACGTCAAACCCGGCTCTGGTGGTCCTGGGGGGAGAGTTGACCGGGGGTCAACATACCCCGTGGACCAATCAGAGCCCGCCAATTATTAAGATTTTGTAAATTACATAATAAATAGAAATAGGTCGAATTTCACAAAACTCAAAACATGAAAAATATTTATTTATTTATAAACTATTTTTTGTGATTTTTATTTATTTTTTTGAAATAAAAATTAGGTATTTACAATATAGTATAATATATAGGTATATACAATATTGAATTTTTAATTTTGATTTTTAATTATTTATTTTTGTACATTTTTTATCCCAATTTTATATTTTATTTATTTACAAGATAAAATTTGGAATATTTTGGTATTTTTATTTTATTTTTATTATTTAATTACAAGGGTAAAATAAATAGTTATATACATTTATACACATGGTATATATACAATGTTTCTTTTGATTTTTATTTTTGTTCTTTTTATTTTATTTTTGTTTTTGTGGTTTTTATTTTATTTATTTACACCATGAAGTATAGAATATATACATTTTTTATTAGATTTTATTTTGCTTATTTATAGGGATAAATAAGTAAAGGGTGTCTATGTACATGATGAATATATACAAGGTGGAAGCATTTTTATTTTCTTTCTAATTTTCTTTTCCTTTTCTCATTTTTATTTTGATTTAATATTTACAAATATTTACAAATAAATACAACCCATTTTTATTTTTATTTTTAGAGGAAAATATTTTTATTTTATTTACAGGTATGTATGTACACATGAGCTTCCTTATCTCTCTCTACTTGGGTTTTTATACGGTCAGGCCCATGCTGAGCCCTCCCTTGGGATTAGGTCGCTCAATATTTATTCTAAATATCTCCCTCTTTTTCTTTTATTTCTTTGTTCTTTTATTTATGCACAAAAATATGCTAATTATTTAATTTTACACAATGCATGCTCTTTGGTAATTATTGATATTTACAAGAATATACATGTGTTTGGCAAAGGTTTTGTAGCTAAAATAAAAGAATAAAGAGTGATGAATGGGTATTCATCAATAACCCAGCTCTATAGTATCTTGCTAAGCTAATTACTGATCAACAGTCTGCATTTATACGAGAAATGGATGAGTTCAAGACTCATGTTACTAATTTAGTCAAAGGGAAGTTCGCCATACCTGCTCAGATAGAGCCGAATCCAAATAATCTGAAGAGGAAGTTAAAGCAGGTAGACTTGACCTCGTCCAACTTCCAGTCACATGTATTTTCAGACGACTCTCTTTATTGTGATAATGCTGATTTTATCTCTCTTAAGAGCGGTAGGATACCAGTAGGCGGAGACTCTACTAGGCCCAAAGATGACATTATGGACAACACAAGCGAGCTTGTAGAAGACATCGATGGCAGTACTAAAGCCACACCCTTTGACGATGTGGATGGTGGTGCTGAAGGCACCAAATCTGAAAAGATGCAGCCAGAGCCGAATGCCGAATCAGCTGCTTTACCTTTCTTTGTAAATAGTGATGATAGACAATCTCATAAAAATATACAAAAGAGAAAAATCGGAAGAGAAATAAAAATAAGATAGTTGATCAATCTCGAGATCATGGATCTTCTTCTTATGATGATTCACGAAATGGCAATCCCTGTTTTACAAAAATATATTCTTCTTCTTATGATCCTCCTTTTGTACAGACTGACAAGGAGAATGTACATATTCCTTTTTCTCAAGAACTCTGCTTAGGGAAAGGCGATAAAAAAGAAAATCCCAAAAAGAATCAAATGCTTGATCTGACGAAAGAGATGCTTGATAAATTCACTATTCGGTTGACTCTTTTGGAATCCTTGGCACACATCCCTCTTTTTCAGAGCTCAGATCCACCTATTCATCACGCAAACTTTTCGGCTTTGAAAGCAATTTGTACTGTGTGTGAAAGGTTTTAGCTCTTCCCACTCTAAAGAAGCAAAGAAACCGCCCATCCAGTTATACACTCCTATTGGACCCTTATCCAACAGCTCAACCCTCGAGGAGGGAGGTATTTCCTTCTAAGGTCAGGTCGTGATGTGTCTACAATCTAATATAGAAAGAAGTGAGAAGAATGGGAAGAGAACTGGAGTGTGATCGGTGTAATCACATCTCCCGTGAAACCTGACCAATTTAGCCAAATCTCATCTAAGACATGCATACTTTTCTGATGTTCGGACCATTGTGATCATTTTTGGTATTTGATGTATTCGGCTTCTTTTTGGTAGAGATAATTGTTGCAATGCATAGGTTTTTTATTCCCCGATGGATATAGCATCTTTTCATTCCGTCTATTTTTTGGGGTCTTAGAAAAAATTGTACCAACAGATCCTTCCCTCATCCGAAGCTTTATTTCAACCCCAATCTCTCCCGTCTTAAGACATCATCACCGCCAGACAAGCATGGAAATGCATCACCGAAATGGATTGCTCTTCGCATCCCCATGCAAGTCGAACTAAGTGCAGAGTGCATGAGTTCAAAATTGGTTCAAATGGGGAAGAGTTAAAAGGATGACACCTGGTGTCCTACTTAGGCACTTTCAAGTTGAATTCCGAACATGGCCTCATGGAACCCAAAGAATTAAGTCTAAAAGATCCGAAGAGTCTCAATTCCAGTTCATAATAAAGTTCCTTTAGAACTAAGTGGATTAAGGTCTAAGCCAAGCTCCATCTCTCAAACTTAGATCCATTCGGTTCAAGAATAAGACTTGTTCTTAAAAATGCTAATGAATGCAACAATTTTTTATGAAGTGAATTTTTCGGCTTAAGTGTTTTAAGTGGTTTTTAAAGACTTTTGCAAAATTTTATTGAATTTTAAAACATTTCAATTTTTTAAGGGTCTTTTTGAAAGAGTTAGTGGATTAATTCAATTTACGCAGATTTTACATGGATTTTGCATATTTTACAAAGGATTTTATGCACATTTTATATACAAGTTTATACGGCTTTTATAAAAGATTTTAAAAAGATTTTATTTTTTTTCAAGTTTTTAAGGATTTTATCAGAGTATTTTAGAACATTTTTTATATACAAAATTTAAGCCATTTTTTAATAAGACAAATTTGTTTTCTTGTGGCTTTTAAAAATCCAAAATATAAACCCATACATTTAGAGAGCCATATTATTAAAAATACAATAAAGTACGACTTATGGCTTATAAAGTATATATAGCATATATATACGACACCCCTTACATTAGCGTGAACTATGTCCTCATAGTGACCAAATAAATGACAAAGGAAGATAGAACTTGGGCTAAGTATAGATCGGTGAAGAGAATCCTATGCTATAATGACTCAAAAGAATAAGGAATAAACGGATAGAAGTCGGTCATCTGCTTTATATTTAGGATCAAGTAATCCTATGGATAGCGGACTCAAAATTGAAGATGATTGAGGTCAAGTGAATGTACACACTTAACGGTTCAGCTTGTCCCCCTTATACTTAGGGTAAAATATCCCTAAGTATAGAAACGAAAATCAAAAGATGAGGGACAATCGAGGGAGCGCACGATACAAAAACGAAAACGATCAAAAGTCGGCATAAGCGAGATTGCCCCCCCCCCACATACTTAGGGTAAAGCACACCCTAAGTATATGCAACAACAATGGTAATAGAACAGGATGAATGAACAACATGGTATCTACACCCCCCTATACTTAGGATAAAGCACATCCTAAGTATAACAAAATTCTAGATCAAGCTAATGGTATATGACAAATGATAGAATGAATGAATGAATAAAATCGGAAACACATATGTACAGAATAGATCGTGAAAATCGGATATGAGATGCATAATGTAAGAATTAGGAGCACATCTCATACAAAATGTATCGGGGCAACTTCAATGGTCGGTGGATCATGATCGAGAAAGGGTTTCAATCGTTGACCATTGACTCGAAAGGTGGACTCAAAAGACAACTCCGATATGTCGATGCTACCGTTGTCGTACACCTTTCTAACAATATAAGGGCCTTTCCATTTACTCAGAAGTTTCCCTAAAAATAATTTCAGTCTTGCATCGAATAGGCATACTTTCTGATCATGATCAAACTGCTTGTGGCTGATGTGAGCATCATGTCACTCTTTCATTCATTCCTTATAATGCAGGCTACTCGTGAATGATTCGCCTCTCAGTTCTTTCATGGCTGCCAATTCAGTCTGCCTTTGATCTCCTGCATCATCTAGTCCAAAGATCACTTCTTTCACTGCCCATAAGGATCGATGCTTGATCTCAACAGGTAAGTGGCATGGCTTGCCATAAACGAGTCGAAATGGAGATGTGTCCAATGGAGTTTTGAAGGATGTTCTATAGGCCCAAAGAATCGAGTCCAAAAGCTGCGACCAATCCTTTCGGTTTGGGCGAACAACCTTCTACAAGATCGTCTTAACCTCCCTATTCGAAACTTCGGGTAGACCATTCGTCTGAGTATGATACAGAGTAGCAACCCGATGATATATGCCGAACTCGTTAGCAAGAGCCCTTACCTTGTCATTGATAAAATGGCTACCCCCGTCTGAGATCAGAACTCGAGGGACCCCGAACCGCATAATGATGTGTTTCCTTAGAAACTTGCAAACTTAATCCCTGACTCTTAGGAAATAGACCCATAAAGTCGATGCCCCATGCGTCGAAAACATCATAGAAGTGAATCGGTTGCATCGACATCATATCTCTATATCCTTAAGTGTCCATTTTCTGACAGTCAGTATATCTCCTTATGAATGCGTGGGCACCCGCAACGAGGGTAGGCCACCAAAGATCGGATTGAAGCACCTTATGTGTTGTCCTCTTCCCTGAATGGTGTCCTCCAGTTTCTAATATATGGCAATACATGAGGACACTCTGGTATTCTTCCTGAGGAATACACTGACGCCAGACTGAATCCGCTCCTTCATGATAAAGGATCGGATCCTCTCAATGGTAAGACTTGGCTTTCGCGAGGAAAGTCTCAAGTCTCTACTTGGACCAACCTTGTGGAACTTTCTTAGCAACAAGAAAGTTCCCAATGTCGGCACGCCATGGGAGCGAGGCGACATCAAGAATCGCCTCGTCTGGAAAAGTCTCAGTGATGGGTGCATCAAACTCGGAAGTCTCGGGGAGTTCTAGTTGGGAGAGGTGATCCGCCATTACATTTTTGACTCCAGTCTTATCCTTGATTTTGATGTCGAACTCCTGGAATAGAAGGATCCATCTGGTCAGACACGACTTCGAATCCTTCTTGTCCATTAGATACTGGATGGCGGTATGATCAGTGAAAATCGTGACTTTCGATCCTAAGATGTGGGATCTAAATTTATCCAAGGCAAATACTGCGGCTAGCATTTCTTTCTCTATAATAGTGTAATTCTGCTGCACAGAATCCAAAGTCTTGCTAGTGTAGTGTATGGCATAAGGCATACCATCCCTCCTCTGTCCCAACACAGCCCCAACAGCAAAATCAGAGGCATCCGTCATGATCTCGAATGGGAGAGACCAATCGGGTGGTTGAAGGACAGGAGCCTCTACAACTATATTCTTGAGAGTCTCAAACGTTGAAAGACACTTATCATTAACAATAAACTCAGTATCTTTCACGAGAAGATTAGATAACGGTTGAGCAATTTTACTGAAGTCCTGAATGAACCGTCGGTAAAAACCAACATGCCCTTGAAAAGACCGTAACTGCTTCAAGTTGGACGGTGGATTGAGCTTCTTGATGATGTCCACCTTGGTCGGATCGACCTCCATGCCCCTGCTAGAGATGATGTAACCAAGGATCGTCCTCTGAGTCATCATGAAATGACTCTTCTCCCAAGAAAGAACGAGGTTTACCTTAGTGCACCTCTAAAGCACTCGGTCTAGGATAGAAAGACAAGAGTCGAGATCATCGTCATAGACCGAAAAATCGTCCATGAAGACCTCTAAAAAATTTCCTATCATGTCTGCGAAAATCAAGAGCATGCACCTCTGGAATGTAGCCGGAGCATTACATAATCCAAAGGGCATTCGTCAGAAAGCATATGTCTTGAACGGACAGGTAAACGTCGTCTTTTCCTGGTCTTCAGGTGCGATAGCCACTTGGTTATATTCCGGGTACCCATCAAGAAAGCAATAATGTCTCTTCCCGGCTAACCTCTCAATAATTTGATCGATAAATGGTAGCGGGAATTAATCCTTCTTGATCGCCTGATTCAAACGTCTGTAGTACACACAGACGCGCCAAGAAGTCGATACTTGGGTAGCGATCTTCTCTCCATCCTCATTGATCACTGTAGTGATACTCATCTTCTTGGGTACCACATGTAAAGGACTAACCCATTTCGAGTCAGAGATGAGATAGATAAAATCAACGCTCCACCACTTGGATATTTCCTTCGTAACCACCTCTCGAAGATTCAGGTTTAGAGTGCGCTGAAACTCACGAGATGGCTTGGCGTCATCCTCGAAAAAGATGTGGTGGGAGCACAGAGCCGGACTAATCCCATGGAGATCCGCTACTGACCACCCGATTGCCTTGCGATTCTTTTCAAGAATCTCCATCAAATGAGATTCTTGATCTTCGGTCAGATTGGAAGAGATGATGGCCGGAAACATTTTAGATTTTCCAGTAAGGAATCGGTATTTCATTGACTGAGGTAACGGTTTAAGATCAAGCGGAGAAGGAATATGAAGAGCGGGTTTGACTAGGGCCTCGGTATAGGCTACTAGATCGATATACGAAAGCCCAGCCTGCTCTGTCTCAGAAAGATCTGGAGACTACTTTTTTAATCGATGACTCTGTTGTATTGCCTCGGTCTCCAGGCTGGTTATAGGCTCTTCTGAAATTAGACGTAGAATATACTCATCAAAACTCTGCCAATCAAAGTCCACGTCTACACAGAGGGATCATAATTTGAACAACAAGATCGAAATTCAGAATGATCATCATCAGAATCATCTGCCTTAACCTGTAATTGTGTTTGCTCCAAGACTGTGTTATCAAATCCGTCTTCATCTAATATATGCAACTCAGACTCTCCTGAAGGCGTGATGAAAGAATGTATGCTCGGTTCGGCCCAAACGGCTTCATTGTATGTTTGCATGAAGTCACAATCCTGATGATTATCGAGTTCGCCATCAGATGCTCTCTCTGACTCTTCTCATTTGGCATTGAGGTCTTGGATCGTCTCTATATGTATACTCTCAGCTTGGATACGAAAGTACACCTTCCTTATACCATAATCAGAAACGGCCTTCGTTGTGGCCAGAAAAGGTCGTCCTAATATGATTGGGGTATCAATCACACATTCAGGGACCATCATGTCTAACACGATGAAGTCTACGGGGAATTTCAAACCCTGAATGGTGACGATAACATCTTCGATTAATCCCTTCGACCTCTTGACCGATCTGTCAGCAAACTACAAGACCGTTCTACTTGGTCTAAGAGGTCCGAACTCGAACTTGTCGAGTAAGGAAGTGGGAAGGAGATTAATCGATGATCCGCTATCTAAAAGAGTACGATCAAAAGTTTGATCGAGGATCTTGCATCTGACATACGGTGCTCCCGTGTCTGATCTTTTGGCTGGGAGATGATTCTGGATGGCGTGACAAGTCTCCTTGGTCAACACATGGATTTCAGAACATTGATTACGCTGCCTCTTCTTTCTGCGAACCGTAGTTCGCTCTTTGAGACCGCTATTGAGGTGAACCTGAATAAGGATTTATGGAACTTGAGGGTTGTCGTGGCTTAAATTCTAATTCTAATAGAATCTCGACACACTATTAATCCAAAGGTCTGAATCCAAGATTCATATTTTGGGTGAAGTGATATTCGGTTTAAAGAAACAATCACGTTCTAAATTCTTTTATTTTTATTTTTCTTTTTTTTCTTTTTGCTTGCACTTATTTATAGAATAAGTGTTTGCTAAGGGACTAGTAAAGGTAAAGTATAGGGAATTCATCATCCATGATTCATCGCATTTATTCTTTCATTTTGGCTAAAATCTTTGGTAAAATACATGTAAATAATCATTAATTCCAACTAATTAACATTCTAACCATATTTGTTAATATTATATAATTAATACTTATTTTATCAAAATAAATGAATAAAGATAAAAAGAAAAATAAAAGAAAAGAAGGTTGTAAATATGTAATATATATAAACTGATCCTAACCCCAAGATTGGGTCAATATTGACTTGGTCGATAAAATAAATAAGTAGGGGGAGATAAGGATCTTAACCTATAAAAATATCAAGAAAACAAAGACCAAAAATATAATTTATCCATTTTACACAATGTAAATATTTCACCTATTTTATTCATCACTGATATCACCCCAAATTAAAACACTTATTTCATAAAAATTATTCACAAAAATATATATTATTTTATAAAAATGTCAGAAAAATATTTCGTCATAAAAATAATTAACCGTAATGGACCGTGAAAGCTGCAAAAGCCGACTTCCAAGGTTCATGACTATTTATAGAAAAGTCCAAACAGACCAAACTCACTTTTAAAATCTGTTTTATACTTAATACTATTTATTAAAAATATAAAAAAATCGAATTAAACTGGTGAGTTTGGGCGTTTGGGTCTCGTTGTGTACTTGTACTATACGTAGAAACTTCCCGGATTTTTAACAAATTAATTGTAAGCCCGATTGACTTGATTTCTTTTCCTAAAATCTTCTACAAATGTATAGAAAAATATAAAATATAATCAAGTCAAATAACCAATAAAATCCGAAGCCTCGAAGCCGCTACCTAAATTTCCCAAACCCCATAACTCGGTCGTATGAACTCCGAATTGGACAAACTCAGTCTGAAAATTCGTATTATTTAATTATCTACAAAATGACACTGGTTTCGCTAAAATCGGAGTTAATACGAAAACGCGGTTTTCGGATCCGTATTGGTATATTGTACGATGAGCCGTAATTTATATTATTATTCTATTTAAGTAAATAATTTAATTAATTAATTAGCTTATTTAATTAATTTATTTATTTTATTTAAATAATTATTAGTTATTAATTATTAATTTAATTTAACTAATTTTTATTAATTTTTTATTTCTCTTTTTATCTCTCTTCTCTTTCTACCCTCTCTTACTTTACCGATTTTTCCTTCTTCCATGTTGTTTCTTCCTCCATCCCCTTCTTCCTCCCATCATCCTCCTTCCTCCTCCCAACAACCATCAACCGAACTAACGACTGATAGTTGGCCGCTGTTCTCCAACTTCCCACGATCTCGTCACCGTCGGCGGTGACGAGCCGCCTCCATCCCTATAAATAGGACCCCCTTCTCCGAGAAGCTGGCATCCGCCATTTTTGGTTTCATCTCCTCCACCGAGTTCCGGCCGAGAGAAAGGAGTGGGTGACAGGCCTCCATTCCTTGTCGAGCGAAGAGAGAGAGGAGGCGGTGAGATGACCTCCGACGTGCAGATACCTCCGTCGTGAGATCAACCTCTATATTCCGCGTCGTCACATCGAGGCAACCATCTATGGAGCTCTTCTGAGCCTCATAACCCAGGAGACAACCTTTGACCGTTCATTTCATCTCATCTCCAGCGCACGACTCAAGTCACAGGGAGCGTGGACCATCACCTATAACCTGTGAACAAAATTCATCCTGAACGATTCCATTTAGATAGAGATCAGAGCAACCGTCGATCGGAGCTCTCGGATTGAAGAGCAGTAGATTTGATTTGAGTTCTGCACGAGGAGAATCGAGCACCGGAGACCAAATCACATGCGTGGCACACCTTCGTTGAGAGCAGCTCTCGGCTGATTCGAGGCCAAGCATTCATTGGAGATCAAACTGCTTGTTCATTGCAGGTCTGCCGCAGTACACGGTTTTTAGAGAAAAACACCCCTTTACTCTAGATTCATTTTCAACCATCGATATAAATCCGATCGGGCGGTGTATGTTTTGCCACGTGTCGTTTCCAGCGTGCTCCGCTGCCCCACCGCTCAAGGGCTCGCATGCGGGATATCTTTTGGCAAATTGCAGAAGTGTCCCCAAAAGTTTTTTTGATTTACATACACCTCCAGAATTTGATGAAATTGCGTGAGTTACCACGCGCCTCTTGCGGATAATTGCGTAGATACCCATGTAACTTTCACATATTTCACTCACGCTCCTGCATTTCCAGATAATTACACATACAACCCTACCTTGTATATAATCCATATACTATATACTATAATAAATAAAATTCAAAAATATAAGAATACAATAAAGATACGTATTAATACCCATAAATACCTTATATACAGTATTAAATAAATTTTGAAAAATAAAAATACTTTCTAGCATTGAATAAATCATTAAAACACTAAAAAATATCACAAACTTTAAAAAGTCATAAAAATATAAAATCTCCTCTAAAAATCTTTTAAAAATTAATCATTGCTTATTTTATAATATTTTACATTATAAACTAAAAAGATAATAAAAATCAAATATTAAAATCAATAAAAAAATTCATTAAAACTTGTAATAAACATAACTAAATAAATAAAAATCCTCTAAAAACGTTCTAACATACCGTTTTGAAGGTAATTTTATCTACTTTTAGATAAAAATAAAATAAAAAGGTTTTCTCACTATTTTCAACCTTAAAAATCCAAAATACATCACCGTTTCAATATACACTTAACTTTTCACTTTAAAAATAAAGCAAACCCCATAAAAATCCTAAAAGCCCTTAAAAATTCATAAAAACATAAAATAAAAATAAAATCATAAAAACAATAAAATAAAAATCAAATAAAAATTACAAAATATTTTTTAAAAATTAAAAATCATAAAATACTTAAAATTTACAAAAATAATATATAACTCATTAAAAATCACATAAAAGTCTAGTAAAATCCTTAAAAAATAAAAATTGCAAACCCATTTGTCTTATTTTATCTATAGTTTGTCCCTAGTTTTCAACAGTTTGCCTCCCTGAGTTCGACACTCATGTGCTTAACCGTTATACACTTAAGTGTAGGTGTATAAATAAATATTAAAAGATTAACGAAACCATAATCTTTTTTGACAAAACTCACCTGGTCGATACAACAACCGATACATTTTCTCTTCTTCTTTTGTAGGGATTTCTGAAGCTAATCATGTGGTTTTTCACGATGCAAAAATGAATAAGTAGTACCCTAGCAGTGTATAGATCATGGGCTTCTAGGCAATATAGAGGGAGAGAGCTCATGATCTCAACGGTATATGGTTCCCATATAACCTGTTATTGTCACCAAAATAATAAATGATATATTAAAGATTAGTTAATTCGTTATCTGATTAGGAGTCTGGAGATGAAAGGCATCCCTGTAAGGTTGTACAACATGGGTAGGATCGGATGTCACGTCAAACTCCGCACTCCAGCGACAACCTAGGGGACTACCATGCCACAATGGACGTCTACATACCACATGCGTGATGTGAGGAAATCGCTCCCAGTCCCATAGCCGTAGGAGGATTAGCAAGCCACCAATCTCCACTGCATCCGCCCTTGAAGCCACACACATATGTTTGTATAGGTAAGCTAAACACATAGATCCCCAGCTATAAGCTTCACATGCCTCTAGATCTTCCAATAGTGGTAAGTAAATCAAGGACACCTCATTTCCTCACTTGTCAAGAAAAACAATCCCTCCAATCATCTGCAAAATGTAAGATCATGTGTGTCCGATAACCATATTTGTGTTTGCATCTGTAGGGAGTTTAGAGAAATGCTCTTGAAGCCATGTCATCCGTAGGCGAGTACCATCAATATATGGCTTATGTGGTTTCACGCCTAATAGTCTCTCACAAAGATCCGCCCAACTTGGCAAAGTCGTCTGAGCAATCACAACATGCCCATCTATCTTCAAACCCAACAAAATTACAACATCTTGGAGAGTAATGATCATTGATGAATCCACATTTCATCATCTTTATTCTATCATTTTGGCACCAAAAACCCTAGCAAATGCCTGTAAATAGCCTTAAATCAAGCATCTTAGCATTCATGCATGTGCATCTAAACAGTGTATAAATTACTGTTATTAAGGCCAAAATTATAGAATAAATAAAGAAAAGAAAAAGAATAAAATATTGTAAATATTTTATGACCCAAAACCCCCGAGACCTAGGCATCTTGATGAATAGGTCGACAAGGAGTAAAGTAGGGGGAGATAAGGTCAAAAATACAGATATAATACCTATACTTCCTGTTCATTCTTTATTTTGGAACCTATTTTTGGTTCTACTTTTTGTACATCAAATAAAGAAACTTTGTACATGAAAGTTGTAGACAATTTAATAAAGAAAAATACAAAATTGATTTCACATAAAAAGAATACACAGATAAAAAGTTATGGTCTGAATAAAAATCCAGAATACCAACTTCCCAGACCCGTATCTCACAAACAGAAACTCCAAATGCATCAAACTCACCTTTAATTGTATATAGAATAAAATAATCTATCCAATGGCGGTGGTTTCGCATTTGGCGGAGCTACGGTTTGAAAGTTGACTTTTGGACCCACATTGTATACTTGTACATATTAAAATATTCAATTTATTATTTATTTAATATTTTTATAATTTTATATTTTTATAATTTTGTAAATATTACTAATAATATATATGTGCATCAAAATTGAAATAAAATGCAAAGAAAAATAAAAATAAATATACTTGTATAAAGACTACATAGGTATTATACATACACTGATACCTATATACAATACACTTGTATTTTATTAAATATACAAAACATATCAATAAAATAAAATAAATATATATTTATGTGTATAAAAGTATTCTATAACTTTATAAAATTATAAACAAAATTAAAGAAATTAAAATACACCAAATAAAAATAAAATACTAAAATACATAGGTATTATACCTATATAGGGTTAAAAAGGTAACTTGTAAAAATATAACTCCTAAAAATAAATAAAAATCAGAATTAAATACTACATAAAATTCTAAGCATTTTTTATTTTATACCTTTTATTTAATTCAGCCATTTAGTATTTTTAAATGAATTAACAAATTAATAACTCAGGGTTTTTCCTGGTTGGTCCACGTGGACCAACCAGGAGGGGTCAACAGTTGACCGCGGTCAACTGGACGCCCTACCCCCCTGTAGCTCCTGACAACCTCGGTTTTGACCCAATTTCATGAATTTTTCGAGGCCAAAACTTGCATCTTTTTGTGTTGCAACCTTCTGCAACATTATTCCTCGATCCTCCCTCTAGCTCGCCCATGCTTAACCTTGGTCGTCGGACCCAAGATTTGCAAGATATGCCTTGATCTTTGGACCCCTGCAGCTCAGGGTCAAACCACATAAAATGAAACCCCTTCTTCCCTTTTGATTTCGAGTCCCCTTGGTCCACCCTTCAGCGCCACCCTCGTGCCCCGGAGCTCCCTGGAGGTGACAACTCCATCGCCAGCTCCTCAGCCAAGGCGTTCGAAGTCGAGGGCGCCTCCACCACCTCCGCCAACAGCCGGCGTCGAGGTACCTTTCTTCCTCTGGCTCCGGCCATCGAGGGCCTTCCCCCGCTCATTTCTTCGCACCATTTTATTCCTGTTAGCTTAAGCTTCAAAAACCCCAAAAAAATTATAAGTTCCATCGCGTATTTAGCCAATCCAAGCGTCCTCGCCGGAGCGCACCTCCGGCCACCGACGATCCCTTCCCCTCGCGCATCGATTAGGACCACCCCAGGTCCAGGCACTTTGCCCTGGACCTTCTAACGCTTTTTGCAGGGTCAAAGAGCGTTGACTCGTGCCTGGGCGCGTTTTTGAAGCTCGCCGGACCGTGGCCGAGCTCCCCAGCTCCGCCACCTTCGCCTGAGCACCTCGGCTGCCGCCGCGGCATTTTGAAGACCCCGGGAGATAGACGAAGACCCAAGGAGCCTCCAGCCCGCTTTTGAAGCCAAACCGCTCGCCGGAGACGGAGCTTGACCTCGGCGAACCTCGGCTCGCCGGAGTTCGTCGCTGTTCTTGCTCCGGGCTTCGCCACCGTTGGATCGAGGCGGAGCTCCAGACAGATCGTTGACCGTCCGATCTTCCACGCCCAGCCACCATTGGATCTCTTCACGAGATCTAATCTCAGACGTCGGCGCGAACCGTCATCGACCGTCCCCAAGCTTCCACGTGGATAAGTGGCTCGTTCCCAGGCGCTGGATCGTCTCTCGCCACCAGCCGTTGGATTCGCGCCACGCGTCACCTGCGGACCGCCCGAGCGAGGGTATTTTGCATCCCAACCCTCGCACTTTTTGTATTTAATATTTAGTATTAAAACTTTTGTCTGTAGTGTAAAAGCTTTGTAATATTTGCACAAAGACCCCTAGACTTTGTTTATTTGCACTTAGGTCCTTCGCCACGTCACCTCACGTGACCTGTACACGTGAGGTGTGGGCATTTTGCAGAGGGACCCTCGGTCGTTTGCTTATTTCGTTTTAGTCCTGCAACTTTCGTAGCAAGTGTAATATTTTTGGATATTTTGCAAGTAGACCCCTAGGGTTTTGTGATATTACATTCCAGTCCTCGCCAGGCGCGTGCAAGTCACGCGCCCTGGTGGGTAAATTGCTTGCGTGCCCAGGCGGTTTTTGTAATTAATATTTAGTGCTATAAATTGAATATTCAGTGTATATTTTTGTGGAAAATTGCATGTATGCCCCTGAATGTTTTAGATATTGCACATATACCCCTGCCAGGACTGTTTAATTTTTGTATGCTTGTTGTATTTATTTGACGTATCATTTCGAGCCCAAAAATTCCACAAAAATAGACTTAAGCATCTGGACATGTGTACTTTAACGCCATCTATTTAGTTTTTGATTTTATTTTATTTTCATATTTATTAAAAATCAAAAACTTGCTATTTGTGCACTGTCTAGCTTAGAAAATACCAAAAAAATACTAAAACACCTCTAAAAATTCCAAAAAAATTACCTAGTGTCTATTTTATCATATTTTAGTGTCAGTCCAAAAATCATTAAAAATCTCAAAAGAAAAACACTAAAAACTTAAAAACACTCAAAAACTTCAAAAAAATATAAAAAATAGTAGAAAAATCCAAAAATCACAAACTCAGTTCTTGTTTGTTCTTCATTTTGTTCTTTTTATTTGAAAAATAGTTTGAAAAATTTTGGTTGCTGTTTGACAATTTTAACTTGCATTTTAGTCACAGCCAACACCTTTTGCACTGTTTTGCTTTATTTCAGTTTTTAAAAATATCAAAAACACTTTGAAAGACTCCCAAAAATCACAAAAACAGTAAAAATTCTTAAAAATACCAAAAACATTTTATTTCTGAATTTTTGAGTATTTTTGCACATTTTTATAAATATTTTAGCTTGCCTTCTATTATATTGTCTTTACTTTCCAATATTGAAAAAAGAAAAAAAATATAAAATATAAAATATAAAAATCAGAAAATTAAAAATCAAAATACAAAAATTAAAAATTAAAATAAATAAAAAAATTAAAAACTAAAAACCCACAAAAATTTCCTTTCTTTGCTTGCTTAGTGTAGACACATCACACACTTACACACTTGAGCACATTTTTGCTTGAACTACCCTGCTTGCTCCCTGTGTTCGAACTCTCTGCATACTTGACACTATACGCCATTTGTGCAGAGTTAAAAATAAATTTTAACTCCACATTTATTTCTAATTATTGATCTTTAGTGTGGGTTAATTGTTGATTAAATACGAGATTCCTTTGTGAGTCGCCACAGCGACGGTTGTCTCCGCCTTGTGTGAGACATCAATTTTAGACCGCATCGAATTCCGTGTTTATCAAATGGCGCCGTTGCCGGGGAGCAACAGCGAATAGTTCACATTTTGTTTGATTGTGTGATTGTTTACCATAGCATTATTTCCATCTCTTACATTTTTGATATATCTTGTTGAGCTATCTGACCGTCTCTTTTCTTGTCTTCTTGCGAGGGACCGCGGAGCGAGGCGGATCGCCTAGGTGACCCGAAGCAACCTTGGGACGCGGAGCCGGCTATTCTTAGCCTAGCCGGCAGGAGAGAGCGAGAAGAGTGAGAGAGTGATTAGATAGTTCTTCTTTTATTTTTGTGAGAGAGTGATCTATTAATTTGTAATAATACAGGTACACTTGGACTTGGACACTCAGACTATCGGGCCTAATTTCCGGGTGTTTGTTCACCCGGGGGCTCACCGCGGATTTTATCGAGTTTTTATCGCCGTCATTTTCCGGTTTTGTTTTCATTTTTCACTTTCTTTTGTGGATTGAGCTTTTAGTTCTAGGTCCTGCTTGACTCGATTAGAATAGGTCCAAACACCTAATTATCTTTGCATGCTCCTATAGATTCGTATTTGGACTTAGACTAATTAAACAGTTAGCTGGTAGCTTCCGATCCACGCGCCGCGAGCTCACACCCGAACAAGCGCTTTCTCCTACCCCAAATGTGTTGGGCAGAGGAGGGGTGAGCCTAGACCGGACACTCGGATTAGGAGTTACTAGTTAGCTTGTGGTTCTTCACGCTAGCAGTTGCTTGTTCTAGGACGATTTCCGCTTGCATATCGCCATATAGCTTAGGTTTAAAAATTCTGCTTTGCATCCCGCATGGAGAGAGCTGGGATTCGCTGTAAGTCCTCTTACTTTGCACGCATCATCTAGGCACAAAGGTGAGATTTCCACCTTGGTGTCGACTTGCACGGTTTTTTCCGACTCTACTCTCCCTCTGTTTTTGGAACAAAGTAGGATAAAGGAAAAATACAAAAACCGTTAGGCGCTTGTTTGAATTTACTCAAAAGAAGCGATAACACCAAAAAAATTTAAAAAGGGACTGCTAAAGAAAACTTGACCAAAATAAAATCGGTAATTGGATTCATTGCTTGGGGAGAGTAACACCCTCACTTGTCTTCAGGTTGCATAGGAAGGTCTCCTTCCAAGTGAGGTGAGCGCTTCGTAAGGATTAGAGCCCAAAACCCAACTTGTGGCTGCCTTGTGTATCGCCTGGATTTCCGAAGTATTGGCGCTACTATCGTACGTAGTCGAGTAGGACTTGGTCGCCATTGGTGACTCACTATTGTGTGAGCGTCGACCTTGTCCGAAGTACCGAGCCTAGGCCACGCCTTCACGGGTGTGTCTGTCTCACCGGTTGCGTCCGAGTAGGACCTTGTACGCTCACGGGTGATTCCGTTGCGAGCGAGGTCCGAAGTATCGGTTTCGCCTATCGGCTTCCTCCCTATATTTCTTTGGCTGAGTAAGGATCCAGGAAGGGTTACAAGGACCTCAAAAAGCGCAAGTTACAGGTTACACAGGAGGAGGACAAGTACGGGGACACTTTCCTGGCAGTACTCTCGCTCCTATAGGCGTAGCGTTCTAAGGACTCGTGAAAAGACAAATACCTGAAAACAAGCTAAAATTGACAAGATAAAAGCCGAACCTTCACGGCTTCACGAGTTGAGTTGGTGAATTCACCCTTGCTTTGCGTTTGATTGCTAGATTTATTTAGGTCAAGATCAAAAACACCGCACAATTGTGCACAATTTTGTTGCATATCATCTTCTTCTTTTCTTGCATTATCCCCACTCTTTCCGAATAATCAAGATGATGGGACGGAGATCTCTGAGGCCGACTTTGTCGGCACCGCTATCTAGCACTCCTCCTTACTCATCTAGGAATGTCTCAGAGAGTCCGCTCTCCGAGCCCGAGTTTACATCCACCCTGTTCCCCCTCGACCACCCTTCCCATTCTCCTTCTCTCAGTCCAATTGTGTCAGAATTCGGTGCATCACAGAGTTCCGCTCATTCGACAGCACCTGAGATGGCCTCTTTTGCTTTTTCAGAGAATCCAGCAATGGCAGACAGAGGCGAGCACCAAGATGACCACGAGCATCCCCCGTTTATTATTGATCAAGTGGCCATCAACAATTCCTTGCTAGCATCCCTGGAAAATATGCAGAGACAGATCCGTGACCAGGGAACATTCATGGGTGACCTGATGAGAGAGATAGCACAGCTGAGAGAAAACCGACCTGGGGGCGGTGGCGGTGGAGGAGGAGGAGGACCCGATGCAGGAGGAGGCCATCCAGACGCTGAGCGACCGCCACAGACTATCATGAGGGAACTGCACAACCCGGCTTCGTCCCTCACTCACCGATGGATCAGACTCCCGCCAATCCACGGAGACTTCGAGCTTCGGCACCACACGATTCAGTTGCTACCCAAGTTTCACGGGCTGCCGACCGAAGAGCCGCACCTCCACCTCCAAGAATTTGAAATGATATGCAGCACTATCCATGATCGGTTGATGACCGAGGACACTATCAAGATGATCGCCTTCCCGTTCTCATTGGTTGATAGAGCCGCATATTGGCTCAAACACCTTGGGCGATTCGTCGATACTTGGGCAGATCTCCGGACCGCATACCTCAAGAAGTATTACCCGCTCGGCCGGACCAACGCAGCTAGAGCTATGATTAGCAATTTTGTCATGATCCCAAATGAACAGTTCCATGAAGCCTGGGATCGATTCAGAGAGCTCATAGACCGGTGTCCACATCACGATATCTCCAAGCCCAACCTGGTGCAGAGTTTCTTCTGTGGGCTGACACCGGAGCTGCAGGGGCTTGTGAACGCCTCTTGCGGTGGGTCCTATTTCTCCAAGGGAGAAGACGACGTCTGGGCCATCTACGAAGGCATGGCAGAGAACTCTACAGTGATGACCCAGGCCCGAGTCTATACTCAGCAGAAGCCCCCGCAAGGAGCGGGATCATTTCAGAGGATCGCCCGCATCGATGCCGGTCCTAGCACAACGTCGGTAGCCGCAGCCCAAGCCGAATCAGCCGCAGCCGACATGGGCATAATTAGTGAAAAGCTGGACCGCATGGAGATCCTCGAAAAGAAGCAGAACCAAGGTCTAGCCCAGATGGACCTTCTCACCAAGACCATGAGTGACCTGAAGACTCAAATTCTATGTATTCAGGAGGCACAGGCCCATTCCCAACAGCCTCCCAGGTCACAGGTTGCTTCCAGCAGCAGCAATCCCAACCAGGCCTCCACCTCATACCGCCAGGTGAACCATATCCAGGCGGAGCCGGTTCCATTGCTGCAGTACAATTCAGAGCAACCGCCATCTTCTGACACGCAGATGGTGGTCTATCAGCCGGAGCAGCCACTGGCAGTTCTTCCTCCACCCTCCTTTGAGCAGGAACCATTGATGGAAGTCAATGGGATTTGGTATGACCGATACCCTCAACCCGCAATTCGCAGGGATCACCCCGGATTCCGTTGGGGCAATGGTGGATCCTCATCCCAGTAGCATCCTCCTGCCCAGGGACAGCAGAACAGCCAGCCGACACAGCAGCAACAACCCCATTATGCCCATCAGCAACAATACCAGAGTGGTCCTCGTCCCGCCTATCAGGGACAACAGTGGAGGCAGCGTCAGCCGCCTCAGCAATCTTATCACCAGCCTTCCCCCCAGTATCAGCAGCAACACCAGCAGCAGCAGCCCCATTTCCAGCAGGGACAGACATCCGGTTCTCAGGGTCCAGCCTATGAGAACCCAGCCCTCGATGATCTTGCCCGCTTGCTATCTGAACAGCGAGCATCTTTCAGGCAAGAAATGGATGAGTTCCGGCAGGAGATGCGGGATATCATCAAAGGCAAAGCCGCCATACCCACTCAGATCGAACCTAATCCTAATAACCTAAAAAGAAAATCTGAGCAGGTAGAGTTCACAGAGGACACCTCTCCTAGTGACGATTTGAATGATATGTCTTATTCTTTGAATGATGCTAATTTTGTGACTACTAGGAGCGGTAGGATGCCAGTCGGCGGCGCCTCTTCTGAGCGACAACCAGATGCTGAACCAGGAGCGCCAGAGGAGCAGACTAGCGGTGCTGATCCCGCTAATGATGATGTTGAAGACGGTGGTGCTGATACCACCAATGATGGAGTCCAGGACGATGGTGTTGATGCCGTCGTAATACTAGATGCAGACGGTGGTGCTGAAGCCACCATTTTGAATGCTGAACCAGAGCGCGGTGCTGATGCCGCGAAGACCGGTGCTAGTGGTGGTACTGAGGCCACCACATCCACTTTTGTTGAGCCATCTGTGATGTTGCCACATTTTGTATCTAGAGACTGTGGGAACAAAAACAAAAACAAAAATATGAATAAAGGAAAGGTTTCTGTTCAAATTGCGGATCCATATGTGGTGAATGATGATAATTGTATGGATTCTCCGTCTTCACAGGCACATGGACTGATTCCTAGTCCTCCATCTGAGGAGGCTCCTACCATCCCCTTCCCTGAGGCACTCCACCGAGCGAAGGGGAATAAAAAAGAAAATCCAAAAAAGAGCCAACAGGTAGAGTTCGGCAACGAAATGATTGACAGATTTCATATTCAGCTGACTCTACGGGAAGCATTTGAGCATATCCCCTTCTTCAAAAAGAACTTGAAAGAGACAACTACTGTCAGAAGGAAGAAGAGGCACAGAGATCAAATCCATATGCTCACTCATGACACATGTTGCATCATCCAGAACAAGCTGCCAGCCAAGCGACCAGACGCAGGAGCTCCCTATGTCAGATGCGAGATTCAGGAGCAGCAGTTTGATCGTACTCTATTAGACAGCGGCTCTTCAATTAACCTTCTTCCGGCAGCCTTGCTCAAGCAATTTGAGTTTGGCCCTCTTCTTCGAAGCAGAACCGTCCTTCAGTTTGCTGATAGGTCGATTAAGAGGCCGAAGGGGTTATTGAAAGACGTGGTCGTTACCATTCAGGGCCTGAAATTCCCCGTGGACTTCGTTGTGTTGGACATGGAGATCCCCGAGTCGGTAACTGATGCCCCCATCATTCTCGGACGTCCATTTTTGGCCACAGCCAAGGCAGTGACCGACCATGATAGCGGGAAGGTATGTTTTCGCGTAGAGGGCGAAACCATACAAATAGAAACGATCGAAGAAATCAGAGCTAGAGAGTTAGAGTGCTCCGAGCAGTCCAGCGAAGCAGCGCAGATGACAGAGGAAGAGCTAGACATCCACCAGGTTTGTGACTTTGAGATGACTGATGATGAATCCAATTGGAAAGATCCCGTCGCACCGACCCTCGCCTTGCCTACAGATTCACTGTATCTCAAGCTCATGGCAGTCGAGAGCCGGGAGAGCACATCCTTGGATGAGGATATCTCTGAGGCTGACAGTGTTGTGATGAGTGGTGCTGAGGAATTTCAATCTTGCTCATCTTCTTCTAATCCCTCGGATTCAGACATTGACTGGGATGACTTTGATGATTATTTGCCTTGTCTGATTCCTACTGAGCCAACAACCATGACAGCGTGCGAGCCAGCGCAGTTTATTGATGATTCAGCAGGCCGCCCTTCGTCAAGAATTCATGCAGAACGAGAGTTTTCCCATGCAGACCTGGTCGCATTTACACAGACATATCAGAAGCCAGATCTGCCACCTCCCAGTTGTCCAGAACGGAAACCTCTACCGCAGTCGATGAAGTACAGATTCCTTGATGGAGAGCCAGAAATGCACCCAGTCATTATCTCATCAGATTTGACTGGAGAACAAGAATCTCATCTGATGGAGGTTCTTGAAAGAAACCGCAAGGCAATCGGTTGGAGTATAGCTGATCTCCAGGGGCTGAGCCCAAATCTTTGCTCTCACCACATTTATCTTGAGGATAACGCTAAGCCGTTGCGTGAGTTCCAACGACGGCTGAACCCGAATCTTCGAGACGTAGTCATGAAAGAAATTTCCAAGTGGTGGAGCGCAGATTTCATCTATCCCATCTCCGACTCCAAATGGGTTAGTCCACTCCATGTGGTACCCAAGAAAACGGGTATCACTACAGTTGTCAATGAGTCTGGAGAGGAGATCGCTACCAGAGTACCAACTTCTTGGAGGGTCTGTGTGGACTACAGACGATTGAATGAGGCCACCAAGAAGGATCACTTCCCGCTACCATTTATTGATCAGATTATCGAGCGGCTAGCTGGGAAGAGTCACTATTGTTTTCTTGATGGGTACTCTGGATACAATCAAGTGGCCATTGCGCCCGAAGACCAGGAGAAAACGACATTCACCTGTCCGTTTGGGACCTATGCTTTCAGACGGATGCCCTTTGGTCTATGTAACGCTCCGGCGACATTCCAAAGGTGCATGTTGTCCATCTTCTCGGACATGGTGGGTGACTGTTTAGAGGTCTTCATGGATGACTTCTCGGTCTATGGCGACGGGTTCGACGCTTGTCTTGACTGCCTAGACCGTGTGCTCAAGCGCTGCATTGAGGTTAATCTTGTTTTATCCTGGGAGAAGAGTCATTTCATGATGACTCAGGGGACGGTCCTTGGTCATATCGTCTCCAACAGGGGCATGGAGGTCGATCCGGCTAAGGTGGACATCATCAGAAAACTCAATCCGCCGTCCAATCTGCGTCAGTTACGGTCTTTTCTGGGGCATGTCGGTTTCTACCGACGGTTCATTCAGGATTTCAGTCGAATTGCCCGACCGCTCACTGACTTGCTGACCAAAGACACCGAGTTTACTGTTAATGATAAGTGTCTAGAATCATTTGAGACTCTCAAAAATATGGTTGTTTCAGCTCCTGTCCTTCAGCCACCCGATTGGTCTCTCCCATTCGAGATCATGACGGATGCTTCAGATTTTGCCGTTGGGGCTGTGCTTGGACAGAGGAGGGATGGTTTACCGTTTGCCATTCACTACACCAGCCGGACTTTGGATGCCGCGCAGCGGAATTACACTGTGACTGAGAAAGAGATGCTGGCCGTAGTCTTCGCTCTTGATAAGTATCGATCATATATTCTCGGATCTAGAGTGACCATTTACACTGATCATACCGCCATCCGGTACTTAATGGCTAAGAAGGATGCCAAAGCACGTCTCACCAGATGGATCCTTCTACTCCAGGAATTTGATATTGAAATTAAGGATAAGCCTTGAGTCAAGAATGTGGTGGCGGATCATCTCTCCAGATTGGAGAATCTTGAGGAATCTGAGCCCAGCGCACCTATCACAGAGACATTTCCAGATGAGGCGATCTTGGCTGTCACCTCACTCCCATGGTATGCTGACTTTGTAAACTATCTTGTTGCCAAGACAGTCCCTCAGGGTTGGCCCAGGCAGAAACTTGAGACCTTCCTAGCTAAGGCCAAGTTTTACCATTGGGAGGATCCCGTCCTTTATCATGAAGGAGGGGATAGTATCTGGAGGAGGTGCATTCCTCAAGAAGAGCAGCATAGCGTCCTCACATACTGCCACAAGCTTGAGGCAGGAGGACATCATTCTGGAAAAAGGACAGCACAGAAGGTGCTTCAATCCGGCCTATGGTGGCCTACTCTCTTCAAGGATTCTGATGAGTTCGTGAAGAGATGTACTGACTGTCAGAAAATGGGAACCTGCGGACAGAGAGACATGATGCCCATGCAACCCATTCACTTCTGTGAGGTTTTTGATGCATGGGGAATTGATTTCATGGGCCCATTTCCTAAAAGTCAGGGATTCGAGCATATTTTGCTCGCTGTGGATTATGTCAACCGATGGGTTGAGGCCATCCCCGCCCGAGCCGCAGATGCTAAAACCGTATGCAAATTTTTGAGGAGAAATATCATTTCACGGTTCGGGGTACCTAGAGTCTTGATTTCAGACGGGGGGTCTCACTTCATCAATGACAAAGTCAGGGCCCTTGCAGACGAGTTCGGCATTGACCATCGGGTTGCCACTCCTTATCACCCTCAGACTAATGGTCTTGCCGAAGTATCGAATAGGGAGATAAAGACTATCTTGCAGAAAGTTGTCCGCCCAGACCGAAAGGATTGGTCACAACTCTTGGACTCGGTCTTATGGGCTTATCAGACTTCTTTCAAGAATCCATTGGGGACATCTCCCTTTCGTCTCGTCTATGGCAAGCCGTGCCATTTGCCAGTGGAAATCAAGCACAAATCTTTTTGGGCAGTTACTGAGTTGCTTCTAGACCCCGAGAGTATAGGAGACCAGAGAAGAGCTGAATTGGCAGCCCTGGAAGAATTGAGAGATACAGCCTTTTCCAACAGCCTACAGTACAAAGAGAAAGTGAAGACATGGCACGATTCGCATATCAGCCATAAACAGTTTGAGCCAGATCAGAGAGTATGGTTGTTTGACTCCAGGCTGAAATTATTCCCAGGGAAATTGCAGAGCAAGTGGAAAGGACCGTATGTGGTCAGGAAGGTACATGACAATGGCAGCATCGACATATCCGAACCGTCATCTTCTTCTACCTTCCGCGTCAATGGTCAACGGCTGAAACTATATCTTGATCATGATCCACCGACCATTGACGTTGCCCCCATTCTTCTGGTATGAGATGTGTCCTTTGACTCTCATCATCTACATCTCATACATGGTGATCAACTCTATCTTTCGCTGTACAGATCCATCTGTTTATATCACTCTATTTTCTGTTGATTTATTTTCTTATTTTCTTCTTTTCTTCTTTTCCTTTTTTATCTTCTTTATCTATCAAAAAGGTGCCGCCCTTGTAGACAGTTTTCCATACGTAGGACGTACTTTGTCCTAAGTATAGGGGGGTTGGCACCCCGAGTTTCTTTCATTTTCATTTTGATCCTCTCCATTGTCTCCTCTTCTTGTCTATACTTAGGGATATCTCACCCTAAGTATAGGGGGAGACAATCTGAGTACGATCTGTTCATTTCCACCCTTGACCCTCCCTGCGTTGTGTACAGTCTGCTATACTTAGGATTATTTGATCCTAAGTATAGGGGGGACGGTCAACTTCTCATTTATTGATTCATTCATTTCTTTATTCCTTAGACTTGTCTATACTTAGTACGAGTTATGTCTTCTCTTTTCTCTCCGATCTATGAGGACATAGCTCAAGCTAAGTATAGGGGGGTCGTATATACTATGTATATACTTTAGCCATAACTCGTACTTTCGTATTTTCCTAATAAATATGGCTAAAAATTCTTTAAAATTCATTAAAAATTCTTAATAAAAAGATGTGATTATTCCTCAAATTCTTTTTTGTATTTACTGATTAATAAATCAGGTGAAAATGTTTTTTGCAAAATGTTTGAAAAATAGTTTGAAAACTTTGTGAACATTTATTGAAAACTATTTTGAAACTATTTTGTTTTGTGTTTTCAACCTGTGTCAAAATGTGTGGTTTGTAAAATTTCTTTTCCTTGTGTGAAATAAAATGTTTGAAAAATGATTTGCAAATGGTTTGAAAAATGGTTGCAAAAATGATTTGAAAAACCTATATATACTGTTTTGAAAGCCTTTGCAAAATGATTTTCAAATGTGTGTAAAATGTTTGTAAAAACTATTTTGGACTATAGTTTTCAAAAATTGTGTGCAAATTGTTTTCAAATAAGTTTGAGGAATATGCACATCACACCAAAATCCACTATATGTATATATATGTATAAAATTGACCACTTACCCTTGTAAATTCTTAAAATCCATTTCTTGTATATATAAGAAGCATTCCCATGTACATATTTTAACCTATTTTTCAGCCAAAATCTTTTTGTTTTCAAAAAGCCCAAAAACATTTGCAAAATTAAAATCCAAAAAAAAACATTTGAAAAATCTTTTTGAAAAAGACAAAAAATGCATATGCATCATCATCATCATCTTTTCAAAAATCCATAAAAAATTCAAAATCTTGAAAATTGCATCACAAAAAATATTTTCTGCATTGCATTGCATAGCATTCGCATTTTTCGGATTGAGTTTGATGGTTGAACAAGTCTAAGTAAAATCCGGAGATTGGAGCTTGATTGGACCTTATAATTTACCTAATAACAGGAACCTTATAGGAACCAGGTTTGAGGTACTTCAGGTCTAGTTGACTTAATTCTTTGAGGATCACGAGACTTGGTTCAATGGATTCTTGACTGCCTAAGTAGAGTATTTCGGAGCACACGCATGACTCTTGTTGATAATGACCTAACTTGGACACTTGCACCTTTCACATTGCTCAACTCAGTTGGAGTGGTGAGGGGATTGGATTTGCCGGTATGAGACGCACACAAGTGGAAAAATTTGTCCTCCTCTAGGGAGGGAAGTGCACCCCAACCCGTCCAGTGATTAGGAAGTCTAAAGACAGGAGGCTGTGGGTTGCCATAAAGCTTCAAAAGAGGGATAGTCTACTGGCTCAAGAGGAAAAACTCCTTATGTAAATGCTGCTGTGAATAGTATTTCAAAAAAAAAAGAAAAAGAAAAGAAAAAAGTTCAGGCATGTACAAAAATAAAAAGCCTGCATGTATGTACAAAGTCAATAAGCAAGCTTGAGTTCCAAAGTCATATCATGTGAGCCTGCGGCAAGATGACTTGACTACACTGGTCTTGCATCCAAGGATAGGTAGCTACACTGGCTGCCGTCCATTCTTCTCTTCACCCCCTCCTCTTGAGCTGGTTGCCACTTGAACTTAGAAGGGAATACCCCGCTCCTCGAGGATGGAGTTGCTGGATTGGGGAATCACTGGGTTGTCGTACTGGAGAAGTCAGTTTCTTTGTCATTCTAGTTGGGGAGAGCCACCATCACTTACACTGTACAAGTCAGATTCATAGTCGTAAGAGTTTGCATATGAGTTGAGATATTTCTGACCTGGCTATTGAGGAGACTTGAGCAGAGTTTTGGGATTCTCAGGGACTGTTGGATTTCAAATTCGGTTCTCAATAAGGTTCCGCCCGCACTAAAATTCCAAAGGTCCTACTTAAGCTCCAAACTTTGATTTTGCGAAGACAAGTTTGATAATCAAATAAAATCCAAGTTCTTCTTTTTCTTTTCTTTCTTTCTCTTTTTGCACTTATTGCATAAGTGTTTGCTAGGGACTAGCAAAGGTAAAGTATAGGGGGATGATGAATCCACATTTCATCATCTTTATTCTATCATTTTGGCACCAAAAACCCTAGCAAATGCCTGTAAATAGCCTTAAATCAAGCATCTTAGCATTCATGCATGTGCATCTAAACAGTGTATAAATTACTGTAATTAAGGCCAAAATTATAGAATAAATAAAGAAAAGAAAAAGACTAAAATATTGTAAATATTTTATGACCCAAAACCCCCGAGACCTAGGCATCTTGATGAATAGGTCGACAAGGAGTAAAGTAGGGGGAGATAAGGTCAAAAATACAGATATAATACCTATACTTCCTGTTCATTCTTTATTTTGGAACCTATTTTTGGTTCTACTTTTTGTACATCAAATAAAGAAACTTTGTACATGAAAGTTGTAGACAATTTAATAAAGAAAAATACAAAATTGATTTCACATAAAAAGAATACACAGATAAAAAGTTATGGTCTGAATAAAAATCCAGAATACCAACTTCCCAGACCCGTATCTCACAAACAGAAACTCCAAATGCATCAAACTCACTCTTTAATTGTATATAGAATAAAATAATCTATCCAATGGCGGTGGTTTCGCATTTGGCGGAGCTACGGTTTGAAAGTTGACTTTTGGACCCACATTGTATACTTGTACATATTAAAATATTCAATTTATTATTTATTTATTATTTTCATAATTTTATATTTTTATAATTTTGTAAATATTACTAATAATATATATGTGCATCAAAATTGAAATAAAATGCAAAGAAAAATAAAAATAAATATACTTGTATAAAGACTACATAGGTATTATACATACACTGATACCTATATACAATACACTTGTATTTTATTAAATATACAAAACATATCAATAAAATAAAATAAAAATATATTTATGTGTATAAAAGTATTCTATAACTTTATAAAATTATAAACAAAATTAAAGAAATTAAAATACATCAAATAAAAATAAAATACTAAAATACATAGGTATTATACCTATATAGGGTTAAAAAGGTAACTTGTAAAAATATAACTCCTAAAAATAAATAAAAATCAGAATTAAATACTACATAAAATTCTAAGCATTTTTATTTTATACCTTTTATTTAATTCAGCCATTTAGTATTTTTAAATGAATTAACAAATTAATAACTCAGGGTTTTTCCTGGTTGGTCCACGTGGACCAACCAGGAGGGGTCAACAGTTGACCGCGGTCAACTGGACGCCCTACCCCCCTGTAGCTCCTGACAACCTCGGTTTTGACCCAATTTCATGAATTTTTCGAGGCCAAAACTTGCATCTTTTTGTGTTGCAACCTTCTGCAACATTATTCCTCGATCCTCCCTCTAGCTCGCCCATGCTTAACCTTGGTCGTCGGACCCAAGATTTGCAAGATATGCCTTGATCTTTGGACCCCTGCAGCTCAGGGTCAAACCACATAAAATGAAACCCCTTCTTCCCTTTTGATTTCGAGTCCCCTTGGTCCACCCTTCAGCGCCACCCTCGTGCCCCGGAGCTCCCTGGAGGTGACAGCTCCATCGCCAGCTCCTCAGCCAAGGCGTTCGAAGTCGAGGGCGCCTCCACCACCTCCGCCAACAGCCGGCGTCGAGGTACCTTTCTTCCTCTGGCTCCGGCCATCGAGGGCCTTCCCCCGCTCATTTCTTCGCACCATTTTATTCCTGTTAGCTTAAGCTTCAAAAACCCCAAAAAAATTATAAGTTCCATCGCGTATTTAGCCAATCCAAGCGTCCTCGCCGGAGCGCACCTCCGGCCACCGACGATCCCTTCCCCTCGCGCATCGATTAGGACCACCCCAGGTCCAAGCACTTTGCCCTGGACCTTCTAACGCTTTTTGCAGGGTCAAAGAGCGTTGACTCGTGCCTGGGCGCGTTTTTGAAGCTCGCCGGACCGTGGCCGAGCTCCCCAGCTCCGCCACCTTCGCCTGAGCACCTCGGCTGCTGCCGCGGCATTTTGAAGCCCCCAGGAGATAGACGAAGACCCAAGGAGCCTCCAGCCCGCTTTTGAAGCCAAACCGCTCGCCGGAGACGGAGCTTGACCTCGGCGAACCTCGGCTCGCCGGAGTTCGTCGTTGTTCTTGCTCCGGGCTTCGCCACCGTTGGATCGAGGCGGAGCTCCAGACAGATCGTTGACCGTCCGATCTTCCACGCCCAGCCACCATTGGATCTCTTCACGAGATCTAATCTCAGACATCGGCGCGAACCGTCATCGGCCGTCCCCAAGCTTCCACGTGGATAAGTGGCTCGTTCCCAGCCGCTGGATCGTCTCCCGCCACCAGCCGTTGGATTCGCGCCACGCGTCACCTGCGGACCGCCCGAGCGAGGGTATTTTGCATCCCAACCCTCGCACTTTTTGTATTTAATATTTAGTATTAAAACTTTTGTCTGTAGTGTAAAAGCTTTGTAATATTTGCACAAAGACCCCTAGACTTTGTTTATTTGCACTTAGGTCCTTCGCCACGTTTCACGTGACCTGTACACGTGAGGTGTGGGCATTCTGCAGAGGGACCCTCGGTCGTTTGCTTATTTCGTTTTAGTCCTGCAACTTTCGTAGCAAGTGTAATATTTTTGGATATTTTGCAAGTAGACCCCTAGGGTTTTGTGATATTACATTCTAGTCCTCGCCAGGCGCGTGCAAGTCACGCGCCCTGGTGGGTAAATTGCTTGCGTGCCCAGGCGGTTTTTGTAATTAATATTTAGTGCTATAAATTGAATATTCAGTGTATATTTTTGTGGAAAATTGCATGTATGCCCCTGAATGTTTTAGATATTGCACATATACCCCTGCCAGGACTGTTTAATTGTTGTATGCTTGTTGTATTTATTTGACGTATCATTTCGAGCCCAAAAATTCCACAAAAATAGACTTAAGCATCTGGACATGTGTACTTTAACGCCATCTATTTAGTTTTTGATTTTATTTTATTTTCATATTTATTAAAAATAAAAAACTTGCTATTTGTGCACTGTCTAGCTTAGAAAATACCAAAAAAATATTAAAACACCTCTAAAAATTCCAAAAAAATTACCTAGTGTCTATTTTATCATATTTTAGTGTCAGTCCAAAAATCATTAAAAATCTCAAAAGAAAAACACTAAAAACTTAAAAACACTCAAAAACTTCAAAAAAATATAAAAAATAGTAGAAAAATCCAAATATCACAAACTCAGTTCTTGTTTGTTCTTCATTTTGTTCTTTTTATTTGAAAAATAGTTTAAAAAATTTTGGTTGCTGTTTGACAATTTTAACTTGCATTTTAGTCATAACCAACACCTTTTGCACTGTTTTGCTTTATTTCAGTATTTAAAAATATCAAAAACACTTTGAAAGACTCCCAAAAATCACAAAAACAGTAAAAATTCTTAAAAATACCAAAAACATTTTATTTCTGAATTTTTGAGTATTTTTGCACATTTTTATAAATATTTTAGCTTGCCTTCTATTATATTGTCTTTACTTTCCAATATTGAAAAAAGAAAAAAAATATATAAAATATAAAATATAAAAATCAGAAAATTAAAAATCAAAATACAAAAATTAAAAATTAAAATAAATAAAAAAAATTAAAAACTAAAAACCCACAAAAAATTCCTTTCTTTGCTTGCTTAGTGTAGACACATCACACACTTACACACTTGAGCACATTTTTGCTTGAACTACCCTGCTTGCTCCCTGTGTTCGAACTCTCTGCATACTTGACACTATACACCATTTGTGCAGAGTTAAAAATAAATTTTAACTCCACATTTATTTCTAATTATTGATCTTTAGTGTGGGTTAATTGTTGATTAAATACGAGATTCCTTTGTGAGTCGCCACAGCGACGGTTGTCTCCGCCTTGTGTGAGACATCAATTTTAGACCGCATCGAATTCCGTGTTTATCAATCATCTCCCCATGACACATATGGAATGTATGTGTCTCTAGTCTCCATCTCTCTACCAATGCAGTCACCAAATGATAATCCAAGGAAATAAACCGTATGCAAATGTGAAGAACATACATCGAAAAGTGTTCCAATACTTACATCCACCGATCATACAACACGTGAACGGTACTCGCACTACTGGTGAAGAATTGAACGGCCAACTAGGCCCGACTCCATATGCATTAAAATATCAATGGAATACAAGTACAAAAAAGTTGTAAAATTACTCAAAAAGTTATAACATTCATAAAACCTACCATTTAAATTTCTGTTTAGACATTTCCTCCTATTGTGACCTTCCCCCTGTATAGACCAACTTATTTGTGTTATTGGTGGAATGTCGTCGATTTCTTACATTATGACCTTCTAAGTGACATGATCTACATTGTGGAGGAACAACCAGCTCCCTCAAATCCATCTCATTATGGATGCAGTTAGAGTTTGGTCTACCCTTTTCCTCAATCTAGTTGGGTCGGGAATTACGATGTCATGTTAAAATTTTGGCCACTTATCTTTATCGTCATTTGGAAAGAAAATGTCATCGTAAATTTCTTTTTAGGATACTCCATGATTACCATGGACCCACATACTCTTCCACGTCCACATTCAAATGCGACATGATAACACACGCATGGGAGCAAGGAATCATGTGTACCTGTCATTTTTGACATGTGCAAGATAGGTCATTTAGTAGGATGGTATGCTTCTTCACTCCTTTCAAACCAAATTGTGTTAATCTTTGCCCCATGATGACCTTGTAAAGGTGGAGTGGAGCAACTTTGATATGAGTAATGCAATGATTGTTGCTACGGTCTACCCACGCTTTTAGCTTATCCATGCCAAATTTTGTGAAGAAGTCACCTCGCTCAATCATAGCCAACGCCTCGACGTGTTGTTCATAGAAGTAACCAATACTATTTTTGGAGGTTTTCAACACTAAACCAGCTACTGGCAAACACCTTGCATCTTTCAACACAACAACGTAGCTCTCGGAAAAGTTAATAGTGGTATAACCGAAGCGGTAGCCACCATCGAACGCTATGGTCTACTGCTCCTTAGGGCAATCGTGTGTATCAAACTATTTTGGAGCATCTTTATTCCATTCTTTCAACTTGTCCTTGTAAATATGCCACTTGGATTGAGAGTACACATACCAGCCCTCTTGACCATTTTCTTCATCATTTGATTCTTGTGAACATAGTTGAAGTTGTTCGCAACGTGACGTAGGCAAAACCTCCAGTACACATATGGAGGATGAAATTGTACAACATCATAGTGTAGGGTTGCACGAAAACCATGTGCACGATCAGATAACAAACATATGGGCCCCAGACGATCCCTAAAAACGTGAAGGTGCACCCTCTCCAAGAACCACATCCAACTAGGTTCATCCTCCTTGTTCACAAATGTAAAATCCAAGGGGACAATATTATTAGCAGCATCACAATCACATCTAATAAGGATCTTTTGCTTGTACCTTCCATACATGTGGATCCCATCAACACTAACCACAGGCTTATAGTGCCAGAAGGCATTGATACAAGGTCCAAAGGCCCAAAAGGCCCTCTCGAACACTACACCAGACTCGATAGTAGTTGTATCCAAATATGTAATAGTACCTAGAATGGAGGTTTCAAATGCTTTGAACAAGTTTGGCAATTCATTGTAGAACTTAGCCCAGTCCCCATAGACCATCTCTATTCCTTCGTGTCTAGAATCCTAGACCCTTCATCGACTGATCATGTAGCCATAATCCTCTGAAACCATGCCCTACAAAACTGCAACTCTTACATATGGGTAAATCTTTATCTAGTTGAGAAACTTCAATGCCATGAAATTGCAATCAAATTGTGGATGATCTTGATTAGCTACTCGATGCAAACAAGTGTGGGGTGCATCCACCTTAAAAATCACAAATTGCATGTCGATGAATCTGTGATTCGTCGCACTAAAAGATGAAAATAGAGCTTTTTCCCTGAGTAATTAGCTTCATTTCATCATTTATTCTATATTTTTTCCATTCATGCACTTAAATTAATATTTGCATTTTAACACTCATAATTGCATTCATAATTATCTTCACATTTGCACCTAATTTCATGCATTTTTAACTAATTCATGCTAACTCCTATTGACCTCAAACTACCTCCATTGTGTACATGTTACTAACAAGATTAAAGGAAAAATACAAAAAAAATGATTAACTAAGATAATTGGCCCGTAGGACAAAACCCCACTTTCAAAATAGACAGACCAAAACAAACATATCCTCCTCATATAGTGTCCGATTTAGGTCTACTCACTTTTAAATAATATACATTCAAAGATCTTCAAAATAAGACCAATTTCATAAAAAACGGAGCTCATATGAGAAAGTTGGATTTTGGGCCTCTTTTGCGTATTTTGTGTTTTAGCAGTTTTTGACCTGATATTTTACGTACATAATTAACCCTTTTTCTTTATTTCTTTTTCATTTATATTCTTGATAAAAGCTTTAATAAAAAACACAAAAATCCAAATTCAAAATAAGACTGAAAGCAAACAAACTGACCGAGTATGAGTGTCCCTTGTGAGTCTGTACAAATATCTCTTAATTCCCACTTTATTTTATTTACCTATTTTCTTATTTACTAAAAATATAAAAACAATATAGTAATGTGTAAATATGTGTCTTTTATTTTATCATAAATTTTCTTGATTTTTTTCTAAATCAAAAATGACAAAAAATTATAAAATCCCAAAATATCAGGTATTATATGTACATAGAGTGCATCAAAAATATCAATTTGTACAAACGACCTCTTTTTTGTGTCTTTTATTTTATCATAAATTTTCTTGATTTTTTTCTAAATCAAAAATGACAAAAAATTATAAAATCCCAAAATATCAGGTATTATATGTACATAGAGTGCATCAAAAATATCAATTTGTACAAACGACCTCTTTTTCTCTTGGTCCCTTCATGAAAGTTTTAGATCTCATCAAGACGAGCAACTTCCATGAAGAAAACTTTTCAATCCGAGTTGTTTGCTATTTATTTTTTATTGTTCTTTTATTTTTATTCTAGAATTTTCTAGAGTTGACACGGCACGGCTCCTGGAGCTGCCACGTGTCACTCAATTTTGGTATTTATTTTTTTACGTTTATTATGTTTTTAAAAATTAAATTTAAATTATTAAAAAACAATTAATTAAATAAAATTTTTTAATTAATCCCATTATCTCTTCTCCTTTCCTAGTCAACCTGCACGCCACCTTCCTTCCATGGCCGCCCATTTCGCAATCTCCGCCTCTACCGACCTGTGCAACGGCCGCCAACTCCCCGCAACCTCCGCTCTCTATCCTTCCCACTCTCATCGACTGCCATCACATGTCGTCATCCTTATATAAACCAATCGAACCCCTTGATCACAGTATCCGCCATATCCAGTTGCAGGAGGAGTTGCGTCGTGGGTGGTGACAGCCCCACGTCCACCGGAAAGCACCCTCTTCCAAAGCAAGATCGTCCTAACCTCCTCCGCCGCCGTGGAGTCGAGGCGATCACTAGGAAAGGGCACCTTCATCCTTCTACCTCCAGGAGATCACCCATTTTCTTCTTCCCATGTTTCAACCCAAATCCCATGTTTCCACCGCATTCACCTCTCTGCTACTCGCTTCAACATGCCACCCTCCGCGCAGAGCTCTGTCGACCTTCGAACATCTTCGTCCGCTCCTCCAACCGCCTTCAACTATTGTCAATCTCCACCGCTTATGTGTAACCCGTAAGCAGCTCACACTCCAGCAACCCCCTAGATCCCCATCGACAAGCCCACCTAGAATAGCAGGTCATCGACTCCCATCCTACAGGTCACCTCCGCGACCACTGCCCTTCTGCCGCCACACCGTAGGTAGGATCCAGCACCACCGACCTGCCTCCAAGCTACCTCGGCATGCATTCCATCGATCCATAGGAGTTGTAGCTCAGAGCCTCACCGTCCACCGTCGTACGCCCGCTACAGACCCCTCTGTCACCATCGTCTACAAGCATCTTCGCCTACCGCTCCGCCAGCCGATCGATGGTCAACCTGCTCCGCCCATCGGCTCAACTCTTCCAGACGAAGCCTTCTACATCGATGCTCCCCCGACCTTGACTCCATTTCTCCACCTTCACACTCACCCACAAGGAGTTCAAAGACCAAAGCCCCAGCCATGTGCAAGGCACGCGCGTGGGAGGGCTAATTGCACTGAAGTCTCTGGCAGTCTGACTGACTCGCATATGACCTGTATAATCGTGTCGCGTTGTTGTAATTGGGCAATCAGGATCGATAAAAAATTAACCACATGAATTGATGAATCGACGAATTAATTAATGTATGGTTTTATATATGTTTAACTTGGGTAAGCCCAAGGCTCGACTCAAGGAGGCAAAGGAACGTCGGATCAAATTAGATGAATTAGCTCACGGTTTTCCAAGCATACATTTTTTTGATAATTTTTTATGCGATAAAAATGCAAATACACAAATGGGATTGAATTAGGTTATTAAGAAAACAAGCCACTAAGCAAAATTAATTTTAATGTGAAAGTAAGTCAATCTACCCAATTTATATTTTTTTCTGAAAACCTAATCCAATGTTGAATGCAATATATATATATATATACTAATTTTTGGATTTAAGATGCAATAATGAAATATACAAACTTTTTAGAGGTTTTTATGCAATTTTTCATGAAAATATAGTGCAAAAATTATGAAATTTTTAGTGGAAGTGAAATATGATGAAATGAAGCTATAGTAATATTTTTGGAATTTTTTGACAACCTATGGTTTTTTTCATGAATTTTCTAATTGAAAAAGAGTGACTATAAGTATTTATTTCCTAATAAATCCACGATATAAATTTATCTAGAAGCAAAATTATCTTAAAAATATATTTTAATAAAAAATCCAGGAGAGTTGAAATTTCGCAAAAACAATATGTGTGGATTTAATTAAAAATCAATTACAGAAATCCCTCAACAATTTATTTTAACAAATGACACAACCAATTTTGATGAAATTTAGATACAAATTAAAGCACGTTCATATGCATCATCTCTATTTTTTTTACAATTTTAGAGCAAGGAATAAGTATATGCGAGTTTCAGAGCATAAATGGGTATAATATAACTGAATTTCAGACTCTGTTTTTTAGTAAATTATCCAATGCTCACCAAATTATAATTAAATAGCTAAAAGGTATAGAATCAAATGGTCTATAAAATTCAATTTTTGTATAAAAAAATGATGCAAAAATATATCGAAATTTAAGCACAAATGTAGGGTCGTCTTTACAATACACAAATTAAGAAACAAACTGTGCTTAAGGGAACTTTTGCAATTAAATAAAATGAAGGAAATAAAGTACAAATTTCTCAAGTAAAAAAAATGAAGAGGATCTTAACTTTGGTTCCCAACCCACGATTAAGGCACGTAGAGGGCGGGGAAGCAGGAGAGTGCGAGCGGTGGGGCGATTGGGAGGCGCAGAGGGCAAGCGGGCGAGGCGACACACGACCGCGCACCATGCGCGATGGCTGAAGGTAATGGTGCACAGTGAGGGTGTGACTGAACGTGGTAGGAGGGCACGGAGAAGGTCGCTACTGTCTGGACGTACGGCTGGGAGGCATGCGGTTGGTGGGTAGCAATGCCCGCGCGAGGGACGATGACGAGGGCGCGATGCAACAGACGGTTGGTGGGCTGGCGAGCGGTTGCACGTGGCTGGGGCTGACGTCGAGCGATTGCTGGTGCGTGCGAAGGCGAGGCGGCGGCTGCTCGCGTGGCAAAGGCAGGGGCACAGCCGCGGAGTGGAGCAGCAAGGGCGGGGCACTGCACGCTGGAGGCGAGGGTGCAGCCGCGGAGCGTCTATGGCTGTTTCCTGTATAAAATACCATATATTTATCTTTTGTAATTTTTTTATCATTTTTAAATAAATGAAAAATCAAAATAAAATTAGAGAAAATATGAAAGGAATATTTACATTTAATCTAGTTTTTTTATTTTTAATAATTAAGAAAATAAAAACATAAAATGAAGGGTATTTTAGTCAATATGTACAATATACAATAGGGGCCCAAAACCCAAGTTTCACATACGAACTCTGATTTTTATGAAATTAGTCTCGTTTTGAAGGTCTTTGAAGGTATATTGCTTTAAACGTCAGTAAACCTAAATCGAACACTGTATGAGACAGATATGTGCATTTTAAGGTTCTTAGTCTCAAACTAAGGCTCGGGTTTATTGGACAATTTTACAAGTTAGTATTTTTTGATATTTTTTCTTTATTAATGTTAGTTAATATGTACACAATAGAGTTGATTTTATTAGATTTGGATTTAGTATAAAATAGATACAAATAGGTGAATTTGGCTAATATACAGGTGAATATTTATAAGTGAATTTGACTTCTTATTTAATGCAAATATGCATGCTAAAATGCGAACATTAATTCTAAATGCATGAATGTGAATAATGCACAATAAATAGAAATATGCAACTAGTTACTCAGGAACAAAGTTTATTTTAAACTTTTAGAGTGATGAATCACTAATCCATGAACCCCCTATACTTAAACCTTGCTCGTCCCCAAGCAACTAAAAAGAAATGCAAGAGTAAAATGATTTTGGGTTCCATACCAAGGTCGTGAATAAAAGGTAAAAATGGAGCTTGACTCGACCTTTGGATTAATAATATGGAAGAACCTTATTGGGATCTGAATTTAAGACCTAACAACCTTTAGGTTCCATAAGTCTCTATTCAAGTCGCCTCAACAGTCAAGTCAGAACAGATCCTCATATGCAAATTCTAATGACTATGAATCTTATTTATACTGTGTAAGTAAAATATGGCTCTCAAGCAACCTCCTTTAATAAGGTAATGTTGATTCCTCGGTCTAGTAACTCTTTCCTCGAGGAGCGGGGTATTCCTTTCTAAGTTCAAGTGCAACCAGCTCAAGAAGAGGAGGTAGAGAAGAGAACGAACTATGACCAGTGTAGTCACATATCCATGGAGCTTGACCAGTATGGCCAAGTCTCTAGGTGCAGGCTTCCATGGTATGCGGCTTTGAAGCATATGCCTTGCAAATATACATACTTTGGCATGCATTTTATTTTCAATCAGGCCCGTCCACTTTTTTGGAGTTATCTTTTTTTCTCTTTTTCCTTTTTTTGAACTATATACAAGGTGCAGCATGTACATCAAGAGTTTTTCTTCTTGAGCCAGTAGATTATCCCTCTTTTGAAGCATTATTGCAACCCACAGCATCCCGTCGTTAGACATCGATGCCACTAGACTAGGTCGAGATGCACTACCCTCCCTAGAGGAGGACGGATGTTCCCACCCGTGTTCTACTCCAAGCCAAAGGATTCTACCTCCTCACCACCTCATCAATGAAGAGCTACGTGCATGATGCTTGTCCAAGTTAGGTTACTGTCTAAAAGAATCGCGCGTGTGTATGAAATATTCTACTTAGACCAATAAAGATGACATGTGAACATAGACTTGCGAACTCAAAGAATTAAGTCACTTGACCTGAAAATCTTAAATCCATTTCCTATAAGGTTCCTCTGAAATTAGGTAGATTAAGGTCAAATTAAATCCATCATCGACATCTATTCATAACTTGGTTCAGAACCCACTAACTTTCCACCTTGAATATGCTAGATATGCATATGAAATGCAGATGACATGCAATAGATCAAGTGCAAGACACATTTTTTAGTGAATGCAAGGATGATATGAAGAGTAAATAAGAAGCTTTTATTTTTATATTTTCTCTTTTTTTCTCAAAAATTTGGTATACCTCCTATTTTACAACATATTTTACAAAAATTTTATAAGAATTTTACAACTTTTTACACAAGTATTATACATATTATACAATATACATGTATTTTACAAAAAGTTTTCTTCTTCAAATTTTTACCCTCGTAATTATTGCATAATATATACAAAAATATGTGAAAGTACGAGTTATGAGTAAAGTATATATAATATATATACCACCCATACTTAGCGTGTGTTATGTCCTCAAAGCACAACAAGCGAGGAAAAAGACATAGCTCGTGCTAAGTGTAGGAGAGTTAAAATAACAAAAGGTATAGAAGTCGATCCGCCCTCCTATACTTAGGCCCTGCAACCAAAGTGTTGAAGAAGATCAAAAACATGGTGGGCGAAGTCAAGAGGAGAAATGGATGAATATATATACACATGACGGGCATCAGTTCCCCCTATACTTAGGCTTTGGTCAGCTTAAGTTTAGGACAAAAATGAGTGTGAGAACCGATGAGATCTAGAGAATACATAAAGAATGGTGAAGAGACTCGGGTTACTCTCCCCCCTATACTTAGGATCTAGTCATCCTAAGTATGTTTATAAAATGAAATGATATGGAGCTGGGACGAGTTGTACGAATCACTGGGGAGGGAGGGAAATAAAAGGAAGGAAATATATACAAGGAGTAGTTAGAATATGCAAGGATCAAGAAGGTTTGTGACGAACCTTCTTGCGAGAGCAAGGAGGTGGGTAATATACATATGTGTCGATGTCGGAATCGTCCTTGGATGAATATTAATTAGGTGTAGGGATCGTCAAACGAGAGTCGACACACGACTGCTTGCTCAGATATGGCTTAAGAACAACTGAACTGATCTCACTCATATAAACCACCTCATCCGGACCCGATGAGGATTCCTCTGAAAATTCCTTCTTTGGTATGTTGAAGGAAACTTCCTTAGTCAGTTTTCTAAAATCCGGAGCATTGAGAGGGAGTGGAGAGCAACATGCCTTGAGGGGTTCAGGGGAACACCTCAAGGAATCAATTCTCGATTTCCTCTCACTATATAAGTGACTATAGGAGGGAGCAACTGTGTTTTTGGGTGGGGTCAATTTAGTCTTGGTTGTCTCCTTTGAAGGTCCGGGATGTAGTACGGTGCTGACCATAGGTTCCTCATCAGACGAGTCACCATATAGATTGTAATATTCCTGAAGGGTCAGCATGCGTCTCGAAGAGGTGCTAGTGATCTCAGTAGGCTTGGTATTAGGAGTGATGAAAGCAATGGGAGTCAATGATATGTGGGGAGTCTCTGATCCAATGGTCGGCTCGACAGCCGGTATCTCAGGTGTAACAAAGAGGTGGGACTCATCTTCCTCTCGATGGTCACGACTGTCAGCAACTTTGTTGGTTACCTTAGAGTAGAGTGTGTCAATAATGGATGCGGTCAGATTACTCCCAATGCTGTAAAATCGATCTCCCGAGTCTCACAATCTATAGTCGCCTTAGCCGAGGTTAAGAATGGCTTCCCGAGAATAATAGCAGACTGTATAAACTCTCCTTGGTGCTCAATATCAATGATCATGAAGTCTACCTGGAATAGAGCACCTTGGAAAGTAATGATGACTGAAATAGTTCCTCTCGATCATTTTGTAGATCGATCAGCCAGCTGAATGATCTCTCTCGACTTTCTGATTTGCCTGAGTTTGAGCTTGTCAAACACAAAAGTCAGGAGGATATTTATCAATGAATCATCATTAATTCTAGCATGGGTGAAGGTAGTGTCTTTGATCTCACATTCAACCCTAGGCAACTGTTTCACTCTGTGGCTTTTGATCTTTCTCCCCATCACCAAGGAGGTGGCCATCGATACTAGATGTTTCTCAGTCCTTGTCCTCTTATTACCCGACCTCCTTGGCATCAATTTCCTTCTCACAAATCATTTGAGGTCAGGGAATTGATCTATGCCCTTTGTTAAGGGAAGGTTAAAAATCAATTCTTCATAGAGTGCTTCCCTTAGGGAAGGATCCAATTTTTTAAGTCCTTTTCATTTTCTATTTTTATGAGTTTTTCTGATTTTGCAATGCTTTTGGTCTTTTTGGGATTTTCGATTTTTTTATATTTTGAATAGGTGAATGAGGAGCGGGAGGATATACAAACTCTAGATTGGAAGGAAAGTGTTAGTAGAAGATGGAGGTAGAATGGACTCCAACTGTACAGAGTGTGTATTTCCTCGTATCCTCTAAGTTTTCAACATTGAATCCGCTTATTTCATCCTCCACTTCCACACCTGAGCTGGAATAAATTAAAATGATTCGGTCGATGACATTTCTAAATTTATCCTCAATAAATTCATATCTCTTCACAACCCTGGAAATGTTATCCTCAAAAGAGTCCTCATAGCAAATCATTGAAGAAATTTGTCTACTTGGTGGATACTGATGAGATCTTGAAGTCTCATACTCAACATGCCTAGACTTTGGCACGTAATACTGGGTTGAGTATGGACCATACGAATGGTAGATATGGTCGAAGCCTTGAATAATGGAGTCAATGAACGGGGGACTGGTACGTCTAGCTCATGAGTCCAAGCCTGTGCATGTGGAGGCTCTCTGAATGTGTGGTATAAAGGCTGGTCAATGTGGCCTTGATTACTAGGGCCAATCAAGTCAGGAAGATCATATCATGCAAGCCTCTCCATTCAGTTTGTTCAATCAACCATGTTATACCTAAGGTCAAGTATGGATGTGTATATGAGAATTGTTGTCTGATCCTAACTTGAGGTGGTGGTAAATAATTCTACCAATCATTTGTCTCAGCACTGGCTTGCTCTTCGATTTATTCATTGATTCCAGCAAGCGACCGACTATAGGGCGAGTTAGCTCAGGTTGGAAGTGGGTCAGGGTTTAAGAAGGTGGGTAGGTGAGAAGTACGAAGAAGTGGGGAGGTCAGTCGAAATTCTGACTTCACGATCTTGATGGGGGGTATGAGGAGGAATAAGAAAGTGAAGATGATCGGATTATGGTCAAAGAGGAGTGACCTGGATATGATGACCAATATACCGACATCTTGAAGAGGAATGGATGATTGTAAGCGGTTCGAGGTAGAAAATGTGCAAATACACTAGATAACGCACACAGACAGACACAAAGCAAATGCAAGAACAAACCACAAATTCACCAACTCTACACGTGAGGGTTGTAAAGGTTCGGCCGAATTATCTTGTAAGTTTTAGTTGGTGATAAACGCAAGTCTTGAAAGATTAACGAGCTGTTAGGTTTCTATACTTCCCTACAGACTGTCATGATTCTCACGAATAGTTGCACCCACTTTCAGTCAGTATAGGAGTAAGTATAGACCGTATAAATATGGCTACCCGATTCTTGAGGACAGAGCCATTAACGATGTCCTCTAAACCTCCCACTCTACTAAGGAAATCTGGACCATTTACTGGCTACCCGTAGATCCTCACTGAAAAGTGGCTCATCATTTTTTTGAACCAATAGTCTATATGACAATCTTGGCTTGGTTCTATCCTAGTGTCGTCTATCCCTCACTTGCAAGTAAATCAGACAATGATGTGGTTGCACGCTCGCAAACAAGGGTTAATTTTAGTCAATTTTTTTGGTCTAATTCAATTAGCAGTCTCGATTTTAGAGATTAGTTGTTACTGTAATTAATCCACACAAGCAATCATGTTTACCGTCCAGTCCCAATTACTTTATCCTAAGTTAGAAAAACTAAGAGAGGGAATTAGAAAAAGCTGAGGCGATAGAGAAAACGATGATGAATGCTTGAGTAAGAAGATTTACAGTGCCTCCAGCTCTCTACATGCATGATGCAGTACAGAATTGAAATTTTATGCTATAGGAAATGCACACGAGAAAACCGTTCTTAGACAGACAGTTCTGTTAGCGAGTGATGAACAGTTTAATTTGGACTAATAGCTCTACGGTCTAAATGTGTCTCGTTAAGTGTGATGTGTGGTCCAATAAAGTACGAGCACATGTAAAAATATTTTGCTCTGAGAACCGTGAGTGCAGGTCCTAATCTACGTCAGTCAACCACAAGATGCGAGATTCCAAACGGAAACTGCTAGAAATCAAGAAATTACAAGTTAATTTTTTCAAAAACTAAAATTCTCTCTTGAAATATCTCCTTGGCATCTCAATAGCCGTCTCGCTCCAAGAATCGTCGGCCTCCAATGCACTTCAAGATGCGTCGACTTCAAGAAAGTCGCTCCAAGTCTATCGGGCCCTTGCAAAAAAAGATAAAATTTATGTCAGAGAGAGATATAAAAATATATACAAAAATAAACAAAGAAATAACTGAAAATTGAAATAATTACAAGATGATTTGGAGATCAGACTACTTGAGTGAATGGAAAACTTAAATTAAATTTTCTAAAATGATCCTAAGTCGTTTGCCTCCCCGACAATGGTGCCATTTGACGGACCCGCAGATGCCATGTGTAATCGTGTCGTGCTGTTGCCGGGCAATCAGGATCGATCAAAAATTAACCACACGAATCGATGGATCGATGAATTAATTTATATGCGATTTTATGTATGTTTAACTTGGACAAGCCCTCGGGTCGACTCAAGGAGGAAAAGGAACAATGTCGGATCAAATTAGATGAATTAGCTCACAGTTTTCCAAGCGTATTTTTTTGGTAATTTTTTATGCGACAAAAATGCAAACGTACAAATGCAATTGAACTAGGTTATTAAGAAAATAAGCCACTTAGACAAATTAATTTTATGTGAAATTAAGTCAATCTACCAAGTTATATTTTTCCTGAAAACCTAATCCAATGTTTAATACAAAAGGTATTTTTTTTGGAAATTTTAGGTTTAAGATGCAACAATGAAAAATACATTTTTAGAGGTTTTTATGCAATTTTTCATGAAAACTTAGTGCAAAAATTATGAAATTTTTACTGGAAGTGAAATATGGTGAAATGAATATGCGATAGTATTTTTGGAATTTTTGGACAACTCACGAATTTTTCATGAGTTTTCTAATTGAAATAGAGTGACTGTGAGTTTAATTCCTAATAAATCCAAAAAATAAATTTATCCAGAAGCAAAATTATCTTAAAAAAATATTTTAATAAGAAATCCAGGAGTGTTGAAATTTCACAAAAATAATATATGTGGATTTAATTAAAAATCAATTACAAAAATCACTAAATAATTTATTTTAAGCAAAAGACATATCCAATTTTGATGAAATTTGGATATAAATTATAGCACATTCATATGCATTATTTCTATTTTTTACAATTTTTAGAGCAAGGAATAAGTATGTGTGAATTTCAGAGCATAAATGGGCCAAATATAACTGAATTTCAGACTCTGATTTTTAGTAAATTATCCATTGCTCACAAAATTATAATTAAATAGCTAAAAGGTAAAGAATTAAATTATCTTCAGACTCTGATTTTTAGTAAATTATCCATTGCTCACAAAATTATAATTAAATAGCTAAAAGGTAAAGAATTAAATTATCTACAAAATTGTAAATTTTGTACAAAAATGTTACAAAAATGATATCCAAATTTAAGCACAAATATATGGGTGTCTTTGCAATACCGACATTAAGAAACAAACTGTGCCTAAGGGCACTTTTGTAATTAAATAAAATGGTAGGAAATAAAATGCAAATTTCTCAACTAAAATAAAAAAAATAAAAAAAAATAAAGAGGACCTTAACGTGGATTCCCAACCTACGATTAGGGTAGGCAGAGGGCGGGGCGGCAAGAGAGTGTTGAGCAGCGGCGCGGTTGGGAGGCGCGGACGGCAAGCGAGCAAGCCATCAGACGAGCACGCATCACGCGCACAATGGATGAAGGCGACGGTGCGCTGCAAGGGCGCGGCTGGATGCAGCAGGAGGGCGCGGAGGAGGTCGTTGGCGTCTGGATGTACGGTTGGGAGGTGCGTGACTGGTGGGCGGTGGCGCTCGCGCGAGGGATGACGGCGAGGGCACGGCACAGCAGATGGTTGGTGGGCTGGCGAGTGGCTGCACACAGCTGGGCTGATGTCGAGAGGTTGCTAGCACACGCAAAGGCGAGGCGGCTGCTGTCGCACGGCGGAGACAGGGGCGCGGCCGCGGAGTGGAGTAGCAGGAGCAAGGCACTGCACGCTGGAGGCGAGGGCGTAGCCGCAGAGCAGCTGTGGCTGTTGGCGGCGTGGCTGGTGGACCTCCGCAGAAGCATGGTGGAAGGTGCGTGCATGGGGTGGTTGCGCACTGGAGGTCACGGGCGGCTGGAGATCGTGCGAGGGACGTGCGGTGGACAGCCGCTAGTGATGCGGATGCACGCAGCAGGTGCAGCAGAAGGGCTCTACGAGCGACTGGCTGGTCGATTGTGGTGGAGGGAACAGTGTCCATGGATGCAGTGACGGAGACAAGGGGGGGCGGGTGGGTGCTTAGCCCCCCCAAGTCTCAAATAAATATTTTATTACATATGTGTTTTATTGAAAAAATGTATCCATTAAAATGTTGTATATAATAGATCTTATTGATTTTTAAAATACAATTAATTTCAACATATATCTATAAAGTAAGATTATTAAAATAATAAATACAATATATTATATATAGAGTAATTGCACTCCACAAGTAAGGCATTCAAATGGTTCAAAATAGGGATGTAAACGGACAGATACAAATACAAGTGTTACAATATCCTTATCCGTTTTTAAATATGAATATGGATGAGGATATGGATATTGATGAATAATAAAACTATATTTTCATGGGTAAAAAGGGTTGCCCCCGAGGGAAGCTAACTTGGCCCCCTGCCCTATTTTTCCCATTTTTTATTTTTTTGTTGAAAAATGCTTCCATAGATTTTCATAAGTATATCAATATATTATGTCATTCAAATTTCGTGCAAAACAGAAACTCATACGACCTCCATCCAGAAGGTGTCGATTCAATTATTATGTGACCCGTTAAAAATGACTTCCTAGATGGAGGTCGTAGGGTCATTGTTTTGCACGAAACTTGAATGACATAATATTGAGATATAGTGATGAATATCTACGTATTTATTTTTCAAAAAATAGGAAAATAGGGCTGGGGAGCCAAGTTAGCTCCCATCAAGGGCAGCCCCATTTTTCCCTATTTCCATATCCTTAACTTACAAAACAGATATAAATGGATAATTCGCATATGAGTACGATTAGAAATGCTCCATCGATTAGCTTAAATATAGGATGTACTGAATGGAGTACACATTGTATGAATATAAAAAATGCACTAAAATCATTAAAATGATACCAAATATAATGAAAGAAGGTACGAAATGATGTTATACGTGACTACAAAATATTACAACTACATTTACATATGAAAACAGATATACTGATAACTATATTTATATTTGTGATATCAATGTAATATTCATATTCATATCCAATGTAAAAAAGTTAGATATGGTGGTGTTACTTAACGACATACTATATGAAGGGCATTCGTATAAAATGAATAATTTTATAGAGATATTATTTTTAATATATTTTTTCAAGAACAGTGGTGTAAAATTTAAATTTTATAAGTGTTTTAATGAAAAATTCCTTTAAAAAGTCTTTGTAGCATAATATTTGCCATTCTTTCTGACATGTTATACAATCTTTATAATCCAACGAAAGAACTACATAAATAATATCTCAGCCCCCCCGAATAGATATTTCTGGCTTCGTCCCTGCATGGATGGTCACGTGTGTGGTTGCACGGTGGTGAGGACAACGGCATACATCCGCGTGCGAAGGGGTTGCAGCTGAGGCAGTGGGGCAAAGGCCGTGATGGACCAGCTTCTTTTTTTATTTTTTGATGTAATAGTTTTTTGAATTTTTTTTGTAAACAGAAATAAAAATGAAATGAATGGTGGTCAAGGGAGATGATGAGGTAGTGCTAATGATGTTTGATGTGGAATTTGATGTGGTAATAGGGAGATGGATCAAGATGGTGAATGCGTATGATGATAGTGGTGATGATGATGAAAATGATTTTGTAACGATGAACAACAAGGAAGAAAAATGTTATATAAAATAAAATTATAAGATGAGGATAGAAGATTTACCTGTGAAGATCGTCAGATTTTGGAGGAGATATGCTGTACTCCTGTTGTCGCCTCGAAGTGATGCTCGACGATAAAACACCACGAGTCTCAGCTGCTTCGTCGAGTAGATGAGCAGCTGCACAAGGGGAACCTTGTGGATCTCACCTAAAAGGTTGTCGTCAGAATTTTCGATTTAGCTCCGTCGTCGCCGTCCACCGTCTTCGATCATCCATCCTTCCATCCGACCGTCGATTCACATCCACGAGACCTCTTTCCATCTTCTTCACCCATTCGTCCACCCCGGTTCGCCCCGGAACTGGGAGTTCGGTCCTCCTCCTCCGCCGCTCGTCAGAGGACCATGCCGCGACCCATCCGACCACCCATTTCACCCGCTAACGGGTCGAGGTACTTTGCCCTCGACCCAGGATTCGTTCTGTGCAGGTTTGCAGGTCAAAGGACTCCATCTGGGGGTCCAACAGCTGAAGCACATGAGCTCTGAGCCTTCATCGTCGTCGAAGCATCTCCGACATCTCCGGCCCCATCTGAGCGCATCAGAAGCTGCGGAACATCGCCATGAGCATTTCGCCCAATCTAGCAGCTTCCGAGGAGTCCTCCACCGCGCGCATTGGTCCGACGAAGTTCGCCGGTGACCTGTTCTTAGAGGACCTCCAGATACCGTCCGATCGTCCCCTTTGCTCCAGTTCTGATCGTGGCCGTCCGTTCGCGAGAAGTCTCCATCGTCCGATCCATCTAGGATCAAATCCACGCCGTTGATCAGCGAAGAGGCGTCCACTGCTCTCCGCCATCAGATCATGCACGTGGCGCCTCCTCCGCTGTTGATCATTAATAAGAGGGTAATTTGCACTTAGGCCCTCCTCATTTTGTATTTGTCGTTTAGTCCTGTAAATATTTGTGCCCGTTGTTTTTAATTTGGATAATTTGCATCTAGGACCTTAGTTTTATAATATTTGCAAAATAGTCCATGTTTGTGTGAAACACGTGCATCGACGCGTGAGTTGTGGAACTTTTACATTGTTTACCCTCTAGTTTCGAGTTGTTCCTGTTTACATTTTTATAAATAGGAATTACAATTCAGTCCTTGTGAATGCAAATTGCGTGTATGCCACATGCTTTTCTGGGCTTTTTGTAAAAGGGCCCCTGAGCTTTTATATGTGTTAGCTATTTGGCCCTGGAACTATGTTTTCTTGCATTTAGGTCCTCGTGTGCTGTGTGCCTTGTATTGGTTGAATAAAATATCAATTAAACTCCAAATCAAGTGAAATTTGGACACATGGCACCTGCCACTGTTAAAAATTTCACTAAATTTTTGGTACATTTTTGAGTTATTTTGCTATTTTTAAAAAAATAAAAAACCTTGATTTTTGTTACTGTTTGAATTGAAAAATCAAAGAAAAATATAAAAATTCACCCAAAATTTCTAAAAAATTTAGGAATAGTTTGTTTTGCTGTTTTTGAGCTGCTGTCCAATTTTTGTGTCATTTAGGTTTATAAAACCCATAAAAATTTAAAAAACTCTAAAAATCTTATAAAATTTTTAAAAAATTCTATAAAATTAAAAACGCAAACTCTTTTTCTGTAGCTTAATTTTTGTATCTAGTTTTCCTAAAAATTGTCTCCAGATTTTTAGAGGCTAAATAGATATTTTTAATTAGCCTTTCAAGTCTGGCTGCACAATGACTCACTATTTTTCCATTTCTTGATTTTTATAAAATCAACTAAAAATTATAAAATTCTAAAAAAATTACCAAAAACACTAAAAATATAGAAAACATAAAAACAATTTTTATTTGATTTTTGACTTTATTTGGTGTGTTTTATAAATATTGGTTTGTGGGCTTTTTCCTTTGTTTTTATATTTTCCTTATTATCAAAAATACAAAAAAATTAAAATCATTTAAAAATCCACCAAAAATATCTTTGTTTATTTTATTTTCATTTACGACTACTTCGTAGGCCGTCTCGGCCATTTCGTGCTCCTTGTGTCCGTCCCTGGTCGCTATACCAGGTTAAATAAATAGCGAGACCGCTATTATCCTTGATTGATTGATTTTCTGATTTTGGTGGTTCGATTTTCTTGATTGAGCTGAGTACCGAGATCCGGGTTGCAACGACCCTTGTTCTTATACCTTCACCCGGGTCTTGGTCGTATTTCTCGGTTTCATCACGCTTTTTCTTTTCCCTATCCCATAACAACCCCGACTACGAAGTCTGACGCATCAGTCATGATCTCAAAAGGGAGAGACCAATCTGGCGGCTGTAGGACTGGAGCTTGAGTGATAAGCTCCTTCAGTTGATTGAAAGCAAGGAGAACCTGCTGATCGACATTGAACTCAATTTCCTTGCATAAAAGCTCTGTTAAAGGTCGGGCGATGCGGCTAAAATCCTTGATGAATCGTCTGTAAAATCCCACATGCCTCAGGAATGACCTTACATTCTTCACTGTCTGAGGTGGCTCTAGATTGGCAATAACATCCACCTTTGTCGGGTCAACTTCCATGCCACGTTTGGAAATGACGTGACCCATCACAATTCCTTCGGTGACCATGAAGTGGCTCTTTTCCCATGAAATCACTAAATTGACTTCATTACATTTCTGAAGCACTCTGTCTAGGTGCCCAAGACAAGAATCAAAACTGTCACCATAGACTGAGAAGTCGTTCATGAACACTTTGAGAAAACTGCCCACCATCTCGACGAAAACTGCTAGCATGCATCTCTGGAATGTCGTAGGTGCGTTGCTTAATCCAAAGGGCATTCTCCTGAAGGCGTAGGTACCGAACGGGCAAGTGAAGGTAGTCATCTCTTGATCTTCGGGAGCGATTGTCACCTAGTTGTACCCGGAATACCCATCCAAAAAGCAGAAACACTTCTTGCCTGCTAGTCTTTCCAACACTTGATCAATGAATGGCAAGGGGAAGTGGTCCTTAGTTGTTGTATTAAGACGGCGGTAGTCAATACACACCCGCCAGGATGTTGGTACCCGAGTGGATATTTCCTCTCCTTTATCATTGGTAACCACGGTAAGCCCTGATTTCTTTGGAACTACATGCAGTGGGATTACCCATTTTGAATCGGAGATGGGATAGATGAAGCATGCGTCACACCATTTCGTGATCTTTTTCATGACGACGTCTCGGAGGTTTGGATTTAGCCTTCTTTGGAATTCGCGGGACGGCTTGGCATCTTCTTCCAGATAAATGTGGTGTGAACACAAAGCCGGATTTATCCCACGGAGATCTGATACGCACCAACCAAGTGCCTTGCGGTTCTTTACTAGAACCTCGAGAAGTCGAGATTCCTGATCCGGGTTCAGCATGCTGCTGATGATGACCAGATACATGCGTTCTTCACCCGCAAGGAAGGCATACTTCAGTCATGTAGGAAGTGGCTTGAGTTCTGGTCCTGATCTGTCCAACTTGTTGGTCACTTCAGACACTATACTAGTGGTGGGATGCACTTCATTGATGGAGCTACCATCCTCAGTATTCTGTTGAGATCCCGATGATGTGTCGAACGATTCTCTACTAAGCTCATTATGTTCGGGCTAGAGTGAATTCTCGAAATCACATAGTTGCGCCAGCATCTTAGAGTCTGTCTCCCAAGAATCATCAGAGCATAGGTCAACTGTGCCTTCCAAGTCCTCCTCGAGAGTAAGGATTTCTCGGGTCCATGAATCATTCAATGAAAGTGATGAGTCTCTAATTTCTACAATAAAGCCACAGTCTGCTTCTGATACTGCATGGCTCTCGTCAGTCGTGGCGTGCGGCTCTCTGATCATGTCTATAGTAATCTGCTTGTTGTCCAAGCGGAAAGTGATATTGCCGGACCCGTAGTCAACCACGGCACCTTAGGTACGCAAGAATGGTCGGCCAAGGATGATAGGGGTCTGGAGTAAGGGTGTGGGTGAGTCTATATCAAGGACTACAAAATCAACCGGGAATTGCATCTCCCACACCTTCACTACAACATCTTCTAACAGACCTCTGGGTCGCTTGATGGATCGGTCAGCGAACTGAAGGATCATTCGTGTCTGCTTGAGCGGACCCAACCCAAATTCTTGCGCTATTGACGATGACAGAAGGTTGATGGAAGAGACACTGTCAAGGAGAGTGCGTTCGAAGACCTGATCGAAAATTTGCACAACTGATAAGAGGTGCTCCATTGTCCTGTGGCCATAGTGAGAACGTGCTTCTCAACCTGATTGCGTCGGTTCTTGCGTGCTGGTCGACGCTTAATGGTACATGCCTCTTCCAATCCCTTCTTCACAACATGCATGTACTCCATGGCCTTCAGTAAGGGAATCTCAATGGTTAAGTTATCTATTATTTCTACAACTCCAAGATCAGACAATGCACTTTTTCTTTTTGCAATTTTTTTGGATTTTTCGATTGCATTCGGAAAAGGAATATTTACATCACTGATAGGCAGAGTAGAGTTTTTTTTACATCAGAACTATCGCCCAGAAATTGTTGTAGACCTGGTCTACAAAAAGAAGTACAAGCTGAGTCTTGAGATAACGATGCTGATGGGCGAGCAAAAAGTAGGGCATCTGCTCCGTCGGCTGGCGAGGGATCGGCTGCGACTGGCTGCTCCTCCGAGGCTAGCACGACTTTGCTTCAGCTGCAAAATTCTTTTTGTTCTGTTTGGTTTTGCTGATTTTTTTGTGGTTTTTGCTGATGATGCTGGTATTGCATGACGACTGGAATGGTTCCTCCTCCTTCTTCTTCTTCCTCACCCGCCCTTGTAGTTGGCACGGCTGATGCAGAAGATGAAGATTCACCTGGTCCTTTATTCTCCCCATTCTTGATATCAAGCGGAGGCAAAGCCCTACCGCTCCTGAGAGTGACAGCATTAGAACAAACAATATTATCATTTTATGACTCTACAGACGTAGACAGGACATCACATTCTACCTGCTCTTTCTTTTTAAAGCTATTGGGGTTGGCCTCGAACTGAGCTGGGATAGTGGTCTTGGTGGTGGTCAGATCGTCGAGCCTCTTGGTCATATATGCTAGCCCTTTGACGAGTTGGGCCAAGCAATCCATGGTCGGGTTCACAGGATTTGTCTCAGTAGATTCAACGTGCAGACTACGCTGTTACTGCATGTGTTGGTGCTGAGACTGTTGGTGGTGGTGTTGGGGTGGTGCAGGAAGCTGAAACTGCTGGTAAGAGGAAGGGGGTTACTGTTGGTACTGCTAAGGTGGAGCGGTCGCATACTGATGGAAAGGTTGTGGCTGGCGGTATTGTGGTTGCTGATAATGCTGATTCTGCCTCCATTGATTTGCATATGAGGGAGGCTGATGATACTGTGGCGGTGGCTGTGAGGACTGCCCAAATCGACCACCCTGAGGTTGGTGGTATTGCCGATTGGCTAGTAGCTGACCCTGAGGTTGTCCCATGGGACGGGTCGACTGTGCTTCATTGCTCCAAACCCCGTTGACTTCTTGAATCAGGGGTGGTGGTGGGAAGATTGGATCGAATCTGGTTACGAACTTTGGTTGGTACACAACCATCTGCTGCTGCGGCTGGCCCTGGTCGGGTGTCTGCACATAGTATACAGGCTGGACTGCCGGTGGCTGCTAGCTCGGTTGAGGCTGATGTGGCGGTGGTAGATCGTCCTTCTTCTCAGCTGGAGTTTCTGATGGTGATGCCGACTGGACAGAGTTGATGGTGCCCACCAGCAGTTCTAGTTGTTTGGTGATCTGATCTGGTTTGTCAAGGTTTTGAGTCCTCTTCTCGATCACAACAAGTTTTTCTAAGTCATGTGATCGTTTCTCGATGATATCAACCTTCGAGAAATGGCCCCCAATGATGCTGAGGTTGGAGCTCTCATCTCTCTCTGCCTCACGGGATGCTGTCATGTGTACTTGTTTCTGGAGGATCTGTGGCTGCCTTTGGTATGCTTTTGATGAAGAGAGAGCAGCCTCTCTTTCGGCCATTTCTTCAAATATCTGCAAGACTACGTCTTCATCCTTATTGAAATGTGAGCCCCCACATGCTGCGTCAACGAGCCTTTGGCTTTCGATGTTCAGGCCCCTAAAGAAATGTTGGACCAGACTGGTCTTCGGAATCTCGTGATGAGGGCATTTCTCCTACAAATCTGTAAACCTCTCCCATGCTTCATGGATAGATTCATGGGCTCCCTGGGAGAAGTTGCTGATTCGTGCTCGCATCTGGTTGAGCCGACCGAGAGGGTAAAACTTGTGCAGGAAAGCTGACTTCAGTTCTTCCCAGGTTGTTACAACCTTCCCCAGATGGTTGACCCAATAAAGGCATTGTCTTGCAGGCTGAAGGGGAATGCCATCATTTTGACAATGTCTAGAGGAACATTGGGGTAGTGAGTAGTACGGCAGATGCGTGAGAACTGCTGTAGGTGGATGTATGGCTCTTCACTAGTGTTTCCATGGAAAGATGGAAGAAGAGCAAGGAATTGGGGCTTCAGCTCAAAGTGAGCATGCACTGGTGGAATGAGAATCCACTCGGTCATCTAGCTGTCTCCAGGATTATAGGTCTCCTTCAGTTTAGGTTTGGGTCTCGCATTTTATGGCTCTTCCTCGTCATTAGGAGGATTACCACCTCCTCGTCGTCCCCCTCCTCCGTCAGGTCTGTTCATTACATCATTCAGCATCTCTTGGAAGGCAGTCTGTGCTAGGGCCTGGTCTGTCAGCTGCTGTTGGATAGCCTGAATGGATGCCAACAGTTGTGCATTAACCTGATTCTGATCAGGCATCTGTCCTTCTGGTTGGGGTGGCTGCTGATCCTTGCCCTTTCCTTGAGGAGCCATGTCAGGGTCTGAGTCTAACGAATGGAATTCTAGATTAGTATCCAGGGCTTGGTCGGTGATGAATCTATGTTTCATCATCTTTATTCTATCATTTTGGCCTTAAAAACCCTAGTAAATGCGTATAAACATGCGTAATTCATGCATTTTAGCATTCATGTATATGTGTGTAAATATTGTATAAAATGCGGTTTTTAAAGCCAAAATTATAGAATAAAGAAAAGAAAAGAAAAAGAATAAAATATTGTAAATATTTTATGACCCGAAACCTCGAGACCTAGGCATCTCGATGACTCGGTCGACAAGGAATAAAGTAGGGGGAGATAAGGGACAAAATACAATACAAATTCCTTTTATTTTATTCATTCTTTATTAATTTTGGGACCTATTTTTGGTTCCACTTTTTATACATCAAATAAAGAAACTTTGTACATTGAAGTTGTAGATAATTAAATATAGAAAAATACAAAATTAATTTCACTCAAAACTAATGTACAGATTAAAAGTTATGGTCTGAATAAAAATCCAGAATCCCAACTTCCCAGACCCGTATCTCACAAATGAAAACTCCAAATGCATCAAACTCACTTTTAATTGTATATAATTCAAAATAAGCTATTTAATGGCGGTGGGTTCGCATTTGGCGGAGCTACGGTTTGAAAGTTGAGTTTTGGACCCTCATTGTATACTTGTACATATTAAAATATCCAATTAATTATTTATTCATTATTTTTATATTTTTATATTTTTATAATTTTGTAAATATTACTTATAATATATTTGTATATTAAAATCAGAACAAAAACTCAAAGAAAACTCAAAATAAAATACTTGTATATAAAATACATAGGTATTATACCTGTAAATATACCTACATAAACTATACTTTTATTTTATTAAGTGTACAAATCACTTCATAAAAATAAAATAAAAATGTATTTAAGTGTATAAAAATACTTTATAAATTTATAAAATAATAAACATAAATGAATAAGTTAAATATACAAAATAAAAATAAAATACTTTAATGTATAGATAAAGATACCTATAAGGGGTATAAATGGTAACTTGTAATTACACACCCCATAAAAATAAATAAAAATCACTATAAAATAGTTCATAAAATAATAAACATTTTTTATTCAATAACCAAAAAATAATAAATTGATTTGCTATTTTTAATTGATTTTAGCAATGTTTTTTCCCAGGGATTTTCCTGGTTGGTCCACGTGGACCAACCAGGTGGAAGTTGACCCGCTGGTCAACTCCCTGGTCTGCACCTGCAGCCTGTCAGCTGCGTTATTTAGCCAATTTCTCCTATTTTTCTAGGCCGCATCGTTCACATTTTGACCTCGGGCCCTTCTTCACTTTTTATCCCCATATAACCACCATACACGCCCAGTACTTACATTGGCCTTTGGATCGAAGATTCGCTCGATAAACCTCGATCTTCATGCCATCTCGGCCACTCTCTGCCTAATGTTCTGAAGCTTGTCAGACTGCGTTTTTTTGGCATTTTCTCTGAATATTGGAGAGCGCGTCGTTCACCATTTGGCATTGCTTCCTTCTTGACTTTTGTTCACCATATATTGAGGATACACGCCCATGGTTGTTTTCGGGGAGTGCATCACTGGTGTGCTCCAGAAGCACCGTTCTTTGTAAGCCATCGACCACTCTTTAAAGAAGACCTCCAATCCTCCATTTCAATTTTGAACACCTTTTCCCCCTTCTTCCTCCCTTCTTTCATGTGCTGAGGTTAGAGGAAGGTGACAGCAACCTCACCTCACCGTTAGGAGGAGAGGAGGAGCGGCACGGAGGCGTCTCCACCCATCTCCGGCCAAGCTTGGCCGTGAGGTACCCCATCTCAGGCAACCCGCCTTCGAGGTCGTTTTCTTTCCATTTTATCGCTGATTAGTTAGCTCTTAGTTTCAGTTTTTAGTTTGCACATTTAGTTTGTTGATTCCGTCATTCACTAGCCTAGATTTCTCGATCAAACACCTCGTCGGAGCTCGTGAGCTCCGACGTTCATCTCCGCCACCCACTCCATTCGTGCACCCACGTTTGCCCTTGGACCTCTTGCTGTGGTCGTGTGTTTTATTTTTGCAGGTCTCAGGGGCAAAAGACCCCCTCCTGGGGTCGATTTTTGTTTGAGGACGAACCACCTGGAGCACCCCTCTCTCCTTCAAGTCGCGGCGGACCTCCGGCCTCTTCTAGGCCATTTTGCGGCCGCCTATCAATTTTGGGCTGTTCCTGGAGGGTCGTGGAACCATCAGAGGGGCGTTCGAAGCGTCGTGCATGGAGATTTTGGAGCTCCGAGTTCATCCCGGCCAAGTTCGCCGGCCGTTCTTCCATCGCCCTCCGCAGCCGTTTGATCGCCTCGGGCGTGGGTATTTTGCGCCATTTCCCCCGCCATTTTGTGTAATGTTTATTTAGGACTCAAAGCATTTATCTGTAGTTGTATAATTTTGTATAATTTGCACTTTGCCCCTTGAACTTCGCTCTATTTTCATTCATACCCTTGTTAGGCCTTGTATTGTTGTATGCTTTCCCTATTTATTTCATGCATCTAGAAATTCTAAAAAAAACTTAAAAAATAGAGTTAAGCTCCTGCAGCATTATAGTATCTCGCCATATTTTTATTTTCATATTTGTTGTATTTTAATATTTATAAAAAATCAAAAACACTCATTTTTAGCACTGTTTGTGTCATAAAATACCAAAAAAAATATAAAAACACATCAGAAAATTCCCAAAAAAATATATGTTGCTTATCTTATTGTGTTCTAACTCCAGTTCAGAAATCATTAAAAAATACAAAACAAAACTCCTAAAAATTAGAAAAGCCCAAAAACCTTCCTAAAAATCTAAAAAATCCTAGAAAAATCCTAAAAATATAAACTCAGTTCCTGTAGTTTCTCTATTTTAGTCGCTTTTATGGAAAATTAAATTGAGGAATTTTTGACACTGTTTACTATTTTTCATCCTCAATTTAATTTCGGCCAGCAACTTTTATTCACTGTTTTCTTTATTTAGCCCTTTAAAAATATCAAAAACATCTTGAAAAATACCCAAAAATCACAAAAACAGTAGAAAAGTATAAAAAGACCAAAAAGACTTTATTTACTAATTTTTGAACATTTTTATCTATTTTTATAAATATCTCTTTCTCCCTTTTATTACATAGTTCATATATTCCAATATTGAAAAAGAAAATAAAAAAATATAAAATATAAAAAGAAAATATAAAATCAGAAAATTTAAAAAATCAAAATACAAAAATATAAAATTAAAAATTAAAATAAAAAATAAAAAAATTAAAAACCCACAAAAAATAGCATAAGTAGACAACTTGATCACAGTTACACTTTTGAGCAATTTTGCCCCGATCTAGCCTTTCTGCTCCCTGTGTTCGACCTCTACACATATTTGCACTATACACATCTTGTTGTAGAGTTATAATAAATTTTAACTCCGCACACTTTCACTGCTTTACTTGATTGTCGTGGGTTAATTGTTGTTTGAATCGGGATTTTCGAGCGGTCAACGCATCGACTGCGGTTTCACCTTGTGAAACCGTACGACCCTCGATTTTCTTGCTTAAACAGTCGGTCTTCTATCTGCAGAATGAGAGAATCCTAATCAGACCACTTGCAATCTTATTCAGCTGTCATGATGGATCTGGGATCAAGGTCAATCCCAGAATATTATGAATGGAAAAGGATATGGCATGTGATCGACTTCCATTCACAACGGTGAAAGTGGGATAAAAGTGATCCCGGTTTATTGGGTGGTCAAAAGAAAGGTATAAGACGAGGAGTCTGGAGATCGATCCGCAAAGTCCAGGTCGGGTTCTCGGGAATCGCCTCGAATTTATTGGTGAAGTTGAGTCTATGGAATCGATGTGGGTATCAGCGGGATCCCGATGGAAATCATCCATAGATCGACTTCGTGAAGCAACAGGGGGAACCAGGTCGTATGTTGGAAGAAGGATACGATGGTCAACGAGGAATAAAAAGGAGTGCAAAACAATAGAAAGGCTCGACTGAGCGAGGGTCAAAGGAGACTGATACAACAAAGTTTGCGCAAAGGTGTGGGACTTGATCTTTGAACCTTAATCTAGATCCATATAAACGCAATATAAAATCGGCTTCACCAACTTACGCCATGTGGAGCCGTGAAGGTTCGGCTACTTATTATCTTTTCAGTTTTAGAGTTGTTATTTCAGGCATATCTTTTAACAAGTCCTTAGCACGCTAACCCTATAGGAGAGAGAGTACTGTCAGAAAAGAATCCCGTACTTGTCCTCCTCCTTTGTAACCTGTAGTCTGTACTTTTTGAGGTCATTGTAACCCTTCTTGGATCCCTACTCAGCCAAAGAAATAGAGAGAGTAAGCTGATAGGCGGAACCAATACTTCGGTTCTCGCTCGGTACGGAATCACCCGTGAGCTTGCAAGAACCTACTCGGACGCAAACCGATGAGACAGACACCCCCGTGAAGGCATGGCCTATGCTCAGTACTTCAGACCATGTCGATGTTCCACACAAAGCGGGAACACCATCGCTGACAAGGCCATACTCGGTCACGTACGATAGAAGCGCCATTACTTCGGAAATCCAGGCGATACACAAGACAGTTGCAGACTGGGATTTTGGCTCTATTCCTTATGGGACGTGCCTCGCTCATGGGAGTGGGATTTTGGTCCCCCACCGAAGGTACCTGAAAACAATGAGGGCTTTATGAACCCTGTACAATGATAGTCCATTACAAATTTTAATTAAGGTCAAAGTTTATTTAGCAGTCTCCTTGTTTTAGTTTTTTGGATTTTCACTTTTTTGAGTCTGTTTTCATACCAGCGCCTAACATTTTTGTAGATTCTCATTTATATCCTAGGTGCTTAAAAATCAGAGGGAGATAGTGGAAAAGCCGTGCAAGTTGGTTCCATGATGGAAATCTCACCATTGAACCGAATGATGCATGCTGAGTTAGAGGACTTACAGTGCATCCCAGCTCTCTCCATGCAGTATGCAAAATAGAATTTTTAAACCCAGCTACATGACGGTGTGCAAGCGACAAAATCGTCCTAAACATTAACTGCTATTAATTATGAAGAACCAATTAAGTTTGACTAAATCCACGCGCAAGAGACTATAGGAACATGCATTCTTATTAATGTGTGGACCTAGCTACCGAGTCAAGCAACCTAAGTCTAGGGGCTCCATGCACACAAACAAAATAAAGAAAAGGCAGAAAGCTCAAAACCGTGGGAAACAAAGAAAAGAAAGCGGGAAAACACGAAAAAGCCGCGACGAGGCCCCCAGGTGAACAGACACCCGGGCACTGGACCTCGTTGTGAAGAGTAGAGCCCAAGTTATTACATGCCAAAATTCTCTCTCTCTCTCTCTCATAAAATTACATTTTTTTAACTAGCTAAGCATTCTTCTTGCTTCCTTGGTGCTTGCTCCAGCTGGTCAAATAGGCGTTACCCTCCTTCATGCATGGATGCACCGGCCTCCTAGAAGACCGTCCTTGCATTGCGGGCCCTCGCATCAAAGTTGCAAGAAAAAGAGTATGAGCACAAATAATCTCAGAATATAAACAAAGGCAATAATTATTTACAAGCAATTTATGAATATCAGCAAAAGATCATGCAAATATTTACAACATGACAAACTAAAGTATGCTACGCTCATTGCTCCCCGGCAACGGCGCCATCTGATGACACGGGACATCCTGAGGGTCCAGATAAATATCCAGTCGCTGAAGTGACCACTCGGAATTCCCCGGTTAATCAGCAATTAACCCACAATCAAAATAAAGTAATTAAGTCCCAAAAATGTGAATTAAAATTTATTATAACTCTACCATAATGATGCATAGTGCATAAGTATGTAGAGATCGAACAACAAAGAGCAAAAACAGGTAGCCTACAATGATTCATATACAAGCTAGTCATGTGTGCAGACAAGTCTTTTGTGGGTTTTTAATTTAATTTTTTATTTGATTTTTGGTTTTATAATTTTTATTTGATTTTTAATTTTTAATTTTTAATTTTTTTGTTTATATTTTATGTTTTTATATTTTCTTTTTGAAATAAGATAAAAAAACTATATAGAATATATAATAAAAGAGATATAAGAGAGAGATGAAAATAGGGGAAAATACTCAAAATAAAATAATTAACATATTTTTATGATTTTTAGATTGTTCTAATGTTTTTGGGACTTTTCTAGATCTTTCCTAATTTTTTGTTATTTTTAAAATAAAAAATACGAGTAAACAGTGAAACAAATGGCTAGCCGAAATTAAAATGAGGATGAAAAATAACAAATAGAGTCAAAAATTCCTCAAATTAATTTTAAAACAAAGATAATAAAATATAAAAAATTCAGAAATTGACATTGCATTTTTATGATTTTTCTGGGATTTTTAATATTTTATGAAGGTTTTTGGGGTTTTCTAATTTCTAAGAGTTTTGTTTTATATTTTTTAGTGATTTTTGGATAGAAGATCAAACACACTAAAGGACACAAAATATATTTTTTGGAGAATTTTTCAAGAAGTTTTATATTTTTTTAGGGTTTTATAATGCAAACAGTAGTAAAAATGCATGTTTTTGAATTTTTATAAATATGAAAATGCAATAAAAATGCAAAATAAAAATATGACGTGATAATAGAATGCAACAGGAGCTTATACTATTTTTTTGGGAATTGTTGGGATTTTAGAGAGATATGAAATAATTAGATATAACAAAAAACAATTACAACCTGACAGGGATATTTCTGTCAATATTCAAAAATCCAGGGGCTTTGATACAATTTCTCCAGAAATTATATCATGCAAAAAAGAATTTTCTGGACTAAATCTAAATGCCCAAAGCCACGAGGGTCTTTCTACAAAAACCCCCGGACTCACGTGCGAAAGCACGCGCGTCTGGCAGGGTCGTACTTGCAAATAAAATAAATATCATGGGCAGCGATGCAAATGTCCAAGAAATATATAACTTAAAGAGCATTTTATTGGACTAAAAGACAATTACAAAACTCGTCAAGATTTATATGCGATTTACCCAATTAATCACCTCACGTGAGACGACACGTGAGGTGACGTGGCTTGGACTTCCGTGCAAATTAAGTAAGTGCAGGGGGGTACATGCAAAATGTCCCCTAATTTTTAATCGTAGCTTTTTATTTACAGCACTGAATATTAAATACAAAAATACAAGGGGTTAGATGTGCAAATTACCCCCAAAGAGGCCCGGGCGGGCGACGATCTGGGCTTCACTTATCCACGTGGCTTCCATCCAGCGCGCCATACCGCTTCGCCAATGAGCAGTAGAGATTAGATCATCTGCGATGATCTGACGGTTGAAACACTGCTCCATCGGACGGCCCTGGGCAGATCTGGGCGGGATTCTTCATCCAACGGCGGAGGAGATGGGTGAAAGAACTGGGAAGAAGGTCGACGCCGACGAGCTTCGATTGGAGATTGCGAGCTCCTCCGGCCTCCATTCCCTCCGCCGATGGTCTCTAATTGTTCCTGGTGCTCCGCCGCATCCCATGATACCTCTTGTAGGCACCTGGAGGTCCACAGAGATCAAGCGAGGTCGACGAAGAGGAGGACCTCCAGGAGCCTCGTCACTGGTTCAACAACGCCCAGGAGGGCTTCGTCGATCTCCAAACCTGCATGGAAAACATCTGGGGCTCGAGGGCTTTAACCTCGACCAATTTTGAAGCTGATAAACAAAAAAATGATGCGGGTGGCGAGGTCCGGCAACGCGGAGGAGAGGTACCTCGATTCGCAGAACTAAGCTAGTTCGGGTTGGTATGAGGCGTTCGGGAGATGGAGAACGCGGAGGGGGACGAAATGAGGGTGAATAGGAGTTCGGAGCACAGACGGATCGTGACGGATTAGCTCGCCGGCGCGGAGCTCCGGTGAACTTCGATCTGGCTCTGATAGGGCTAACTAATGGGCTACTACAGATCTAATGACTGAATTAAATGCGGAATGAAAAACCTAACACATTAAGAAAGAAAGGGCAGCTCTTATACCTGGTGAAACACCAGGGAGCAGGGCTTCGTCGGAGCTCCGTCGTGGGTGCACCCCTGCTTCCTCCGACCGATTTGCGCCTCCAGAGGGTTCCTCCTGTCACAAGGGACCTAGCTAGGCTGAAGGCAAGGGTGGAAGACGGCAAAAGATGACCAAAGAATTCAAGGAGGACAGAGGTGTTTATTTATAAACGTATTCGAGCACCCTTATTGATCGCCCTTTTGGATCGAATCGACGCCATGTTACACAAAATCATGGGGTTGGGCGTGTATCTATGAGTGTACAAGGAATAATCTTAATGAAGAGTCCTATCGTTCTCGAGCTATACATATTGCGTGAAAATTTGGAGAAACGGAGCTCTCGTGATCTGTCAGAGGCGTAAGGCTAGGGTCTGAGGAGTTGACCCGCGGTCAACCCTTGGCGGCCTGCAACTGGTCCATGCAGGCCGCTACAAGACAAAACAGGATGTAATATTAAAGAATAATTTATTTAAATTAGTAAATGATTTTATTATTTTTCAAAATATAAAATAAAAACTGTTTATTATTTTATGTAGTATTTTAATATGATTTTATTTATTTTTTTGGCTTTATATTATTAGTAACTAATTTTTATTAGTGTATTTATAGGTATATTTACCTATGTTTTGTGTATTTTATTTTTATTTTGTATATTTTATTTTGCATATTTTATTTTCTTATTTTATATATTTACAAATTATTTTTGTGAGTATAGATATATTTTTATTTGATTTTTATGAGTTTATTTGCACATTTAAATAAATAGGTATATGAATGTGATAGGTTTAGGCATGGAGGACGTATCGATATCGATATCGTTTCGATATCGTGTCGATATCGATATATCGGCGATATATCGCCGATATATCGTCGATATATCCGCTATATCTGGGAATTTTTCTGAAGAAAATGCTTGAAATCGGATATATCGATATATCAATTTCGATATCGGTCCCATGTCGATATCGATATATCGGCGATATACCGCCGATATTCGGGATAGGCCTTCCATGGGTATAGGTATATGTATTTTGCCTATGTTTTGTATACTTCTTTTTATTTTAATGCATTTTAATGGGTTTTCATCTGTGTTTTGTATTTTTAATAGGATATATATGATATTGACCATATTCTAAAAATATGGAAAGAATAAAATAATTAAATAATATAATTCCCTTTTATTTTATACATATAGGCGTTTCATCTATGTTTTTGTATAACTTATTATTTTATTATTCATTTTCTTGTTAGTTTATATTTTGCTTCTGATGTACACCTATATTATAGATAATGTTTACAAAATTATAAAAATACGAATTTGTAAAAATAATAAGTAATGAATAAATTGAATATTTTAATTCGGTATTATGTACAATAGGGGCCCAAAACCTATCTTTTGCACAGTAACTCTAAAAAATATAAAACCACCACCATTAAATAGCTCATGAAAAGTTATATATAATTAGAGTGATTTTGCTATGTTTTGAGTTTCTATTTGGAAAGATATGGGTCTGTGAAGTTTGGTTTTGGCCTTTTATTCTGGGTATAAAATGTACACTGTATATTATTTTTGTACAAACTTAATTTTGTATTTTTATTTACATTATTATCTCCAACTTTTATGTACAAAGTTTATTTATTGGTGAAATGAATACTTAGATATAAAATAGGTATCAAAAAATGCATAAATCAAGAATGAATAAAATGAGGTATTTATTGTACTCTTGGCCCTTATCTCCCCCTACTTTATTCCTTGTCGACCAATTTCCATTCTGGACTTGGTCTCGGGACTAGGATCATAAAATATTTGCAATATTTTATTCCTTTTTCTTTTCTTCTCTTTATTCTATAATTTTGGCATTAGAAACCTTATTTTATGTACAAGAAATGTAATGAATAATAAATGCTATTATAGACAAATTAATGTTATTTACATGCATTAGCTAGGGCTTTCAAGGCCAAAATGATAGAATAAAGGTGATGAAATGGAGATTCATCACCTGTTAACTGTGATTAAGGTCTAAAATATAGTACTAACCACGGTTAGCGGTTTTCTGGAGCCTATAAATAGCCCCCTCTATCCATTCATTCTCTATGATTTCCACTACCGCAACCACCCCAAGGGCTAGGGTCGAGAGGTCGGGAGGAGGAGTAGGAGGCGAGGAAGGAGCGCTAGTGAAGCGTTGTCGGGAGAACGAGGAGGACGAAGGTACGATCCTCTCTTAGTTTGCTTCGTGAGCTTGGTTTTCGATTCATGTTCAGTTTTCTTGTTGTTTTCCTTTCAGTGATTTTATAAGGGGAAATTCTGCCAAATGTTTTATAGAAATATATCCCGATATAAGGGGAAACACTGTCGAAATTTTCCTAGAAATATCACCCTGTATAAGGGGAAGCTCTGCCGAAATTTCAAGAGAAAATATGTTCTTCTCATTCTTTGTATGTTCTTTATGCTCTTCATTCATTCTTCTCGTTCTTGGCACGTTCTTAGCGTTTTTGATACGAAAATGAAATTCGATCATTTCAGGAGCTATAAATCATCCTGTTGAAAAAGAATCACGATAAAGCATTGTATATGAGAGAGAGAGAGAGCTCGATTAGGTAACGAAATCCTTCCTTTTGCTGTTGAGTTTTCAAATGTGATCGTTGAGATTTCTGTATTTATGCTCCTTACTTCGAAGTATCCTAATTTGGCTATTTTTGAGAAAGTATGAAAAGTTGCTTTGCGATTTCAACTAAAATAAGGTCTAAGCATCGAATGGATGCAGTGGTTTGAAAAATTAGGGTTTGGAAGTTAAAAAGAGCTTAACTTGAGTATTTAAATATATAAATTAATATATGTGTAAGTCTATAATCGGTAATTATGGTTACGCTAATCTAAGGTTTAACAGAGGAATTACATCATGGGAATTGATGTGTATTAAGTTGGATCCTGAAAAGGATCGTGTGTTGTGTTAGGGATGACTGGGAGTAGAGCTACAGGTCGGGCATGCATCCTGTAGGTTTGTCGGAAGGAATCCGTACTGGTGTGGCCCTACCTAGGTGGTACACGGTTGCCCTATTATGATAAGTGCGTACGAAATAATTGATTTGCAACGCGTGGTACCGGGAGCCAATATATTCAGGTTGAACGACAGAAGATGTGGTCGTGCCATGTGGATGCACGAGTGGTTCAATAGCGGCTGGGACACGATAACATGTATTTAAAGCCGCTAGGTTATATGGTTAAATGTTAGCCTGAGGTTTAAGTAACTGAGTTCTTGAGGACGGTGTACTCCTTCGTTTGCCAGGCTGAGGGCTTGAGACCCCGGATAATAAAAGAAAAGAACATTATCAGGGTAGTATTGGAGGATTGGTTGAGCCAACGTGCAGCGGCATAAGCTTACCAGATCAACGCAATCTCCAATTACGAAGTATCCACATCTTCAGAGTCCATATAGTGGTGAGGTAATTCCCTGGACTAATCTCGGATGTGGAATAGAAAGGAATATGACATAAATTGAAGAGAAGAAATGGAACTTTTTATGATAATAAGTTTAAAAAAATTACACAATTTGTTTGCTTTTCTCTTCTTCGTTACTTAGCATTCGTTAATTGTTATCCTGTGATTTATGGAAAACCCAACAGGTGTCAGTGAGCCATCGCAAGGACTTTAATAATCCCGCCAGCTAACATAGTCATCCAACCAGCCACAGTAGCTTTTCTCTGTAAGGTAGTTAGTAATGTTTTTTGTGTATTTTCCTTTCAAGTTGATGTACATATAAATGGTTATAGTGTGATAATGTATCATGTGAACTTTATTTTATGAATGGAAAAGTGTTTAAATACTTTCTTTTGAGTATTTTTATTTGCACTCTGTTTCTGGATGTTAGTCGTGATTGCTGAATAAATTATTGCTGAGTAACCAGATCCAGATATGGGAGGATCTGACGACCCAGAATTGGGATCATGACTGATTGGTATCAGAGCCCAATTACTCCAGTAATTTACTCAGTAATTCATAACTATGAGCGGTATTTGGAAAATAAGGTTGTCTTAAGATCATTTGATTTTAATAAGTGACTGCAGTACCATTCACAAGTCATTGTCCCTTAGGTACATCATGCTAAACGTATAGGACCTAACCTTTGGCCTTGAGTTATCCCAAGATCATGGTAGTCCAATACGTATCTAGGCAATTAGCGGCTATGATGACAATGCTGCAAGAAATGAAGGCAAATGTAGCATACATTAGAGCAGAGACTTAATGCCACAATGAGAGATCAAAGTCATCCAGAGCCGTGAATGCTAGAGCTAAGGGTTATGTTAATTCTTCTTAGGAAGAATCTAATTACGTAACTCCATGGAGTAGACCCCTACTCCTATCGGAGGAGCCATGTAGGAGTACCTCCTTAGGAAAAAATTTGCTTGAATCCTACCATAAATATAAGATTTCGATAAAAGTACAAAACCATTATTTGATTAAAGGACAATGAGGTAAAGTATTTATAATCCAAGAGATCTTATATGACTACAAGATATAGATTATAGGACATTATTTACCTAGTTTCTCTACTATTTACTGAAATATGAATAATTTTGATCTCATCCTGGGGATGGATTGGCTAGAAAGGCATCATGCATGCCTTGATTGTTTCCATAAGACAGTAAATTTTCACATTCCTAACTCGATAGATTTCCAATTTATTGAAAAGACATCCAGTGATGATGTCAAATACATCTCTACTCTAAAGGCTCAACAACTATTAGAACAAGGGTCTCAAGGCTATTTAGCTTACGTATCCACTATATCAAGGTCAGATAGAATGATAGAAGATGTGCCTATAGTGTACGAGTTTCCTGATGTATTTCTAGAAGAATTACCTAGATTACCACCTGAGCGAGAGATTGAATTTGAAATCTCTCCCAGACCTGATACTCAGCCTATCTCTATTCCTCCATATAGGATGGCACCAACGGAGTTACGTAAGTTAAAGGTACAGTTACAAGAACTGTTAGACAAAGGCTTCATTCGTCCTAGTACTTCACCATGGGGTGCACCTGTTTTGTTTGTAAGGAAAAAGGATGGATCGATGCGGTTGCGCATTGACTATAGACAACTAAACAAGAGGACAATAAAGAATAAGTATCCTCTATAAAGAATAGATGATCTCTTTGACCAGTTACAACGTTCGACTGTGTATTCCAAGATTGATTTAAGATCTGGATACCATCAGTTGAAAATTAAAGATACAAATATTCCCAAGACAGCTTCTCAAAGTAGATGTGGGCATTATGAATTTTCAGTTACGCCTTTTGAACTGACAAATGCCCCAGCAGCCTTCATGGATCTCATGAATCGAGTATTTAGGGAGTTCCTAGACCACTTTGTAGTAGTCTTCATTGATGATGTGCTTATTTACTTCAAGGATAAGTACCAACATGAACACCATCTCAGGCAGGCACTCGAAATACTAAGGAAGAACAAACTGTATGCTAAATATCCTTTCTTAGGTCATGTTATTTCAGGGGCAAGTATATTAGTTAATCCTGCAAAGGTTAGCGGTGATAAGTTGGGAACGCCCAAAGACTGTCACAGAAATACGATCTTTTCTGGGTTTAGTTGGGTACTATAGAAAATTGTGAAGGACTTTTCACAAATAGCATTGCCAATGACTAGGCTGACTCGGAAGGAAGTCCCATTCATATGGTCTGATGCATGTGAAACTAGTTTTCAGACACTAAAAGAATGTCTAACATCTACACCTATCTTTACTCTACCCTTTGAACTGAAGGATTTACACACTGATGCATCTAAAGAAGGACTTGGGGTGGTTCTTATGCGACATGGTAAGGTAGTTGCATATGCATCACGACAGCTCAGAACATATGAGAAGAACTACCCAACACATGACCTTGAATTAGCTGCCGTAATTTTTGCTTTAAAGATATGGAGACACTACCTCTATGGTATTACTTTTGAAATCTTCACCGATCATAAAAGCTTGAAATATCTGTTTGATCAGAAGGAGATCAATATAAGACAGAGACAGTGGCTAGAGTTGTTGAAAGACTATGATTGTACTATCTCCTACCATCCTGGTAAGGGAAACGTCGTAGCAGATGCCCTTAGCAGAAGAACTTATTCACCTGGGTTGGTGAGTGTTATACACTTTTGGGGTTTACTATCAGCGTTAAGTGAATGGAAACCATTTAATAGTAGTGCTGATACTATAACTATTCCTCACCGATACAAACCAGAGATTTGGGATAAAATAAAGAAAGGACGGGAGGATGATCCAGTCCTTAAAGACTTGAGACAACAACTTGAAAAGAATGAGATAGAGGGATTCTAGATACAAGATGGGTTACTATATAACCATCACAGAGTCTGTGTACTAAGCACACTTGAACTGAGGAAAGACATCTTACGTGAAGCGCATTGCTCTAGATTATCTATTCATCCAGGAATTACGAAAATGTATAAGGATCTTCATTCATACTTTTGGTGGTCGAGAATGAAGAAAGATATTGCTGAGTTTGTGAATTCATGTTTCACTTGCCAACAGGTAAAAGCTTCATACCAAAAGCCACTAGGATTGTTACAATCGCTCCCTGTACCAGAATGGAAATGAGAAAGCATTTCCATGGACATCATTACTGGCTTACCTCAAACGACTGGTGCGAAAGATAGTATAGGGGTTGTAATAGATCGTCTAACCAAGGTAGCACACTTCATTCCAATAAGCTTATCTTTCACTCCAGACCAGCTTGCTGGGTTATATATTACACATGTGATCAGCCTCCATGGTATTCCAAAAGAAGTAGTTTCAGATTGAGATTCACGATTCACCTCACATTACTGGGAGAACTTCATGAAAGCCTTAGGTACACAACTATGCTTGAGCACATCATATCATCCACAAACAGACAAATAGTCCGAACGTACGATTCAGACACTAGAGGATATGCTACGAGCGTGTGCCTTAGAATGGAAGGGATCGTGGATTAAATATTTGCCTCTTGTAGAATTCACCTACAACAATAGTTACCATGCAAGTATTGGCATGGCACCATTTGAAACATTATATGGATGTAGGTGTACTACTCCTCTATGTTGGTAAGAGGTCGGGATAAATAACCTTTATGATTCAGATAGACTCCAAGAGACACGAGAAGCTGTAAAGCTTGCTCGAAAAAGACTATTGACTGCTCAGAGTCGCCAGAAAAGCTATAGTAATGCTAGACGAAGAGACCTTGAGTTTAAGGTTGGCGACTTTGTATTTCTCAAAGTATCGCCTATGAAGGGAGTTCAGAGGTTTGACTTGCATGGAAAGTTGACACCGAGGTTCATGGGTCCCTTTGAAATCATTCAACGGATTCAAAAAAAATTGCATATAGACTTGCGCTTCCTCCACATCTTTCGGTAATACATGATATTTTTCATGTATGAAATCTGAAGAAGTACATTAGGGATCCAGAGCATAAGATAAGTTATGATGATTTACATGTTGAGACATACCAAGAAATACCTGTGAAAATACTAGACAGAGATATCAAGAAGTTGAGGAATAAAGAGGTGCCTCTAGTTAAAGTATTTTGGCGGAACCAAGAGTTTGAAGAAGCCATATGGGAACCTGAGGTGGAAATGATAGAGACATACCCCTATTCGTTTGAATGATAACACTGTGTGTTGTATATCTTATTTATAAATGAAATGTCGTTCGTTCTCTTTAAGGTTGTTATGATCTCAATCCTCTTTAAGATTGTTTTGCCATCATTATAAGTCTCATGGACGAGACTTCCTTTAAGGTTATTATAATTGTAAAGCCTTGAACTTGACATTTCCCGGATCCTATATAATAAGATCCGGCTCGTCAAGAGGAAACCAGCGGAATTTGTTTCGTGTGAATTGGACTTCATTTCGATTTGTTATGATTTTCGAAAGAAAGAGAAGTAAGGATGCTTAAGATGTCATTAAACCTTAATGACCATCATTAAGATCGATTAATCATAATTAAAGAAACTAATGACGGATTGAAAACCACTAATGATCATTAGGGATTTTAACACTGATTAATAGTTAGTAAAAGATAAGCCTAAGCTGCGAAAGTTAAATCGTGATTAGTAAAGTTAATCACGATTAGCGTTAATTAAACATCATTAGAGAATCTAGAATCCTCTGGAATGTCCTAACTTAAGCCCTAAGTTTCGGATAAGTTTTGGCCAAAACCATGGACCAAAACTATGGGCCGCTAATCGCGGTTAAGGTCTAAACCATCTATCCATTCATTCTCTACGATTTCCACTACCATCATCACCACCCCAAGGTCTAGGGTCAAGAGGTCGAGAGGAGGAGTAGGAGGAGAGGAAGGAGCGCTAGCGAAGCGTTGTCGGGAGAACGAGGAGGGAGAAGGTACGATCCTCTCTTAGTTTGCTTCGTGAGCTAGGTTTCCGATTCATGTTCAATTTCCTTATTGTTTTCCTTTCGATGATTTTATAAGGGGAAATTCTACCAAAATTTTTATAGAAATATATCCCGATATAAGGGGAAACTCTGTCGAAATTTTCCTAAAAATATCACCCCATATAAGGGGAAGCTCTGCCGAAATTTTAAGAGAAAATATGTTCTTTGTGTTCTTCGTGTTCTTCGTGTGTTCTTCACGTTCTTCGTTCATTCTTCGCGTTCTTAGCACGTTCTTAGCGTTTTTGACACAAAAATGAAATTCGATCGTTTCAAGAGCTATAAATCATCCTGTTGAAAAAGAATCACGATAAAGCACTATATACGAGAGAGAGAGCTCGATTAGGTAACGAAATCCTTCCTTTTTCTGTTGAGTTTTCATAAGTGATCGTTGAGATTTCTGTATTTATGCTCCTTACTACAAAGAACCCTAATTTGGCTATTTTTGAGAAAGTATGAAAAGTTGCTTTGCGATTTCAACTAAAATAAGGTCTAAGCATAGAATGGATGCAATGGTTTGGAAAGTTAGGGTTTGGAAGTTAAAAAGAGCATAAATTGAGTATTTAAATATATGAATTAATATATGTGTAAGTCTATACTCGATAATTATGGTTACGCTAATTTAACGCTTAATAGAGGAATTACATCATGGGAATTGATGTGTATTAAGTTGGATCCTGAAAAGGATCGTGTGTCACGTTAAGGATGACTGGGAGTAGAACTACATATCGGGCATGCCACCTGTAGGTTTGTTGAAAAGAACTTATATTGGTGTGGCCCTACCTAGGTGGTACACAGTTGCCCTGTTATGATAAGTGCGAACAGAATAAATAATTTGCAACACATGTTACCGGGAGTCAATATATTCGGGTTGAACGATGGAAGATGTGGTCGTGCCATGTGGAGGTACGGGTGGTTCAAAAGCGGTTGGGTCACGATAACATGTATTTAAAGCTGCTAGGTTATATGGTTAAATGTTAGCCTGAGGTTTAAGCACACGAGTTCTCGAGGACGGTGTGCTCCTTTGTTTACCTGGCTGAGGGCTTGAGATCCTGGACATTAAAAGAAAAGGAAATTGTCGGGGTAGTATTGGAGGATTGGTTGAGGCGACGTGCATCGGCATAAGCTTACTAGATCAACGCAATCTCCAATCCCGAAGTGTCCATAGCTTCGGAGTCCATATAATGCTGAGGTAATTCCCTAGACTAATCCCTGACGTGGAATAGAAAGGAATAGGACTTAAATTGAAGAGAGGAATGAAACTTTCTATGATAATAAGTTTAGAAAAATTACACAATTTGTTTGCTTTTCTCTTCTTCGTTACTTAGCATTCGCTAATTGTTATCCTATGATTTATGGAAAACCCAATAGGTGTCAGTGAGCCATCGCAAGAACTTTAATAATTCCTCCAGCTAACATAGTCATCCAGTGATGAACGCGAAATTTGCCTTTTTAATAAGAATGAATTGTAGTATAGGAGGCGAATTTCGGTCGATCAAAACACCACAATCTTTGAATGTTGTGGAAGATTTTTACTTGGCAAGTTTACCAAGGTCGAACACAGGGAACGGTGATTCCTAGTTGCGTGGTCTTAAATCAAATTAAATAATTAATTAATGTTGATTAATTTATGCGTTAAAAAATACAATGTAATGAGATGTAAGGAAATATACAGAGACATCTGTTCAACACAGGATCTGTGATTAAGATTTCAACTCCAATATATGTTAATAGATAACCTCGAAATTTACCACAGATCAAAAGCTAAAGTTCAAGAGAAATAATCAGAGTATCAGTACTGAGCTCTATTGAAAATTTCTTTTAATTTCCCTGTAAATTATTCCTTAAGCAAGAAACATTATCATTTAAAAAATACAAGGGAAATAATTTTCAATCTTCCTTTTTGAAGCTCCTGCGCAGATTAAATCCTCAATAAATAATGATTAAATAATGTATGAGGATTTATTTCAAAAACTTTTCTCAATGGAGTCCCTGCATAAATATCATTGATTCCTCCAGCCTGAATATGTCAAAATAAGCCTACATATGCCAACAGCGATCCTCAAATGATAATTATCAATAAACAATCTCAGATCTGTCCAAATATTATGCTAAGTGATAGAGAATGAAAATAACTTCAAAATGACATATTATACGCTAAAATCGGAGTCTGTATGAAAAAGATATGCTAAAATGAAAATCCAGGGACTAAAATGTAAATAAAAATAAAGTTTTTATTGCAAAGAGGTCCCTGGAGGGGCTTATCTGTAATTTCAAAAAGTCGGCGGGGCCCTTTTGTAATTTACCCTAGACGGGGGTATTTTTGCAAATTCTGGAACGATGGACCTGGAGGCTCGTGGGTGGACCGGGAGGCTCGGGGTCCCGAGCCTGTGGTTCGGGTGACGAACCTGAGGCTCGGGGGCGGGGCAAAGCTGAGGGAGGCTCGGATGCCCCGAGGCTAAGGCCCGACCAGCCCGAGCCTCAAGTCTAGGGGGGGGGCATGGCTCGATCAGGGCCGTTGGATCAAGGGCCTTCTGCCCGATCCAACGACGCATGTACGTCATGGTGGGGCGGGCGGAGGCGATGGGCAGAGGCGATGGAGGCGGCGGACCGTGCATGGGCGAAGGCGAGGCGGAGGCGGTGGACCGTGCGTGGGTGAAGGCGGCGGAGCAGAGACTGGTCTGCGGAGAGGGAGCGACTGAGGCGTGGAGCGACCGAGGGGTGGCGGTGGTCGATCGGCAGAGGCTGGAACTCGGAGGAGCTCGGCCGGAGGTGGAAGGCGCGGTGGGCGAGGTGACTTCGTCGCGCGGAGGTTGAGGCGGAGCGGCGAGGCGGCGCCTCCGTGCGATGGCTGGACCTGCAAGGTTAGCCCAAAAACGCAACAATCGGAAAGGGAAGGAGACTAGGGACAGCGCTGAAAAGAGGGTCCCAGCCTTTGCGAGGCCGGCAGAGGGTGAAGTTGAGCGGAGAAGGGGAAGGGACTCGACGGCGACTAGATGCTGCCGGAGTGGAGTCGAGCTTGGAAGCACGAAGCAGCTCACTGGACGGCAGCTGGATCACGCCGGAGGGTGCTCTCGCCTTGCTGTCACCAAAGCGTCGAGGGACTTGCTCCCGAGATGGCGGATGGCTGGAGCGTCGCGCGGGGGCTGGGTTTTATAGGAAGGGCGAGGCGTTATGGTGGCGTGTGTAACGACCAGAGGAGGCGAGGGAGCGTTGGAGGAGGAGAAACGGGGGGGGGGGATGGCAACGGCTAGGGAAGGAGGAATATGGGGTCACGTGCTGGGCACGTGACCCGGTGGGTGGCATGGAGTGAATAAAACAAGGTGCCACGTGGCACGCCCTGGAGCTGTCACGTGGCACCAAAAAAATTTGAATTTTGGAGAGGGAAAAAGAGATAGAAGAAGACCTCCGATCAAAAAATTTCCTTCATGAAGGTTGTTCGTCTCGACGAGATCTACAATTTCATGAAGATTCCGTGAGCAAAAGAGGCCATCTGTGCGAAGTGATCTTTTAGGTGGTCCTCCATGTGTATAGAAAACTGACTTTTTGGAGTTTTGTAATTTTTTGGGTGTTTTTAGAGAGGATAAAAATATAGAAAAATTACTATAAAATACAAAAAAATATTTACACACTAATCTATTTTTTGGATTTTTAATAAATAAGAAAATAGGAAAATAAAATAAAAGTTAGAAACACACATTTTTTGTACAGACCGACAACGGACACTTGGACTCAGTCAGTTTCTTTGAATTCAGTTTTGATCTGGATTTGGATTTTTATGTCGCTTAATAAAACTTTCATCAAAGAACAATAATGAAGAAGAAATAAAATTAAAAGGGTTAATTATGAACATAAAAACTCAGGTCAAAAATAACAAAAAGTCAAAATGCGCAAAAGAGGCCCAAAACCCAATTTTCACATATGGACTCCGAATTTTATGAAATTGGTCTTGTTTGAAGGTATTTGAAAATGGAGTACTTTAAAAGTGAGTAGACCAAAATCGGACATTGTATGTGGGAGATATGCTCATTTTAGTCCGTCAGATGTGAAATTAGACTTTAGGATTATTTGACACTTATTGGGGTTAGCAATTTTTTTGTGTTTTTTATTTAATAAGGTTAGTAATATCTACACAATGGAGGTAGTTTGGGGTTAATCGGAGTTAGGATGAATTAATTAAAAATAGAAGAAGTTAGCGGCTTTTTGGGCTAATTTACACTTGGGATTTTTAATGCAATTTATGCATGATGAAATGCAAATATTATTCACACGTGTATGAATGCTAATAATGCTCTATTAATGATTAATTGCAAGTGGATGAAGGGAAATAGAGCCTAAATGATCGATTTTAGCATGATGAATACGAGATTCATCATCCAGCCAACCACAGTAACTTTTCTCTGTAAGGTAGTTAGTAATATTTTTGTGTATTTTCCTTTCAAGCTGATGTACATGTAAATGGTTATAGTGGGACAATGTATCATATGAACTTTATTTTGTGAATGGAAAAGTGTTGAAATAATTTCTTCTAGGTATTTTTATTTGCACTCTATTTCTGAATGTAAGTTGTGATTGATGAATAAATTATTGTCGAGTAACCAGATCTGGATATGGGAGGATCCTACGACTCAGAATCGGGGTCGTGACAGGGTTTAGGGTCATTCAGTATCTTTGATACTTCATTTAGTTTTCTTTTCTTTTCTTTTCTTTATTCTTTTATTTTGGATTTAAGTACAAGTATTTATGTATTATTTACATATGAATGATGAATATTAATTTGTACAATTTATCTATATTTACATGTGTTTCGATAAGGATTTAAATACAAAATAAAAGAATTAAGGTAGATGAATGGTTATTCATCACCTCTTATACTTACCTTTTCTAGTTCCTAGCAAACATTTATTAAAAGAATGAGTGATGCAAAAGAGAAAAATAAAGAAAGAGAAAATAAAGAAAGGTATAACGATTATAACTTCTAAACTTGTCTTTATAAAATCAAAGTTTGAAGCTCAGTCAAGACCTTTTGATTGTTATTGTGTTCAGAACCTTATACATGTTAGGAATTGCGACTCAACATCCCTTAGGTTATATGCTCCTCTATCCGGTTCAACCTAATAGCCCAGTTAGAACCATCCCTTCATACGTATACTCTTATAACATTGAAATGACAAGTTCCATGTGTGTGAACTGTGTTAGCTCTTCCCAGATAAATAACTGAACTATCAAGTGGTCTTCTCCTCTGGTAAATTGTCCTCGGAGAGATGAATATTTTCTTCTGAGTTCAAGCACATTCTAGTGCACAATGAAGAAGGGGGAAGCTAGAAGAAAAGGAAAAGAAGTGGAAATTGACTAGTGTAGTGCTCGTACTTCCTTGTGAAGCTTGGTCAGTGTGACCGAGTCTCCACCAAGAAGCAGGACTTTTATGAAAGCTCAAAATTTTGGAGTTTCTGGTAGAGACTTATTTTTAGGTGTTTCTTTGTTTGACATTGCTCTACATTCTTTTGTTGCCTCGACGGATATGGAATCTTTTGTCCCGCCCATGTTTTAGAGTCTTAGAGAAATTGTGCTAGTTGACCATTCCTCATCCAAAGCTTTATTTCAATCTATTCTCCAGTCGTTAGATGTCCATGCTACCAGAGGAATAGTTGGGTTGAAGTATCGATTTCGACAACCCCCAAAAATGGTTCCCAACCCACCCTTGACGAAGCGAACTAGTATTGTCCCGACTTAGACTCCAAGATATTTCAACAACATATCTTGGTTAAGCTACGTATTGAGTGTGAGGTCTCTAGTTAGTCCATTATTTCAATAGTCATACAGATGACATTAAAGGTTCTAGTTAGATACATTGAATCGACTCATGAACACAGTCTCATAGAACCTAAAGAATTAAGTCAAAGTGACCTGAAGCATCCCAATTCCAGTTCTAAACAGGTTCCTCTGAAATTAAATGGATTAAGATATAGACCAAGCTCCAATCTTCAGATTTTATTAAGACTTGTTCGATTGTCAAAATCATTCAGAAAAATATGTATGCAATGCTATGCAAGAAAATATTTTTGTGAAATAATTTTTTGATTTTTGAAATTTTTATGGATTTTTTAAAAAGGTTTGCATTTTTTTAGTTTTTGAAAATATTTTTCAAATTGGTAGGATTTTTGGAAATTTCAAACTTTTATAGGATTTTTGGAAGACAAAAGAGTTAGTGTATTTATAGGAAATTTTATACAGATTTTGTTCAAGGGATATGCAGGTTTTATATAGGATTTTATACAAGTTATGTATGTATTCCTATACAAGTATATAAAGGATTTCATATAGATCTGTACATGTTTCATTTGAAGAATTTTTACAAGAATATTAATTACGAGTTTTTCAAAATGATTTGAAAACATGTTTGCAAACATTTATCAAATATTTTGAAAACTTATTTTGCAAATAATTTTACAAAGAGTTTTTTAAAAATATTTTTACAAACACTCACAAAGAGAGTATTTTTCAAATGGTTTGAAAATATTTACAAAGATTTGTTAAAGGTTTTCAAAAGGTTCTTTCAAAAACATTTCACAATCATTTTTCAAATCATTTTACAAACTAGTTTAAAACCAATTTTTCAAAAAATAATTTCTATGTATTTATAAGAGTGTATTCGTTATAGTTGATTTATTGTATACCCTCACACGATATAGTGTAGTAGCCATATTATTGAAAATATGAAAGTACGAGTTATGACTAACATACACAAACATAAACCCCCTATATTTAGCTCGAACTATGTCCTAATAGTGGTCAAAGAGCATTAAAAGAATACATAACTCGTGCAAAGTCTATACTACAAGGACTAAATAAAAGAATGAGTAGTCGATCATCCCCCTATACTTAGGATCAACTAATCCTAAGTATAGAAGACTGTTCACATGGCAGGGATGATCAGGGATCAGAAATTACAAATCAATGACTCGGCTTGTCTTCTCTATACTTAGGGTGAAGGATCCCTAAGTATAGACAGATATCAACAAGCTGAGAGACAAGTGAGAGAATAGATAAAGAATAACCTGAATACACTCACCACCCTCATACATAGGATGAAGTATATCCTAAGCATATCACAGATGAATGGGATGCATAAAATAACAGAAGAATGAAATAATTGAAAAAGAAATGAAAAAAAAAGAAATGATACTTTTGGATTTTTAAGTGCATGATCTTTAGATTGCTGGAAGCTCTTCTTGAAATACCACATTTATGGAAACAACAACAAACAAGAATGCATCATGCTTGAGATATGACTTCAACAACTATCCGTTGACCATGAATGGTTGTGTGTCAGATGATAAACCAGATATCATGATACTACCATTGTCACGCACATGTTTGTCTAAGAATGGCCCGATCCATTTTGTAACGTCCCGGGCTTAGGTCCCCAGTCCGTTATCGAGGAAAACTGGCCCTGACAACTTGTTGGGTACGGGTCCAAATGGACCCGTTGCAACCACCCAAAATGCTTAAGCCCAAATTGTCAAGTAGTAATCCCCATCACTTATAAACCATACCCACGCTTCATGCACGCTCCGGGTAGCCATTTCCTCCAACCTCTTTGTAGGGGCGGCTCCACCTCTCGGTAGCCCTTTCCACTATCAGAGAGAATTTGGCTCTGATACCATTTGTAACGTCCTGGGTTTAGGTCCCCGATCCGTTATCGAGGAAAACTAGCCCTGACAACTTGTTGGGTATGGGCCCAAATAGATCTGTTGACAACCACCCAAAATGCTTAAGCCCAGGTTGTCAAGTAGTAGTCCCCACCACTTATAAACCACACACACACTTCGTGAGTTTTAGATGTGGCACTATGTTTGGGGGTATGAGTGTTACAACCTCCCCCACTTATATTGGCAACGTCCTCGTTGCGACATGGTCCATCACTTATACCCCCAAACATAGTGCCACATCTAGCTCAGTTGGTAGAGCGCAAGGCTCTTAACCTTGTGGTCGTGGGTTCGAGCCCCACGGTGGGCGTTGTATATTTTTGCCTTATGTGGGATATGTTAGTGGTTCTTAAATTTTATTTGGGCCCGAACCCAACAAGTTGTCAGGGCCAGTTTTCCTCGATAACGGACCGGGGACCTAAGCTCGTTCCGTTACAAATGGTATCAGAGTCGTGTTCCCTCTGATAGTGGAAAGGGCTACCCGAGAGGTGGAGCCGTCCCTACAAAGAGGTAGGAGGAAATGGCTACCCAGGGCGTGCAGCCGCCACTGTCATTGGGAATAAGTGATGGACCATGTCGCAATGAGGACGTTGCCAATATAAGTGGGGGATGTTGTAACACTCATACCCCCAAACATAGTGCCACATCTAAAACTCACGAAGTGTGGGTGTGGTTTATAAGTGGTGGGGACTACTACTTGACAACTTGGACTTAAGCATTTTGGGTGGTTGTCAACGGATCTATTTGGACCCGAACCCAACAAGTTGTCAGGGCCAGTTTTCCTCGATAACGGACCGGGGACCTAAGCCCGGGACGTTACACATTTGCTCTTCAGATTGCTTGGAAATAGTTTCAATTTCGCATCAAACAACCATACCTTCTGACCATGCTCAAAAGTATTATTTAAGATGTGCTTATCATGTCATTTCTTGACTCTCTCCTTGTACATCAGGTTGTTATCATATGCATAGTCTCTGAATTCAAGCAATCGGTTCAGATCAATATTCCTGTTCTTACTAGCCTTCTTAAAATCCAAGTTACACATATTGACTACCCTTAGAGATTTGTGAATGAGTTCCACGGGTAGGTGGAATGGCTTGCCATATATTAGGCGGTAGGGAGACATGTCCAAGGGGGACTTTTATGCAATACGATAAGCTCAAAGAACCGAGTCGAGCAATTGTGATCAGTTCTTCCTATCAGGACACACGAGTTTCTGTAAAATAGTCTTGATTGCCCTGTTTGAACATTCAATCAGGCCATTGATCTGTGGATGGTAAGGAGAAGTGATACGGTGTTCAATGCCATACTCCTTTGCCAACTTCTTGACTTCCTTGTTGATGAAATAACTTCCCTCATTTGATATTAGAATCTTTGGGATCCTGAACTATGAAATGATGTTCTCTTTGAGGAATCGACAGATGTTGTGACTGTCGGTGGCTCAAGTGGGTATAGCCTCCACCCAACGACTAACATAATCGACGATAAGCAGTATATACTTAAAACCCTGATTTTTAGAAAATGGGTCCATGAAGTCAATGCTCATGCATAAAAAAATGTCTGATATCTAAATGTATTTCAGAGATATTGTCTCTTGAACCATTTGTTCTGCCTATCTTCTAATAGTCAGTACATCCTTTAACTTACTCAGTTGCATTCTTAAAGGGAATCGATCACCAAAGGCTGCATTAAAGCACTTTGTCATCGTTCTCTTCCTAGAATGGTGTCCTCCTGCTTCTAGTTTGTGACAATGTTATATGACACTGGTATATTCATCCTGAGGAATGCACCTCCACCAGATGCAAACTTCTCCCTCAATAAATAGCTATAGATCCTCCTACTGGTAGAAATGTATATTTGACAAGATGTTAACTTTCAGCTTCGACCAATCTTGTGAGGTTATCTTGAAGACAAGATAATTCACAATATCGGCATACCAGGAAAATGAGGTGACATATAAAATTACCTCATCTGGAAAAGTCTCTATAATCGGTATTAGGAATATCTATTTTTGTGATTATGGAAAGATGGTATGGCACCGCATTTTTTACTCTAGGTTTATCTCGTATTTCTAGGTCAAACTCGTGGAGTAGAAGGATCCACTGAAGTAAATATCATCCTTCTTTCTCTGTAAGTATTAGATGGTAGAATGATCTGTGTAAACAACAACCTTGAATCCAAGTAAACACGATCTAAACTTTTCCAACGCAAAAACTAGTGGTAGCAGCTCTTTCTCCATGACAGTGTAATTCTTCGAGGCCTCGTCTAATGTCCTGCTAGCATAGTGAATAACAAACGATAATCCATCCCGTCTCTTCCCTAGAACATCCCCAATAACATAATCAGAAGCATCCACCATGATCTCTAATGGAACAACACCATTGCCACCGGCACTATGGAAGCTGCCACGTGCACCACTGAGTTCCCTCCTCTCGAACTCGCTCCTCGTAGACTCTTTTGTCACCCTCATGTATGCCCTCCTCTTCGTTGCGGTCTGAATGTCTGCAGTGTAGATAAAGTTGTCGTCGTCTGAATCGGAGAGGATATTGAACTCCTTCTCGAACATCAATTCTTTGAATTGTTCTTCCCTTCCGGACCTCTCCATATCCTTGTCCTTCTTCCCCTCTAAGCTGACATTCACCAACTCCCTCACTTCTTTTGAACAATGAGTACACTTGGCAACATTCTTGTTATTGCCGACAAGATGGTGCTTCAGTCTCGTAATCCCCACTCCTCCCAACTTCTTCCCACAGAAGTAACTTTGTGATTTTGATTTGTTGTCATCTGAGCGGTGACATACCTCCAACCAATCTCTCCACTATCCAACTGATGATCAGAACCATCAGATTCTGAATTGGAGTGTGAATTCATGATGTTGATTACTGAAGCTTGAAATCTGCAAAGAAATTACATAATTAACATTCGTGAGACGCATGAGGAGAATAATTAATTATTTGCTAATTATTTATAGTTCTAATTTTCAGATTTAATTAACTACTAATTTTTGGTTAACATAAATCAACATAGAATCTTATTTTCTTTGTCTAGAATATGAGATCTGAATTTATTCTTTAATAACTTAACTTAATTTCACAAATAACTTAAAAACCCATATTAGTTCCCCAAATATCTTATTAAAGTATAGATCTCTTTTTTGTATCATGAAATTAATCAATTACTAATTTTTAATTAACATAATTCACCATAGAATCTTGTTTTCTTTGTCTAGAACATGAGATCCAACTTTATTCTTTCATAACTTAATTTCATTTCACACCATAATTCAAAACTCCCAAATTAGTTATCCAAATATCTCACTATATTGTAGATCTAATTTTTAATTCAAGGATTTAATTGATTACTAAGTTTTAGTTAACATAAAGCACCATAAAACCTTGTTTTCTATGTCTAAAATATGAGATCCAATTGTATTATTCCGTAACTTAACTTTATTTTACAGCATAACTCAAAATCCCAAATTATTTCCCAAATAGCTCATTAAATGCTTCAAATCTTACAAAAAAAACAAGAATATGCATTACCAAAGAACTACGAACAAAAGTCCTCGTAAGTTTCACAATTTCAACAAAGAAATCGGAGTAGATCTAGATGTTACCTCAAGGAAGGTAACTGTGAGCTTTTGAGAAGAGCTTGGATGAAGAATGAGACGAAATGAGATACGTGAAGTGATATGGGAGATATGAGCCCGATATCGGTGCAAATCCATATTGGTAGATACAGCGACGAAACTCGGTAAATAGATATAAGGTCTGATATCGATATCCTCTGGCCACCAATACCAATATATCGGTGATATATCGCCGATATATCACGATATTGCCTACTATGCTTGATATATCTTTAGTCCAAATCAAGGCTTGGGATGAGGCTAAAATCAATGAATATTTTCGTGCAGCAAGCTAATCTAAGCGAGTGGAGATCCCATGAAATAGGCTAAACGTGGAAGATAAGTTGTATGGGGAACTGATGGGTGCTTATCATGTAGATACTATGCATGTGGGTTCTATCCCTAACAAGGTCGAGTGCTTGAAATGTTGCAAAACAAGGTTCAATGTTTGGCTCGTAGAGGAGTGATCCTACAAGAGGACTTAAGAAGAGGATGAGAGCAAATGGTATGGACCATTGGATTGGAAATTACATCAATGGACAATAACGATCCAATCAAAATCGCTCCTTTTTGCACAAGGCATCAATCTCTCTCTTTTTTGTACAAGGCATTAGTCTCTCTCCTCCTTTTTCCATGACTCAATACCACTGCTCTCTCTTCTACAACTCCTGTGCACCCTCATTCCAGCCCAATACTCAACAATGAATCTACCCGGACCACCCGTAAAGCTCTGCCTCCTCGGAAGAGCAGCTTCCTGATCTCCCTACTATGCTCATGCACTCTAGCCTGCGCTGGCCCCTGTTACTGCAACTACCTCGCAGCCCTCCCGTCACACAGTTGTGCCACGACGTTATCGCAACATCTCCAGGCTCTTCGTCATCTCAGGGGCCTCCTCGTCAACTCCATACTATTACTTTTAGGAAGTCTTTTACATAAGATTGGGGGATGCAATATTGTAGCTACATTGATATAAGTATCTGCTTCAGTTATGGTGGTAGCAACGAGTCTTGCAGTGTCACATGAATAAATTCGAGAACCATATATATTCAGTATTTGCAAATACGGAATATTAAATATTATACATAAGCCGAAGAACAAGTCTGCTTTTGCTCTTAACAGTGATACTGGAGTTTGGTTGGGTCCAGGGGCGGAACTAGGATTTTCATCAAGAAGGGGCCGAGTATACAACTATTATGTATGCTTAAAAAATAGAAAAATCTATGTATATTGGAACGATATTTTTAAATAGAATTAATATTTTAAAATGAACATATTTCAATCTTGATAAATGTAGAATTTAAATCTATTATTAATGTTAGAATTTCAAATAGATTGGTATTTTTCGTGACTATTTTTAAAATTTGATATATACACTAATTTAAGCCTCTCTAAATCCATCCTAAAAAGGCTAAATTATCAAGTAAAATTTTGAAATAAAAAAGTTCATGGTTAAAAGAAAATAATAAAATTTATTTTATTTATAAAGAGTAAAAAATAATGGAAGAGATAAATAAACTCGAATACAATTTTATATCAAATTATTTTAATACTTTGGAAGTGATTGGGTAAATCACATAAAAGAAAGTAAAACTGATGGAGATAAGATTCGAACCCTGGTCTCCAAAAATTTAGCCTTTCCACTCTATCACTTAACCATTTAATAATTCAACAATATTTTTCTTACAATATTAATTATAATACAATTAAGGAGGGGTCATATTAAAAGCTTAATACATTTTATAAGTGATGTATAATAATAATGGGGAGGGTTATAATGTATACTAGTTCCACCCCTCACTCGATACAATTTTCTATCAATTTATTTTAATACTTTAGAAGTGATTGGATAATCCATATAAAAGAAAGTAAAATCGATGGAAATAAGATTCAAACCCTAGTCTCCAAAATAATAGCCTTCCTAGTACACCACTTGACCATTTAATGATTTTGCAACATTTCTCTAACAACATTGATTATAATACAATTAAGGAGGGGCCGTATTAAAAACTTAGCACATTATATAAGTGACGCATAATAATCATGGGGGGCCATGGCCCCTCCATAATGTATACTAGTTCCGCCCCTGGTTGGGTCGTGAGTATCAGGTGGAAGGTGCGAAAGACATATCATAGTGATTTTTAAGTGTCGTTGTCTTTAATGGGGTATGTCACCTGTTGTGGATCAATCTACAGAATTACGTCATAGTTATTATCAACTATATCTACGGATAGATTAGCATTAAATTAATGATGATATTGTCGTTACAACTTGCTGCTAAATTGGATAATTACAGATTTAGATACGAGATGCTTGCATGTGAATAAGTCAAGTACTGCACTAGATCAGATATTGATATTGAACCCTACGTCATTATGCATTTCTCTCAGTCCTTTGGGGAATAAAACATATTATTGAAATATAAAAACACTGGAATTCTTGTTGCAAGCAAAAGTTTACAGGATTCATTTCATTTTCTTTCCATATCGTGGTTTGGGTTACTTTAAAAATCCGCAGGACTAGATGGGGACTGTCGGATTCCTTGTTGAACCGGTGATGGGCAAGGTACACTAAAAAAATTTGATCCGTAGTCACGTTTTTTTTCAAAATCCGTCGCTAAATTAGCCGTTGTAAAATATATAACGACGATATTATTCGTTGCGAAATGATTTTTCGTACTCGAAACTAACGACGAATATCATATATGTTGCTATATCATTAGTAACGGTCCACATAGCGACGCTTATTCGTTGCTATTTTTCAAACTTCTAATTAATCGTCACTAAATTTTGAACTAAAAAAATAGCGACGATTAGTTGATATTTTGAAAATAGCAACGGATAAGCGTCGCTATATAGACCGTTGCTAATGATATAACGGCGGATATGATATTCGTTGTTATTTTTGAGTACGAAAACTCATTTCACAACGAATAATATCGTCATTATATATTTAACAACGGCTAATTTAGTGACGGATTTTGAAAAAACCGTCATTTAGCTCAATTTTGTTGTAGTGGTAGTAACCCAAGATCGTGAGGGGAGGGCTATAGGGTTAGTAACCGATGCCAGCACATGCTAGAGCGCATGAACATGGAAAGGATCTCGCACATTACATCACCTATTGTAACGCATGGAATCCGTTGGATGAGGATCATGCGACCTCAAGATGTGTGCCAACCATCCCCGACCTCGTATGAGGGTCGTCTGATCCTCATCCAACGGATCCCCTGCATTACAGCAAGGGTTGTTACAATAGATGATCTGTTTTCTAGTTTTGGTAGCTGAATATCTGAGCAGGTTTTTAAGAAGATCCATTGTTGAGTGTTGGGCTGCAATAATGGTGCATGATAGTTGTAGGAGAGAGAGAGAGAGAGAATAGTGTTGGCCACTACGTTATTCAAAAAGGAGGAGAGAGGCTAGCCTTGCGCAAAAAGGAATTATTATGGTTGGATCATTATTGTCCATTGATGTAATTTCCATTCCAATGATCTATACCTCTTGATTTTTAATGGATTCAAGCCTTTTAACGGCGATGTGAGAAACACATCTTTAGAGAGTGCCACCTATGCGAGTATTGTTGTGGGACACGTATAAAGGATAGAGGTTTATCCTTAATGCATTCATTAACAACACTAAAACAAGAAAATTGTCGCCATGAACTTTACTATGATATTACTATTTGATACACACAAGACTAAAGTACAAGACATAGTTTACTTTATTCTCATGATGATAAAAATGGATAACTTGTGTAGGAGTTCAAACTGGAAGATGGCTTTACTGAGAGTAGTATGTGGAAATCGAAATTCTTTGTTTTTTCTTGTGTTTCAACAGAGAATTCTTTGATGATTTTTGGGATTAAATTGTTTGGGTTGTTTAATACAATTTGATAGTCAATATCAAAGTTGTATTAATGTATCTCAATTCGTAAAATTCGATGTCCCAACCAAATTTGGCAGCTTTTTAATCCATACGACGGACATAGAAAACTATCAGTGTCTACAGGCTGGTTTATTTGCCATCTTTTGTTTTCGGGTTTGCATTTTCAGATGCTCTTTTGAATTCTGAGTTCTTAATTTTCTCCCACGACGTCTAATCGCCCACCACGACTCAAATACTTATTTTAAGCCATGGTCTTAGAGTTACGAGCATCGTATTTTCTCTCTCTCCTTCTCCTTTCTTTGTGTGAGAGTTCCTCTTCCTCCTTTGATCTCAGTTTCATCCACATATATGATTTTCAAGGATTTTTGTGCACATTGCACACGGTATACGAGCTTGTGACCATAATATCTTGGGAGTGGCACATCATCACCTAGTATACCAGTAATGTGGCGGCACCATCTCTTTAACATGAGCTCTAAACCTATGAGTCTCTCTTTTATTTCTAAATTGGGTTGCATTGATTCTTTTATCGTATTTATTTCTGGATTAACCCTAAATAATATGATTCTTTACCCTTGTGCCTCTAAGAGATTTTGCAATATAATTATGCATCTGATTTTTTTGTAATATCACTTGTGTCCCTACCTTCTAGGACCACTAGCACTTGTGCCCCTTTGCAGTCAATTCTCCTTCCAAATTGACGTTACATTAAAGGTAGAGTGTATCCAAACGAAAAGGGAGGAGTACAAGTGTAATCGGAACATAAAGGTAGGCGTATAAGCATATATTTTTATTTCTTTTACCTTCTTCATCTTCTTCCTTCCTCCACGTTTCCCACCTCTACCCCTCCCTTATCCTTATGGTTGTGCACGATTCATTAATTTGATGGGTATGCGACCTGATCCCTATGGATCAACTCTAAACCAATTGATAACCGACAAATCACATTGGATCGGGTACCCAACCCTCTCTAACCTGTGACATATGAAGCTTCGATCTAGTGCTCCATGGGTACACGTGCGTCGACTCATTTTATTGACCCTCTAACCTGGAGGATGACCATAGGTCTATCCAAGGGTGTTCGTTATGGATGCAAACAGGCAAATACATATACATATGTGAATTTTTTTATTAAATAGTTAGTAATTAATTTGTAAGTAAATAAATAGATATCAAAAATTAATATTTAAAAAATAAGCTTAGGAGGAGACCCCGCTCAAATCGACACCTCATGTGCTGACTTGGATGGGACCCATCCGAATCGGCACATGAGGTGTGGATTTGGTATGCCACATCAATATGAATGTAAATGCAAATGTTATATTAATGTACATCCTAAATATCTAAAGGGAAACGGTAGACGAACGTCTGAATGTATATGTACAAATACATCTGCTTGGCAGGTATGGCTTCTTGCATGTTCACGTTCATGGGGCAACCCAAATCGGCACGACAGCCGATTTGGAGGGGTTGTGCCCCATCCAAATCGGCACCTCATCTGCTGATTTGGGCAGGTCTCCTCCAAATCGACATATGATGGATCGACTAATACATATATTTTTTAATATTATTTTTTGATATTTATTTATTTGATTACGATTTGATTATAAATTACTTAATAGAAAAATCATACGAATGTAAGTGTTATCATATCCTTATCTGTTTGGAAATACGAATACGGATGCTGATATTATCAGATATGAAATCTATGTTACAATATCCTTAAAAAAAAGTATACAGATGTAAAATGAATAATAATCGCTTACGAATAATATTGGAATACTATATATATTAGCTTATATACATGTGTATGTATTGGATGTAATACACATGATATACATATACTATATGGATATATCATATCCAATTGCCATATCCACATCATATACTAAATGTGACAGATTGCAAATGGGTATCTAACTAATTGTTTATGTATCCATTTTTGTATCTGTATCCGCATCTGTTTCCGTATTCGTTTCTCGCATCATATATTAAATGTGACCGATTGCAAATGAAAGTAGGGAGTTTTAGTGGCTGTCAGGTCATCTGCCTCCTTTGTCATCTCTGCTAGGCTCCATTTTTTATTCTTTTTTATTGCAATAATACGACTCTACATTTTTCATTCTTTTTTATTAAAATCATCTGACTCCATTTTCGACTGCCTCCATTTTTTGTCATCTGACTCTACAAGCACAGACTAGACATTTCCATCACCTCCACTCAACATTCTCCATCGTCTCCATTTTTTATTCTTATTTACTACAATCATCTGACTCTACAAGCACAGATTGGACATCACATTCTACATGCTCTTTACGCTTAAAGTTATTGGGATTCGCTTCAATGTGGGTTGGGATAAAAGTTTAGTGGCTGTCAGGTCATCTACCTTCTTTCTCATCTTTGTTAGGTCTTTCACAAGTTGGGCCAAACAATCTAAGGTATGGTTCACTGGAGTCACCTCAGAAGTTTCAGCATGCAGACCACGTTGTTGCTGATTGTTTGGGGGTTGAGGCCGAGATTGCTGATGGTGCTGAGGAGGTGGAGGAAGTTGGTACTGCTGATATGGAGGAGGAGGATAGTTCCAAGGTAATGCAACTGTGTACTGGTAGTACGATTCTGGGTTGTGGATGACGGTACTGCAGCTGTGAATATTGCTGATTCCGCCTTCAATGATTTTGGTATTGCTGAGGCTGGTGATACTGAGGTGGAGGTTGAGAGGACTATCCATAACGACCGCCCTGGGTTTGGTGGTAAGTCATGTTGGCTGGTGGCTGGCCCTGCGAGTGTCCGATAGGACGGGCTAGTTGTGCATCATTCTCCATACACCATGGACTTCCTGAATCAATGGTGGTGGTGGGAATGCTGGATCGGAAGGTGGAAGGAAGTCCGGTTGGTAAACCACCATTTGTTGCTGGGCAGGCCCTGATCGGGCACCTGCACGTAGTATACATGCTGGGTGGCCGGTGGTTGCTGACTTTGTTGAGGCTATTGTTGCGGTGATGGCTCGTCCTTCTTCTCAGTAGGAGTCTCTGAAGATGGTGTCGCTGACTGAACATAACTGATGGTGCTCACCAGTAGCTCCAATTGCTTAGTGATTTGATCCAGCTTATCTAAGAGTTATGTTCTCTATTCTATCACAGCGAGCTTCTCGATAATGTCAACCTTCGAGAGATGGCCCCCGATGATACTGAGGTTGGAGCTCTCATCTCTCGCTACCTCATGAGACGCTGCCATGTGTACTTACTTCTGGAGGACCTGCGATTGTCTCTGATATGCACGGGATGAAGAGAGGGTGGCCTCTCCTTTGACCATTTCTTCAAAGATCTTCCAGACCACGTCTTCATCCTTGTTAAAATGAGATCTCTTACAGGCTGGTCTACGAATCTTTGGCTTTCTACATTCAAGCCTTCAAAAAGTGTTGGACCAGACTGGTCCTCGTATCTCATGATGGGGGCATTTTTCCTGCAGGTCCGTGAATATAGGCTTTATGGATAGTTTCGTGGATAGACTGGGAGAAGTTTCTAATCCTGGCTCGCATCTGGTTGAGCCGGCCGAGAGGGTAGAATTTGTGAAAGAAGGCGGACTTCAGTTCCTCCCAAGTCGGCACAACCTTTTCCAAATGATTGACCCAAAAGATAGGAAAATAAATACGAGAAGTAAATCTACGTAAAAAGGGAAGGAAAAGCAGCTCTTATACCCGACCGACGACCAGGGAGCAGGGCGGTCGGCGACGGCCATCGTGGGTGCACCTCCTCCTCCGCGAGCTGCTCCAGACCTCATGGGTTCTCCCTCTATCATAGGGATACACTCTAGACCAAGTTTTAGGGGACATAGGGCTCGGAAAGGTGACCAAAGATTGAAGGGAAGGAAGAGGCCTTTATTTATACACATAGGTAGGCCCCCTTATTGACTGGCTTATTAGTAGAAATACAACTTATGTCCAAGAGATCGAGAGACCCGGCGTGGATCAATGATGGTTGATCTTGATCGTGGCGTGAAGATTGGACGAAATGGATTGATGAAACGCCCATGAAAAGGGAATAAAATGGGGGATTAGATGGGTCTGATGGGCGCTAGAGGCCTAGGGGGAGTTGATCGGGGGTCAACAATCTCTAACCCTGATTGGGCCACACAGACCGCTACAAGACAAAATAGGTCCTATTATTCGAAAAAATATATCTAAAATAGCAATTGACTTTATTAATTTTTCATTATAAAAAATGTTTATTATTTTATGTAGTATTTTAATATAATTTTTGTTTATTTTTTATGTAATTTGTTACAAGTTATTTTTAAGGGCGTATTTATAGGTATATTCATCTATGTTTTGGTTATTTTTATTTTGTTTCGTATATTTTATTTTATTATTTTATTATCTTATTTTATATACTTATAACTCATTTTTAGGTGTATAAATATATTTTTTTATTTTTGATGTTATTTGTATACTTAAATAAATAGGGATATAATTTGTATAGGTATAGTTATTGTATTTTATCTATGTATTTAGCTATATTATTTATTTTTAAGTATTTTCTTTGATTTTATTTTGTATTTATATTTTTAATATACTATAAATAATATTTACAATAGTATAAGAAAATAAAAGAATAAAGAATGAAAGAATACCTTTTACCTTTATTTATTTACATGTATTATCATAGGTATTTTACATATATATTTATATAGGTTTATTTTATTTTGTGTTTTCTTTATGGGTTTATTATATTCTACATATGTACATATATTATAAATAATATTTACAAAATTATAAAAATATAAAATTATAAAAATAATAAAGAATAAATAAAATGAATATTTTGTTCGAGTGTATTGTACAGTAGTAGTCCAAAATCTAACTTTCACATCTTAACTCTAAAAAATATGAAACTACCTTTACTAAATAGATTATTAAAAGTTATATACAATTAAAGATAATTTTGATACATTTTCTATTTTTGTTTGGAAGATATGGGTCTGTGAAGTTGGGATTTTAGAATCTTATTCATAGTAGAAAACGTATACTTGTATTTTTTTATACAAACTCAATTTTATATTTTTATTTACATTATTATCTACAACTTTCATGTACAAAGTTTCTTTATTTGATGAGTAAATAATAAAGAATAAAATAGATCCAAAAAATAATTTATTGAATAAATACAAGAATTTGGTTTTTATTGTATTCTTGGCCCTTATCTCCCCCTACTTTATTTCTTGTCGACCAATTCAATTCTTGACTTAGTCTCGGGGTATAGAGTCATAAAATACCTTTTGTATTTTATTCTTTTTCTTTTCTTTTCTTTATTCTATAATTTCGGCAATAAGAGTAGTATTATTTACACAATGAATGCAATAAATAATGAATGCTATTTTGTACAAATTAAGGTTATCTACTTGCATTAGCTAGGGTTTTTAAGCCCAAAATGACAGAATAAAGGTAATGAAATGGATATTCATCAATGGGTATCAATCTAATTATTTATGTATTTGTTACCATTTCTGTATCTGAAATGATATGAATTGCAAATGGGCATCCAATCTAATTGTTTCGTGTATGTTTCCATTTCGGTAACCGCATTTGTTTCCATATCCGCATTTGTTTTCGTATCCGTTTCAGTTTACATATAGGTATCTGTTTCCATATCCATTTCCAAATCTACATCATATACTAATTGTGATGAATTGCAAATGAGTATCCAACTAATTGTTTCTATATCTGTATTCGCATCCGTTTCTGTATCCCTTTCCTATTGGCAATGTGATGAATTGCAAATGTGTATCCCAGCTAATTGTTTGCGTATCTGTTTCTGTATCCGCATCCGTTTTCCGAAATGATTTTCATTTCCGTATTCGTACATGCCAAACAAATTTGTTTGTCATGTATCTAATTGTTTTTTATCCATGGATACACAGCTAATTCGATATCCATTTCATAAAACCGGTATCTAAATTAAAGGATAACTGATTTGATTGGAGCGGGTCAACCTGTTGATCCGATGTCATAGTTCGGATCGGGTCAAGTACAAGTGGAGCGAATTATCATCCCGCACATACTCCTACTTATCCTCCTCCCCATTCCCAGCCCCCTTCATCCCAACATCCTCCTCGATGCCACCAACCACTCCCTCCGCCCCTCGACCGTTCCTCCTTGCACTCGATCCTTGTCCCCAACCCCTCCTCTTTGTTGTCCCCAACCCCGTAACCCCCCTCCCAGCCTCTCAACCCCTCGACCACCTCCAATCCTTGCCCCCAACTTCCTCCTCCTCACCCCACCCATCCCCCGACCCCAATCCTCACCCCTAGCCTCCTTCTCGTTGCACCCAGTCCCTGATCCCTGCACCTTCCTCCTCGTTGCTCCCTAAGCCCCGCATACAGCCTTCTCTTCACCCCAGCCTTGTCTTCCTCGTTGTTAACCCTAACCATCCCAATTGTTCATGGAGCTTCGAGCATCTCTCATTTTTCATTCCCCTAATGATAAGGGTTGCAAGCTTTGGGAAAGCTCAGATGGAGGCCACACCGCCAACATGATATAGATTAAGAAGATGAGAAAGAGGGGAATAAAGTAATAAGTTTTTACACGTGTGCCCATCTTAGAGGCATAACTGTTAGTGGCCAAGAAGGTAGGGATACACGTGATATTGTAAAAATGATAGGGGCATAACTGTAATTTAGAATCTTCAAGGGGCATAAGTTAAAACCCTTTTTCCCCAACCACATTTGGTTCGTAAACAATGGTTTGGTTCATCGCATTAACGATCAAACTAATGAAAGCACATAGGTGTTAACGGTGCAAGAAGATAGGCGCACAAGTGATATTGCAAGAAAGGTATGGGCATAAATACAATTGCTGGATTTTGGAGGGGCACAAGTAGAAAAATCCTAAGCATTAATACGATACGATTGCTATTTATATGTACGATTTTCATATCGTGGATAAATATGTCGATATATATATATATATATATATATATATATATATATATGTTATCTGAAAAATGATTCTTATTTCTACAATGTTACATGTATGTGCGAATTTTTAACAATATCCTAACATGCAATACCAAAATTTAGAAGCTCTTTAAAGCCTCTAACCAGAGAGGAGAGGAAAATAAGGATGGAATATAGATGTTTAATGGTATACCATAAACCCCAGTTGACATTGGATAGATTTTTACCTTTTCGAGTAATATAACCCCTCTTCGAATGCCGCACATTCTCGAGTGATTTTAATCTTTGGATTTTTACCCGGCAGACCCTATAAACTTTTTAAATTACCTCTACGACCTTTTGCACAACGTAATTACCCCATCGACCCTAAAAATTACCCGAAGAACCCCACAAGCTTCAAAAAGATTACCCGGAGGGTTCATGGGGTAAGATTTGGCAAGTTTACGGGGTTGAGGGAGGAATTATGTTGTTTCAAAGGTCGTAGAGGTAATTGACAAAGTTTATAGAGTCTGCCGGGTAAAAATCCCTTTAACCTTAGCCTTTCCATCTCCTTTCAGAGGAAACGAGAACATCACATTCTACTGTATTCTCTCCACACAAGATGAAAACATAATAACTTATTTTTTCTTCCTTTGCCTTCTCCTTCACTCCAATAGCAGTACACATGTACCATCATCGATTGAGGACTCGGAAATCCAAATATATTGAGATCTTTGTCAAAATATTCACTCCAATAGCAGTACACATGTACCATCATCGATTAAGGACTCGGAAATCCAAATATATTGAGATCTTTGTCAAAATATTCATCTGTATGATTCTCTTTATCTTGTTTCCTTCGTGCATATTCATGATTTGCGGACGGGTGACTATTCACTATATTAATATCCATATCAAAAACCATTCTAATATTGCCGGGCAGCTGGAATATTTCAGTTGGTTAGAGCGTGTGGCTGTTAACCACAAGGTCGGAGGTTCAAGCCCTCCTTCTAGCGTTCTTTTAATTTTTTATTATTTGCCTTTTTTTTTGCATAAATATCCTCAAACTTACGTTCGATTCAGATATTGTTACCATCCAGTAATTACGAGAAACATAAAATCGTATATGGTATTCGTAATTTTTAACATATTATTTGCTTATGTATCCTTAAATTTTAGCTCATTCTTAATTTATATAATATATCCTTAAACTTAAGTTCGATTCTGATATCAAAACAATCAAGTAAGACGAGAAATATAAAATTATATATGATCTATGGACCTTATTCTTTTCAAGACCTTTAGCCCGGACCGATTCGAAAAAGTATGGCCTCAGTTAAGGTTATATGCCCATTTTTCTTTGGGCCTCGGCAGCTTGTCGCACTTCCGACCCGACTCGTGTTGCACCCATTCTCAAAACGATACGACGTGATTTGGCCTTCCTTCCATTCTCGGACTTCCTTCCATTAGGCCTTTCTCGATAAACAAATTTGTAGCAACCATTCCGAATGGATGGAGCTACTACCTCAACTCTATCCCGCTTGGGCGGATATGGATCTTATGGAAGGAAGATGCATGAACATGCGTCCCGGTAATGACTAAGGAGTAAATTGTTACCCTTGAATGTGAGAATAAAGGGGCCCTACGCCTACAACTCTCCGTGGTACACGGATTCAACGACCCCACCTGAAGGATTGTTTTGTGGCCCGGCATAGAAGACATTGCCCGCACCTCTACCTTGCCATGGCTATTCATGGGGGCCTTTAATACCGTCAGATTTGCTTCAGAGAAGGTCGGGGGAAACACACCTCTAACTCGGACAACTGAGGATTTTAGCAGTTGTATTGATAGGGCATGGCTCATTGAATTGCATACTACGGGAAATCCACTCTCTTGGTCAAACTTCTCTATGGGACATACAAGGATATCTGCTAGATTGGATCGGGCACTTTGCAACACGGAGTGGCTTGAGCTCTTTCCCCTGTCAAAGCTCTCCTACTCCCCCTTGGCAATGACCGACCACCTTCTCCTGACGGTCTAGATGATGAGAGGTATTCATCGAACAAAACTTTTTCGATTCCTAAACTATTGGTGTGGTAAGGATGGCTACATGGAATTGATTGAAAATGCTTGGGCAGAAAATGTAAGGGGGAACCCCCTAGTTGTTCTGGCAATGCAGCTTAAGAAAGCTAAAACGACCCTCAAAGCATGGGCGAGAAGAGCTGCGGATACTGACTCGGACCCCAAGGTTGGTAACTTCTTTCTGGAAGCTATAACACTTGCTTTGGGAGAATCACCACTGACCCTTTCTTGGCAAAGCTAGAGGCAAATGTCAAACAACACATCAACTTACTAGAGGATGAAAAAGAAGACTCTTGGAGACGATTGAGCAGGGTCTCTTGGTTGAAGATAGGAGATAAATCAACGAAATTCTTCTACATGGCTACAAAAATTAGGGAATCACGGAATCATATCCCCTACTTACTTGCTCCAGATGGATCCTGTATTGACAACCCCATGCATATTGCCACCCGGGTGGTTGGGTTCTTCGAGGCCTTACTCTCTCCTCCCCCATGCCTGGGAGGATGCCCCGATTCCCAAGAAAATCCTCTCCTCTGCGGCCAAAGAATGGATGGAAATACCTTTCAATGAAGATGAAATATGACGTGCCTGTTAGGCCATTCATGCTTCTTAATCTCCCGGTCCCGATAGGTTCAACTCAAAATTCTTCAAGGTGCATTGGAACATTATCAAAGGCGATTTGTTGGCTGCAATGACGTTCTTTCACGCCGGTGGCAGTATGGTCAAACAAGTCAAACATACCTTCCTCGCTCTGGTCCTGAAAGAGAAATCCCCATCTTCCTTAAGCAACTTTAGACATATCTCTTGTTGCAACATCATTTACAAAATTTTCTCCAAGTTGCTCGCCAACAGGTTGCGGAGATCTTGTCGCATCTCATTTCCCTAAACCAGATGGCCTTTATCAAGGGCAGGAGGATTGGGTACTGCATCCGACTTTCCCAGGAGTTGGTGCGTGGTTTTGACCGTAATACTGGGCCCAAGCGTGCTTGTATAAAGATTGACTTATCAAAGGTCTTTCATTCTGTGAACAACCACTTCATTCTTTACTGCCATTCTGCCATGGGTTTTGGTAATACATGGACAAACTAGATCCACACATGCATATCTATAGACTCATACTCTCTTGGTAAATGGGGTACTCTTCGGCATGTTCAGCGGTTGTAGAGGCCTCCGGTAGGGTGACCCCTTGAGTCCTCTCCTCTTCACTATCACTATAGAAGCACTCACTGGAATGGTTGACCTAGAGGTGGGAAGGAGGATGCTCCAACCTTTGGGAAGGGGCTCCAAGGTGGTGCCAACACATCTCATCTATGCAGTTGATCTGTTATTCTTTTGTCGCTGCTCTCTTAAGTCACTAAGAACCATCCAAAGGATTTTGGATAATTTTCATGACGTCTCGTGCCTAAGGATGAACACGAGGAAGAGTCTCCTATTCTGTTCCAAAAAAGCACAGGGGGAGTTTGCCTTCAACTTGGCTGCTGGACTTTTGGGGCAAACCCTGCCCACGACCTATCTTGGTCTACCACTGGCCCACTCGCATGGGGGTAGCAAAGCCGTCTGCCCTTAGAGGACAAAATCAAGGAACAATTAGTGGCTGAAAATCTAAGATCCTATTGGACGCATACAACTACTGAATTCTGTGATTAACGACATTCTGCTATACTAGGTTGATGGCACCGTTATTCCAAACGCTGCCATTAGGCGCATTTCGTCTATGTGCGCGAACTTTCTATGGGGCTACAAGTGACATGAAATTGCATGGGAAATGGTATGCCTTCCCAAAGCGGAAGGGGGAATGGGGATACGTTCACTTGAGGATCTTACTAAGGCGGCGACCCTTGCCTGGATTTGAAGGCTACTCACTTCTGACCAATCCCTCTGGGCTTCCTTCATGAGGAGCAAGTATCTCCAACTATCTAACTTCTGGGACACCCAAATGGAGACAGATGCTTCTCCCATATGGAGGCGGATACTGCGCCTTCGGAGTCAAATGCAAATAGGTATTGGTGGGACAAATCCGTCGTTCTCTTGGACTCATGCGCCTGGGGGCTTCTCCTTCCGCTCTGCCTTTCATCAGGTCAGACATAATGCCCCAGTGGTGACCTGGTGGCATGATGTCTGGTGTAGCAAAGTGACCCCCAAGCATGCATGTTGCCTTTATAGAGTTGTTCGCGGCAAGCTCCCTACTCGGGATCGTTTGATAAGATGGGACGTAACCCATACCGGTGGTTGCATCCTATGTGATGGCCCAATGGAGTCTATCGATCACATTTTCTGGGAATGCCTTTATGCCTCAAAGGTCTGGACTGGGGTATGCATTTCGATCCAGCTCCCCTGTATGCCGATAGAACTGCATCTGTCAGACTCGCTTCAATGGGCACAGTCTCTACAGAGGAACAACTCTGCATCTGGATCGAAATTGAGGGTCGCACTTGTCACAACTGTTCGGAACCTATGGATGGAGAGAAACCGAAGATGGAAGAGCTCTACTGCCATTTCCGCTAATCGCAACATCAGTCTCATATCTTGGGATGTTGCGGCACTGGCTACCTAAGCTTTTGGTGGAAACTCGTTATTGCTGGTTCTTTCTTTTTGGTGAATTCCTGTACATTCACAAGGCTATTCTGCTTGCCTTGTGACCATATTCGAAATTGTCTGTAACGACATATGGCCCCCTTCTTATTTTTTGTGCAAATACAAGAGAATTACTTTTACCTTAAAAAAATGGTACGACGTAACTTTTAGCAATATCACAAATTATATCTGTACTCTGTATGTATTCTTGTATAGACATACCTTTTTATTTTTTTTAAATTTCCATTTTTTGGGGAAAATTGCAAGCTATACACACTTTTTAGGACCTAAATTAGACTATATAAACGTCTCATTACTTGCTTGCGTTCTTTTAACTTTATTCCTTTAAGATTTATTCAATTTTTAATTAATTATTAAATATGAGAGTTTTATTTTTCATGTCCCTTAATCTCCTTCTGACGAGATAATTCGTTCTTAATTTTGTGAGATTTGTACACCACGAACCCTACAAACTTTGCCAATTGCACGGTAGTCCATGTATACTTTATATTTATTCCACAACTTCCTATCTCGTACCACAACCCTTGCCTTTAATCTAACTCTTATTGAGTTAACTTCCTTGTATTAAACTTCAATTAATTAAACCCAACGAAATATCCAACTGTGGAGTCCCCCTCTCCGTTGGTTGTTAACTCCATCCCAAGCCATCCGGCCAACGGGATACAATCATACACGCCAACCCATCGTAGCACCTCCCCCGATCCTTTATAGGTACTCCCCCACCCCGAGGCAGTCTAGGCGTCCAGATCTCGGCATAATATTCCAAGAGCTCCTCGGACGAGGAGGAAGAGCTCAAGGAGGAGGAAGAGAAGCTTCTCCATCAACGGTGATTGCACACGGCAACATTGCTCCAGAAGTCCACCCAATGTGGGGCGCACGAGCAAAAATTGAGTCTGCAGTGGGGAGTGGAACTCAATCAGGCGAGGAAGCTGGCGAGTGGAGGGTGACGGAGGAGGAGGGGAAGGGTGCAGATGGAGCATTTAGATAGGGAAGCCGGGGGGTGAAGGGATGCTGAGTGCGAGGAGGTGTTGGTGGTGGGGATCCCGTAGGAGATTGGTCCATGTTGCTCTCGTAGGTGGAGGATTCCCCGGCGGAGCGGTTTGAGGGGTGGAGATGGATCATCTAATGTAGCCATTGCTGCAACAGACTATGCACTAGTGGGTGGAGCCGTTCGATCTTGATCGAGTGGTTCGTACAAAATCGTACGATACGGACCCGCAAAGAGTGTGATTTCGTGGAACCGTTCGATCAAGATTGAGCGGCTCCAGTCACCACTGTAGAGCCTGCTGCAGCAACGGCTACAACAAAAGATCCATTCTCTTTGAGGGGTGGCATTGCTGTCGCTGTTTGTAACGGAATGGATCGCGTCGACCGACGGAAGCATGCGATAGTTGATCGCGCGACCCGAACGTTACTCACAAATGAATGAATGGCATACCATGAGCAGATATAAATATCAATTCCATATAAAGTCCATTCAAACTAGAGTTCCACTATTACAACTCTAAACTGGGAAATAAAAATAGGCTATTCTGAAAATAAAAAAATAGCATCTCGATAGTTCCCGTGAGCATACAGATATCCATTAGATCTTCACAAGATAAATCGTACCACGTCAGAAATCTCAATGAGCCCGTAGCACGATCCAGAAAATACAATCAACCCTGTTCTTCACCTGAAATTGACAAACATAATTTGGATGAGCCTAATGCCCAGTATGTATCGGAGTCCAAGCATCGGTATTCTAACGGTTCTTATCCCATTATAAATCATGTATTTGGATTTTCATATATACACATCATTCTGTGCCTAGCTATTTCCCATGCATGTCTAAGCTCGATCCCTATCATGTGTAGTTTAGCTTCTTTCATAAACATGGATATGCATGTAAAGTAGGTAAATTACATAAATGGGTATGATAGCCATTTATTTCTACTTGTGAGCATATTTCATAAAATACCAAGCAATTTACATACTTATAAAACATATAAATCACTTTACATATTAGCCCCCATGACTTTAATGCTTTAACTTTCTTAAACCAATTCTAGCATATCATGTGATGGTGTATTCTCTTATTAAATCATTCCTTACATTTTTCATGATGGTTTTCTTTTATAAACCATTTTCTTGTATAATAGTTATTTACGTATCTTTTTATACGTTTTCAACCGCTGGCACTTGCGGTCCATGGCATGACATAACAGTGTAGATACAACTGTAGAGGACTTAGCTTTTGCCTCCATGGTTCCTTGCAACCATACGCCGCTTGCGGCGTTACCCCTTGCGGCTAATACGACCCCTTGCGATCGTACATGTGACTCCTATGAGTCTGTGCCTTAATCTTGTTTAATTTTTTTATGGACTTGTTCATCATTGCTATGATAATAGATTACTAATCATATATAGGTACCCATATTATCATCATTTTCAATTACGCACATACTAACTTGTTGGTTAACAGAAAGTATGGTAATAACAAATTATACTCGACATAAGCGACATAATGAATATGTTTGTTATACCCATCTGCTTAATTTTAAAAATGTTATGGACTCATTGAATATGCATAATGATCTTCCTTGACGTTGTACAATTAATTAATAATAACTTGTGTTGCAAATGTGATACTCAAACATTATGCAAGAATACTATGCTAATTACTAATGGACAATCAACAAGTTATGGGATATTAGCCAGTGATTAATGGGTGTTGATTTGTCATTATAACGTTTTACGGGACCACAGAATAATAGGTGTAGTTATTTAAATTGACTAAGAAAGGATCGACATAAACATGTGGTGTCTACATTATCTCGAGTGTTGTCTGTTAATTTTTTTCTTTCAAAATCTATCTAAATGAAAAGATGGAATATGTCAACTATGGTTACAAGTTAAAGCTTTAAGTCCTACTTGTAAATTAATATATCATGTTACATAATAATAACATCGGCAATGCTATTTAGGTCAACAGATTATCTTGCATGTCAGGGCATATACTAAATAAAAACATGCATCGGCATCTTTTCCATTCCCAACAACATTCTGAGTACTTTAAAATTATGCTTAAGTAGATGAGGGAAGAATAACAAATGAGAAATTATATGCAACCTCTGTTCTTGTAGGAACGTTATTTAAAAAAAAAAACTTCTCATGACACTTAAGATATATCTACAAACTTCTCCATAAAATACGAGTTGTTGTCATACCACATTTAGTGTATATCTGAAATTGCCATCGGTTAACATAGTTTTTATCGTTATTAATACAAATCTACACCGATCCATACAATTATAGTTCGTAGTCTGAAGACTTTCGTCGATATGAAAAAAAATCCTAAACCGATACAAGAAGAGATCTATCTTGACGTAATCAATATTTATACGAAAACCTAGACCGATACATACATTTAGAAATCGAAATCCTAAAGCCTGTACATATTTTTAAAGATCGATATCCTAAGCCGATACATACCTCGATCCAAAGCTTATCTCTACCCGACGCGGTCGTTGCGCCTCCTTTTGGTCATGGATCCATGTTCTCCTCTTCTTCGGATTCCACACCACCTTCCCCTACGACGAAGAGGGACGCCGGTAAGATAACCCTTCCTCTCTCTCTCTCTAACTCTCTCTCTCTCAAAAAAAAAACAATGAAGGTGACGTGAGGGTAGGGGGAACCCTTGGGCCCCGTTTGGTTGGGGGGTTATCCCCCACTTTGGGTGGGTAACCCCCCAAAACCCCAACTTTTAACCCACTAATGGGGCCCACTCCCTTCCCATCAAAAAAATTATATATTATACCATCATATCATCTAAAAATCATAAAATACTATCATATTCCAAACTATTCCAAACTTCAATACAATCACATCACAACAACCACCCACTTTTTCAAATTTCAATACAATCATATAATAATAACTACTAACTTTTTCAAATTCCAATACAATCACATCACACAAACCCTCTCAACCCTTAACCCACCAACCAAATACACAAACACAAAACCGGGTTATCCACCCCTGGATAACCCACCAACCCAACGCACCCTTGGAGTTTTTAAGTTAATAATGAGAGTATTTAACATATTAATTAAATGCATTTAATCCAAGATAATATTTTTGAAAATTTATTTCAAAAGACGAGGCCGTTACACTGTTGCAGCTGGAAATGGATTGGTGGCGACACTTGCAGGAAAGGAGAGGGAGGGGGTGCTGAAGCCAGAGGAGTTGCAGTAATCGATATTTTTTTGTGAGAGAGATTGTTTTGGAGGAAAGAAGAGGTCAAAGGAGGGGGTGGTTTTTGTAAATTTGATTGATATCAAAGGTACATGAGGTGTTTTTTTTTCTGACAGATTCCGTTAAAATTAATGACGAATGAGTGAAATATGATCATATATCGGTGTAGGAGTTAATACGTTTACATGGGTTATGGAGTAAATATGAAATATACATGGGTTTGTTGCATATTTGGCAAATTTGAAGGGGTAAAAATCTCTGAATATTTTTTATATATATTTTCATTATTTTTTCAGCTCTTCGACATTTTTTATTTTTAGTTTCTTAGTTAATTTGAAAATTAATTATGAAATTTCAAAACTGAGGGCAACTGTTTTCCAAATCATGTTGATAGTTTAATTTTTATTATTAGAATATTCCATATTTAGTTGCAAATCTATAATATCTCTCTTCGACATTTATTTTAATAATTTAACCTATTTTTTCTTTTCTCTTCGATTTTATATTGATTTCAATATTATTTACTTAATATTCATACTTTAATTCACTTTTCACGAATTTCCTTTCATGAAATTCTTATTTTTTAATTAAAAAGTAAGAAATATAAATAATAAATAATAGATTCAACCAAACTCTCTCTTCACTTGTCCTCGTGGCTAGGTATTTTCAAATATATTCAAAATTATCTATTTTTCCTTTTTTAAAGTTAGATTAATTAAAGTCTTCTTGGAGCACCATGATAAAATTTACCATTTGTCATTTTCAACGTAATGTACTTGGAGAGGTCTAGTTGCACCGTCTCTAAAATTGGCCAATTTTTTAGAGAAAAATTCGCACAGGCCGTCTTCTTGGAATCATATTCGCCTCATACGACGAAGTTTCTTTTTTTATTAAGTATCGTTAGGGAATCTCCTTTTGAAAAAGCAACTTTCACATTAGAAAAATCCGCCTTCTGAAGAGGCGGCTCTAGAGTAGCCACTCTTTCAAAAGGCAGCTTTTGTTCAAAAAGAAACATAACTCAGAACCCTCGCCCCTCCCCCGCCCGCACCTCCCTCCTTCTGCAGCCTCTGTTTTCCATCGTACCCCACTCGACTCCCATCTCCCTCGTCCTCTTCGTCGCCTACGGACGTCGCTGCCATCGCCTCCTCCACAGGACACATCCTCCTCCGTCCACACCTCCTCTACCTAGGCCATTCTCACCCATCGACGTGTCGTTCATCAATGACCTAAGGTGAGTTTTTGCATCTCTTATCCCATTGCATTTGATTAGTTTGTGGTTGTTTTATATGATTTTGCAGCTCTTTATCCATAGTAGCCACCCTAGTTTGTGGTTGGACATGATGCGTTTGTCTCTCAATAGGATGTTCATGGATATTTTGTGCTTTTGTCACTTCGGAGGGAGGACTCTAAATTCCGATAAGGACAAAAATTATCAAGGGGATCGTATGAAACCGTTGAAGTTAGTTCTGAACATGAAGTTTGACGTCTTGGTTGAGAAGATTATGCCGTTATTCTGGCTCGAACCTACACAGTGTAGTGAATTAAAATTGTTTCACAAACTGGAGGGGAACGGTAATAGTTATTTGGCGAATGTAGAGTACAATAATGACATACAAGATGTTGAGTATGTAGGAATGATGGGTTTATCATACCGTCCAATTTGTATGTAACCCATCAAGAGGAGTCATCATCGAATGTCACCCGAGCCTGTACACCTTTAACTCGAGCTCATGTTGTTGCTACCTTTGATATGAACAACACAATTACTTGGGAAATTGATCGGGTGACCACTGCTGAAGACTTAGATTTGAATGACATGGAAGATGAAATGGAGAATGATGAGGAATCTGAGACACACATTGTGTCTGATATAGCATTCTACAATGTCCGCGGTGGTGATGGCTATATAAGAAATGACAAGGATGCCTTCAATGTCAGAGAGGGATTTAGTTTTGTAGAGGAGCTAAGGAACATGATTACATTTAAGTCAAAGGCTGACTTGGTCTACTTTGTAAATATGTTTCACATCAAGCAACATTACAATTTTCATGTGCACGAGTCAGATAGGTCGATTTGAGTTGTCTGCTCCAACGAGAAAGAGAGAGGTTGTAAGTAGCGTTTGCGAGGTCACAGACGACCACTAGACGGGTGACGAACCCCGAAAATACCTCGTTAACTTGTAAAATAAACATTTGATTTCGTCCCTTGCAGGCGTGCAAATAAGGATTGATCAAAAATCACTATTTTAATTAATGTGTCAATTAAAGCGAGCAGTCAACTTTTTACTTGGTAAGTCCAATGTTGAACTCAGGGAGACAACTGTCTCCTTAGGTTGATTTAAAGTCGGTCTCGAGGTTAGGTTTTCAAAGAAGTATTTTTATATTTTCTTTTATGAAAATAATAAATGGAATGTAATTATGGTAAAGTTCAGGGGCTAAATTACAAATTCCAATCAAATGAAATCCAAAAATCCTCAAACTTAGCCAAAATGTGAATATGATGAAATTAGGTTAGTATATTTTTTTGGGATTTTTGGATACAATATGAATATTTTATGATTAAATGAATGCAGATAATGAAATTTTTAATAGTTAATTATATAAATTTTAAAATTTACTTATTTTCAGAAAATAAATTTATCTAAGAATATCACTAAGTAATATATCTCAGAAAAATCCTAAACTCTAAAAATATTGAATTTAATATCTATTAAAAAATAATTAGTGAAATAGACAAAATGATTTACATAAAGTAAAATATGCATGCACATGCAATTCTTTTTAGGCACAATGTGATTAACAATCAATTCTACGATCCTTGGATTTTTGATAATTTTTGGAGCAATGATCAATTAACTATGAATTTCTAAGCAATGATTGGGCAAAATATACAAATTCCCACAAAAATAATAATTTTTAATTAACCACAGATAATAACAATAGAACAAGTATGCCACAGTGCAGAGAATTAAGTGTAGAACAAAATGACAAAATACTATCTTTTAAATACTGAAATAATGTAATAAGGATGTTTAAAATTACATATAAATTCAGGGATATAAATGCAATATCAACAACTGAAACAAAAATGCAGAACATTGACTAAGTTGTAATTACCTACACCACAGGGGGCTTGCCACAAAATTTCCTAGAAGGCACGTACGAAGCACGTACCCCCAGGGCGGCCGGACCTAGGTGAGAATATATGAATATGCAGGGCCTTTGATGCAATTCTCCCCAAAAACACGTGCTATGCATGTGCACTGGATCACCAGAGATTGATGAGCAAATTGGGACACTATTGGGGGCTTCAGTGCAATTAGCACTCCCACGCGCGTGCCTTGCACGTGGCTGGGGCTTTGGTCTTTGAACTCCCTGTGGGTGAATGCGAAGGCAGAGTGATTGAGTCGAGGTCGGGGAGCGTCGATGGAGAAGTCTTTGTCTGGAGGAGCCGAGCTGATGGGCGGAGCAGGTTGACCACCGGTCGGCTGGCGGAGCTGTGGGCGGAGATGCTTGCAGATGATGGTGACGGAGAGGCATGCAGCAGGCGCAAGGCGATGGACGATGAGGCTCTGAGCTACGACTCCTATGGATCTATGGCGTGCGGGCCGAGGCAACTTGGAGGCGGGTCGATGGTGCTAGCTCCTACTCGCGGTGCGGCGATAGGAGGGTGGTGGCTGTGGAGGTGACTTGCAGGCTGGGAGTCGACAGCCCGTTATCGGAGGTTGGCTTGTTGATGGGGCTCCAGGGGGTTGCTGGAGTGTGAGCTGCTTACGGGTTGCACGCGAGCGGTGGAGAGTGATGATGGTTGAAGGCTGTTGGCAGAGTGGATGAAGATGGTTGAAGGTTGACGAAGCTCCGTGAGGGTGCCGTGTTGGAGCGAGTAGCAGAGAGGTGAATGCGATGGAAACAGGGGATTTGGGTTGAAAGAGGTGAAGAAGAAAATGGGTGATCGCCTGGAGGTAGAAGGATAGAGGTGCTCTTTCGTGGTGATCGCCTCGACTGCACGGCAGAGGAGGAGGCTAGGATGATCTCGCCTTGGAAGAGGGCGCTCGCTGGTGGACGTGGGTCCATCACCACCCACGATGCGGCTCCTCCTGCAACTGGATATGGTGGATACTGTGATCGAGGAGGTCGACGGGTTTATATAGGGATGACAGCAGGTGATGGCCGTCGGCAGGAGTGGGAAGAATAGAGAGCAGGGATTGCGAGGATTTGGCGATTGTTGCACAGGTGGGTAGAGACGGAGATTGCGAAATGGGCGACCAAGGAAGGAAGGTGGCTCACGGGTTGACTGGGAAAGGAGAAGAAATAATGGGAAATTAATTTTTTATTTTTTTAAAATAATTTAAATTTATTTTTAAAAAATAAACGAAAAAATAAATACCAAAATCGAGTGACACGTGGCGACTCCAGGAGTTGCTACGTGTCAACTCTAGAAAATTCAAGAATAAAAAGAAAAGAATAATAAAAATGAAATAGCAAAAAACCTCGGATCAAAAAGTTTTCCTTATGAAACTACTTGTCTTGATGAGTGACGAACCGCGGTCTACCATTGTTAATGTTTCTAATTTGACTATTTCGTTGCAGTTGGATAAATCCGCGTCGATCAAAAATTACAGCACAAATCTATTAATCGTCTAATGAAATTAAGCATGGTTTTATGTTTTTTTAGCCTGGGCAAGCCCCAGGGTCGACTCAAGGAGGCAAAGGAACAACTCGGGATCAAGTTAGAGGGATTAGATTGTGGTTTTCCAAAGAGTTTTTTTGGTATTTTTTATGCAATAAAAATACCAATGCACAAATGCAGATTGGATCAAGTTAACACGAAAATAACCGACTTAGCCAAAATTAATTTGAATGTGAATATAATCCAAAATGGCCAAGTTATATTTTCCTGTAAACCTAATCCAATAATTAATGCAAAATGGATTGTTTTGGAATTTTTGGATTTAAAATGCACAAATGAAAAATGCAAACTTTTTTGAGGTTTTCATGAAATTTTTTATGCAAATGACATGCAAAAATTATGAAAAAATTACTGGAAGTTAAATATGATAAAATTAAGCTACACTATTTTTTTTAGAATATTCTGACACTTTTTGATTTATGTATGATTTTTTTACTGAAAACATAGCGATTAAGAGTATTTAATTTCTAATAAATCCATGAAATCAAATTATCCAGAGAATGAATTATCTCAAATAGATATTTTAATAAGGAATACAGGAGAGTTGAAATTTATCAAAAATATTATTCGTGGAATTAATTAAAAATCATTTACAGAAATCACCCTAGAAATTTTTTTATGCACAAGACAACTCCGAATTGGACGAAATTTGGACTGTAATTAAAGCAAACTTAGAAGCATCATCTACAATTTTTTCACAATTTTTAGAGGAATAAATGACTACATGCGAATTTTAGAGCATAATTGGGCAAAATATCACTGATTTTCAATCCCTGATTTTTAATAAATAATCTAATGTTAAAAAAAATGCAAATAAATAGCCACAATGTCCAGAATCAATTCATCAACAACATGCTATTTTTGTATTAAAAATTGATACGAAATGTTTGTCCAAATAATCATGCAAAGTTAGGGGTATCAAATGCAATACAGAATTGAAGTAAACTAACTAAAAATATGCACAAGGGCACTTTTGTAGTTTTAAAAACTTAAAAAGAATCAAATGCAATTTTCACATGATAAAATAAAAGAATGGACCTTCCTTTGCTCGCTAGGGCACAATGCACGGGCGGCGGCTAGGGCGTGAGGGGCGGCTTGGCGCGCGGCGGCGCACAGTGGGAGGACAAGGCGGCTGGGGCGGCCAACGTGGGCGGAGATGAGGACGACGGGCGGAGGAGGTGGCCGCTGGGAAGCGGCGGAGGGGACAGGTGGGGCGACGCGGGATGGAGCGACGCGTCACGTGAGGTCGGAGGGGCGGCTGGAGCGTGAACGACAAGGCAGAGCGGGGTGCTGGCGGCCTGGAGTGGAGGAGGCAGGGGCGCCTGTCGAGCGGGGGAGGCGGCCACGCGCCGCGGTGTGGAGCGGCACCGCACGAGGAGAAGGGTGAGGGCGGCGCGAGAAGCGGCGTGGACGACTCGCGGCGATTGTGCGGAGTAGGGGCGGAGGAGCTGAGGATCTCGGCGGTGGCGTTGGGGTCGGCGACGAGCTGGTAGGTGGACGGGCAGAGGAGTGCGCCGTAGGCGGCGCGTGCGACACCTGGCGGAGGCGCGGTGGCGGAGGAGGCAAGCGCCCATGCGCGGGGGTTGCTGGGGTGGCCTGGCGGCGCGGGGCGTGCAACTGCAAGAGGTGGGGTGGCGGAGACAGGCGGCTGCCGTTGGGCAGCCTCCTGCTGCTGGCGGAGGGGTGGTTGCAGCGACAGGGACCTGTTTTTTTTTAAATTTCTTTTTGTATTTTATTTTTTTTGTTTTTGTAAACAAGGAATACAATAGAGATAATGAATGAATAATAATGGTTGTGATGGTGATTGTGGTGTTGATGATTGTGATTTTTTTGGGTGATGAACAATAAAAAAATTGTTAGATAAAAAAATGACAAGATGGAGTTGAGGGAATAACTTACATGTGATTCGTCGAAAGTGAGCCACGGTGTGCGGCTTTCGTCGTGTCCTCGATTCGATTCGACGAAAAATCGAAGAAGCTTAGCTGTGATCTTAAGGGATGCACAACGACACGAGGATGAGTCCTCGTGGATCTCGCCTTTGAAACCGTCGTCGCTCGACCGAGAGATGTTGAAGCTGTCACCGACAACACTCGGGGGCTGGTGGTCTCTCCCTCTCAATTGAAGAAATGGCGGATGATTGAAAATGATGGAGGGAATGAGAATATAAAGAGGAGGAGGGAGTTGGAAAAGAGATGGAGAAAGTGGAGAAAATGGTGGAGGAAGTGGAGAAGATGTGGCTTGGTGTAGGGAATAAGAAAGGAGAGAAGAGGTAAAAGGGAGATTAAATAAATAAAATAATAAAATAAAATAGTAGGCTACTTAAAATAATTAAAATAGTAATAAAATAATAATAATAATAATAAATTTGAAAATAATAAAATAAATCCGAAAATAAATAAAAAGGGGTGACATGTGGCGTCTCCAGGAGCAGCCACATGTCGCTACTAGAAAATACAAAACTTAAATGTAAAGAAAATCAAAAAGAAATAACAAAAGGGATTAAATCAAAAAGTGGTTAACACAAAAGTTGCTTGTCTCGACGAGATCTAAAACTTTCCTGAAGGGCCGAAAAACAAAGGAAACCATATGTAAAAAATGTATTTTTGGGTGGTACCTTATAAATATAAAATACCACATTTTTCCTTTTTGTAATTTTTTTGTCATTTTTCAATAAGAGAAAAATCAAAATAAAAATAGAGAAAATATGAGAAGGATATTTACAACTTAATCTATTTTTTTGGATTTTTAATAATAAACAAAATAAGAAGATAAAATACAGCGATAAAACGGTCAATATGTACAATATACGAAAGGGGCCTAAAACCCAAGTTTTGCATACGAGCTCTGATTTTAATGAAATTGGTCTTGTTTCGAAGGTATTTGAATTTATATTACTTTAAAAGTGAGTAGACCTAATTCAAAGGCTGTATGAGAGAGATATGCATATTTTAAGGTTCCTGGTTTCAAACTTGGGTTGGGGTTTTATTGGTCAATTTTACAAGTTAGTATTTTTGTTGATATTTTCTTTAATTAATGTTAGTAATATATACACTATAGAGTTGGTTTTATTAGATTTAGAGTTAGTATAAAATATATACAAATAAGGTATTTTATCTAATATACATGTGAATATTTACAAGTGAAATTGGCTTCTTATTTTATGCAAATATGAATGCTAAAATACAGATATTATGCTTGCATGCATGACTGCTAATTATGCAATAGAAGTGGAAATATGCATCTAATTACTCGGGAACAAAGGTCTATATTCAACTTTTAGAGTCATGAATCACAGATTCATCACCCCCCTATACTTAAACCTTGCTCGTCCCCGAGCAACTAAAATGCAAGAGTGAAATGAGATTGGGTTGCATACCAAGGTCATGAATAAAAGTTGAAAATGGAGCTTGACTCGACCTTTGGATTAATTGTGTGGCGGAACCTTATTGGGATCTGAAGTTAAGACCTAACAGACTTCACGTTCCACAAGTCTTCTATTCAAGACGCCTCAACAGTCAGGTCAGAACAAATCCTCAAACGCAAATTTCTGATGACTATGATTCTTACTTGTACTGTGTAAGTGTAAAATAGCTATCCACATCAGAAATGGCTAAGAAGCAGCCTCCTCTAACAAGGTAACTCAAATAACCCGGTCCAGTAACTCTTTCCTCGAGGAGCGGGGTATTCCCTTCTAAGTTCAAGTGCAACCAACTCAAGAGGAGGGGGTAGAGAAAAGAATGGACGATAGCCAGTGTAGCTACCTATCCCAGGATGCCTGACCAGTGTAGCCAAGTCATCCAGCTGCATTTCTTTGCTAATATACATACTCCGACATCGAAATGATCAAGGCAATCCTCAAAGGTCGTGTCCGACTCAATGATAGCTTCTAATCGTGAGTCCTCCTTAGAAGTTATCATGGTGGTGGTGCAAGCAGTTGATGAAGTAGAGGTGTGGGGAGTCTCTGATCCAACGGTCGTCCGGACAATCGGTCTCTCAGGTGTAGTAGAGAGGTGGGACTCATCTTCCTCTCGATGGTCACGACTGTCAGCGGATGTGCGGGTTACCTTAGAGTAAAGTTTATCAAAGTATGAATGAGGTCGAAGCGCTCCCAATGCTGTAAAATCGATTTCCCGAGTCTCGCAATCTATAGTCGCCTTAGCCAAGGCTAAGAACGGCTTCCCGAGAATAATCAGAGACTGGGAAAACTCTCCTCGGTGCTCAATGTCAATGATCGTGAAGTCCACCTGGAGTAGAGCACCTTGGAAAGTAATGATGACTGAAATATTTCCTCTTGACCGTTTGATGGATCGATCAGCCAGTTGAACGATCTCTCTTGACTTCCTGATTGGCCTGAGTTTGAGCTTGTCAAACACAGAGGTCGGGAGGATATTTATCGGTGAGTCATCATCGATTCTCGCATGGGTAAAGATGGTGTCTTTGATTTCACACTCAACTCGGGGCAACCGCTTCACTCTATGGCTTTTGGTCTTTCTCCCCATCACCAAGGAGGTGGCCATAGACACTATGTGTCTTTCAGTCCTTGTCCTCTTATTGCCCGACCTCTTGGGCATCAATTTACTTCTCATAAATCGTTTGAGGTCGGGAAAGTGATCTATGGCCTTTATTAAGGGAAGATTAAAAATCAGTTCTTCATCGAATGTTTCCCTTAGGGCATGATCCAATTTTTTTAGGTCTTTTTCATTTTCAATTTTTATGTGATTTTTTGGTTTTTCATTTTTTTTTGGTGTTTTGGATAGATGAATGATCAGACTCAAGATTGGAATGCAAGGGGTTAGTAGAAGAGGGAGATAGAATGGACTCCAGCTGTACAGAAGATGTGGGTTCCCTAATGCTTACTTGGTTTTCAACATCAGATCTACTTACATCTTTTTCCACTTTCATTCTCAAGCTGGAAGAAATTGAGTTCAATATTTCCATGACGTCTCTCAACTTGTTACCTAATGTTTCATTCTTCACGATAAGTCGAGAAATGTCATCCTCCAAAATGTTCTCATGACAAATCATGGGAGAGTTCTGCTCAATTGGAGGAGACTGCTGAAATGTTGGGGTCTCATACTCAACATACCTAAACTCTGGCATGTAATGCTGGGTCGAGTATGGACCATCCAAATGGCAAATATTGGTCGGAGTCTCATATAATGAAATGAGGACTGATAAGTCTAGCTCACGAGTCCAATCTTGTGAATGTATAGGCTCTCCGAATGAAGGCTGGTTAATGGAAGCTTGATCACTAAAGTCAATCAAGTCTGAGAAATCATGATGTGCAGGCTTCTCCATTCGGGTTGTTCGATCGACCAAGTTATGCCCTAAGGTCAAGTCGGGATGCGTACATGTAAATTGTTGTATGGTCCCTACTTGAGGTGAAATATGTGGGGGCATATAATTTTGCCAATCAACTGTCTCAGCAGTGGCTTGCTCTTCATTCGATTCTTTGATTTCTGCAAGCTCTCAAGAATAAGGATAGTCAACCTGAGATGGAAGTGGATTCAGAGTGTTGGAATATGGAGTAGGTGAGAAATGCGAAGAATTGGAGAAGTAAGTCAGAGTTCTGACTTCATAATCTGTTTGAGGTGGAGCCGACCACGGGTAAGGTTCTCCCGTGGGTGGCGGAGGATACATGGAAGACTGAGAAGGTGAAGATGATCGGTATATGGTCGATGAGGAATGACCAGAGGTCTCAGGGTATGGGGACCAATATCCCGACATCTTGAAGAGGAAAGGATGAATGTAAGAAGATTGAGGTAGAAAACGTGCAATTACACAAGATAACACACACAGACAGACACAAAGACAAACGCAAGAGCAAACCCTGAGTTCACACTCAACACGGTGAAGGACTTGAAACCAAGTCCGATTAGTCGGGTTGATTTTAAGTGTGAATTTTCAGATAAATAGCAAAGGTTACGCGGCCTATAGGGGAGTCGGCTAAAAAGCCGGTTGCGTCTCCCCTGTTTAACCTGTCGCCTAAGATACCGTCGGTCCTTCCTTTCTTCGCTCCTATCCCAAGTTGATGGGTTCAAAGACCTGCCCCTATCTACCTGCAAGCAGGCGGAGGCTGACAAGGCTGAAACTTCACCCTGGGGGGTTACTGGCAACTTGTCGCAAAGTACCGCAATTTCGCCCCTATTTACCTGAGACAGACGGAGGCTACTTGGTACTAGTCAGTGAACCTTAATAAATTCAACTTGAGATATTTGCTAGGATTAGTCGGAACACGATATGTAAGGCGGGGATTTGGGTTCTTCCTTAAGGTGTTCGCACACACTCAAGTACCCTCACTCAGCCTGAAAACAAGGTCGGGGTTACTCTCCCGAAAACAAGGGTTAATTTTAGTTATTTTTTTGTCCAATTCAATTAGCAGTCCCAATTTTAGAGATTAGTTATCACTGATATTAATCCACACAAGAAATCACGTCTACCGTCCGGTCCCAATTCTTTTATCCTAGGTTTAGAAAACCGAGAGAGAGAGAGAATCGGAAAAAGCCGGTGCAATCGAGAAAATGATGATGAATGCTTGAGTAAGAATACTTACAGTGCTTCCAGCTCTCTACAATGCAGGATGCAGTACTGAATTGAAATTTTACACTAAATGAATGCAATCGATGAAAAGCCGCTCCTAGACAAGCAGTTCTATTAGCGGGTGAAGCACAGGTTCAATTTGACTAGATCTGCGGTCTAAATACGTCTTTTAAGTGGCTGTGTGGTCCTAGAAATTACGGGCACAAGCAAATCCAAGAATGGCTCGAGGAGCCGCTAGTGCAAGCCTAGTCTAGAAATTCAATCCACACAGCAGACGGGGACACGGTTCCACTATGTTTACACGCGCGAGAACCAAACAGGAACCGCTGTAAATGCAGACATTTTTTTTAAGTTACAAAAATCTTTTTGACGTCCAACAACCGACTTGATCCAAGAATCGTCGGCCTCCGATGCACTTCGAGATGCGTCTACTTCAAGAAAGCCGCTCCAAGTCCACCGGGCCCTCGCACAAAAAGATACAAAAAAATATCAGGGAGAGAAAAAATAAAAAAAATAATAAAAATAATAATTGAAAAAGAAAATGGAATAATTACAAGATGGTTCAGGGATCAGACTACCCGAGAGAGTGGAAAATGTGAATCTAATTTTCTAAATGGATCCTAAGCCGTTTGCCTCCCCGGCAACGACGCCATTTGACGAACTGCGGTCTACCCTTGTTAATGTTTCTAATTTGACTATTTCGTTGCAGTCGGATAAATCCGCGTCGATAAAAAATTACCGCACAAATCTATTAGTCATCTAATGAAATTAAGCATGGTTTTATATTTGTTTAGCCTGGGCAAGCCCCAGGGTCGACTCAAGGAGGCAAAGGAACAACTCGAGATCAAGTTAGAGGGATTAGATAGTGGTTTTCCAAAGAGTTTTTTGGTATTTTTTATGCAATAAAAATGCCAATGCACAAATGCGGATTGAATCAAGTTAACACGGAAATAACCGACTTAGCCAAAATTAATTTGAATGTGAAATTAAACCAAAATGGCCAAGTTATATTTTTCATGTAAACCTAATCCAATAATTAATGCAAAATGGATTTTTTTGGAGATTTTGGGTTTAAAATGCACAAATGAAAAATGCAAACTTTTTTGGGGTTTTCATGCAATATTTCATGCAAATGAAATGCAAAAATTATGAAAATTTTACTGGAAGTTAAATATGAGAAATTAAACTGCACTATTTTTTTTAAGAATTTTCTGACACTTTTTAATTTTTGTATGATTTTTTAACTGAAAAAAGAGCGATTAAGAGTATTTAATTTCTAATAAATCCACTAAATCAAATTATCCAGAGAATGAATTATCTCAAATAGATATTTTAATAAGAAATGCAGGAGAGTTGAAATTTATCAAAAATATTATTCATGGATTTGATTAAAAATCATTTACTGAAATCACCCTAGAAATTATTTTATGCATGAGACAACTCCGAATTGGACGAAATTTGGACTGTAATTAGAGCAAACTTAGAAGCATCATCTAAAATTTTTTCAAAATTTTTAAAGCAATAAATGACTACGTGCGAATTTAAGAGCATAATTGGGAAAAATATCACTGATTTTCAATCCCTGATTTTTAATAAATAATATAATGATCACAAAAATGCAAATAAATAGCCACAATGTCCCGAATTAATTCATCAACAACGTGTTATTTTTGTATTAAAAATTGATACGAAATGACTGTCCAAATAATCATGCAAAGTTAGGGGTATCAAATTGAATACAAAATTGAAGTAAACTAACTAAAAATATGCACAAGGGCACTTTTGTAGTTTTAAAAACTTAAAAAGAATCAAATGCAATTTTCACATGATAAAATAAAAGAATGGACCTTCCTTTGCCCGCTAGGGCACAATGCACGGGCGGCGGCTAGGGCGTGAGGGGTGGCTTGGCGCGTGGCGGCGCACGGTGGGAGGACAAGGCGGCTGGGGCGGTCAACGTGGGCGGAGATGAGGACGACGGGCGAAGGAGGCGGCTGTTGGGAAGCGGTGGAGGGGACAGGTGGGGCGACGCAGGATGGAGCGACGCGCCGGGCGATGTCGAGGGGCGGCTGGAGCGCGAACGACGAGGCGGAGCAGGGTGCTGGCAGCCTAGAGTGGAGGAGGCAGGGGCGCCTGTCGAGCAGGGGAGGCGGCGACGCGCCGCGGTGTGGAGCGGCGCCGCACGAGAGGAAGGGTGAGGGGGCGCAGGCAGTGGCGTGGACGACTCGCGGAGGTTGCGCGGAGTAGGGGCGGAGGAGCTGAGGATCTCGGCGGTGGCGCTGGGGTCGGCGACGAGCTGGTAGGTGGACAAGCGGAGGAGTGTGCCGTGGGCGACGTGCACGACACCTGGCGGAGGCCCGGTGGCGGAGGAGGCAGGCGCCCGCGCGCGGGGGCTGCTGGGTTGGCCTGGCAGCGTAGGGCGTGCATCTGCCTGAGGCGGGGTGGCGGAGATGGGCGGCCGCCGTTGGGCAGCCTCCTGCTGCTGGCGGAGGGGTGGTTGCAGCGGCGGGGACATGTTTTTTTTATTTCTTTTTGTATTTTATTTTTTGTTTTTGTAAACAGGGAATACAATAGAGATGATGAATGAATAATAATGGTTGTGATGGTGATTGTGGTGTTGATGATTGTGATTTGTTTTGTGATGAACAATAAAAAAAATTGTTAGATAAAAAAATGACAAGATGGAGTTGAGGGAATAACTTACCTGTGATTCATCGAAAGTGAGCCGCGGTGTGCGGCTTCCGTCGTGGCCTCGATCCGATTCGATGAAAAATCGAAGAAGCTTAGCTGTGATCTGAAGGGATGCACAATGACACGAGGAGGAGTCCTCATGGATCTCGCCTTTGAAACCGTCATCGCTCGACCGAGAGAAGCTGAAGCTGTCACCGACAACACTCGGGGGCTGGTGGTCTCTCCCTCTCAATTGAAGAAATGGCGGATGATTGAAAATGATGGAGGGAATGAGAATATAAAGAGTTGGAGGGAGTTGGAAAAGAGATGGAGAAAGTAGAGAAAATGGTGGAGGAAGTGGAGAAGATGTGGCTTGGAGTAGGGAATAAGAAAGGAGAGAAGAGGTAAAAGGTAGATTAAATAAACAAAATAATAAAATAAAATAGTAGGCTACTTAAAATAATTAAAATAGTAATAATAAAATAATAATAATAATAATAAATTCGAAAATAATAAAATAAATCCGAAAATAAATAAAAAAGGGGTGACATGTGGCGGCTCCAGGAGCTGCCACATGTCACTCCAAGAAAATGCAAAAATTAAATGTAAAGAAAATAAAAAAGAAATAACAAAAGAGATTAAATCAAAAAGTGGTTAACACGAACGTTGCTCGTCTCGATGAGATCTACAACTTTCGGGAAGGGCCGAAAAACAAAGGAAATCATATGTAAAAATGTATTTTTTGGTGGTACCTTATAAATATAAAATACCGCATTTTTCCTTTTTGTAATTTTTTTGTCATTTTTCAATAAGAGAAAAATCAAAATAAAAATAGAAAAAATATGAGAAGGATATTTACAACTTAATTTATTTTTTTGGATTTTTAATATTAAAGAAAATAAAAAGATAAAATACAGGGGTAAAACGGTCAATATTTACAATATACAAAAGGGGCCCAAAACCCAAGTTTTGCATACGAGCTTCGATTTTGATGAAATTGGTCTTGTTTTGAAGGTCTTTGAATTATATTACTTTAAAAGTGAGTAGACCTAATTCAGAGGCTGTATGAGAGAGATATGCACATTTTAAGGTTCATGGTTTCAAACTTGGGTTGGGGTTTTATTGGTCAATTTTACAAGTTAGAAATTTTTTGATATTTTTCTTTAATTAATGTTAGTAATATATACACTATAGAGTTGGTTTTATTGGATTTGGAGTTAGTATAAAATATATACAATTAAGGTATTTTATCTAATATACAGGTGAATATTTACAAGTGAAATTGGCTTCTTATTTTATGCAAATATGAATGCTAAAATGCAGATATTATGCTTGCATGTATGAATGCTAATTATGCAATATAAGTGGAAATATGTATCTAATTACTCAAGAACAAAGCTCTATATTCAATTTTTAGAGTCATGAATCACAGATTCATCAATGAGATCTACAACTTTCATAAAGGGGTCAAGAGCAAAAGAGGTCGTTTGTAGAAAGTAATATTTTTGGGGTACTCTATGTACATAGAACATCTGATATTTTGGGATTTTGTATTTTTTTGTCATTTCTAATTAAGAGAAAAATCAATAAAAATTATGATAAAATAAAATACATATATTTACACATTACTCTATTTTTTATTTTTAATAAATAATAAAATGGGTAAATAAAATAAATTGAGAATCGAGAGATATTTGTACATACTCATAAGGGACACTTAGACTCGGACAGTTTATTTGTTTTCAGTCCTATTTTAATTTGGATTTTTGTGTATTTTATTAAAACTTTCATCGAAGAATATAAATAAAAAAGAACAAAAAGAAAAAGGATCAATTATGTACATAAAATATCAGGTCAAAAATGACTAAAACACAAAATACGCAAAAGATGCCCAAAATCCAACTTTCACATATGAGCTCCGATTTTTATGAAATTGGTCTTGTTTTAAAGGTTTTTAAATATATATTACTTTAAAAGTGAGTAGACTTAAATCAAACATTGTATGAGGAAGATATGAGCATTTTAGTTTGTCTATTTTGAAACTGGGGTTTTGTCTCACGGGCCAATTATTTGAGTTAGTCATTTTTTTTGTATTTTTCCTTTAATATTGTTCGTAATATGTACACAATAAAGGTGGTTTATGGTCAATAGGATTAGCATAAATTAGTTAAAAATGCATGAAATTAGGTGCAAAAATGAAGATGATTATGAATGCAATTATGAGTGCTAAAATGCAAATATTAATTTTAAGTGCATGAATGGTAAAAATACAAAATAAATGATGAAATGAAGCTAATTACTCAGGGACAAAACTCTATTTTCAACTTTAAGTGTGATGAATCACTGATTCATCAACCCCCTATGCTCGGTGCTTATCCTAATCGACTAAAATGAAATGCAAAAGTGAAATGATTTTGGGTTCCACACCAACGTCATGAACAAAAGGTGAAAATGGAGCTATCCCCGACCTTTGAATTAATAGTGTGGCGGAACTTCTAATCAATAGCCCTAGAGTTCTACATATCATTGTAACAGTTTCGTCTCAGAACTCATCTTAGATCAATCCTTCTCCCAAAGCATATCCCATGAACATTGAACAACTGCCTCATGTGTGTGAAAGGTTTTAGCTCTTCCCATCAAGAATGCATGACTACCATGCAAACCTCCTCCTAATAACTGATCCTCGTGGAGTCAGGTATTTCCTTCTAAGGTCTGTCACGTTGTGTTCATAATCGAAAAGGAAAAGAAATTAGAAGAAGGGGAAAAGAACTGGAGGGTGAACAGTGCAGTCACCTCTCCTTGTGATGCCAGCAAGTTTAGCCAAGTCTCCACCAAGATCTGCAGGTTTTCTTGAAGCTTGGACCTTTTTGGTCAGAAATTTATTTGGTAGTTTGGCTTCTTTTTGGTATGGATTGTTGGTAACTCTGCTTAGATCTTTTGTGCCCCTATGGATATGGAATCTTTTTTCCGTACATGTTTTGGGGTCTTAGAAAAAATTGTGCCCAGCCGTCCATCCCATATCCGATGCTCTATTTCAACCCATACTCCACTATTTAGATGTCCACGCTACTAGAAAAAGAGACCCACACAATCTTCCAACGCCCCGTATGAGTTGAGCTAAGTGCATAATGCAAGAGAACAAATTAATTCCCTACTCAAAAGTTATACCCAGACTTAGGCGACCAGGTTAGACACTAAGAGTCAAAGGCTACACATTGGCATGTGGAACTCGAAGAATTAAGTCAAAAGACCTGAAGCTTCAAAAATTCTCTTTCTCGATGAAGTTCCTCTGGAAATTAGGTAGATTAAGGCCAAGTCAAGACCACTCTCCACTTCTATTCGTGACTCTGTTCAGAACCCGATAACTTTTTACTTTACATATGCTCGATATGCAAATGAAATGCAGATGTTATGCATATGAGGTGCAAGATGATTTTTTTAATGCAAGGATGATATGCAAGAGTAAAGAGATTTTTCATTTCATTTTTTTCTTTTTTTAGACTTTTACCCATCTTTTTTTGAACTTTTACCATCCCATAATTATTGCATAATATATATGAAAATACGTGACAATACGAGCTAGGGGTAAAGTATATATGTAATATATACAAGCCCCCTACACTTAGCGTGTGCTATGTCCTCAAAGCACAAGAAGCGACGAAAAGACATAATTTGTGTTAAGCGTAGGAGAGTGAAAAATAAAAGAGTGTAGAAGTTGGCTGCCCCCCCCCATACTTAGGCTATGGACAACCTAAGTATAGAAGAAGCACAAAAAACTGGGGCAATCGAGGTCAAGAGAAGAAATGGATAAATATATACAGGGTGGGCATCAATCCCCCCTATACTTAGGCTCTGGTCAGCCTAAGTATAGGTCATGAGTGAGTATAAGAACCGATGAGATATGGAGAATATACAGAGCGAATGGGGAGTGGGGAAGAGGAAATACATCGGTCCCCCCTATACTTAGGCCTTGGCCTAGGTATTGGAAGAAAATGTACAAGGGAACTGATGTGGTCAAGGGAAAGGGTGCCCAATGATCAAGGAGGTTTATGACCGATCTTTTTCAAGAAATGTGGTAGAAGGGAGTATTGATTGAAATAAGATGAATCTGAGGATTCCCAGCCATAATCAGAGATGTCATTAGAAGAATAATAATTAAAGGTCATGTCACTTTAAATATTCTTATTTTTGAGCTGATTTCTCAGAGTTCGCTTAGTTTTCGGGTCAATCTGTTCTTCTTCTGAATATTCAGATGAACAAATATCAATCTGGTCATAATGAATTGTTCCGGTGTATTGAATGAGACTAGGGGAGTCGGCCTTAGAAGAATAATAGAGAGGGGCAGGGAAAGTCCAATGTGGGTCGATGTATGAATGCTTGTTCCGATCAGGCTCCAGATTCTCTGAACTGAGCTCTCTCATACTGCTTGCATCCTCTAAACATGATGAGAAATCCTCAGAAGATTCCCTTTTGAGATGTTATAGGTGACATTCTTAGTTGGTTTAGGAGGCGTTCTTTATGAGGTGCTGACCATAGGTTCCTTATGAGTTGAGTCTCCATATAAATTGTAATATTCTTGTAAGGTCAGCACACGTCTTGAGTATTTGCTCTCTATTGGCTTTGCATGTGTGGACTCAAGGAGATCTGAAATAACCTTGTCCGGGTGTGGTGGATCGGATGTATCTCGATTAATTTTATTCACCTTTGTAGCCTCGTCAGCCATTTCATAAGACGTCTCTCCTTCGTTTGTATCTGTGATAAGTGGAGAGGTCTAGGCATATGAGGATTCTTCTATGTCATGATTGACGATTTCTTGTTCGGTTGTCTCAGTGTTTGGTGTATCCTCGAGAATTTGATCGATTGGGTTTGAGTTCGATCACAGTCAATAGTCGCTCTAGCAGAAGCTAGAAATGATTTTCCCAAAATATTGGGGGACTCAGATAAATCTCCTCGGTGTTCAATATCCATGACAATAAAGTCCACTATATGTGCGACACCTTGGAAAGTAGTGACGACAAAAGAAATTCCTCTCGATCGTTTTGTGGATTGGTCAGGAATTTGAATGATCACTCAGGTCTTTCTGAGCGGTCTGAGTTCGAGCCGGTAAAACATAGACATCGGTATGATATTCAAGGTAGAATCGTCATCAATTCAAACATTATTAAACTTAGTATTCTCAATTTCACAGGTCATCTTGGTCAATCGTTTGACTTTCGAACCTTGCTTGTTTGGGTCAGTACCATTGAACTGGTCATAGTAATTACATAATATTCGGTTCAAGATATTTTCTTTCCCATCTTTTTAGGTGATAGTCGACTTTACACAAATCTCTGAAGATCAGGTATGTATTCTATGGCCTTGATTAATGGAAGCTCTAAGATCAGACTTTTGCAAAATGCTTCCATATTGATGTTGTCTGAATTTTTGGCATTTTCTATTTTTTTAGAATTTTCACTAGAGTCAGTAAGGTTGTTAGTGGACCGATTAAGTGTGTGGTGTTTGTGTGTGGCAATTAGGCACATTATGTTTTTCGGGCTCGCTCTATGATCTCCTTAATCCCTCTTTTTTGATTATCATGTCTTTTACTATTTAGATGACATTATCAAATTGTTTTGTCAAAATCTTGATCCTCTAATTGATCCGAGCTATTTCATCCACTATTGTCTCATGATTCGAAGATGAGTGACTATGCTTAGTATGTCGTGACATTGGCATTTCCTTCTGAACCACGATGTAGTCAGTTTCTGTGATTAGGGTCTAGTCATCATGAGTCTTATTTCCATGACTTTAGGTGTCATTTGTGTGGTCAAAGGAAAAGTGATCATACTCAGGCTGTGAGTCATCCCGAGTAGAGGATGGTTCGAACAGTGAATTAGCATACGTAACCGGGAATTGTGTTCTTCTATCAAAGTCAGTTACACCAGTATTCATCCTCGATTTCGCTCGATCCATTGAGTCTACATAGAACATGTTCAGTTCTATAAGCAGTTCGTAACTTGAAGTTTCAAACAAGGGTGGTGGGTGGGTGAAAAGAATGATGGCTGGGGAGAAACTACCTCAAAGAGAGGGTTCCTCTAAAAAGAAGGTGGATACAAAGATTTGGAATTTGTCATGTGAGCACGACCCACAGAGTCTGGGTATGAATGCCAATATTCCAACATCTTCGAATAGAATGATAAAAATTTATTCGTGAAATCACGAACTATGTGTGGAAGTGCACTGTCACACAATTCAATACACAATTGCAAACCTCGAATTCACCAACTCAAATCAGTGAAGGTGATGAACGTGAAATCTGCCTCTTTAATAATCGTAAATTGTAGTAGTATAGGAGACGAATTTCGGTCATAAAAAACCACAATCGTTTGAATGTTGTGGAATTTATACTTGGCAAGTCTACCAAGGTCGAACACATGGACACAAGCTACTTTACTTTATCTATCAAGTTTTGGTTAATTAAGGGCATGTGTAGATAACTTCTCAATTCGAAGTCTCCATGCAGAATGCAGAATGCAACACAATTGAATGATGTATGTAATTTTTTTAGTTTATTTTCAAAGCAAATGAATGATATGAAATTCATGATATATGAATAAATGCAAAGAATATGCAAGCTCGAGATTAGTTACAAAAATGCCCTAAAAATCATGAGCACAGATTAAAGCTGAAATCGGAGTTGAATTGAGCACAAAAATATGAACAATCATCTTATTAATGGCAAGATATATAGAGCAAGGACATCATCTAACATTAAAATTCATTTCATTAAAAAAGGTATCAGATGAGAAAATTAGGCAGCCATAAGATAGATGATAAAATAAGGAACAAAATGACACTAAAATCATGCAAATTGGGCCTACAATGCTCAAGTTATGCTAAATGGAGTGCAGGGCATAAATGCAATAAAACTGCAAGAAATAAAAGGATAAATATCACAAATAGGTCCCTGGAGGGACCTATTTGTCATAAACAAAACCCAGAGGGGCATCTATACAATTATTCCTAAAGCGCAGGCCCTTAGTTGTGATTTCCAGAAGTCGGATGGGTGTAATCGTAATTTTCCCAGGCACGTACGTGAGGCACACATCCGGGGACTTCTTTGCAAATTCCATAAAATATTCGGGCATTTCTGTCAATTTCCCAGCACCTCACGTACGGGGCACGCAAGGGCTAGGCTCGGGGGCGAAGGAGGTTCGGAGCTGATGTGGCAGATGCAATTGGCTCAGTGGTTGGCTCAGAGGCATGAGCCTGCAGGTCCGGGGGTGTCTTCGTGACTCATTCTCGACTGTTGGATGGCCACCACAGGGGCGCCATCCAACAACACCTGCACTTCTCTACCCAGCGGAATAGGGGCAGCGCATTTGGAGATCCGACGAGCTCGCCAGGGCTCTGCCGTGATCCTCCTCGATCTTGGACGCTCGCCTGAGCATCGTGACCACCGGGCGAAGGTGGTTGTCTGCAGATGTAGCCCCAAGGGTAGCTGGAGCGAGCGACCGATGAGGCATTGCCGGAGATGGTGATCGAGACCGACGAGGGGGCTTGAAGTCTGATCATTGAGCACCTGCATGGGTTAGAAAATAGCTGAAGCAAGTGCGCGTGAGTGTGAGTGAGGTGGAGTGAGATGGGAGTCGGGCGGAGGTGAAGAAGGTGGCGGCTTAGGGGAGTCCTCCGCCATGACGACGAAGGAGTTAGGTCGGATCGCGAGGTGGTTCTGGAGGAAGGAAATGGGTGCGTGAGAATCGTTGGTGAATGGCAAAGACGCGGAGGGGGTTAGGCGACAACGATGGTGGTTGTAGGCAGTGAGATAATTCAGAAAAAGTCAAAGAAAAATAAAGAAAGTTACCTGGCTGGAGCAAGGTGTTTGGAGGAGGGAGGTTGGCTTGGGCTGAGCTCCGTTAGAGCTCTGGTCGTTGCTCTGACTCGGGCAGCCGCTCCGATGAGCTCAGCGGCGGCAGAGTTGTCGCAGCACGGTCGAGGTTGACCGTGGGTCGACACCTGGCGGGAGACCCTGACTGCCCCTCGTCCACCTTCGTCTGACACAGGGAGGAGGAGAGGGGCTAGGGTTTAGGCCGTTGAATGGTGGAAGGCTTGCTTGGTGGTGGAGATGGATGATTTTATAGGAGGAGGAGGAGGCATTTCAGGTGATGGGTCGGGGGTTTTTGAACGGTTGTCGGGTTGATGGCAGAGTGAAGGCGGGGCAGTGAAGTGGACGCAAGAATAGAGGATGAACGGTTGACTTGTAGGTGGTGTTATGACGAGGAGGGAAGGTTGGAGATGGTGGCCATAATTGGAAGGGGGTGATACGCACGTGAGGTATAACGCCTGGACGAAGGGCCAACGTGAGGTAGGGGATGAAGCCTTAACCATTGGATCTCGTGATCCATCAGCTAGGATGAAAGCGCAGGCGAGGGGTGGAGTTTCGATCAGGGGTCTGATCCTATGGATGAGGAATGGGCGGAGATGAATGGATCAGATGGAGTTTAGGATTTAATCCGACGGTAGGGAATGAGTGGAGGACGTGGAGCGATGCTAGCCGTCGGATGAAAGGGGATCAGATGGCTGTAAATGAGGCGCTATGGAGTGGCTGTGATCACATCCAGAGGTTGATCGAGCGGTTGAGGATGAAGAAGGATTCAACGGTGGTGATGGAGGTGGAGATCAACGGCTAGGAGAGCTGACGGGTGGCGGGAGAAGGTGCGGCGACGTGGCGTCTCCAGAGTGCACCATGTGGCTGCACCAAAAAGTTCATAAATAATAAAAATAATGAAAAATACGAAAGAAATAGTTAGAGGCAAAACTAGGAAAAAGTCAAAGCATGAAAGTTGTAGATCTCGATGAGATCTACAAGTTTCTTGTTGGACAAAAAGCTACAAGAGGTTATTTGTACAAAAAACATTTTTTGGGAGTATTTTTAAGGGGTTAAAAATACAGATTTTTGGGTTTTGAGTTGTTTTTGTATTTTTTAGTCTTTTTTAAGGGTTAGGAACTTATAGACAATTAATCAATTTAGGGGTTTTTAATAATAAAATAATTACGAATTAAATAATTGTAATTAAATACAATAGTTACAGGTTAAATATACACAACATATACAATATAATAATGAGGAATTATTGGTTAATTTTATTGGATTATTTAAGCAAGGAGTTTTAATTAGTGGATTTTAGCATGATGAATACGAGATTCATCATACCCCTATACCATGCTCATCCTCGAGCATCTAAAGAATGAAGGAGTCGGATTAATTCCTGACAGTGTAAGTAAAGATTTCAAGGCTCAATCTTTTGAAGACCCTCAATTTAAGCGACCCTAAAATTCTGGGCTTATCCATGCTTTAGTCAGAAGTAATCCAACTTCTCTAATTATCCGACTCTCTTTTTGTACATTTAATATAAGGATATGACATTAGTGTACTGCATTTCATGAGAGCCGAGTCGAGGCATCACTCGAAGTTCCAGTCCAGGAGACTTTCCTCTAGACCTCATCTTCAACATTAGGGAATAAGTCTATTCTTTCTTCAGTCAACCGTCTCATTAGTTTGTCAGACTTGAAACGTAGATGGACAGCCAGATGATGGAGGGCATAGGATTGTATCTGTTTTTCTCCCCCTCACATTGGAACAAGGGGCTTCTCGATTGCCTTTTTACTCAACATAAGTAGTTTTTTTAGCTTGTTTATTACTGTGTCCATCAAGAGAATTTGGAGTCGTCTGCACTTGTTTTTTTGGGAGTACACCGGGGTAGGTGTGTCTTTTTTTGAGCATCTAAGATACTTTCGACACCCAGACTTGTATCGCTCACGATGCAGAGCCCTTTTATGGTGTCAACCCGACTCCTTGGTCCTAATTAGCGCTTGGTCCAGATGGACACTTTGAAAATGTTTGCGAGTGCTCGCCATTGGTGGAAGCTTGTTTGTAATTTGACTTTAGAGGATAGACCTTCTCTTTGAACATTTCTTTCTTTTCCTTTCATTTCTTTTTGTCTAGCTCCACTGCTTTTACCAAAAGTTGGTGCACACTAATCAACAATTAATATTAAGTTTCAGCACACCCTAGCACATAGGAAGATATCAAAGAGATAGCATATTAACTTGTTCACATACTGGCTAGGGTTTTGCTGACACTCAGGTTTTCTGAAGCCTTCATTAACTTTATCCCATCCTCGAACATCATTAGATCGGATCTAAACTCAAATCTCTAGTCCTAGTTCCTTAAGTTATAGCTCAACTCATCTCATCAATCATGCAGTTGTGAAAGTGATTGTGCTGATCATATTCTTTTGAAGGTGGAGATGAAGAGTGCAATATAGCACTCAAATCTTTCAAACTAGGGAAATGTGGATAATTAAGTTTAAAAACCCTAATGACCAAGGCATGTTAACTCAGACTCTTAAGATCGCAGAAATCTAGTGTCCTCAAAATCCTCAAGCCTTGAGTGAATGTGAATGTGTCAGGAATACACCAACTCCTTAGTTAATGGATATTTTTGTGATTTTTTCGCAAATTTTTATGGATTTTAATTTTCAATTTTTTTATTCTTTGGAGAGACAATGACTGGCCCAGACTCATATGAATAAAAGTATCTACTCTCATCCAATATGGATGTAAGTATAGGCCGTTAGATGGACCCGTGTTCCTTAAGGACGGAGCCATATACAGTGTCCTCTAAACCACCCACTCTGCTAAGGGAGACCGAAGTTCCCTCACTGAAAGTAGCTAGTAAGCCTTGTGGTCAAAGTCTCACACAAAGAAAGGTTTTTTTTTCAAATTTTTTATGGAATTTTTGAAAAAGGGGTTACTTACACAAAGTTTAATCCCTCAATTTTTAAGAAAACAATTTTACAAGATTTTTACAAAACTCAGTTCCCAGGTTTACTTAAATCAAGCCGAAAAAAGATTTTCTAAAAGGCTTAAAAATATGAGCTATGGCTAAAGTAAATAAACAATAATATACGGTATACCCCCCTATACTTAATTTTTGCTTTTTCCTCATAACACAAGTGTTATGAAGCCACAATTCGGTTAAATATAGGGAGATATAGCGGAACTGAGGAGGGTCCCCCTATACTTAGGTCAAAAATTAACCTAAGTATAATAGGACTTAGAGGGAGGGATGGATGAATAGGTAGGTCTCCCCTATACTTAGGTTAAAAATAGCCTAAGTAAGGGATCTGAATTGGGGGGGGGGGGGGGTCTGGGAGAAGCATTTACACTCAGATACAAGGGAGGAGGAGGGGTGTGTTTTCACAGAAGATTAAGAGGAAGATGGGGGGTGTGCAATGCGTACAGTTAAGGTACGAGAGGGGGAGAGAGAGTGATTGTGAAATATACAGAGAAGAGGGAGATGGGGGGGAGTATATATGTGAAAGTGTGTGTGTGGGGGGGAGGGGGTAGATCATCTAGTGATATACTCTTTTCTTCTTCTTCTTTTTTTACAACATGCAAGCCCTCTAATGAGGGCTGTTAAAAATGCACATGCAATATTTTTTTTTACAATATGCAAATGCAAGCAGACTGATAAAAATTCCTGAAATTCTTTGCCAAATCTTTTGCGGCCTCTTCAGCGAGAGCTCTCAACTCCACACCTCCATGGAGATCAAGCGTCCTCGATCTTCATGGACCCTGCCACAAAAGAGAAATGTTAGAAAAATAGAAAGGAAATTATCAGCAGAAATAATGCAAAAATAATGCATGAAAAGAAAACCTGTGAATTTTGAAAACATTCAACACGGAAATAAATCAAAATTCAATAAATGAATAAATGTGAGCCGTGTTCCTGGCAACGACGCCATTTGATGAGCACGGAATTCACCTCTTTAATAATCGTAAATTGTAGTATAGGAGGCGAAAAATGATCCAGCAAAAACCAAAATCATTTGAATGTTGTGGAAACTTTATACTTGGCAAGTCTACCAAGATCGAACACGTGGACATAAGCTACTTTACTTTATCTATCAAATTTTGGCTAATTAAGGGCATGTGTGAATAACTTCTCAATTCCAAGTCTCCATGAAAAATGCAGAATGCAGTACAATTAAATGATGTATGTAATTTTTTTAGTTTATATTCAAAGCAATAGAATGATATACAATGCATGATATATGAATAAATGCAAAGAATATGCAAGCTCGGGATTAGTTACAAAAATGCCTAAAAATCATGAGCACAGATTAAAGCTGAAATCAGAGTTGAATTGAGCACAAAAGTATGAGAAATCATCTTATTAATGGCACAGATATATATAGCAAGGACATCATCTAACATTAAAATTCATTTCATTTAAAAATGTATCGGATGAGAAAATTAGACATGCCATAAGATAGATGATAAAAGAACGAACAAAATGACACTAAAATCATGCAAATCGGACCTACGATGCTCAAGTTATGATAAATGGAGTGCAAGGGCATAAATGCAATAAAACTACAAGAAATAAAAGGATAAATATCATAAATAGGTCCATGGAGGGATCTATTTGTAATAAACAAAACCTGAAGGGACATCTATGTAATGTTCCTGAAGCATGGGCCCTTAGTTGTGATTTCTAGAAGTCAGATGGGTGTAATCGTAATTTTCCTAGACACACACGCGCTTAGGGACTTCTTTGCAATTCCATAAAATATCCAGGGCATTTCTGCAATTTTTCCAGCATGTCACGTGCGGGGCACGTGAGGGCTAGGCTTGGGGGGCAGAGGAGGATCAGAGCTGACGTGGCGGTTGTTGTTGGCTCGATGTTTGGCTCGGAAGCACGAGCCTGCATGTCTGGGGGTGTCTTCGTGGCTCATTCTCGACCGTTGGATGGCCGCCACAAGGGCACCATCCAATGGCACCTACACTTCTCTGCCCAGCAGAGGAGGGGTGACACATTTGGAGCTCCGCCGAGCTCGCCGGGGCTCCACTGTGCTCCTCCTCGATCTTGGATGCTCGCCTGAGCATCGTGACCACCAGGCGAAGGTGGATGTCTGCAGATGTAGCAGCGATGGTAGCTGGAGCGAGCAACCGATGAGGCATTGCCGGAGATGGTGATTGAAACCGGTGAGGGGGCTTGAAGTTCGATCATTGAGCACCTGCATGGGTTAGATAATAGCGCAAGCAAGTGCACGTGAGTGCGAGTGAGGTGGAGTGAGATGGGAGCCGGGCAGAGGTGAAGAAGGTGGCGGCTCAAGGGAGTCCTCCGCCGTGACGACGGATGAGTTGGGTAGGATTGTGAGAGGGTTCTAGAGGAAGGATATGGGTGCACGAGAATCGTTGGTGAATGGCGAAGATGTGGAGGGGTTAGGTGACAGCGATGGTGGTCGTAGGCGGTGAGATAATTCGGAAAATATCAAAGAAAAATAAAGAAAGTTACCTGGTCAGAGCAAGGTGTTTGGCAGAGGGAGGTTGGCTTGGGCTGTGCTCAGGACGTTGCTCTGACTCGGGCAGTGATAATCACACTTTATCGAGGGTCTAAATAGTCCACACAAGGCGGGACTACTACGTCGCTGTGGCGACCCACAATAAAATGTAACTAAGTCAACAATTAACCACACTAAAGATCAATAAATTAGAAATAATGTGGAGTTAAAATTTATTTTTAACTCTGCACAAATGGTGTATAGGGACAAGTATGCAGAGAGTTCGAACACAGGGAGCAAACAGGGGTAATTCAAACAAGTGTGCACAAGTGAGTGTGTGTGATGTCTACACTAAGCAAGCAAACAATGAAATTTTTGTGGGTTTTTAATTTTTAATTTTTTTTTAATTTTAATTTCTAATTTTGTATTTTTGTTTTTAATTTTCTGATTTTTATAATTTTCATATTTTATATATTTTTTTTACTTTTTTTCAATGTTGGAAAATAAAGACAATGTAATATAAGGACAAGATAAAATATTTATAAAAATGTGCAAAAATAACCAAAAATTCAGAAATAAAATGTTTTTGATATTTTTAGGATTTTCTACTGTTTTTGTGATTTTTGGGGATTTTTCAAGGTGTTTTTCATATTTTTAAATACTGAAATAAGGGAAAACAGTGAAAATTGTGCTGGCTGTGAGTAAAATGGGAATTAAAATTGGCAACAGCAACCAAAATTTTTCACACTAATTTTCAAATTAAGAGAATGAAATATAGAACAAACAGGAACTGAGTTTACTATTTTTGGAGTTTTCTACAATTTTATATATTTTTTTAAAGTTTTTGAGTGTTTTTGAATTTTTAGTGTTTTTCTTTTGAGATTTTTAGTGATTTTAGGACTGACACTAAAATGTGGTAAAATAGACACTAGGGATTGTTTTTGGATTTTTTAGAAGTATTTTACTATTTTTTTGGTATTTTCTAAGCTAGACAGTGAATAAAAGCATGTTTTTGATTTTTTAATAAATATAAAAATAAAATAAAATCAAAAACTAAAATTAAGGCGTGAAGTACAAGTTACCATGAGCTTATACCTATTTTTGTGGAATTTTGGGATTAAAATGAGGCCTAAAATAAATAGAGCAATTCAACACAAATTAAAGGTCTGGCAAGGGCATACATGCAATTTCCAAAACATCCAGGGGATACATGCAAAATTTCCACGAAGTTTTAAACTGAAACTTGAATTACTGGACTAAAAGTAAATTGTGAAACCCGGAGGGGCCTTAGTACAAAAATTCCCAAGCAAACACGTGCGAACACGCGCTTGGCAGGGACCTAAGTGCAATATTCAAAAATATCGGGGGGGTTCAATGCAAATACTCCAAAGTTTTACACTATATTACAAAATCTTGGGACTAAACTGAAATAACTAAACACCAGGGGGTCCTTGCAAAAGCCCCAGCCCCTCACGCGCACAGGCACATGAGGTGACGTGGCACAGGACCTGAACGTAAATAAACTAAAAGCGAGGGGTTTACATGCAAATAAACCAATGTTTGTATACTACAGACGAAAGTTTAAATACTAAAGAGTAAATACAAAATGCGCGAGGGTTAATGTGCAAAATACCCTTGGCGCGTGATCCAACGGTGGATGGGGGGCCACTTAAACACGTGGCGCACTCTGGACGGCCGATGACGCTTCGTGGATGTGCAGCTGAGATCAGATCTCCAAGGCGATCGACGATAGAGGCGCGGGGAGATCCAACGGCTGGCGTGCTATCTGGGCGAGCTCCAAGATCCGATGGCTAGGGCGGCAGGTGGAAGAACACGGAGGAGCTCCAACGGGGCGAAGTTCCTCGAGCTCCTCCGTCCGGCTCCGGTGGCGTCTGGGCTTCAAAATGGACAAGAGCGTCCTGAGGTCTTCGTCTTCCTCCTGGAGTCGTCAAAAAGCCACGGCGGGGGCCGTGGTGCTCGCTGGGGGCTGGCGAGCTGGGAGGGATTCGTTAGCTCCGGCGAGCTCAAAACTCGACTTCCAGGTGCCTTCAAGATCGCGTTGTCCTGCAAAAAGAGTCAAAGGGTCCAGGGCAAACTGCTGGACCCTTGGATACGCGTGGAAAGAAATGCGAGTTGATTGACGGTGGATGAAATGCGTCTGAGCGAGCGGAGGTGCCGCTCCGGCCAAGATGGGTGATTTGGCGAAACGATCGACGAAACTTAGATTTTCTTGGGGGCTAATGTTCCTAAGACTATGGCTAAACTAATGAGCAAGAAATAAAAGGGGGAAAGGGCCCTCACTGGCCGGAACCAGAGGGAAGAAGATACCTCGACCGTCGGGCTTGCGGGAGGTGCTGGAGTCGTCCTCGACCTCGTTCGCCTTGGCTGAGAAGCTCGCGGTGGAGCTGTCACCTCCAGCAAGGCTCAGAGCACCAGAAGAGGCGGAGAGGGGTGGACCAAGGGGACTCAGTTTGAATTCAAAGATGGGGGGTCGCTTATATTGGGTTTGACCCGAGGTGACAGGGGTCCAACGATCGACGAGCATCTAGCAAATCTTGGGTCCAAAGACCAAGATTAAGCTCGGGCGAGCTAGATAGATGGTTGGTGAATAATGTTGCAGAAGTGTACAACACGAAATCATGAAAGAATCGGCTGGGAAAAAGCCAAGAAGGATGGCTCAAAAAACCGAGACTGACACGGGCTACAGGGGGTAGGGCGTCCAGTTGACCGAAGTCAACTGTTGACGCCTCCTGGTTGGTCCACGTGGACCAACCAGGAAAAACCCTGATTTATTATATTGTTAATTCATTTAAAAATAGAAATAGGGCTGAATTAAATAATGAGTATAAAATAAAAATTATTCATTATTTTCTGTAGTATTTTATATGATTTTTAATTTATTTTATGAGGTATATTTTTACAAGTTTACCTTTTAGCCCTATATAGGTATAATACCTATGTATTTGAGTATTTAATTTTTATTTAGGTGTTTTATTTTTAGTATTTTTATTTAGTATTTTCTAACATTATAAAAGCTTTTATATACACAATATATATTTTTATTTTATTTTTTATGATATGTTTTGTACAATTAATAAATTATAAGAGTGTGTTGTATAGGTTTGTACATAGGTCTAATACCTAGGTATTGTATATACATTTATTTTTATTTTGTATTTCTTTGTATTTTTATTCTAATTTTAATGCACATAGTTATTATAAGTAATATTTACATAATTATAAAAATATAAAAATACAAAAATAATGAATAAAGAATAAATTGAATATTTTATTCAGTACAAGTATATAAGGTGGGTCCAAAACTCAACTTTCAAACCGTAGCTCGCCAAATGTGAAACCACCGCCATTAAATAGCTTATTTTCTTCTATATACAATTAAAGTGAGTATGCTGCATTTGGAGTTGTCAGTCATGAGATACGGGTCTGGGAAGTTGGGATTCTGGATTTTATTCAGAGCATAACTTTTTATCTGTACATTATTTTTCTATGAAATCAATTTTGTATTTTTCTTTATTTTATTATCTACAACTTTCATGTACAAAGTTTCTTTATTTGATGTATAAAAAGTGGAACCAAAAATAGGTCCCAAAATGAATAAAGAATGAATAGAAAGTATAGGTATTTATACTACATTTTTGACCTTATATCCCCTACTTATTCCTTGTCGACCCATTCATCAAGATGCCTAGGTCTCGGGGGTTTTGGGTCATAAAATATTTACAATATTTTATTCTTTTTCCTTTCTTTATTTATTCTATAATTTTATCTTTAATTACAGCATTTTATACACTATATAGATGCACATGCATGAATGCTAAGAGATGATATTAATGCTATTTACAGGCATTTGCTAGGCTTTTTGGTGCCAAAATGATAGAATAAAGATGATGAAATGTGGATTCATCAGGCAGCCACTCCGATGAGCTCAGTGACGGCAGAGCGGCCGCAGCACGGTCGGGGTTGACAGTGGGTCAACACCTGGCCAGGAGACCATGACGACCCCTTGTCCACCTCCGTCTATCACAGGGAGGAGGAGAGGGGCCAGGGTTTAGGCCGTTGAATGGTGTATGGCTTGCTTAGTGGCAAAGATGGATGATTTTATAGGAGGAGGAGGAGGAGGCATTTCAGGTGATGGGTCGGGGGTTTTCGAACGGATGTCGGGTTAATGGCGGAGTGAAGGTGGGGCAATGAAGTGGACGCGAGGATAGCGGATGAATGGTTGACATGTAGGTGGTGTTATGACGAGGAGGGAAGGTCAAAGATGGTGGCCATAATTGGAAGGGGGTGATGCGTGCGCGAGGTGTAACGCCTGGACAAAGGGCCAACGGGAGGTTGGGGATGAAGCCTTAACCATTGGATCTTACGATCCAACGGTTAGGATGAAAGTGCGGGTGAGGGGTGGAGATTTGATCAGGGGTCTGATCCTACAGATGAGGAATGGCTGGAGATGAATGGATCAGATGGAGTTTAGGATTCAATCCAATGGCGGGGAATGAGTGGAGGATGTGGAGCGATGCTAGCCGTAGGATGAAAGGGGATCAGATGATTGTAAATGAGGCGCGATGGAGTGGTTGTGTTCACATCTAGAGGTTAATCGAGCAGCTGAGGATGAAGAAGGATTCAACGGTGGTGATGGAGGCGGAGATAATTCGCTAGGAGGGTTAATGGGTGGCGGGAGAGCGTGCGACGACGTGGCGGCTCCAGAGAGCGCCACGTGGCTGCACCAGAAAATTTATAAATAATAAAAACAAAGAAAAATACGAAAGAAAAAGTTAGAGGCAAAATTAGGAAAAAGTCAAAACATGAAAGTTGTAGATCTCGATGAGATCTACAAGTTTCATGCTGGACAAAAGCCAAAAGTGGCAATTTGTACAAAACACAATTTTTAGGGGTATTTTTAAGGGGTTAAAAACACCAATTTTTGGGTTTTGAGTTGTTTTTTTTGTATTTTTTAGTCTTTTTATGGGTTAGGAACTTACAAGCAATTAATCAACCTAATTTTTAGAGGTTTTTAATAATAATATAATTACGAAATAAATAATAATAATTAAATATAATAATTACATGTTAAATATACAATAATTACATGTTAAATATACACAATTTATACAATATAATAATGAGGAATTCTTGATGAATTTTATTGAACTATTTAAGCAAGGAGTTTTCATTAGTGGATTTTAGCATGATGAGTACGAGATTCATCAGAAGGCCGCAAAGGTCTGGCCAAATTATCTTGTTTATTTTAGTTGATGATAATTGCAAAATTGTGAAAGAGACTGTTAGGGCATGTTTTTTTTCTAAACATTGGCCCAATTCTTACGACTAGTTGCACCCACTTTCAGCAAGTATGGGAGTAAGTACAGACCATATGAATACGGTTACACGTTACTTGAGGATAGAGCCTTACACGGTGTCCTCTAAACCTCCCATTCTGCTTAGGAAATCTGGACCATTTGCTGGCTACTCGTCGATACTCTCTGAGAAGTTGCTAATTGTTTTTGTAGAATCTGTAGTCAATCTGAAAATCCTGACTTGGCTCTATCCTAGTGTTCGTCCTTCTCTCACTTACAGAAAAACCAAATAATGACGGGGTTGCTCTCCCGAAAATAATGATATTCAATTTTATCTGATTTTAATTAATCAATAATGTTAGCAGTCCCCTTGTTTTAGTTTGGTTATCACTTTGAATTTGAGTGGGGATCAATGCACGACTACACGCGGATTCCAATTTCCTTTGTTCCTATGTCAATGAAAATCAAGGAAGAATAAAAAAAGCTGTGCAATGGGAAACATGATGATGAATGCTGAGTCAGAGATACTAACAATGCTTCCTCGCAATCTTCGTGCAATATGTTAAACACAATTGAAATTCCCTTAGAAAAATAAATCTAATGCATGCACGGGAAATCACACCTAGAACACAAATATCTATTAAAGTGTGATAGAACAATTAATCTGGCTAAATCAAAATTGATCTAGTGTATATAATAAAATGCGTGTAGTCCTAGTCCTACAAGTACAAAAAATTATAGTAGCTCTAATAGCCGCAGTGCGATCCTCGGACTAGGGTTGGCTATCGAGCCCAACAAGCTGAGCCAGCCCCTGGCTCGGGCTCGAACTCGATAAGCCCAGCTGGGCTCGGGCTCGAGCTCAGGCTCGTTCGAGCCCAACCGAGCTGGCTCGAGCTCAGGCTCGATGACCTCGAGCCCTTATCGAGCTGGCTCGGGCTCGATAATGGCTCGAGCGGAGCCCCTTATCAAGCCCGAGCTCCTTATCGAGCCTGGTCTGGGCTCGAGCCCAAGTCGAGCTCATTAAGGAAAATGGGGACTTTTTGGTGGAAAAGTGTTTTGTGCGGGTTCGAACCCAAGACCTGCTCTATCTAAGACTGTGTTCCTTACCAGTAGGCACTATCCAAGTTGTATACAAAATCTTAATTATAATATATATTGTAACATTATATTTGATTATAAAAGAGAAAAAAAACTAATTTTCTAATGCATAGGCGAGGGCAAATGTGTGGACATGAATGAGATTTGAGAATTGATCATGACTTTCGTGGGAGGGACAAAGTTAGTGGAGGAAAATTGCAAAGGGCTACTTTTAATTTGTTTGTATTATATATATATTCCTTATCGAGCCCCTTATTGAGTTAATCTAACTGAGCGAAGCTCGGCTCGGGCTCGGCTCGTTAAGCTATCGAGCCCAAAATTCTAGCTCGGGCTCGGCTCAATAGCCTAATGAGCCGGGCCCACGAGCCGTTATCGAGCCGAGCAAGAGCCTGTCATCATCGAGACATAACTCTATAGCCAGCCCTACCTAGGACTACGAACCACTCAAGTCAGGCCCCACCCTCACCGAATAGTGAAATAGGTCCGACACACCACAAAGAGTCTAGTTTTTTTGACACACACGAGAACCTGATCAGGAACCGCTGGAAAATACAAATAAAAAAACAATAATCTCTCTCTCCAAAAATAAAATTCTTCGTGCATCCGGTTGCTTCGAGTTACGTCGGTTTCCAAGAAAGTCGCTCCGAATTCACCGGGTACCTCGTACGAAAAAATATAAAAGATCGAGTACTAGAGAGGGTTTATAGAAAAATAAAAGAAAGAAAGAGAAAAGAAAAAATGCTGAGAAAATAAATAGAGAAATAAATGCAAGAAAATCGAGGGTCTTACTACCCTGGGGTGGAAAACCTAAAAACTTGACTTTCTAAAAACTACCTAAACAGTGCCTCCCCGGCAACAACGCCATTGGATGAACCCCGAAAATGCATGGTTAGTCTTACAAAATTAACGTTTTCTTTCATTGCAGGCGGGCTACTTAGGATTGATCAAAACCACTATTTTAAGTAATGTGTCAATTAAAGCGAGCGGTCAACTTTTTTACTTGGTAAGTGCAAGGTCGAACTTAGGGAGACAACTATTTCCTTAGGTTGATTTAAAGTCGATCTCAAGGTTAGATTTTCAAAGAAGTATTCTTTTATGTTTTTTATGCATATAATAAATGAAATGCAATTATGGCAAAGTTCAGGGGATGAATTGCAAATTTCGATCAAATGAAGTCCAAAATTCCACAAACTTGGCCTGAATGTGAAATAAATTAGAAGAAGCTAAGAAGAATCTGACCTAAAGAATGGTTGTAATCATCTAGGCTGGAGGTCGGGGACCTCCGGGGTTGTCGCCTCGATGGTTCGACGGGGCCAGAGGCTTGGTCTCACCTTGCGGCGGAGCACAGTGGTGAAAGTCACCGGATCAGTGGCTCCCGCCGCTCGCGTCCTCCCTGCAACTCGTCCTCACGCTGCTGTCACTCAGGCGAAGATGAGGAGCTCATCAGCGGCGAGGGGGATGGCCAAAGATGGAGTGAAAAGCGCGGCGGAGCTGAGCTAAATAGTGACAAGGGTCCAGCAAAGATGGAATCGGGCAACGAATCATGGAGCTCGGATCCCTAGGAAAGGTGGCGAGCGTGCATCTCGGATGGATCGTCGATAGTCGGAACCCGGGGTTTTGGGTTGATGATGGTCGGATCATGCCAAGAAAAAGGGAGAAAATCGGGTCTGGGCGTGGATCCGGGCGCGGAGTGGTCCAGGGGGAGAGTTGATCGGGGGTCAACAATCCCCCGTGGACCAATCAGGTAATTCCTTTTATTAATTATTTGTAAATTCATTTTAAAATAGAAAATGATTTTATTTGAAAATATTTTCAAAATGAAACATATTTATTTATTTTCAAAGATTTTTTAGTGATTTTTATTTATTTTTTTTGAAAAATAAATTATGTATTTACATTATATTATTATTATATACAAGTATATAGACCTAGGTGTTTTTGAATTTTATTTTTATTATTTTATTTATGTACATTTTTCTCATTTTATATTTTGTTTATTTACACCATAAAATATGGAATATGAAATGATTTTTATTGGACTTTTATTATTTATTTACAAGGGTAAAATAAATACATCTTTTATTGTATGTACCTGGTATATTTACACTAATGAGAGAGAAATCATTTATTTTTATTTGTATTTTATTTTTCCATTTTTATTTTATTTTTATAAGTATATACAAAATATTAAAACCCACTTTTATTTTTTTTATTTTAATAAAATATAATATGTACATGAAGGAGCATTTTTATGGTGAATGGCCCTATCTCTCTCTCTACTTGGGTTCTTTTGCGATCAGGCCAATGCTTGGCCCTCCCTTGGGTTCTGGTCACTCGATATTTATTCTAAATATCTCCTTCCTTTTCTTTGTCTCTTTATTCTTTTATTTTTGCATAAAAACATGCTAATTATTAATATTTACACAATGCATGCTTTTTGCTAAATTATTCTATTTACACAAATACACATGGTGTTTTGCACAGGTTTTTAGCTAAAATAAAAGAATAAAGAGTGATGAATGAGGATTCATCACCCCCCTATACTTAACTTTGCTAGTCCCTTAGCAAACACTTATTTGAAAAAGAAGTGAAAAAGAAAGGAAAAAGAAAAGGAGGGGGAAATGCATGGATCAATGCTGATTATTAAACTTGCCTTCATTAAATTAAATTATGAAGCGCGGTCAGATCATTGGATTATTAATGTGTCGGAACCTTATTTGTATTTAGGTTTAAAACTTAACAGCCTCTAAGATCCACTAATCTATAGTCAAGACTCCTCAATAATCCAGATCAGAACAAGTCTACATACACAAACCCTGAAGACCATGAATCTTTCCTTGTACAATGTAAGTGAGGTATATCTCTCCACCTCAGAAGTAGCAAAATGACAACCCTCCCCAACAAGGTAACTCTATGACCCTAGTCTGGCCACTCTTTCCTCGAGGAGCGGGGTATTCCCTTCTAAGTTCAAGTTCAATCGGCTCAAGAAGAGGGGGAAGAAGAGAATGGACCATGGCCAGTGTAGCCATGTATCCCTGGGAGCTCAACCAGTGTAGCTAAGTCTCCCTGCTGCAAGCTTCATAATGACGGAACATGAGTCTCAAGCTTTGCTTATTGCACTATATACAATTTTCTATCAGACCCAACACCTTTTTTGGAGTTCTTTTCTTTTGCATTTTTTTGATGTGCATATATACAACATATCTGCAAAGTGCAGCATATATACATAAGGAGTTTTTCCTCTTGAGCCAGTAGACTATCCCTCTTTTGAAGCATTATTGCAACCCACAACTCCTGTCGTTAGACCTCATGGCAACCAGACCAAGTTGAGACGCACTTCCTTCACTATAAGAAGAAGAGAGGTTCCTCCTAGAAATACTACCCTCATATGCTACCCCAAGTCAAGGAAGACTGTCTCCTCACCACCTCATCCGTAGAGAACTCGGTGTAAAGTGCGGGTCCAAGTCAAGCCATTATCTATATGAGTCATCAAAATATTTACAGGCTATTTACACAAAAAGTTTTTTACAAACGTTTTTACAAAAATAATTTGTACAATTAGCTATGTATGTGCAATAAAAGAATGTTTATTTACAAGGAAAAATTTTAATTTTTATGGATTTTTGGGTTTTAGCCATTTTTAGCCATTTTTATTTATTAACACACTCACACAAAGTGTGAGTTATGGCTAAAGTATATATGGAATATATACACCCCCCTATACTTAGCTCGAACGATGTCCTCAGAGTTAAGAGCGATGAAGAAGACATAACTCATGCTTAGTATCGGGAAGTGAAAAGGAAGGCTATATACAAAGACGAATAAAAGAATAGAAATGCAAGAGAATCTCGGGGTTTCCCCCTATACTTAGGATCAAATAATCCTAAGTATAGCAGGTTGTTCACAAAGGGAAATCCGAGTGAGAATGTACAGGGTCTACCTCCCCTATACTTAGGGTAAAATATCCTAAGTATAGGCAGCAAACAGAGGTAAAAATGAATCAAAAGAAACTCAAAAGTCTCACAGCCCCCGTATACTTAGGGTAAAGTGCACCCTAAGTATAGCAACGTCGAAGATGTAAATGGGTTGTTGGACTAAAGAATAGTGTGATATGGACAACTAGATCTATACAAGTTGGGAGAACAGTGATAATCAGGCGTGAGATGCAATAGATGTGAGTCAAGAGACCACATCTCACGCAAAATGAATCGGGGCAACGTCGACGACCAGCGACTCATGATCTAGATATGGCTTGAGCCACTGCCCGTTAACATGAAAGGTACTCTCAAAAGACAACTCAGATATATCAATACTCCCATTGTCGTGTACCTTTCTAACCAAGTAGGGTCCCTTCCATTTGCTTTGTAGCTTCCCTGGAAATAATCTCAATCTGGCATCGAACAACCATACTCACTGTCCTGGCTCAAACTGCTTGTGGCTGATATGAGAATCATGCCACTCCTTCACTCTCTCCTTGTACTGTAGGTTGCTCGAAAAGGCTGCATCACAAAGCTCCTCCAGGGCTGCTAACTCTGCCTCCTCTGGTCTCCTGCACTCACTGGATCCATGATGATATATGTAACTGCCCAGAGTGACCTATGTCTAAGCTCAACATGTAAATGGCAAGGCTTGCCATAAACGAGGTGAAAGGGAGACGTACCCAACGTGTCTTAAAGGACGTCCGATATGCCCACAAGACCAAGTCCAAAAGCTGTGACCAATCCTTTTGGTCAGGGCGGACGATCTTTTGCAATATAGTCTTGATCTCCCTGTTCGACACTTCAGCAAGACCATTGGTCTGAGGATGGTATGGTGTAGCTACTCGATGGTCTATGCTGAACTCGCTAGCAAGGGCCTTTACCTTGTCGTTGACGAAATGAGACCCCCCGTCAGATATCAACACTTGAGGTACCCCGAACCGTGAAATGATATTCTTCCTCAAAAATATGCAAACAGTCCTAGCATCTGCGGTTCGGGCGGGGATGGCCTCAACCCAACAACTAACATAATCCATGGCCAACAGAATGTACTCAAATCCCTGACTCCTAGGGAATGGACCCATGAAATCGATGCCCCAAGTTTCAAAAACCTCACAAAAGTGAATGGGCTGCATCAGCATCATATCACGCTGTCCACAAGTGCCCATCCTCTGACAGTCAGTACACCTCTTCACGAACTCATCAGGGTCCTTGAAGAGGGTAGGCCACCATAGGCCAGATTGGAGCACTTTCTGTGTCGTTCTCCTCCCAGAGTGATGTCCTCCTGCCTCAAGCTTGTGGTAGTAAGTGAGGACGCTGTGGTGCTCATCCTGAGGAATGCACCTGCACCAGACGCTATCCCCTCCTTCATGATAAAGGACGGGATCCTCCAAGTGGTAGAACTTGGCCTTCGCAAGAAAGGTCTCAAGTCTCTGCCTGGGCCAATCTTGTGGGACTTTCTTGGCAACAAGAAAGTTCACAATATCGGCATACCACGGAAGAGAGGCGATAGCAGGGATCGCCTCATCTAGGAAGGTCTCACAAATAGGCTCAATCTGCTCTGAATCCTCAAGATTCTCCAATCGAGAGAGAGATGATCCGCCGCCACATTCTTGACTCCAGGCTTGTCCTTAATCTCTATATCAAACTCATGGAGTAGAAGGATCCATCTGGTCAATCTAGCTTTGGCATCCTTCTTTGCCATGAGGTATTGGATGGCGGTATGATCAGTGAAGATGGCCACTCTAGATCCAATGATGTACGATCTGAACTTATCTAGGGCGAACACTACGGCTAGCATCTTCTTCTCAGTGACTGTGTAGTTCCTCTGAGCTGCATCCAAAGTCCGGCTAGCGTAATGAATAGCAAAGGGGTCTCCATCCCTCCTCTGTCCCAGCACGGCCCCTACGACAAAATCAGAGGCATCCGTCATGATCTCGAATGGGAGAGACCAATCAGGCGGCTGCAGGACAGGAGCCTCGACAACTAGACTCTTGAGAGTCTCAAATGACGCTAGACACCTATCATCCACAATGAACTCGGTGTCTTTCGTCAGCAGATCAGTCAACGGTCGGGCAATCCGGCTGAAATCATGAATGAATCGTCAGTAGACACCGACGTGCCCCAGAAAAGACCATAACTGCCGCAGGTTGGACGGTGGATTGAGTTTCCTAATGATATCCACCTTGGCCGGATCAACCTCCATGCCCCTGTTGGAGATGATATGGCCAAGCATCGTCCCTTGAGTCACCATGAAGTGACTCTTCTCCCAAGAAAGCACCAGGTGCACCTCAATACATCGCTGGAGGACGTGGTCTAGGCAGTCAAGACAGGAGTCGAATCCATCGTCGTAGACCGAAAAGTCATCCATGAAGACCTCCAAGCACTCCCCTACCATGTCCGAAAAGATGGACAACATGCACCTCTGGAATGTCGTCGGAGCATTGCACAATCCAAAGGGCATCCGTCTGAAAGCATATGTTCTGAAGGGACAAGTAAAAATAGTCTTGTCCTGGTCCTCTGGCGCAATCGCCACCTGGTTGTATCCGGAGTACCCATCCAAGAAGCAGTAATCGCTCTTCCCTACCAGTCTCTCAATGATCTGGTCAATAAAGGGCAGGGGAAAATGATCCTTCTTGGTGGCATGGTTGAGTCGTCTGTAATCTACGCAAACCCGCCAAGAAGTGGGTACTCGGGTAGCGATCTCCTTTCCAGACTCTCTGACAACTGTAGTGATGTCGTCTTCTTAGGCACCACATGCAACGGACTGACCCACTTGGAGTCGGAAATGGGATATAGTAAATCGGCGCTCCACCATTTCGAGATCTCCTTCATAACAACATCTCGAAGGTTCGGGTTCAGCCGCCACTGGAACTCACGCGACGGCTTCGCGTCCTCCTCAAGATAGATATGGTGGGAGCACAGGGCTGGACTTATCCCCTGGAGATCGGCTACACTCCATCCTATCACCTTGCGGTTCTTTTCAAGAACTCCCATCAGACGGGATTCCTGCTCACCAGTCAAATCTGGTGAGATAATGACTGGGTACATCTCATGCTCGCTCGCAAGGAACCTATACTTCAGCGATGAAGGCAGCGGCTTCAGCTCTGGACAACACTATGCTAGTGGATCTGGACTCTGAAAGGTCTGAGTGAATGCGGCCAAATCTGCATGGGAGAATGGAAACTCTCTCTCGCACTCTGAATCGGGCGAAGGCTGCTCTGCTTGTATCTCTCTGATCTGTGTAGAATCAACCTCCTCCCTAGCTGTCGGCTCTATGGAAGTCAGACACGGTATCAAATCATCAAACTCGGCCCAGTCGAAATCTAACTCCGAGGGATCTGTATCAGAATCACAAACAAACTCTGCCTCACGATCGGGGACCGGCTCTGCTGCTTGAGATGTATCCTAGACTAGGGGTGCGCTATCCAAGCTCTCATCTGCTGTCATCTGTGCATCAGCAAACTCTGAAAGTGAGAGGATGGCCTGTGTTGCAGGGTCTGCCCAAACTGCCTCATCATCTGTGATTACAAATTCGCAGTCCTGGTGGATGTCTCGCCATGTATCTGTCATGTGCTCTGAATCAGAAGTCTGCTCAGAGCAAGCTGAATCTCGGTCTCTAGTCTCCTCGATCGTCTCTATTTACACACTCTCGCCCTCGACGCAAAAGTATACCTTCCCGCTATCATGATCAGATATCGCCTTGGCTGTGGCCAAGAACGGGCGTCCTAAAATGATGGGGGTATCGGTCACGGACTCAGGGATCTCCATGTCCAACACAACGAAGTCCACGGGGAATTTCAGGACCTAAACCGTGACGACAACGTCCCTCAGCAACCGCTTCGGCCTCTTGACAGATCGATCAGGAAACTGAAGGATCGTCCTGCTCTGTCGTAGAGGGCCCAACTCGAAGCGGTCGAGTAGGGCTGTCGGAAGTAGGTTGATCGAAGACCCGCTGTCTAATATAGTACGATCGAACCTCTGCTCCTGAATGTGGCATCTGACATACGGGGCTCCTGCATCTAGCCTCTTGGCTGGCAGACGGTTCTGGATCGCGAAACAAGTGGCACGAGTGAGCACATGGATCTCTGACTGCTGGTTCCTCCTCTTCCTCCTGACAATGCTCCTGTCTCTGAGTGATCTCTGGAGTAGAGGTATGTGCTCCAAGGCCTCCTGTAGAGTCAGCTGTATGTGGAATCGATCTATCATCAGCTGGTTGAACTCTACCTGATGGTTCTTTTTGGGATTTTCTTTTTTCTGCCCCTTAGCCAAATGGAGTGCTCTGGGAAAGGGGACTACAAGGTCCTTCTCAGATGAAGGACTAGGAGAGGGTCTGGGCTGCTCAAACACGGCAGAATCCACGATACGTCATCAATCACCACAGGTGGATCAAAATAAAACAAACCCTTTCCTTTATTCATAGAAACATCCTGAGGTACATGAACAGATGGAAAAACAACAGGACTAGAAGTAGAAGTGATGGCGGCCTCAGCACCACCCTCGGCATCTGGTTGTGCGGCATCAGTACCGCGCTTTGGCTCGGCTTCACATATGGTGGCATCAACGTCCCTTGTGGCATCAGTACCATCGTCATCATCTCTGGAGGCATCAGCACCGCTCCTCTCCTCGCCTGGCGCTCTTGAAGTATCATCGAGTCGTCGCTCAAATGAGGCGCCGCCTGCTGGAATCCTACTGCTCCTAAGTGTAACAAAATCAGCATCAAATATGTATGCAGACATATCACCAAGTGAAGCACTAAGAGTGGTAATCTCAGTAAACTCTAACCTGCTCAGATTTCCTCTTCAGGCTGTTGGGTTCGGCTCAATCTAAGCAGGATGGCGGCCTTCCCTCTCACGATCTCCCTCATCTCATGATGGAACTCATCCATCTCCGGTCGAAATGTAGCCTGCTGCTCAGACATGAGGCGGGCGAGATCATCCAAGGTGGGGTTCTCCTAGGTCGGCCCATGAGAACCTGACGGTTAGCCTCGCTGGTAGTGAGGTTATTGTTGCTGCTGGTGAGGATGAGAGGGGTACTGCTGATGATGATACTGTTGCTGATGAGGCTGCTCTCGCCTCCAAGATTGTCCCTACTGAGAGGGACGAGGACCCACCTGCTGGACTGGGGGCTACTGTGGTGGTGCTGCTAACGCTGCTGGCCTTACTAGCCACCCTGGGCTGGAGGCTGCTGCTGGGAACTGCCGGCCGACCAGCAGAATACGGGATGGTCTCGTCGGATACCGGTGGGTCGGTCGTACCAATCCCGTTGACATCCATCAACGGCTCCTGCTCGTACGAGGGCGGGGGAAGTACTGCCAGAGGCTGATCCGGTTGGTAAACCACCATCTGGGTGTCCTGGGATGGTGGTGACTGGTAAGGCTGTTGCGGCTGCTGATACGACTCCACCTGGGACATGGAACCTGTCGAGGCTGACTGGAGTGCTGGGACGAGCTACCGCTGCTGCTCGGATCTCCTCTGACCTGAAACGGGCTGAGAAGCGTCTGTGCCTCCTGGAGACACATGATCTGTGTCTTCAGGTCACTCAGCATCTGTGCCATCTGATCAATCTGCGTCATGCCCTGGCACTTCTTCTTCTCTATCAGCTCGATCTGGTCCAGCTTCTCGCTGATAATGCCCATGTTGGCGGCTGTGGACTCGGCCTGTGCGGCTACCGCTGACGAAGTAGAAGGACCGGCATCGACCCGTGCTATCCTCTGGTACTGCACGGGTCTGTGGCTGGGGGCGTCCCTGAGTATAGAGGCGGGTCTGGGACATCACTGTATAGTTCTCAGCCATCTCTTCATAGATGGCCCATACATGATCCTCATCATTAGCGAAGTAGGAACCGCCACAAGAAGCGTTCACCAGGCTCTGCAGCCTCTGGTGTCAACCCGCAGAAGAAGCTCTGAACTAGGTTCGGCTTCGAAATGTTGTGGTGCGGGTATCCTGTCTCTAAACTCTCTGAAACTCTCCCATGCCTCGTGGAACTGCTCGTTGGAGAGCATGGAGAAGTTGCTGATCAGGGCCCTCGCGGCATTTGCCGCCCGTGTGGATAGTACTTGTTCAAGTACTCGGTGTGGAGCTGCTCCCAGGTATGGACGAACCTCCCCAAGTGCTTCAGCCAGTTGGCTGCTCTATCGGCCAGTGAGAAGGGGAAGGCGATACATCCGAATGGTGTCCTCGTCCACCCTGTCAATCGTGACGGTGCTGCAGATCATCTCAAACTCCTGGAGGTGGAGATGGGGCTCCTCAGTCGCGAGCCCGTGGAAACGGGGTAGAAGCTGAATGGTCTGTGGGGGGAACTTGAAATCCCCCACGACCAGCGGAAGACTATCCACCGGTGGTCAGCATCGACCCGGGGGTTGTGCAACTCCCACATCGGTCTGGCTCCTGCTGCTGTTGCTGTCGATTGGGCTGGCTCATCGGGATGATCGGGTATCTCTATCCGTCTCCACCTGGCCTACACTGCTCGCGTCGGCTCTCATCCGCTCCATCTCTCTCCTCATCTCAACCATGAAAGCCCCATGATCCTTAATCTGCTGTTGCATTGTCTCGAGGGAGGCTATCAAGGTGTTGTTGATCGCACCATGTCCAGGACGTAAGTCTTCTCTGCTTGGGGACCTCCAGTGCGGTCATCGCTGCTGCCGGCCATGGTCTCTGCAAATGCAAAAGACCCAAACTTAGGTGCCGATAAATCATCTATCTGTTGTCTAGCATCTGGCACTGGTATCTCTGGACTGGTAGAAGGGTGGCTAAGGGGGAACAGGGTGGAATCAAACTCGGGTTCGGAGAACGGGTCTCAGTTCTCACGAACCAACCCAGATGAATGGGCTGGAGTGCTAAAAAGCGGTGCAGCCAGAGGCTTCCTAAGAGACCTCCTGCCCATCATCCTGTTCTGGCGAGTCAGGCGGATGAGATCTGGAAACACACAAGATGAGTAATAAAAATTCCAGGTTCACCTACTCAACACAGAGCTGAAGACCGTAAGGGTTCGGTCAATTCATCTTATCAATTTTTATTTAGGTGATCATGTCAAAATATCAGAGCGGTTACGTGAGCTGATAGGAATCCAACGCCCCCAGGAGACTGTCCTGATCCCGAACTAGATCTTTCTCAGCCAATACAAGTTGCGGACCGTTTACCGGCTACCCGATCAACTCGCTCTGTTAAGGATATCGCGACCCGCTTTACCGGAGACCGGAGCGATCCTCACTGGAGAACGACTAGCCCAGAAGCAGTAGTCTGAAAAGGGGGTCAGATGTGGCTCTAGCCTAGTATGTGGGTCGCTCTCTCACTTATTCAAACCAGACAATGAGGGGGTTGCTCTCCCCAAGACAAGTTTTTTATGTGAGGTGTCTTTTAGGGTCAAGTGTGTTTAGCAGTCCCAATTTTATAATTTGTCTTTTTAGGTGTTTTTCAAGCAAACGACGCCTAATGAATTTTTCAGGTTCTCCTGATTATTTTAAGTCTAGAAAATAGGGGGAGAAGATGAAAAAGCCAAAGCGCGATAAAATCAATGATGCATGCTGAGTAAGAAAGGCGTACCTGACTCCAGCACTCTACATGCAGGGTGATCCACGCATAAAATAAAGACTTAAAAGTAAACTACCTATATGATGCACGAGGAAATCAGCCTTAAGCGAACAGTTTCTACACGAGAAGAACCGATGACTAACGGGTCAACAGGAGGGGTCGGTGTCCGATCTCGGATGCCGATCGGTGCCCGCCACAACGGGTTCTTCCAGCGTTGTATACGGCCTCTAGCGACGTGTGGTCCCTCAAGTAACCAGGTTAGTCTTTTCTTTATTAATTTTAATTAGGTCCAATTACGATCTAATAGGCACAGGCAGATAGTTAGGTGTTTGGATCCTAATCAATTACAGCTCAATCAGCGAAAATCCTAAGATAAGGCCAAAACTGCGTAAATCAGATAAGCAGCTAAAAAGAAAAATAAAAATCGAGAAAACAAAAATCGGCAAAAAATGCGGTGAGGTCCCCCGAGCACACCAGTGCTCGGCGAAACAGACCCCGGTATCACCAAGTCTCTGAAAGTTCGGGTACCTGTATTATAACAATAAATGGTCTGAAAAGAAAACTAAACTAAACTAAACTACACTCCCGCACTCCTGCTCGCCTCCTCGCGCTCTCATGTGGCTCTATGCAGAAAAGAGCCGCCTCTGACTCCTGCAGTTGCTTTGGCTTCTGAAAAAGCCGCCTCGGTCCTCGGGTCCTCGCAAGAAAACAAACAGAGGTGCCAAACACAGTTTATTATAACTAAGCAAGACAAAATAAAATAAAGTAAACTATATGTAAAAATAGAAATAAATACACACAACAAAATCAAATAAAAACAAAATAAAAGAAAATAAAATAAAAATAAAATAGAGAAAATCAAAAAGCCGCGGAAAAAGCCGTGAAAAACAAAACCGAACAAAAATGAAAAACAAAGACTACTAAGTCGTACTCCCCGGCAACAATGCCATTCTGATGAGACCGAGAAATACGACCAAGACTCGATTGAAGGCATAAGAACAAGGGTCGTTGCGACCCGGATCTCGGTACTTAGCTCAATCAAGATAATCGAACCACCAAAATCAGAAAATCAATCAATCAAGGATAATAACGGTCTCGCTATTTATTTAACATGGTATAGCGACCAGGGTCAGACACAAGGAGCACGAAATGGTCGAGACGGCCTACAAAGTAGTCGTAAATGAAAATAAAATAAACAAAGATATTTTTGATGGATTTTTAAATGATTTTATTTTTTTTGTATTTTTGATAATAAGGAAAATATAAAAACAAAGGAAACAACCCACAAACCAATATTTATAAAACACACCAAATAAAGTCAAAAATCAAATAAAAATTATTTTTATGTTTTTTATATTTTTTAGTGTTTTTGGTAATTTTTTTGAGAATTTTATGATTTTTAGTTGATTTTATAAAAATCAAGAAATAGAAAAATAGTGAGTCACTGTGCAACCATACTTGAAAGGCTAATTAAAAATATCTAATTAGCCTCTAAAATCTGGAGATAATTTTTATGAAAATTAGATACAAAAACTAAGCTACAGAAAAAGAGTTTGCATTTTTTTAATTTTATAGAATTTTTAAGAATTTTTATAATATTTTTAGGGTTTTTATTTTTTATGGGTTTTATAAATCCAAATGACACAAAAATTGGATAGCAGCTCAAAAACAGTAAAACAAACTATTCCTAATTTTTTTAGAATTTTTGGGTTAATTTTTATATTTTTCTTTGATTTTTCAATTCAAACAGTAATAAAAATCAAGGTTTTTGATTTTTTTTTAAAATAGCAAAATAACTCAAAAATGTACCAAAAATTTAGTGAAATTTTTAACAGTGGCAGGAGCCGCTTATCCAAATTTCACTTGATTTGGAGTTTAATTGATATTTTATTCGACCAATACAAGGCACAAAGCACACAAGGACCTAAGTGCAAGAAAACATAGTTCCAGGGCCAAATAGCTAACACATATAAAATCTCAGGGGCCCTTTTGCAAAACACCCAGAAAAGCACGCGGCATACACATGATTTGCATTCACAGGGATTGAATTGTAATTCCTATTTATAAAAATGTAAACAGGAACAGCTTGAAACTAGAGGGTAAACAATGTAAAAGTTCCACAACTCATGTGTCGATGCACGTGTTTCACACAAACAGGGACTATTTTGCAAATATTATAAACCTAAGGTCCTTGATGCAAATTATCCAAATTAAAAACAACGGGCACAAATATTTACATGACTAAACGACAAATACAAAATGAGGAGGGCCTAAGTGGAAGTTACCCTCTTATTAATGACCAACGGCGGAGGAGGCGCCACGTGCACGATCTAACGGCGGAGAGCAGTGGACGCCTCTTCGCTGATCAATGGCGTGGATTTGATCCTAGATGGATCGGACGATGGAGACTTTTCGCGAAGGGACGACCACGATCAAAACTGAAGCAAAGGGGACGATCGGATGGTATCTGGAGGTCCTCTAAGAACAGGTCACTGGCGAACTTCACCGACCCAATGCGCGCGGTGGAGGACTCCTCGGATGCTGCTAGACTGGGCTAAACGCTCCTGGCGATGTTCCACAGCTTCTGATGCGCTCAGATGGGGCCGGATATGTCAGAGATGCTCCGACAACGATGAAGGCTCGGAGCTCCTATGCTTCAGCTGTTGGACCCCCAGATGGAGTCCTTTGACCTGCAAACCTACACAGAACGAATCCTGGGTCAAGGGCAAAGTACCTCGACCCGTTAACGGGTGAAATGGGTGGTCGGATGGGTCGCGGCGTGGTCCTCCGGCAAGCGGCAGAGGAGGAGGACCGAACTCCCAGTTCCGGGACAAACCGGGGTGGACGAATGGGTGAAGAAGATGGAAAGAGGTCTCGTGGATGTGAATCGACGGTCGGATGGAAGGATGGATGATCGGAGACGGTGGATGGCTATGGCGGAGCTAAATCGAAAATTCTGAAATTAGAAGAAGCTAAGAAGAATCTGACCTAAAGGGTGGCTGCAATCGTCCAGGCTGGAGGTCGGGGACCTCCAGGGTCGTCGCCTCGATGGCTCGACGGGGCCAGAGGCTCGGGCTCACCGCCGCTCGCGTCCTCCCTGGAACTCGTCCTCATGTTGCTGTCACTCAGGCGAAGATGAGGAGCTCATCGGCGGCGAGGGGGATGGCCAAAGATGGAGTGAAAAGCGCGGCGGAGCTGAGATAAATAGTGACAAGGGTCCGGCACAGATGGAATCGGGCAGTGAATCATGGAGCTCGGATCCCTAGGAAAGGTGGCGAGCGTGCATCTCGGATGGATCGTCGATAGTCAGAACCCGGGGTTTTGGGTTGATGATGGTCGGATCATGCCAAGAAAAAGGGAGAAAATCGGGTCGGGGCGTGGATCCGGGCGCGGGGTGGTCCAGGGGGAGAGTTGACTGGGGGTCAACAATCCCCCGTGGACCAATCAGGTAATTCCTTTTATTAATTATTTGTAAATTAATTTTAAAATAGAAAATGATTTTATTTGAAAATATTTTCAAAATGAAAAATATTTATTTACTTTCAAAGAATTTTTTAGTGATTTTTATTTATTTATTTTTGAAAATAAATTATGTATTTACATTATATTATTATTATATACAAGTATATAGACCTAGGTGTTTTTGAATTTTATTTTTATTATTTTATTTATGTATATTTATTCCCATTTTATATTTTATTTATTTACACCATAAAATATGGAATATGAAATGATTTTTAGTATACTTTTATTATTTATTACAAGGGTAAAATAAATACATCTTTTATTGTATGTAACTGGTATATTTACACTGATGAGAGAGAAATCGTTTATTTTTATTTTTCTTTTATTTTTCCCATTTTTATTTTATTTTTATAAGTATATACAAAATATTAAAAAACCACTTTTATTTTTGTTTTATTTTAATAAAATATAATATGTACATGAAGGAGCATTTTTATGGTGAATGGCCATATCTCTCTCTACTTGGGTTCTTTTGCGATCAGGCCAATGCTTGGCCCTCCCTTGGGTTTGGGTCACTCGATATTTATTCTAAATATCTCCTTCTTTTTCTTTGTCTCTTTATTCTTTTTTTTGCACAAAAACATGCTAATTATTAATATTTACACAATGCATGCTTTTTTGCTAAATTATTCTATTTACACAAATACACATGGTGTTTTGCACAGGTTTTTAGCTAAAATAAAAGAATAAAGAGTAATGAATGAGGATTCATCAAAGCGCCCTATGCCATTCACTACGCCAGCAAAACATTAGATGAGGCGCAAAGAAATTACACTGTGACAGAAAAAGAGTTGCTGGCTGTAGTTTTCGCCCTGGAAAAGTTCAGATCCTATTTGCTTGGATCAAAAGTTACCATTTTTACAGATCACTCTACTATCCGGTACCTACAACAGAAGAAGGATGCCAAGCCAAGACTGATTAGATGGATCATTCTTCTCCAGGAATTTGATTTGGAAATCAAGGACAAGCCTGGAGTTCAGAATGTGGTAGCAGACCATCACTCCAGAATTGAGCAGCAAGAGCCTCCCCTGAACAATGCACCTATCACAGAAACCTTTCCAGATGAATCAATTTTAGCAGTGGATTCCCTCCCTTAATATGCTGATATAGTCAATTTCCTCACCTCGGGGGTAATACCATCGGATTTGACGAAAAATCAGAGGAATAAATTCATGTCGACCATCCGTTTTTATCAATGGGAAGATCCTCTCTTATTCAGGGAAGGAGCGAATTGCATTTGGCGCAAGTGCATACCTCAGGAGGAGAATTATAGTGTCCTCGAGCACTGTCACTCGCTCGAATCTGGTGGACATCACTCTGGAGACCGTACGACAGCTAAATTACTTCAATGTGGCTTCTGGTGTCCCACACTATTCAAGGATGCAACAGTAATTGTCAAACAATGCATTGACTATCAGAGATTGAAGGGTACACTCACTGCAAAAGATTCGATGCCTCTGAAGATCATTCAGATAGTAGATGTTTTTGATGCATGGGTGATGAATCTGCGATTCATCATCGCAATATCTTGATCTTAGCAAAATCCCTGAGTAAAGTCTCAAATAAATGTACATAAAATCATTAAATTAACAAAATGACTCTTGTAAATAAAATACATTAATTATTGTATATTATATTGTATAAAATAAATTAACACTAAAAAGCTGCAAATTAAAGGAGTTTTTCACCTGTAAATAGTCCAAAACTTCATGGATTCTCCTTTTTGACTAATTCTTTCTCTAACTTGTTTATAAAAATGTAAATAAAAATACAAAAATACAAACAAATTTCACCTCAAATAAATGCTCCTAGATCCCAAAGAGAAAAAGCAATAAAGTCCAACTTCCAAGCTAAATTCCCGCTCCGTATGAACTCCAAATTCACCAAACTCACTTTTAAAGATCAAGTTAGAAAATTATCTATCCAACGGAAGTGGTTTCATTAAAATCGGAGCTCATTTGCAAAAGTTGGGCTTTGGGACCTAGATGTACATTGTACATTATGTATATATTCATTCTTTCTTCATTTTTTATTTTACCTTTCTTAATTACTAAAAATACAAAACAATCATACTTGTGTTGTATTTTAATTGTAGTATTTTATTGTATTTTTTTCGTTGTAAATATCTCTTATTAAAAAGACAAAAAAATTACATATAAGAAAAGTAAAAAAATGTACATGGTGTTTTGTCTTCTTTTGTAAATTCTCCGCTATTTATTTTCTTCTCTTTTATTCTATTGTAATTAAAGTAGCCTACTTTATTTTATATTATTTATTTATTTATTTTACATTTTCTACAATAACCACCAATTCAACTCCATTATTCCACCATTTTTTCCAACTTCCCATTCAACTCCATTAATAATACAACCTCCCATTCAACTCCACCACTTTAATAACCTCTCATTCCATTCTCTTTATATACTGTCATTCTCCTCATTTTTGCCTTTGATCCATCTTTATGTGAGGAGAGCCTAGTTCCCAGAGTTGAATCGGTGACAGCGACGCAACTGCGGTCGAGCGACGACGGCCCTCTCTCCGGTGAGATCCGTTGGTTTTTTGGCCAACATCGCAGTCGCACCCGCGTGCTGCTCGAGCTCATCGCTCGATGGCGATTAGAGTGAAGACCGTGCTCTCTTGAGAACACCATAGGCGACCGCGTTCATCTTAGGTAAATTTTCCCTTCATCACATCATTGTTGTTGTTTTATCAATTTTTTTATCACATATCATTACCATTCACATAATCTCATCCATTTGTTTATATCTCTATCATTTCACCACCAACTCATCATCTTCCCCTTTTGCATATATGGTTGTTCCCTGTTTGAGAAATCAAAATTAAAAAAATTGAAAAATTTAAATTAAAAAAAGACACATTACTTCAGTTAAAAGAAAATAAAAAAATCATAAAAATTTAAAAAAAAGAGCAGCAGCGGTGGGAGCACCCACCGCCGCCGCCCCCTCCTCCATCTCCACGGCTGCTCCAGCCACCGGCGTGAGCCGCCACGCCTCCGCAGCGCCTCCCCAGCCCTCTGCCGCACGCGTGGCACCGCCGACCGGACACCACCGCCCCCCGCCATCCCGCGCCATCGCCGGCCCTCACCTCCTTGGCCTCCCGCTATCAGCCACAGCCACCACCACTAGGTCATCGTCCCCCTCTCCCGTCACGCGGCGTGCTTCCGCCGCTCCTCGTCCCTCCTCACGGCCGCGCGCGGCCGCGCCAGCGGCGGCGACGCCGTCCATCCATTTAGGTTCTTCTTCACCCGTGCCCAGCAAGAAGAAGGAAGAAGGTCTTTTCTTTCTCTCATTTCTTTATTGTAAATACTGCATATCTTTCCCTTTTAGTTTATGTAATTACAACACAGTCCCTGTGCTTTTGTTGTGTGGTTTAAGTCATTTAGAGTTTGCAAGGATATCCCTGTGTTTGTACTCAAATTTGGACCTTGTTTTGGCATCCTTTTATTTAAAAAAATAGCATTGTGTTGAGCAGCTTATTGTCTACCATCTGAAAATTTATTTGTATTTTTGTGAGATATTGTTAATTAATTAAAAATGTTCAACTGAAATATTTCATATTTTACCCTTTTTGAGCACTTAAATTTATATTACACACACGATTGATCTCAAAATTCCACAAAAATTATATGTGATGCCTTGAAGAGTGTTTAATTTACTATCCAAATTTCATCCAAAATGGAGTTGTCTTGTGCCTGGAATAATTTGTAGAGTGAATTTAGTGTTTGATTTTTAATTAAATCCACATATATCCTTTTTGCAAAATTTCAAATCTCCTGGATTCTACATAAAAATATCTTTTTGGGATAATTCAATTCTGATTAATTTGCCATTGTGGATTTATTAGAAATTATTTACTCACTGTCACTCTATTTTCACTAAAAAATCCATAAAAAATTCATAACTTGTCAAAAAAATCCAAAAAAATACTGTAGCTTCCTTGCATCATGCTTATATTTCAGTAAATTTTTCATAATTTTTGTTTTCTGTTTGTGTGAAAAATTGCAAAAAAACCGTTAAAAGTGTACATTTTTATTTATTGCATTTTAACCCATAAAATTCCAAAAAAAAGTACCTTTCATTCATCTCTGGAGTAGGACTCTAGAAAAAATATAATTTGGCTAAATTGGACTAATTTGACATTAAAATTAATTTGGCCTTGTTGTGTGTTTTTCTTAGTGTTGTAATTCACTTGCATTTGCATTCTATTTGCATAAAAAAATTATAAAAAAACCGCATTGGAAATCTAGACCTAAGTTTTCAAATTAAACCCAAAGTTGTTCCTTTGCCTCCCTGTGTTCGACCTCGAACTTGCCCGGGATATAAATTAAGCCGAGACACTCTTCACGGAGATCTTCTTTCGGTTCTGACTGAATCGCTAAGTACACGTGCTACAACGTGACCGAATTATTTATCGTATTTAGCGACTCGTCAGATGGCGCCGTTGCCGGGGAGGCAAACGGCTTAGGGATTAATTTAAAAAATTTGGATTTAGTTTTTCTCTACTCGGGTAGTCTGACCCCCAAGCCACTTGTATTTATTCCATTTTTTTCAATTATTTCTCTTCATATTTTTGTATATATTTTGTTTTTATCTCTCTAACATAAATCTTATTTTCCTTGCGAGGGCCTGGTAGACTTGGAGTGCATCGGAGGTCGACGGACGCGACGCGTGCCGACTGCTGAAGTGCGAGGATAATTCATTTATTTTTTAGAGAAATTTTGTAAATTGTTGTAATTATTTATCCTGCTCATTTATAGCGGCTCTTGTTTGAGAGCTCGCGAGTGTAAAAAAACTTGGACATTATTTGTGGTGTGTCGAGCCTGTTTCACTCTCCGGTGAGGGTGGGGCTCGACTTGAGTGGCGAATTAAGGATTAGGCACACGATAGTTTAGAATCAAATTTGTTTGTGCCCATCGTAAATTAGTGATGAATCTCGTATTCATCATGCTAAAAACTCCTTATTAAACTCCCTTATTAAACAAACCAATAAAAATATCCTCTAATCCTTTGTTTTTATCATGTACCATATTGTGTATAATTAACCTATAATTATTTGTATTTAATTTTCCTTATTTTTCTGTATCTATTTTGTCACTCAAAAACCCCTAAAAATTAGGTAGATAACTTGTCTATAAATCATTGACCCTTAAAAAAATAAAAAAAAATAAATACAAAAAAATCTCAAAGCCACAAACTTGGTGTTTTTATCCCCTTAAAAATACCCCCAAAAAATAGCTTTTGTACAGATGACCTCTTTTGGCTATTTGACCAACATGAAAGTTGTAGATCTCGTCGAGACGAGCAACTTTCATGTTTTGACTTTCTCCAAATTCGGCCTCTAGCTATTTCTTTTCTAATTTTCTTTGTATTTATTTTTTGAATTAATCTGATTGGGCCACGTGGTGACCTCTGGGCCGCCCACGTGGCCGCTTCATCTCTTGCCACCCGGCCCTCTCCTGGGCCGTTAGATTACACCAATCCCCCTTTCATCTGAACCCTACATCGCGCATCATCCCTCAGCCGCCCGATCTGATCTGAGATCAGATCTCCATCGCTACATTCCGCCTCATCCACAGCCACACGATCACGCACTCATCCTACGGATCTCTGCCCTCCACGTCGCCCCTTTGCCTCTCACCGCTAGATCGCCCCCACGAGTCAATCCAAACCGCTCATAAACATTCCCCCTCCACCACACGATCAGATCCTAAGGATCTGATCGTGGCCCTCCGCTCGCGAGCTCATCCCAACCGTTGGATCAAGATCCAACGGTTCAACCACCGTCGTCAACCTCGAGTAGCCCCGCTCCCAGGCGTTACAACCATCGCGCATCCTCTGCCCCCTTCCTTTTTTGGCCGCCATCTCCGGCTACCTCTCCCTCTCATAACGCCTCTCCCTCGAAGCCCTTCTCTCCGTCTCCCTCGTGTAACCTCCATCTCCACCCTCCATCACTCCATCATTTAATTCTCGGCCATTGAAAACCCCCTCCACCTCACGTAACCTCCGACCTCCACCTACTATAAAACACCTCCTCCGTCATCCAGTCACGGGGTCCACCATTTTGGGCTCTAGCCCAGTCTCCCCCGCCCCTCCGGTGACAGCGGAGAGGGCGGGGCGTCGAGGCGACAACGGCTGGAGTTCGGTGTCGACCCACGGCTGATTTGGTTGTGTCGCGGTGTCTCCGACACCACTGAGCTCCGAGGACCGCAGCTGGCCTCGTGGGCGACGACCTGAGGACCACCCAGGTCCTCCGCCCAAGCTGCTCCGCCTGCCATCAAACCTTGCTCCGGCAAGGTGCCTTACCCCCCTACTTCCCCTAGTTATCACATCACCTTCCCCGTCATTCACCCCCATCCGACAAGTCCTACACCTTCGCAATTTCATCAGCACCCTCGCGCATCAATCTCCTTCCTCCAGAACCCCCTCGCGCCCCGACTCCGCTCCTCCGTCCCCACGGCGGAGGACTCGCCTGAGCCATCATCTTCTCCACCTCCGCCGGCTCCCATTTCACCTCCCGCACTTCGCAAAACACGTCCGCACGCTTCGGCTATCATTAACCCTTGCAGGTATCCTCAATGGCCGGAACGTGTGTCGGAGCATCTTCACGCTTCCCTCCTCCGACGACAGTCCTTCGCCGTGCAACTCCAGACATCTTCGGAGCTCCGCGCCGCCTCAGAGATCTTCGCCAGAGGCCCAGCTAGCTCCTTCGACCTTCAGACGATCCACTGGGCCACGGCGGAGCCAAGGGCGGGTCGCCGGAGCCCCGCCTCCTCCGGTGACCCGCGATGAAGGAGATGCTACAGGTGCCGTTCGATCGAATGGATCGAACGGCTGTGATGACGCCACGTGGTGGACCCGAGCCTTCGTCCAGACCTATAGGCTCGGGTCCTCCGAGCCTAATGTCGAACCTCCAGCTATCACCACGTGGCCCGAGCCAAGGGGCTGACTCGAGCCTAGCCCCTCGCGTGCCGCGCACGTGAGGTGCTGGGTAAATTGCAGTGAAGACCGGATATTTCCAGAAATTGCATTTTGGTCCCCAGGCGCGTGCCCCCACGTGCGTGCTTGGGTAAATTTCAGGGAGGCCCTCCAGGTTTTGAAGATTTGCAAAAAGGCCCCTGCGCGCAAATGGAGAAATTACAAAATGGCCCAGGCGGTTTTTGGTATTTGCATTTAGGTCCCTCCAGGGACCTAAATGCAATATTTATCCTTTTATTTTATTGCATTTTTATTACAATTATGCCCTTGCACTGTTTTTAGCATAACTTGAGCATCGTAGGTCCAAATTGCATGATTTTAGTGTCGTTTTGATCCTTATTTTGTCCTCCACATTCTAGCATACTTATTTGTTCCATTTGACACTGTTTTAATTTAAGTAACTTTTATGTGAAAAATGGGACCATGCTCTACTTGTCTTGCTTGGTTTGATGACCGATTTTTAATGATGTGTTCAAATGGGCTCTAATTTCATTCTATATTACGTTGCTCTCATTTTAGGGTATAATTGTAGCATTTTATTCATCATGTGTATTCCTCTGCATTATTTGCCCATGCATCACCTTAACTTGCATAAAACAAGATAAAAATTGCATATAGCATAGCATCGCTTTGCATTGCCTTGTAAATTGAATATGGGACCTGAAATTGAGATTAATTGACATTATGCCTTCATGAATCAAAATTCAATACTCTGATTAGGCTGTCGTATCCTGTGTTCGACCTTGGTACACTTACCAAGCATAAATATTCCACAGCATTCAAAGTATGTGGTTTTTGCTGAACAAAATTCGCCTCCTGTACTACGACGTAATTCCACATTATTATAGAGGAGAATTTGACGTTCATCAATTAGCTTAGAAGATTCACATATCTTATAAGATTCATAATGAGACGCACATAGACACGTACTACTTAGCTCAAATTCAATCAATTCTTCCCCGCTAATAGTATATTGTTTAGGTGTGGTTTTCTCGATCTGCATGCATTTAGTGTAATATTTATAAATTCAGTTTTGCATAATGCATGGAGAGTGATGGGATTCACTGTAAGTATACCTTCTTCTAAGCATGCATCATAGTTTCTCGTTGCATTCTAATTTCCGATTCCCCTCTTGTTTTACAACTTAAGGTAAAAAGAAAATTGGGACTGAACGGTAGACGTGCTTGTATATTCACATAAATTTCAAGTGATAACCTAACTCTAAAATTGGGACTGAATTGAGCAGGTCGATTTAATTAATTGGAATAAAAAGAACCTTTGTTCTCGGGTGCATAAAGCCCTCATTGTTTGATTTACTTGCAAGTGAGAGAGAGACGACCCTAGGATAGAGCCAAGCCTGGATTTCTTACTTACTACTGGTTCTTTCTTTTTAGGCGATTAGCTACTTTTCAGTGAGGATTTACGGGTAGCCGGTAAACGGTCCGGACTTCCTTAGCAGAGTGGGATGTTTAGAGGTCGCCTTAGTCCTCAAGGAACGGGTAGCCATATTTATACGGTCCGTACTTACTCCTATACTGGCTGAAAGTAGGTCTAACTAGTCGTAAGAACTGAGCCAGTCTGTAGGAAAATACGGGCACCTAACAGCTCGTTAATCTTTCCAAGATTGTATTCTCACCAACTAAAATTAACCAGATAATTCGGCTGAACTCTTACGGCCATCACGTGTTGAGTTGGTGAAATTGAGGGTTTGAATTGTGTTTGTATTGTGTAAGTTCACTCTGCACATTTACGTGCACCGTAGAACTAGTACCTCATTGACTATCGTGATCTAATCGGTTCTTTTGACATCGAAGATGACTGATTGGGGGGATATTTATTCGGACTTTGCGAATCTCTCGTTGAACCCTTTAAAAAGTACATCTTCAAAGGTCCAAGCTCAACTTGGACCATCCTGGACTCATGACCCTCTTGAGCCCAGGATCACTCACTCTCGGGATGGTTACTCTCAAACCATTCCATTTCTCTCTTCCCATCTCACCGAGGAAGACCATTGCCTCGGTGAGAATATCTTGATTCATAAATCCTATTCTAATCCAGAACACCTTGTTGATTCAGGACATAAAGAAGATTCAAGTAAAATGCCAAAGAAGAAAGAAGAGGAAGAAGAGAACCATGAAGACCCAATGAGAATGATACTTGCCCGATTAGCTGCATCTGAGCAGCAACATGCATTACTGAGAGCTCAGTTAGGACAGTTAAATGTTGGGGTCCAACTACCAATGGATGCGGCGTATAACCCCGGACAATATCAAATTCATAACTACTTAAGTCCGCCCGAACTCACTGTTGACTTTGAATTGAAGCCGCATTTTCTGAACTTGCTGCCACATTTTGATGGGAATGCTTCTGAGGAGCCATATGCATTCCTAAGGGACTTTGAGCTCATCTGTGTTAACCTCAAACATAATAATGTTAGCCAGGATTATATTAGGCTCAAAGCCCTTCCATTTGCCTTGGGTGGAAAAGCCGATTACTGGGTGAAGAATCTTGGAATCATCATCACCACTTATGCCCAGTTCAAGGATCTATTCCTAAAGAAGTTCTACCCGTTGAGTAGAACTAACATGATGAGGACGCGAATTACGAGTTTTTCCCAGTTATCCCATGAAGTCTTCTGTGATGCTTGGGAAAGATTCAAGGACATCCTGCAAAAGTGTCCTTGTCATGGATTAGATGACAACATCTTGGTCCAATCCTTCTTCATTGGTCTCAACCCTGAGATGCAGGGTTTAGTGAGCGCTGCTTGTGGAGGCAGCTATACATCACGAGGAGCGGATACCATCTGGAGGGTATTCGAGCAGATGGTTGAAACTAGCCGCTCACAGATGGCCAGCAGGGCCTATACACCATTCTCCAGTTCACTCTCATCTGGAGGGGGAAAATCAGCTGTAGTTGATCTCTCTCAGGATGTGATCCCTAGCATGGGACTCCTTGCTGACAAGCTTACTGTAGTCGAGAGGATCGATAGGAGGATTGATGAGTTAGATCGGAGCGTCTCCAAACTTCCAAAACAGATGGAGGAGTTGACTGAGAAGGTATCTAAGATAAAGATACCCGCCGTGACTGCACCCTCTGCTCCCGTATACCGAGTTCACCATGTTCAGGAGCAGTTGGTGTCAGGGCAACCCCAGCTGCAGGAGCAGGACCAATCCTACACCCATTCTTTCCAGCAGCCACCTCCAGTAGCAGAGACAGTCCAGGAGGAGCCTCCACCAGTTTGGGAGGTGAATGGGATATGGTATACTCAGGACCCTGCCAGGCAGGGAAGTACGGGAGACCGACAGACCTACCGGCGTCCCCCGACCTTTCACAACATCGCATTCACCTCTGCACCACCTCCTTCACATCAGATCCCTGTATTCCAGCCACCCCAGCAGCAGAGGCAGCAGTACCAGCAGTATGGCCGACAGGGCCATTACCAGACGGGCCAGCAGGGCCCGCAACCCCAGCAGCAGCAACAGAGGCAGTACACTGGCCAGCAAGTCCAGTCTTCCCATTCTTCTTCCCAGTCTTATCCACTTCCTTCATCGTCTAGTCGCGTGGATATTCAGCAACAGATACTTGACGAGCTACGTTCCTACAGGAACGAGATTCACGACTTACGGGTGGATGTCAACCGCCTGTCCAGATGGCGAGACGAGCAGACTGCACCCTCTACCTCTATCCCAACCCAAGTTCAGGCTAACCCAAATAGCCCGAACCTTTCTAGTTCTCAGCAGCACTTTGGTCAGGTATATTATTCAGCATCTCCTAAATCTGAACATGAGATTCTTTCGTGTGATGAGGCTAACCACATGTCACTCAGGAGCGAAAGGACCGTGGTCGTACCTGACCGGGCGAGGGACACGAGGAGGGGCATCTCTGGAGCTCTACATGAGGAGTCTTCAAAGGACAAGGAGGAGAGGCATCATATTTCAGAGCCCCATCAGCACCATTCGAGGATTTTCACTCAGGGAGCCGAGAGGAGGAGGAGAGCGTGTATGCAGCATCGTTAGCATGGATATTCTTCTGAGTCTACGGAGGACCTTGCATCTCTAGTTGTGGCGGATACCACTCCATCTTCTATTCCACAACCTTTAGTAGATAGTCTAGATTTTGAGTCCATGTTGCATAAAAAAGATTCTTGTATGAAGAACTCTGTTTCCGTTAATGCAAAGAATGATCTTTTAGTTCATGATTCAGACTCTTCATCCTCTGTTTCCCTAGCTTCAATCCCTTTCCCCCGTGCTCTTACGGCAGGAAAGCGCATCAAAAAGATTCAGAAAGATGACCCTGATATGACACGGTTTTGTAAAGAAAAAATCACAGTGAAAGTGCCATTTGATGAATATGTGGCTAACCATCCTACCTTCCAAAAATACCTTAAGGTGAGATGCACACCTAGAAGGGTTAGTAGGAAGAAAGATAACCGAAATATAAAGACACATGTCTTATCAGTAGCCACAACCGTGTCTCACGAATCAGACTTTGCCAAAGAAAAAGAGAGACATGGGTGCTCACTGTGTGGAGAGTTGTATTGACGACATTGCGTTTGCACGCACACTCTTAGATAACGGTTCTTCGATCAACTTACTTCCCTTAGAATTATATCAGAAATTGGAGTTGGGACCACTTAGCAAATCTAGAGCTTTACTCCAATTCGCAGATCGTTCAGTGAAGAGGCCTAAGGGAGAAGTGAAGAACGTCGTTATCTCGATTAAGGGGCAGAACTATCAGGTGGACTTCACAGTCTTGGACATGGAGACCCCCAATCATTGGAGAGAATCTCAGATCATTCTCGGGCGACCCTTCCTTAGGACCGCAGGCGTAGCTTTCGATTATGGTACGGGAATGATGAAGTTCCGTTCTCCAGGTGGAGAAGTGAACCTTGAGACGAAGCAAACCAAGTGTCAGCGACCTGATTCAGAGAGTAGTACAGAGTATTCATCTTCAGAGGCAGATTGCAGTATGATTAGCACAGTTGGGATTTGGGGACAGATTCCTTCAGGACAGAGCGAGACCCTTTCATCTGGAGAGGATATAGTGCATGATGCAGTTTGCCAGGTGTTGTCTGATCTTGTGAGAGATGCATCAACCTATTCTCATGATGACTTAGAGATCCATCCGGATCTGTCAGTTCCATCCTCTTCGGAACAAGCATGGGACATAGATGACGAGTCGGGCGTGGCTTTTGCCGATTGTTTGGATATTTTTGACGATCCGACTCCCGATACTTCCGATTTGGTGGCGAGTACTACTCAGCTTAGCCCACCTTCATACAGCACGGAACCAGATTCAGATTCAGTTAAGCCATATTTGATTGATGATACCACATTGCCAGAGCTGAAATCACTACCTCCTATACTCAAGTATGCCTTTCTTGTGAGACCCAAAGAGAGATATCCTGTCATCATTAGCTCAGACTTGACTTTAGAACAGGAGTCTAGGTTGTTAGAGGTCTTAGAGAGGAACCGCAAAGCAATAGGCTGGACAGTGTCGGATCTCGTGGGCATCAACCCCGCTCTATGCTCGCATCACATTTTTACTGAGGATAACGTGAGACCTTCCCGTGAGTTTCAGAGGAGACTTAACACCAATCTACGGGAAGTGGTGAAGAAAGAAATTGAGAAATGTTGTAAAGCAGGGTTTATATACCCTATTTCTGACTCCAAGTGGGTGGCCCCGCTTCATGTTGTCCCGAAGAAGTCGGGAATTCAGATGGTCACCAACGAGGAGGGGGTAGAGATCGCGACGCGAGTACCCACATCGTGGCGCGTCTGTGTTGACTACAGGTGCCTGAATGCTGCGACCAAGAAAGACCACTTTCCCTTGCCTTTTATTGATCAGATCTTGGTGAGAATAGTAGGGAAAGAGTTCTTCTGTTTTCTTGGCGGGTACTCAGGCTACAACCAGGTGGCCATAGCCCCTGAGGACCAGGAAAAGACCATATTCACATGTTCATTCGGTACTTATGCTTTCAGGCGCATGCCATTCAGGCTCTGCAATGCCCCGGGCACATTTCAGCGGTGCATGATAGCCATATTTGCCGAGATGGTGGGAGATTTCTTGGAAGTGTTCATGGATGACTTCTCAGTCCATGGTGATTCTTTTGATACATGTTTAGCGCACTTGGACCGAGTCCTCACGAGGTGTAGAGAGGTGAATCTGGTACTCTGCTGGGAGAAGAGTCACTTTATGGTGACGGAGGGTATCATGTTAGGGCATGTCATCTCCAAAAGGGGAATGGAGGTTGACCCTGCCAAGGTGGAGGTGATCAAGAAACTCGATCCACCTACCAACGTGAAGTCAGTGCGGTCATTCTTAGGGCATATCGGATTCTATAAGAGATTCATCCAGGATTTTTCAAAGATCGCCCGTCCACTGACTGAGCTCTTAGGGAAAGACACAGAGTTCGTTGTAGATCACAGGTGTCTGGAGGCCTTTGAGCTCTTGAAGAGGAAGATTTGTGCCTCGTCTATCCTACAAGCTCCTGACTGGTCTCTCCTCTTTGAGATCATGACCGATGCTTCAGATTTTGCTATAGGAGCTGTGTTAGGACAATGGCGAGAGGGGATTTCATTTGCGATTCACTATGCGAGCAAAGTATTAGATCCTACACAGAAAAATTATACAGTGACTGAAAAGGAAATGCTCGCAGTAGTATGGGCCCTCGAGAAGTTCAGATCATATATTTTGGGCTCTAAGGTGGCACTTTATACTGATCACACAGCTATTCGATATTTAATGGAAAAGAAGGACGCGAAGGCGCGTCTTCTTAGGTGGATTTTACTCCTCCAGGAATTTGATTTGGAGATTAAAGATAAACCTGGAGTGAAGAATGTTGTGGCTGATCACCTTTCTCGGATTGAACTTAAGGATTCTCCTGATCATGAGCGGATTAGAGAGACCTTCCCAGAAGAGTCAATTTGTGTTATTGACTCACTCCCGTGGTATGCCAACATGGTGAACTATCTTGTCTCCAAGCAGGTTCCCCATGATTGGACTAGGAGCAACATTGATCGACTGAAGTCGGATTCGAGGAGATACCACTGGGACGATCCTTTCCTTTTCTTTGAAGGACCGGATTGTGTTTGGAGAAGGTATATTCCTCAGGAGAAATACCAGAGTGTCCTCACATATTGTCATTCACTTGAGGCTGGAGGACACCATTCAGGAAAGAGAACCGCTCACAAAGTACTTCAATGTGGATTGTATTGGCCGACCTTGTTTAGAGATGCCATTGATTTTGTACGGCCGTGCCCGATTTGTCAAAGGATGGGAGGGACAGTTGGACAGAGAGATGAGATGCCTATGCAACCAATGATTATTTGTGATGTTTTTGATGCATGAGGCATAGATTTTATGGGTCCCTTTCCCAACAGCCAAGGACATGAGTACATATTTTTGGTGGTTGATTATTTATCCAGGTGGGTGGAGGCTATCCCAACCCGAACCACAGACAACAAGACTGTCTGTAAGTTTGTGAGAGACCATATTATTGCTAGGTTCGGGGTGCCAAAAGTTTTGATATCTGATGGGGGTAGCCACTTCGTGAACCGGGATATGAGATCTTTAGCTAAGGACTATGGATTTGAGCATAGAGTTACTAGTCCTTACCACCCACAGTCCAACGGCATGGCAGAGGTTTCGAACAGAGAGGTGAAGAGTATTTTGCAGAAATTGGTTCGTCCCGATAGGAAGAACTGGTCTCAGCTCTTGGACCAAGTTCTATGGGCCTATAGGACAGCCTGCAAGACACCATTGGGTACTTCACCATTTAGAATGATCTATGGCAAGCCATGCCATTTGCTTGCATAATTGATTCATAAATCTGAATGGGCAATTAAGAAGATTAATTGGAGTTGTCACCTAAGGAAGCTTTGCCGAGACTTGAACTTGAACGAGCTCGTGGAAATCCGAAACAGGGCTTATGACAACAGTTTGATTTATAAGGACAAAGTAAAGAGATGGCATGATCAGCACATTAGGTGCAAAGACTTTTTCCCTGGGCAAAAGGTATGGTTGTTCAATGCCAGGTTGAATATGTTCCATGGGAAGCTCAAATCTAAATGGACGGGTCCCTTTGTGGTTAAGAAAGTGCACGAGAATGGAAGTGTAGAGATAGCTGATCTCACAGATGGTGCACAATCTCATGTGGTGAATGGACAACTGTTGAAGCATTTTGTTGATTCGAAAGAGCAGTTAGTCCAAGTCGAGGTCACCAACTTCATACAGAGTGAGCACAGAGCAGATACATCTTATTACTCTTCATGAAGATGCAGCATAGAAGATTCATTCACTCTTGTACATATTCTCCCTTCTTTGTATATTCTCGAGATCACATCGGTTCTCACACTTACTCTTGTCCTATACTTAGGTTGACCAAAGCCTAAGTATAGGGGGGACCGATGCCCGCCATGTGTATTTACTCATCATTTCTCCTCTTGACCTCGTCCACCCCATTTTTGCTCTTCTTCTACACTTAAGCTTTCCAAAGCCTAAGTATAGGGGGGCAGATCGACTTCTATACTATTTATTATTTTAGCCATCCTACGCTTAGCACGAGCTATGTCTTTTTCTCTCTTCTTGTGCCATGAGGACATATCACATGCTAAGTATAGGGGGGCGTGTATATATTACATATATACTTTACCCATAGCTCGTACTTTCACGTATTTTTGTATATATACAATAATTATGGGGTGGGTAAAAAAACAAAACAAAACAAAACAAAAAAACAAAACAAATCAAAATAAAAACAAAAAAAACTTTTTCCTAAAAAACTCCTTTTCCTTATTTGCTAAAAAAACTTTTTCAAAAAAAAAGTCTTTTCTTATTTACCTATCTTTTTCAATAAAAACTCTTGAAAAAAAAAGCAAATCTTTTCTAACAAAAAAAACTTCTTTGCCTTTGTTTGTCAAAAAAACCTTTTTGAAAAAAAAAACTTTTTCTAAAACTTTTAAAAAAAATCAATCAATCATAAAAAAAACTAAAACTAAAAAAAACTAACTAATAAGTTGGTTTAATCCCTGACACAATTCACTTTCACACAAGACTAGTGATGTTCAAGAACACTTGGTTTACGAGCTCTTGAGATTTTGAGTTAACCACCCTTAGTCATTAGGGTCCTTGGACTTAATTATTCACATTTCCCTAATTTGAAAGATTTGTGTGCTATATTGCATGCTTAGTCTCTACCTTAAGGCCTTGTTCGTTTGGAGGATAAGGGGGAATGGAATAAGGGGAATAAGCCCCCAACACGGTTCCCCGTGGTACGACTATTCCCCATTATTTCATCTTATTTCACTCTTATTCTTATCTTCATCCCACCTTACCTACCGTTATTTCACCTTATTCTCCTTATTTCTATCCTCCAGCCGAACGGAGAATAGACCCTTATTCCCCTTATTCCCCATCCTTATTCCTGCTTATTCTCCTACCGAACGGGCCCTAAGAATATGATCAACACCTCACATACACGACTGCAGTTATGATGAGATGAGTTGAAATTTCACTTGAGGAACTGAGATGAGGGATTTAAGTTTGGACTTGATTTGATGATGCTCGAGGATGGGATAAAATCAATGAAGGCTTCATGAAACCTGAGTGTCAACATCTTTAGCCAGTATGAGAACATGGTTCTTGTACTATCTCTTGACATTTACCTTTGTGCCAGGGTGTGATAAAATAAAAAAAATGTTGATCAGTGTGCGCCAACTCTTGGTAAAAGCAGTGGAGCTAGCCAAAAATACGACAAAGCAATGAAATGTCAAAGAAAAGCTCTCATTCCACAAAGTCAATTATCAAAAGAGCTTCCACCAAAGGCGAGCGCTCCCAACCATTTCAAAGTGTCCACTTGGACCACCGCTATTAGGACCAGGAGTCGGGCTTGCACCAAAAAAGGGCTCTACATCGTAAATGCTACAAGTCTGGGTGTAGAAGGTACAATATGTACTCAAAAAAGGCACACCCCGGTGTACTCCCACGAAAACAAGTGCAGACGGCTCCAACTTCTCTTGACGGACGCACTGATCAACACCAAAAAAAATATGCATTGTGTAATAAGGTACTTGAGAGGATCCTTGTTCCAATGAGAGGGAGAGAAGAAATGACACAATCCTATACCCTCCATCAACTGGCCTGCCATCTACACTTTCAAGTCTGACAACTAAAGAGACGGTGAATTGGATGCAAGAAATGGTTTATTCCCTAGTGTTGAGGATCGGGTTCTTAGGAGAGTCCCTTAGACTGGAACCTTGGGTGACGTTGCGACTCTACTCTTATAACTGCAGTCCACACTTAAAGCCATATCCCTTATATATACGTATACAAAGAGAGTCTGATGATTAGGGGAATTGGGTACCTTTTGACTAGAGCTTGGTTCAGCTTAGAATTTTAGGATATCTAAAATCGAGAGTTCTTGAACGGATCAAGTCTTGTATTCACATGCACAGTCAGGGATTAACCCAACTTATTCATTCTTTATTTGCTCAAGGACTAGCAAAGTTTAAGTATAGGGGGGAGATGAATCCGTGATTCATCATCGCAATATCTTGATCTTAGCAAAATCCCTGAGTAAAGTCTCAAATAAATGTACATAAAATCATTAAATTAACAAAATGACTCTTGTAAATAAAATACGTTAATTATTGTATATTATATTGTATAAAATAAATTAACACTAAAAAGCCGCAAATTAAAGGAGTTTTTCACCTGTAAATAGTCCAAAACTTCATGGATTTTTAATAATTTCAGTTCAACTCCTTTTTGCCTAATTCTTTCTCTAACTTGTTTATAAAAATGTAAATAAAAATACAAAAATACAAAACAAATTTCACCTCAAATAAATGCTCTTAGATCCCAAAGAGAAAAAGCCGTAAAGTCCAACTTCCAAGCTAAATTCCCGCTCCGTATGAACTCTAAATTCACCAAACTCACTTTTAAAGTTCAAGTTAGAAAATTATCTATCCATGGAAGTGGTTTCATTAAAATCGGAGCTCAATTGCAAAAGTTGGATTTTAGGACCTAGATGTACATTGTACATTATGTATATATTCATTTTTTCTTCATTTTTTATTTTACCTTTATTAATTACTAAAAATACAAAAAATCATACTTGTGTTGTATTTTAATTGTAGTATTTTATTGTATTTTTTCCATTGTAAATATCTCTTATTAAAAAGACAAAAAAATTACATATTAGAAAAGTAAAAAAATGTACATGGTGTTTTGTCTTCTTTTGTAAATTCTCCACTATTTATTTTCTTCTCTTTTACTCTATTGTAATTAATGTAGCCTACTTTAATTTATATTATTTATTTATTTATTTTACATTTTCTACAATAACCACCAATTCAACTCCATTATTCCACCATTTTTTCCAACTTCCCATTCAACTCCATTAATAATACAACCTCCCATTCAACTCCACCACTTTAATAACCTCTCATTCCATTCTCTTTATATACATGTCATTCTCCTCATTTTTGCCTTTGATCCATCTTTATGTGAGGAGAGCCTAGTTCCCAGAGTTGAATCGGTGACAGTGACACAATCGCGGTCGAGCGACGACGGCCCTCTCTCCGGTGAGATCCGTTGGCTTTTTGGCCAACATTGCAGCCGCACCCGCGTGCTGCTCAAGCTCATCGCTCGACCGCGATTAGAGCGAAGACCGTGCTCTCTTGAGCACACCATAGGCGACCGCGTTCATCTTAGGTAAATTTTCCCTTCATCATATCATTGTTGTTGTTTTATCAATTTTTTTATCACATATCATTACCATTCACATAATCTCATCCATTAGTTTATATCTCTATCATTTCACCACCAACTCATCATCTTCTCCTTTTGCATACATGTTTGTTCCCTGTTTGAGAAATCAAAATTAAAAAAATTGAAAAATTTAAATTAAAAAAAGATACATTACAGAAGTTAAAAGAAAATAAAAAAATTAAAAAAATTTTTTAAAAAAAGAGCAGCAGTGGTGGGAGCACCCACCGCCGCCGCCCCCTCCTCCATCTCCACGGCTGCTCCAGCCACTGGCGTGAGCCGCCACGCCTCCGCAGTGCCTCCCCAGCCCTCTGCCGCACGCGCGGTGCCACCGACCGGACACCACCGCCCCCCGCCGTCCCGCGCCATCACCGGCCCTCACCTCCTTGACCGCCCGCTATCAGCCACAGCCACCACCGCCAGGTCATCGTCCCCCTCTCCCGTCACGCGGCGTGCTTCCGCCGCTCCTCGTCCCTCCTCACGGCTGCGTGCGGCTGCGCCAGCGGCGGCGACGCCGTCCATCCATTTGGGTTCTTCTTCACCCGTGCCCAGCAAGAAGAAGGAAGGTCTTTTCTTTCTCTCATTTTTTATTGTAAATATTGCATATCTTTCCATTTTAGTTTATGTAATTACAACACAGTCCCTGTGCTTTGTTTGGGGGTTTAAGTCATTTACAGTTTGCAAGGATATCCCTGTGTTTGTACTCAAATTTGGACCTTGTTTTGGCATCCTTTTATTTAAAGAAAAATAGCATTGTGTTGAGCAGCTTATTGTCTACCATCTGAAAATTTATTTGTATTTTTGTGAGATATTGTTAATTAATTAAAAATGTTCAACTGAAATATTTCATATTTTACCCTTTTTGAGCACTTAAATTTATATCGCACACACGGTTGCTCTCAAAATTCCACAAAAATTATATGTGATGCCTTGAGGAGTGTTTAATTTACTATCCAAATTTCATCCAAAATGGAGTTGTCTTGTGCCTGAAATAATTTGTAGAGTGAATTTAGCGTTTAATTTTTTATTAAAATCCACATATATCCTTTTTGCAAAATTTCTAATCTCCTGGATTCTACATAAAAATGTCTTTTTGGGATAATTCGCATTCTGATTAATTTGACATTGTGGATTTATTAGAAATTATTTACTCACTGTCACTCTATTTTCACTAAAAAAATCCATAAAAAATTCATAACTTGTCAAAAAATTCCAAAAAAATTATTGTAGCTTCCTTGCATCATGCTTATATTTCAGTAAATTTTTCATATTTTTTCCTTTCTGTTTGTGTGAAAAATTGTGAAAAAAACCATTAAAAGTTTACATTTTTATTTATTGCATTTTAACCCATAAAATTCCAAAAAAAGTACCTTGCATTCATCTCTGGAGTAGGACTCTAGAAAAAAAATATAACTTGGCTAAATTGGACTAATTTGACATTAAAATTAATTTGGCCTTGTTGTGTGTTTTCTTAGTGTTGTAATTCAGTTGCATTTGCATTCTATTTGCATAAAAAATTATAAAAAAACGCATTGTAAATCTAGACCTAAGTTTTCAAATTAAACCCAAAGTTGTTCCTTTGCCTCCCTGTGTTCGACCCCGGACTTGCCCGGGATATAAATTAAGCCGAGACACTCTTCACGGAGATCTTCTTTCGGTTCTGACTGAATCGCTAAGTACACGTACTACAACGTGACCGAATTATTTATCGTATTTAGCGACTCGTCAATGGGCCACTGATTTCATGGGGCCTTTCCCTAACAGTCAGGGTTTTGAGCACATCCTTCTTGCCGTAGATTACGTAAGTCGTTGGGTTGAAGCTATTCCCGCTCGATCCGCTGATAGCCGGACAGTGTGTCGATTCTTAAAAGAAAACATTATTTCACGATTCGGGATTTCGAAGATTCTCATATCAGATGGGGGTAGCCACTTCATTAACAAGGAGGTCAAGAAATTAACAAAGGAATACAACATCGACCATCAAGTCGCATCTCCTTATCATCCTCAGACCATGGCATGGCCGAATTGTCAAACAGATAAATCAAGACGATCCTGCAGAAACTTGTAAGGCCGGACAGAAATAATTGGTCTCAACTCTTGGACTCGGTCCTCTGGGCTTACAGAACTGCCTACAAGTCTCCCTTGGGCATGTCACCCTATCATCTTGTATATGGAAAGCCGTGCCATCTGCCCGTCAAATTAATTCACAAGTCTTTATGGGAAATTAACATGTGCAATTTGGACTCCCGGAAAAGTGGTCAGAAAAGAAAAGATGATCTGAACAGACTCTTGGAGTTCCGAGACTATGCATACGATAACACATTGATGTACAAGGAAAAGGTGAAACGCTGGCATGACCAGCACGTCAGACGAAAGACCTTTGAAGTTGGACAGAAGGTGTGGTTATTTGATGCAAAGTTGCGGATCTTTCTGGGCAAATTAAAGAGCAAGTGGACAGGGCCATTCCGAGTTCGTGAAGTGCATGACAATGGAAGTATTGCCATATCAGAATTGTCTCCTGACGCACAACCATTCATCGTCAATGGTCAACTTCTGAAGCCTTACCTCTAGCCGGATATGTTCTTGGCCGTTGTTGACTCCATCCAGCTTCTGCACTTTGATGACACCTCCACAGCAATATCGGCATCAAAAGATTCAGATATTGTACCTCAAAAACTATTTATCTGATTTCTTCTTTTCTTCTTTTCATCTTTTCTTCTTTTCCTTTTCTATCTTCTTTTTCTATCAAAAAAGGTGTCGCCACTTGCTGACAGTCTTCTATACTTAGGACGCACTTTGTCCCAAGTATAGGGGGTGCGCACCCCGAGTTTCTCTATTCTTTGATCCTCTCCATTGTCTCCTCTTCGTGTCTATACTTAGGAATTTCTTACCCTAAGTATAGGGGGAGACAATCTGAGTACGATCTGTTTATTCCCACCCTTGATCCTCCCTGCTGTGTGTACAGTCTGCTATACTTAGGATTATTTGATCATAAGTATCGGGGGGACGGTCAACATCGCATTCGTGCATTCTTTTCTATATTTATTTATTCATTCGTTAGACTTGTCTATACTCGGTACGAGTTATGTCTTCTCTTTCCTCTCCGATCTATGAGGACATAGCTCAAGCAAAGTATAGGGGGGTCGTATATACTATGTATATAATATAAGCCATAACTCGTACTGAAAATCAAAATACTACCTGGAGCTAAAAATAATGTTAAAAGTATTTCTATTACAATAATAAAAGATGATTGTGAACTCCTCAGACTCATTTTGTCTGTACTGATTAATAAGTCAGGAAAAATGCTTCGTGCAAAATGTTATCCTTGTGAAGAAATCTTTTGAAAATTGTTTGAAAAATAGTTTGTAAAAAGTATTCAACCTTTGTAAAATATTTTTGTTTGCAAAATTTATTTTCTTTGAGTGAAATAAAAATGTTTGAAAAGCAATTTGCAAATGGTTGGAAAAATGGTTGCAAAATTATTTTGAAAAAATCTATACTGTTCGAAAAACCTTTGCAAAATAATTTTCAAATGCGTGTACATGTTTGTAAAAATATTTTGGACTATAGTCTTCAAAATCTTTTGAAAATGATTTTGAAATAAGTCTGAGGAGTATACACAAAATTTTCTCATGCAAAAACAAGCAGTAATTCCAAATAAAACTTATAAGAGCCTAAACCATTTTGTACATAAAATGTAGTTTTCTTTGTATATACTGATTAATAAATCAGGTTAAATATCTTTGCAAAATGATTTAAAAATGGTGTGAACCGCTTGGAAAACTTTCTGTGAAATGTTTTCAACCTATGTAAAATCGCTTTGTTTGTAAAATTGTCTTCTTTGTGTGAAATAAAGGATTTGAAAACCTATGTGCAAACGGTTTGAAAAATGTTTGTAAAAAAACTATTGGAAAGTGTATATACATAGTGTGACAAATCCTTGCAAAATGACTTTCAAATGTTTGTAAATGCTTGCAAAAATTATTGTGTACTATAGTTTTGAAAATATTTTCAAATCAATTATGCAAAAAAAAGAGACATATCTGTCAAGCCGTTAAATTGAAAGTTTTTATCAATTGAATACATATATGTACGTAGAACAAACAGGCTAACACTTGTAAATCCCTTAAAAGTCTTAATTCTTGTAAATAAATAAGTACGCCTGTGTAAATAGATGTACATATGTTATTCTTGGAATATCAAATTCCTTTTATAACAAAAAATGTGTGTGTGAAAAGTTTTTCTCTTTATTTTCAAATTCTTTATTCTTTGCATCATTGCATAGCATGTGCATATCGTTCATATTCTTTTTGAGTGAGCTTGATGATTGAACCAGTCCAATAAAGTCTGAAATTAGAGCTTGGCTGGACCTTACTGCACCTAACTGCACTGGAACCTTAAGGGAACTAGGTTTAAGGTACTTCAGGTCTATTCAGGCTTAATTCTTTGAGAAATCATGGATAGGTTCAAGTCACCTCAAATGACTAAATAGAACTTTTCGAGACACACGCATGACTCTTGTCGACCGTGACCTAACTTGGGCATTTGCACCTTTCACTTGGCTCAACTCAGTTGGAGTGGTGAGGGGGTTGGATTTGCCAGTCTGAGACGCACACGGGTGGAAACATTCGTCCTCGTCTAGGGAGGGAAGAGCACCTCAACCTGGTCCAGTTTCAATGAAGTCGAATGATAGGAGAGTGTGGGTTGCAATAAAGCTTCAAAAGAGGGATAGTCTTTTGGCTCAAGAGGAAGAAGTCCTTATGTAAATGCTACTGAGAATAGTATTTCAAAAAAAAACTCCAAAAAAGTGGATAGGCTTGAAAATAAAAATAAAAGTGCCTGCCGAAGTATGTATATGTGTTGTATAGAAAATAAGCAAGCTTGAGCACCAAAGTTATACCATGTGAACCTGCAGCTGGATGACTTGACTACATTGATCTTGCATCCCAGGATAGGTAGCTACACTGGCTATTGTCCATTCTCTTCTTCCCCTCCTCCTCTTGAGTCGTATGCCACTTGAACTTAGAAGGGAATACCCCGCTCCTCGACGACAGAGGGCTGGATTGGGGAATAATTGGGTTGTCATTCTGTAGAAGTTAGCTCCTTTGTCATTTCAGTTGGGGAGAACCACTATCACTTACACTGTACAAGTCAGCTTCATAGTCATAAGGGTTTGCGTATGATGTAGGCCAGTTTTGACCAGGCTATTGAGGTGGATTGAACCGAGTTCTGTAACTCTCGAAGGCTGTTGTATTTTAAAGTTGGTTCCCAACCATGTTCTACATACATCCACACTCCAGGTCTGACATAAGCTCCAAATTCTGATTTTGTAAGCACAAATATTGCACTGAAAGCAATCCTATTCACTCTATCTTTTTCAATCTTCTTTTTCTTTTCTTCTTATCTTTGTTCTTTTCTGTACTTATTTCATAAGTATTTGCTAGGGACTAGAAAAGGCAAGTATAGGGGGTGATGAATCTCCATTTCATCACCTTTATTCTATCATTTTGGCCTTCAAAACCCTAGCTAATGCATGTAAATAACATTAATTTGTCTATAATAGCATTTTATGTTTCATTGCATTTCTTGCACATAAAATAAGGATTTTAATGTCAACATTAGAGGATAAAGAGAAGAAAAGAAAAAGGAATAAAATATTGCAAATATTTTATGACCCTAACCCCGAGACCAAGTCTAGAATGGAATTGGTCAACAAGGAATAAAGTAGGGGGAGATAAGGGCCAAGAGTACAATAAATACCTCATTTATTCATTCTTGATTTATGCATTTTTGACACCTATTTTATATCTAAGTATTCATTCACCAAATAAAGAAACTTTGTACATAAAAGTTGGAGATAATAATGTAAATAAAATACAAAATTAAGTTTGTACAAAAATAATATACAGTGTACATTTTATACCCAGAATAAAAAGCCAGAAACCAAACTTTACAGACCCATATCTTCCAAATAGAAACTCAAAACATAGCCAAATCACCTCTAATTGTATATAACTTTTCATGAGCTATTTATTTAATGGTAGTGGTTTTATATTTTTTGGAGTTACTGTACAAAAGATAGGTTTTGGGCCCCTATTGTACATAATACCGATTAAAATATTCAATTTATTCATTACTTATTATTTTTACAAATTCGTATTTTTATAATTTTGTAAACATTATCTATAATATAGGTGTACATCAGAAGCAAAATAAAACTAACAAGAAAATGAATAATAAAATAATAAGTTATACAAAAACATAGTTGAAACACCTATATTTATATAAATAAAAGGGAATTATATTCTTTAATTATATTATTCTTTCATATTTTTAGAATATGGTCAATATCATATATATTCTATTAAAAATACAAAACACAGATGAAAACTCATTAAAATGCATTAAAATAAAAAGAAGTATACAAAACATAAGCAAAATACCTATACCTATGCATATACAAGTCATATACCTATTTATTTAAATGTGCAAATAAACTCATAAAAATCAAATAAAAATATATCTATACTCACAAAAATAATTTGTAAATATATAATAATAAAAATAATAATAAAATAAAATATACAAAATAAAAATAAAATACACAAGACATAGGTAAATATACCTTTAAATACACTAATAAAAATTAATTACTAATAAATAAAGCCAAAAAAATTAAATAAAAATCATATTAAAATACTACATTAAATAGTAAACATTTTTTATTTTATATCGAAAAATAATAAAATCATTTACTAATTTAAATAAATTATTCTTTAATATTACATCATGTTTTGTCTTCTAGCGGCCTGCGTGGACCAATTGCAGGCTGCCAAGGGTTGACCGCGGGTCAACTCCTCAGACCTAGCCTTACGCCTCTGACAGATCACGAGAGATCCGTTTCTCCAAATTTTCACGCAATTTGTGAAGCTCGAGAACGATAGGACTCTTCATGAAGATTATTCCTTGTACATCATAGATACACGCCCGACCCCATGATTTTTTGTACATGGTGTCGATTCGATCCAAAAGGGCGATCAATAAGGGTGCTCGAATACGTGTATAAATAAACACCTCTGTCCTCCTTGAATTCTTTGGTCATCTTTTGATGTCTTCCGCCCTTGCCTTCAGCCTAGCCAGGTCCCTTGTGATAGGAGGAACCCTCTGGAGGCGCAAATCGGTCGGAGGAAGCAGGGGTGCACCCATGGCGGAGCTCCGACGAAGCCCTGCTCCCTGTTGTTTCACCAGGTATAAGAGCTGCCCTTTCTTGCTTAATGTGTTAGGTTTTTCATTCCGCATTTAATTCAGTCGTTAGATCTGTAGTAGCCCATTAGTTAGCCCTATCAGAGCTAGATCGAAGTTCACCGGAGCTCCTCTCCGGCGAGCTAATCCGTCACGATCCGTCTGTGCTCCAAACTCCTATTCTCCCTCATTTCATCCCCGTCCATGTTCTCCGTCTCTCGAACGCCTCATACCAACCCGAACTAACCTAGTTCTGCGAATCGAGGTCCCTCTCCTCCGCGTTGCCGGACCTCACCACCCGGATCATTTTTTTGCTTATCAGCTTCAAAATCGGTTGAGGTCAAAGCCCTCGAGCCCCTGATGTTTTTCATGCAGGTTTGAAGATCGGCAAAGCCCTCCTGGGCGTTGTTGAACCAGGGACGAGGCTCCTGGAGATCCTCCTCTTCGTCGACCTCGCTTGATCTCTGTGGACCTCCAGGTGCCTCCAGGAGGCCATCATGGGATGCAGTGGAGCACCAAGAACAATTAGAGACCATCGGTGGAGGGAATGGAGGCCGGAGGAGCTCGCAATCTCCGATCGAAGCTCGCCGGCGTCGACCTTCTTCCCAGTTCTTTCACCCATCTCCTCCGCTGTTGGATGAAGAACCCCGCCCCAGATCTGCCCAGGGTCGTCCGATGGAGCAGCGTTTCAACCGTCAGATCGTCGCAGATGATCTAATCTCCACCGCTCATCGGCCAAGCGGTATGGCGCACTGGATGGAAGCCACGTGGATAAGTGAAGCCCATATCGCCATCAGCCCGGGCCTCTTTGGGGGTAATTTGCACATCTAACCCCTTGTATTTTTGTATTTAATATTCAGTGTTGTAAATAAAAAGACACGTTTAAAAAAAGGGGGACATTTTGCATGTACCCCCTGTACTTACTTAATTTACACGGAAGTCCGTGCCACGTCACCTCGAGTGCCGTCTCACGTGAGGTGATTAATTGGGTAAATTGCATATAAACCCTAGCGAGTTTTGTAATTGTCTTTTAGTCCAATAAAATGCTATTTAAGTTATATATTTCTTGGACATTTGCATCGTTGCCTGTGATATTTATTTTATTTGCAAGTACGACCCTGCCAGGCGTGCGTGCTTTCGCACGTGAGTCCTGGGGTTTTTGTAGAAAGACCCTCGCGACTCTGGGCATTTAGATTCAGTCCAAGAAATTCTTTGTTGCATGATATATTTTCTGGAGAAATTGTATCGAAGCCCTGGATTTTTGAATATTGACAGAAATACCCCTATCAAGTTGTAATTGTTTTTTGTTATATCTAATTATTCATATCTCTCTAAAATCCCAAAAATTCCCAAAAATTAGTATAAGCTCCTGTTGCATTCTATTATCATGCCATATTTTTATTTTGTATTTTTATTACATTTTCACATTCATAAAATTCAAAAACATGCATTTTTACTTCTGTTTGCATTATAAAACCCTAAAAAATATAAAAACTTCTTGAAAAAATCCCAAAAAAATATATTTGGTGTCTTTTAGTGTGTTTGATCTTTTACCCAAAAATCACTAAAAATATAAAACAAAACTCCTAAAAATTAGAAAACCCCAAAAACCTTCATAAAAATATTAAAAATCCCAAAAAAATCATAAAAGTGCAATTTTTGTTTCTGAATTTTCTATATTTTATTATCTTTGTTTTAAAATTAATTTGAGGAAGTTTTGACTCTATTTGATATTTTTCATCCTCATTTTAATTTCGGCCAGCCATTTGTTTCACTGTTTACTCATATTTTTTATTTTAAAAATACCAAAAAAATAGGAAAAATCTAGAAAAATCCCAAAAACATTACAAAAATCTAAAAATCACAAAATTATGTTAATTACTGTATTTTGAGTATTTTTCCCTATTTTCATCTCTCTCTTATATCTCTTTTATTATATGTTCTATATAGTTTTCTATCTTATTTCAAAAAGAAAATATAAAAACATAAAATATAAAACAAAAAAATTAAAATTAAAATCAAATAAAAATTATAAAACCAAAAATCAAATAAAAAAATTAAATTAAAACCCACAAAAAGACTTGTGTGCACACATGACTAGCTTGTATATGAATAATTGTAGGCTACATGTTTTTGCTCTCTGTGGTTCGATCTCTACATACTTACGCACTATCCATCATTATGGTAGAGTTATGATAATTTTTAATTCACATTTTTGGGACTTAATTGCTTTATTTTGATTGTGGTTTAATTGCTGCTTGATTGGGATTCTGTCTGAGGTCACCTCAACGACTGTCGATCCGCCTTGTGGAAAGACATGACCTCGGCTCAATCCCTCTTCATCAACAACCCATGGTTTTGGCCCATGATTTTGGCCAAAACTTATCTGAAACATAGGGCTTAAGTTAGAACATTCCAGAGGATTCTAGATTCGCTAATGATGTTTAATTAACATTAATCGTGATTAACTTTCACTAATCATGATTTAACTTTCACGGCTTAGGATTATCTTTTTGCTAACTATTGATTACTGCTTGTTAATAGTCATTAGTGGTTTTCAATCTGCATTAGTTTCTTTAATCAGGATTAATCGGTCTTAATGATGGTCATTAAGGTTTAATGACATCTTAAGCCTCCTTACTTCTTTTTCTTCCGAAAATCATAACAAATCAAAACGAAGTCCAATTCACATGAAATAAATTCCGTTGATTTCCTCTTGATGAGCCGGATCTTATTATATAGGATCCGAGAAATGCCAAGTTGAAGGCTTTACGAACCCTGAGACTAAGTCAATATTAACTTGGTCGACAAGTAATAAAGTAGTAAAAGATAACGACCTATAATGTATATTAAAAACCTTGATGTTCACTTCTCAAATAAGCCATTTTTTCTTGATTTTATTATACATTTCATACACCTCAAATAATAAAATGTTCTATATGAAACTTGTACATAAAAAAATACAGATAAATTAAAAAATAATTGCACATAAAAGTAATACACCAGGCAACTGGGACACACATATGAAAAAGCCATTAACCTAACTTCACATATCAATATCTCTCCATGCAGGTTCAAAATTCATCAAACTCACATTTATTGTTATTAAAATTAAACGATTTATTTAATGAAGGTGGTCTCATTAAAAATAGAGTTAAGATGCAAAAGCCAACTTTTGGAGGTCACATTGTACTATATATATGTATATTTTATTCATATATTTTATTTTTTTTATATTTTTACCTTTCTTATATTTTTAAACATTTGTAAATACTAGTTGAAATATATTTAAAATATAAACACAAAATAAAATCATTAAAAATACACTAAGATAAATAATATAATAAACTATACAAGTATATTATACCTATAATGTACAAATACATATTTATTTAAGCATGCAAAAAAAATTATAAAAATAAAATAAAAAAATAAATATGTATTTAAATACATTATAAATATGTAAATTATTTATATACAATAATTAAAAATAAAATACAAAATAAAAATAAAATACTTATAATATAGGTAAATATACCTATGTATAAACGTGTAAAAAGCACATAATAAATAATGTTATAAAAATAAATAAAATACCCATGAAATAGTGCATAAAATAAGAAACATTTTTCATATTTTAACTTTTAATTAATAAAATTCTTTATTATTTTTAATCTAATTAATAAGGGATTTAATCTCTGTCTTTTCTGGTTGATCCACGTATACCAACCAGAGGCCAGCGACAATTGACCCACCGATCAACTATCCTTCTCTTCTTCTGATTTTTGTCAGAAGTCACGAGGGACCTCTTTTCTCCAAATTTCTCCTCTTCCCCCATGCCTCTTTCTCTCGAGACCACCACCATTGTGTAGCTCCCTCAACCCTCTTCCACGCCCCATCTGTAGACTCCACCAACTACACCTCCATCACACGCGATCATCTTCCCCCCTTTGCCCTCACCATATTCATAAATAAGCTCTTTCTTCTTTTTTTGAAGTTTTAATCCCCTTCTACCCATTCGTAATCCCAATACTCATGCACTTGAGATCCCTGGTGACAAAAGAGACCTCGTGGAGGTGTCGATGTGGAGAAGAGTTGCAAGAGAAGGTGTGATCCAGGTGCCGCCGAGCTTGCTTCGGCGAAGCCTCTTCTGCTCCATGTATACGCAGGTTCGATCTATTTTCTTTCGCATTTCTATTGTAGTTTTAATCCAGCATCATAGTGTAGCTTCTAATTCCTGAAGTTAGTCTTTAGCTTATTTAATTTCTAATTCCATTGTGCACTAGAGATTTTGCTCCAACGACTATAACACTATGAACTTGATCCCTCTCGAGCCGCAACCACCACCATTTTCTCACCCCTTTATTTCTCCATCGAGCGTCCCATCTCTCATCCTGATCTTGCAAGGATGCCCATTTCGAGCTTCATCCGTTGCCCTATGCCGGAGCTTCTTCGCCCATTCACCTCCCCTTGCTGCAAGCTTCTATTTTGGGTCAAGGGAGTTCCCCTCGAGCCCTGCAATCTTTTTTGCAGGTACTCGGACCTGTAGGCTCCCCTTGGATCTTGAATTGAAGAAAATCAAGGGATTTAGGTTGAAGAGAACGGAAAATGCTTCAGGTCCCCATCGCTGAGACCTGGACTCCTTCAAGAATCTCCTACGGGTGCAAACGTGCTCCAACGACGTGTTGGACTAATTAAAATTGAAGAAGGTGGTCATACTAACGTGGAATCATCAATCGAATCACCTCTAGGGTCCAGTTCTTGCGAGATCTCATTTGGGTTGTTAATTAAAGTCAAAATGATGCGTTCTCTAGATGCCTGATCTCTTTAAGTCGCACAATGTGGCGCTCTCTGCGACGTCCATCTACGTGCCTTTATTGCGTAAATTGCTTAGTACATCCGTCACTTTTGTATATTAGATTTAGTATTTAATATTGTAGATGCTTTGTAATTTTGATTTGAACTTTTGCATAGAGGGCCTTGTACTGCTTGGTATTTACAAGTATATCCCCTCGCCTCAAGTGTTGCACCATGTGAGACTTGTAAATTTGCATGCAAACCCTTAACATTCTAGAATATGTTTCTAAATGCATTGAATGTTTAATTTAATTGTAATTTGATCCTTTTTGTGTTGTACATTTTGTTTATTGTGTTTTCTTTTCATTAAATAGTTATTTTGCTTCAAAAATCTTTGGAAAATTTCTATAAATGCCTAAAACCATGCTTGTTCATACTTGATAAATTTTTGGGTATTTATTGTATTTTCCTATTTTCTAAAAAATATAAAAACACGCATCTTCTACTATCTGCTTATTAAAATCTAAAAAAATATAAAACCACCTTTAAAAATTCCAAAAATATAGAGTACTTATATTATTATATATTCTAACACATATCCAAAAGGCCAAAAAAAGTATAATATATAAAACTTGAAAATTACAAAATCTTGAGAAACTTATAAAAATCTGTAAAAATTAAAGAAAACCCCAAAAATGTTTTTTTTTATTTCTGAATTTTCTATATAATATATACTATATATTAAAATAGTGTTAGGTTAATTTTAGACTTATTTATATTTATTAGATCTAAAATAAGTTCGAGTATTTATTTTGTACATTGTTGTATATTTTATTACTTTATATATATAATTTACTAAAAATTCCATAAAATTATCAAAAATAGAGAAAAATATTAAAGAAACATTTTGTTTTCTATATTTTGGGTGTATTTATGTATATTTAAAATATAAAATCACATATATTATATATCTTATTTTTTATATAGTATATATTATCATTATCATTATATATAATTATATATATTATATTTTCAAAATCAAAAGAAAAAAATAAATTTTATAAAATAAAAAAGAAAATAAAATTGAAAAATTTTTAATTATAATATATATAATATAAAAAATAATTAAAAATCTATAAAAATAAATATAATTAAAAACCCACATAAAAATCAGAAAAAGATAAAAAATACAAAAAAGATTATTAATAATTATTATTAATTATAACTATCCTCCATTGTTCTCAGTGGTTTGACACTCCACCTTACTTGCCATGTACACTTTTATTATGGGGTTATAATAAATTTTAACTCACATTTATTTTCATTTGCATTTATACTATTGTGGGTTAATTATTGATATTAGCTTAGATTGGGTACCACGCGTTGTGAGAGCGGTCGATATAGCAATTGTCGAATCTGACTTGTCGGACATCGCATGCTCTCCAAAAGCAGACATTGGTATCCCATATCAAAAGTTGAAAATCATCATGGTCCATACTTCAAGGCCCAAGCCCATTCCAAGTTTGAGTTGGGCCAGCCCATGGGCCAAATCTAGTCAGCCCCACTACCTCCTCCATCGTGTGATACCCACATAGGCCATAAAAGGTCTTCCTATATAGCATTGGCCTTCAATGGTAGAACATGATTTGTTTGCATGGCTCTGCAGGACTTCATATTTCACAATTTCGTAATATATATTTGCTCTTATTTTAAATAAAAAAGGTTGGAAGCAAAAAATAGTTGGGAAACTTCCACCATTCATAAGTTTAGGAGAGAGTAAAGTGACTTTGTTGCGATGTAATTCAAGTGAATTGGACCTTTTAGAAGCTAAACAAAGGGAACAAAGACAAAGATAATAAAAAATCCAAGTTTTTGTATTTTCCTATGATTTCAAACTTGCATTTCTGTATGGAGAATGAACCACAAGAGGTTAAAGCCACAACATAAAGGGAAAAAACAAGTTAAATGAAATACTTGGCTCTTAGTAAAGCCACTCCAAAGCTGCATTCCACTACTTTTGTTCATACATTGGTGGTTTCAAGGCATGTGATGTGGTCATGGTGGAAGTATATAAACGGATTAGCCTGTTCTTGGAAGGTTAGTGATTATAATTCTGATGTAGAATTTATTAGACAGAAAAGCATGTGCACGAATTTCTTATTCTATTGCCCACCTTAAGTAGAAGAGCCTAATGGAGGAAATCCAGAGATATGAGTGAATGGTGCTGGAAGTCCAAAAAGAAGGCTATAGGTAACAACATACCTGTGATTTCTGAGCTTTGAACGGGAAAGGATAATTTTCAAAACAAAATCTTATCTTTTCTTGTTATGTCGTTGTTTGTTATGATCAGATTACTGCAAGGACAGAGATTTTCTCAGGTTCATAATTTGATCGTCTGTGAAATGATGGTGAGGAGTGCATTTAGACACTAAATTGAATTAACACATAATAAATAGGCCTATTTACCATTTGTGGTATTCATTTGTAAATTTTTGTAAGAAAACACAGTTTCTGAAAAATTCTATGTGGATTTTCGTTTGGATGGTTACAGATCAATAGTTTGATATCGACTCCTTTAAGCTTCAGAGATTTAGATTCATAAACAAATATTCATTACTTTAATTTTGATGAAACTTTGATTTATTATCTACCGCTCTCATGAGGTGCTATAGATGAACACACAAGTATGGAAGGTAACACTGATAATCTAAAAGAATTTGAAGTATATTATATCAGATGTATGTAAAATTTAATTTTTTTAAATAACATATTTTCATTTTTTTATCTGGCGGGGCCAGGCTGAGCTTTGTGGCACATGTCCATAGTTATGTCCAGTCGCATCCTCAGTCAGGAAAAGTGACCTTGCCTATAGTGGCATCTACCTGATCCGTGTGTCGCCTCTTGTTGTTCAGATTCATCTGAGGTTGCGTAGGAAAAGTGGTCTTGGACACTGTTAATTCAACCAGACGATGGTTAACCTGCTCCATCTCAGCCCTACATGTTGTCTGAAACATCCTCAACATATCCATGATCTGGTTCAGTGCTAGTGAATATGAATATAACTCTGACTCAGTGTGTTGTCCCTGGCTCTGTACTCTCTCCTTCATAGGAGTGTGTTGTTGATGTGGTGTAAAAGGCTGAGGAGATCTCTTTGGTGTAAAATAAGACTGTTGTTGTCAATGATAATAAGTATATGAATTGATGAATCTCAGATTCATCACTCTAAAATCTCATTTATTAAGCTCAAATCCCTCAAAATCAACAGCATGTAGGCATCTATTCTGCATAATTAGCATTCATGCATGATTTCATAAAAATTACATTTTAGCACAAATTTCTGCACAAAATAAGAAGCCAAAAATCCAAGCCAAAAGTGACCTGTAACTAGCCTAACTTCCCAGATTTTTAACTCATTCATGCTAACTCCGAATGACCCAAAACCACTTCCACTGTGTACACGTCACTAACAAGAATAAATGAAAAATACAAAAAAAAAATAACTAACCCAGATAAGTGGACCAAAAACCCAAACCCTAATTTCAGGATTTCCAGACTAAAAGCCTCATATTTTTCCCATCTAGTGTCCGATTTAATCCTACTCATTTTGAACTAATGTACATTCAATTACCTTCAAAACAAGACCAAGTTCAAGTGAATCAGAGCTCATATGTGAAAGTTGTGTTTTGGGCATCTTCTGTATATTTTATTTTAGCGGTTTTTGACCTATTATTTTATGTACATATTTAACCTATTAATAAAAATCCAAAAAAATATATTAATGTGAAATTATTTATCAATGATTTTACCATATTTTTTCGGATTTTTATCTAATCTAAAAATGATATAAAAATTACAAAACCCCAAAATCAAGGTGTTCTATGTACAAGGGATACCCCAAAAATACCACTTTGTACAAATGATCGATTTTGTTTTGATGTTTTCATGAAAGTTGTAGATCTCATCGAGACGAGCAATTTTTATGAAGAAACGTTTTTGATACGAGGTCAATTATTATTTTTTATCGATTTTACAAAGATTTTATTTTCAGAATTTTCTGGTGCTGACACGTGGCAGCACCTGGTGCCGCCACGTGTCAGCTTTTTTCGCATATTATATATTCGTTTTATAAATAAAAATAAAGACCGCGCACGTGCAGCGCACGTGCCACCCCCCGCACGCGCACTGCACGTGCATCCGCCCTTCAGCCTTTCACCTGCCACGTGTAGACATGGTGATCGTCCGATCTCGGTCGATCGGACGGCCACTGTTCATCATCCCCAACCTCCGTCCCTTCCCAAATCGGCCGCCCCTTTTTGGAAACCCATGCTCCGTCGATCGCCACACGCCGCCCCTCGTCACGATCCTCGATCCCCACGATGTCGCGACGCTTTGAGCCCCTCCGCGAATCCCTCTCCGATCAGATCCTCCATCACTGATCTCATTCCTAAACCTCCGCGATATTCGAATCACCATCGCCAATCACCCCCCAAATCATATCCCCTAAATTTCTCCATCACCGACCTGACCTTCGACCTATTTAAAAGCCTCGTCGTACCCCCGACTCCCCCATCCGCCGATTGCCATCAGTTGAGGGAGGAACCCAGGTCCAACCGGTGGTGACAGCACCGTTCTCCGGCGTTCGACCTCAAATGTGCAGCGAGATCCAAGGCAGCCCCGCCTTGTCGCAAATAGCCCTCCAGGCGTACTGCTAAGCTCCGATTCGACGTCCGGCCCACGATAACCATCATCTTCACCGCCAACGACATCTTCACTGACCTTCACCAAAAACTACCTCCATCGTGCATCATCAACAACGTTACTGCGCCACCGCCTCCGTTCATCTTCATCGACAGCACCTGACGCAGAAGGGGCTCCAGTGAGGGGCTCTCATTCGACCCCGGCCATTCCGCCACTCCGCCACAGACATCGACCTCCGCGACTCCATCTACTCCGCCTCGCCTCTGCCTGGCATCTTCACCGGCCTACGTCTGCGCTACCACCGGCCAACTTCGCAGCCACCGTCCAAGATTCGCCGGCCCTCCTCCGCAGTCTGCTGCACCCAGCCGCTCCTCCGCCTACACACCGCCACCAGCCACCGAGCGGAGGGCCCGAGACCCCCCGCACATGCTTCGCACGTGCACGGGGGAACGTCACCCCTACGTCACGCCCAGGTCACGTGCTTCGCACGTGACCGAGGGTGAAATTGCAAGACCCCCCCGGACTTCTCCTCATTTGTGCCTCAGTTCAACCCTTCCAAGGGCACGTGCACAGCACGTGCCCCTTGGAGAATTTGTAGAAATATCCCCGAAACTCCTAGTAATTGCACTTAGGGCCCCACTACACATTTCTTTATTTATTTTATTTATTATATTTGCAGTTACACCCCTGTATTCCCCAACAATTTTGGACCTCTACTTGACTTTATTTAATTATCCAAAAATAGCATGATGTTTGCTGACTAATTCTCTACATTTTGACATATCGTGGATATTTTTATGATTATTGATTAATTAATAATCATTTGTTCTGTGGAAATTTACATATTTTGCCTAGTCTGTGCTCTAAAATTCATAATTGATTAATCGTTGCTCTAAAAATCCCCGAAAAATCATACATCGTAGAGTTAATTGTGCTTAACATTGTGCCCAAAAAGAATTGCATTTGCATACATTATTTTCCCTGTAGAAATCATTTTGCATAATTCAGTGTTTAATTTCTAATAGGTATTAGATCTCACATTTTCAAGGTTTAGGATTTTTTCTAGATCAATAACCTATAGATCTTAGATAATTTTATCCCTTGAAAATAAGTTGGTTTAATATTTATTATAATTAAATATTGAAATTCATTTTGTTTGCATTTAAAAGTTCATAAAAAATTAATATTGCATCCAAAAATTCCAAAAAAAATTACAGTGCACTCATTTCATCATATTTTACATTGTGGCCAAATTTCATATTTTTTCGGACATCTTTTGAATGTAATTGATATTTTAGTCCCTAAAATAGGCCAAAAGTGCATTTTGCATCCCCTGTTGCATTGAAAATTCTAAAAAAAAGACCGCCTCGAAAACCGTGCACGGACTTTGATAGACATAACTTTAAGTTGTTCCTTTGCCTCCTTGTGATCGACCTTGGGACTTGACCAAGTAAAATAAACATAAAACCACATTAATCAAATTGACAAATATTTTGTGTGGTTATTTTCTTGACCATTTCCGATTGCTGCCTACAACGCACGACACAATCATTTTGGCACGAACAGATAAAAACATCATTTTAACTTAGCGATTATCGGACTCGTCAGATGGTGCTGTTGCCGGGGAGGCAAACGGCTTAGAATTTTGTCTTGAAAATTTTCGTTCAGTTTTCCGCATTCGGGTAGTCTGACTCCCGAATTTTTCATTGTAAATCCCATATTTTTTCAGCATTTATTTTCTTGTTTTATCATTTTTTGAGCTACTCTCTTACATTATCTCTCTTATTTTTCTTACGAGGTACCCGGCGTACGTGGAGCGGTTTTTCAAGAACCAACGCAACTTCACCGACTTCCGCAAAAGCCGCAATTAAAATTAAGATCGAGTCGAGTCGTGAGAGAGCGTAGAGTCTAGGATTTATTTTTTTGAACTTTAATTTCTGTAATTAATTATACATTTACAGCGGTGTCTGTTTGGACTCTCGTAGTTGTAAAAAAAACCTTGACTTTATTCTGTGGTGTGTCGTGGCCTGTTTCACTCTCCGGTGAGGGTGGGGCCCGACTTGAGTGGCGATTAGGCTAGACCTGCACCTACGGCTCTCAAGAGCATTTTAATTTTTGATTGTGCTCGTAGGATTAAGCCACACTTCACATTAACTGATACGCACATAGATCGTTCAATTTAGCCAAAAATTTAACTCATTTCTTCCCCGCTAATAGAACTTTCTGCTTAGGTGTGGTTTTTCATCGGCTTGCATTTCATATAGAATAATTTTCAATTTCTGTCTAGCATCCCACATGAAGATTGCGAGGATTCACTGTAAGTCTTCTAACTGAGCATACATCATTGTTTTCGCGTGCATCGGCTTTTCCCGAATTTCTCCCTCTTGTTTTTTCACATAATTCTAAAAGGAAATTGGGACTGAACGATAGACGTGTATTATTCTATTCACTTAATATTTCAGTGATCACCTAATTAAAATTGGGACTGCTAAATATAGCCGATTTCAAAATAACCCATAAAATCAAGAATTTTTGCGGGAGAGCAACCCCGACCTTGGATTATTTTATTTTTCTGAGTGAGAGAGAGACGACACTTAAGGCTAGAGTCCAAACCCGAATTTTCATATTGACTACTAATTCTGCCAAAAACGATTAGCTACTTCTCAGTGAGGATCTACGGGTAGCCAGTAAACGGTTTGGATTTCCTTAGCATAGTGGGTGGTTTAGAGGACACTACGTAAGGCTCCGTCCTCAAGTAACGGGTAGCCGTTCTACGGTTCGTACATACTCCCATACTGGCTGAAAGTAGGTGCAACTAGTCGTAAGAATTCGGGCCAGTCATTACGAAAATTTCGGCACCTAACAGCTCGCTTAATTATTTTCCAAGATTGTTTTGTTACCAATTAAAATTGAAAAGATAATAGCCGAACTCTCACGGCTTCATTGTGTGAGTTGGGGGACCTGGGGTTTGATTTGTGTTTACATTGGTGTGCGTGAACCGATATCGAAGATCAAAAGCCGCACATTTGATAAAATTTCTCTTGACTATCCCGTACAATCATCTCTTTCCTTTCTTGATTCAAACCTCATCATGGAAGTCTTATCTAAAAACTCTTGCAGATCCAACCCATCATTTCTTTCCACTCTTTCAAAAATGGTCGAACATTCATATGAAAGTCCATTAGAGCTATACTATAAAAATAAATTTGTCTCGGTTAGGCCCAAATCAACTACAACCTATTCTTTCAATCCTCCAATTTTTGCGGGAGACTTTCAACCGTGGATGAATTCGACCCTCTTATTGAATTCCTACTCAAATCATCCAACCGCACATGTCTACCTTCCATCTTGAACTGAACCGTCTTATTCTCGATTTCTCGCTGATAAACCATTTCAAGATCAAAACACTTTTGAGTCTCATAACTGGGCGAGAAACCAAACACAGATTGAAAGACCCACACTTAATGATCATCAACGTTGGATTGACCGCAATGATCAAATTCCTATTAACCAGTCTGATTATCACTCATTTGATCAACCTATACATACAGAGGACCAAACTGATGACATTGACACATATATACCCTGTATGACTCCATTATTCGAGGATACGATCAATCATGACCCGGGAAATAGGCTCTACTCGGATCAGGATTACATGCCCGAGTCAAGGCATGTTGAGTACGAGACCTACACATTCCCGCAAAATCCTTCTACTGAGCAGACTCCTTCCATAATTTTTGAGGAGAAATTTTCAGAAAATAATGATCACATATCGGATATTCCAAGAAACTCTCCTCTCAGAACATACAGGAAAATGGAAGATGAAATTATCGAACATACACCGACTGCTCCCATGATTGATCATGAATAGAATTTTGAAAATGATATTTTGAGAATAAATAAAAGATTCGAATTAATGGAGGATAGATTTCAAAATTTTGCCGACCGACTAATTTCACTCTCTGGTGGCTCGGACATAAAAATGAATGAGGAAATGATTGGATCTAAGATTGAAAATTTTGAGGATATTAGAAATATCGGGACAATTCTGACAATAGGACTTCCGCATATTATTCCCCTAGAAATGACTATGCCTCTGATTCTTACTCTGAACATCAAAGCCCCTTCTCATCTGAGGAACACACCACATCACCACACCATACAGAAAATACCAAAAAATGGGAATATTCAAAAGCACCAAAAAATTCGAAAATCCAGAAAATTTCATAAAAATAGAGACTGAAGAAGAACTGAAGAATTTGGATCCTGTTGTATGGGAAGCATTAGAGAAAAGATTAATTTTTGAACTTCCATTTATAAAGGCCATTGAACACTTCCCCGACCTTAAAGGATTTGTAATGGATAAATTAATGACGAAAAAGTCAGGAAGGATTACAACAAAGACTGAAAGACATATCTTATCAATGGCCTCCTCCTTGGTGTTGAGGAGAAAAACCAAGAGCCGCATAGTGAAGCGGTTGCCCAGATTTGACTGTAGAATCAAAGATACAATTTTCACCCATGCTCGTATTGATGACGATTCACCGATCAGTATCCTCCCGGCCTCTGTATTTCACGAACTCAAACTCGGACCAATTCGAAAGATACGAGAGATTGTTCAATTGGCAGACCGATCGATAAAGCAGCCGAGAAGAATCATTTCTGTCATCATGAAATTCCAAGGTGCTCCGCTCAAAGTAGAATTCACGATCATCAATATTGAGCATCAAGGAGAATTCACCCAGTCTCTAATTATTCTCGGAAAGCCATTCTTAGCATTGGCTAAGGCAATTATTGACTGTGAGACTCGGGAAATCAAATTCACAACATTGGAAGCACTTCGATCTGACCCAGTCTTTGAGGAATCACGATTTTCTAAGGCAACCCACGAAGTCCCCGACAACCGTAACCATGAAACGGTAGAAGAGCCCTACCCCGCTGCTACACCTGAGATAACGGTTGTCGATGAGACTATTGGTTTAGAGAATCTCCCCCCTGCTCCATTCCCAGCTGCTCTCACCATGGAAAATCGAGCATATGAATCATATGATCCGGAGACTTATGCATGGGCACACCCTGGGTCAACCTATCCTGACTACATGGATTACATCAACTTGACACAGGAATGCTCCAATGTCGAATCAATTGAGAATGAACATGCAAAGACTCTCCCTGGTATTTCAATTCGTGGATCTCAAAATAGACAAATCCTTCTACTACGATCCTGAGACATATGCATGGTCGCACCCTGGAGCAACCTACTCTGATTATCTTGACCAAATCCTCCCAAATAGAGAGTGCACCAACATTCAGGAGACTAAGAACAAACATGTAGCCCGAAAACCGACCAATGAGAAGAATTCCAATGGCTATTCATCCGGGTACTCAAGTGAACCGACAACTTCACGAAACAGGAGAAAGAAAGTCACCTTTGACCTTTCACTTCGCAAGGATCCAAAATTCAATTCTCGTTGGACAACTCCCGTTCCTAATTATTACTCATCCAAAGCTGATGCTCCTGCCTTCTACAAGTACACTGGAATTATTTCTTATGAGCTGACTGAGACCGGAGCTTCTGAGTATTCATCTGAGGACAAATCATTGATCTTAAAAAGGAACGAATTTTGAGGAAACAATTAAAGAAACAAAAAGAAATGAATATCTGGAGTGTGTCCACTTTCAAATACTATTCCTCTGAGGATAATTCCAATGATGGATATCTTTCATCTGACTCAAACACCTCATCCACTATCCATCATGACTTTTCTGAGGATGATACTGATAATAGTTGGGAATCATATGCTTCATCTCCAACTCGCCATTACGATCTCCCACCGCAGGCTCACAAGACGATTAGCCGAAAACCGCCTTAATCATCGGCTACCCACCCTCCCTCCCGACCACATCAGTCTCCTTGTACAGCTTCTTCCTATACTTAGGCCAAGGCCTAAGTATAGGGGGGACAGATGCCATCTGTATATTCCATTTCTCCCATCACAGTCCTTCTCCATATCACCTCACTTCCACCCTTATTTTATACTTAGGCTGACCAGAGCCTAAGTATAGGGGGAACCGACACCCACCTGTTTATACTCTCCTCATTCACATATCCCGATCACTTCATTTTTCTGCTCTTCTTCTATACTTAGACTATTCACAGTCTAAGTATAGGGGGGTGATTCTGTAAATATTGTTCCTTTTCCTTTTTCACTCTCTTACGCTTAGCCCGAGCTATGTCTTCTTTACGCTTCTTGTGCTCTGAGGACATAGCACTCGCTAAGTATAGGAGGTCTGTATATATACTTTGTATATATTTTATCCATATCTCGTACTTGCGAGTAAGTCTATATGTATTTACGAGGTGTGTATTCTTTAAAAAAAACAAAAAACAAAAAAAGAGACAAAAAAGGAAAAAAAAAGAGTTTTGCTACTAACACTAACTGTGTCCAAAATTTTTGAAAAAATAGCTTCTTATTCTTTTTTGCAAAAAAAATATTCCTTGCAAAAAAAGAAAAAAAAGAGGAAAAAATGTGTCTGCATTTCACACACCTGCACTTCATCCAGCATCGCATTTGCATATGTGAAAAGTCATCGGGTTCCGAATCGAGTTATGAGCCGAAACCGAGAGTGATCTGGACTTGACCTTAATCCACCTAATTTCCAGAGGAACTTCACCAAGAATTAGGATTTTAGAAACTTCAGGTTGTTGACTTAATTTTTTAAGTTTCACATGACAATGTGTAGCGTTTGACTCTTAGTGTCTAACCTGGTCTCTTCATTATGGGTACACAACTCTGGAATAAGGAATTAATTTGTACTCTCGCACTATGCACTTAGCTCAACTCAGACGAGATGTTGGAAGACTGTGTGAGTTTCTTTTCTGGTAGCGTGGAAATCTAAAAACCGGAGTACGAGTTGAAATAAAGCTTCGGAAAAGGGATGGACGGCTGGGCACAATTTTTTCTAAGACCCCAAAAAATGTATGGAACAAAAAGATTCTATATCCGTAGGGGTACAACAAGATCCAAATAGAACCACCAAAAATTACAAATACAAAGAAGCATTCTACCAAATAAACATCTGACCAAAAAGGTCCAAGCTTCAAGAAAACCTGCAGATCTTGGTGGAGACTCGACTACACTGGCCATCTTCACAAGGAGAGGTGACTACACTGGCCACCCTCCAGTTCTTTTCCCCTTCTTTTATCTTCTTTCCCAATTCGATTGTGAACACAACGCGACAGACCTTAGAAGGAAATACCTGATTACCCGAGGACGAGTTACTGGAGAGGAGGTTTGCACGGTAGTCTGGCATTCTGGGTGGGAAGAGCTAAAACCTTTCACACACATGAGTCGGTTGTTCAATGTTCATAGGGTATACTTTGGGAAGAGGATTGATCTAAGATGACTTCTCAGGTGAAACTGTATCAATGATGTGTATAACTTGAAGGCTGTTGATTTTAAAATTCTAAGTCTCACAGAAGTTCCGACATACAAATAATCCAAAGGTTGAGTTTAGGTTCACTTTCACCTTCAGCTCATGATCTTGGTATGGAACCCAATCTCATATCACCTCATGGCATTTCTTTTTGATGCTCAGGGACGAGCATGGTTTAAGTATAGGGGGATGATGAATCTCAGATTCATCACTCTAAATCTCATTTATTAAGCTCAAATCCCTCAAAATCAACAGCATGTAGGCATCTATTCTGCATAATTAGCATTCATGCATGATTTCATAAGAATTGCATTTTAGCACAAATTTCTGCACAAAATAAGAAGCCAAAAATCCAAGCCAAAAGTGACCTGTAAATAGCCTAACTTCCCAGATTTTTAACTCATTCATGCTAACTCCGAATGACCCAAAACCACTTCCACTGTGTACATATCACTAACAAGAATAAATGAAAAATATAAAAAAATAACTAACCCAGATAAGTGGACCAAAAACCCAAATCCTAATTTCAGGATTTCCAAACTAAAAGCCTCATATTTTTCCCATCCAGTGTCCGATTTAATCCTACTCATTTTGAACTAATATACATTCAATTACCTTCAAAACAAGACCAAGTTCAAGTGAATCAAAGCTCATATGTGAAAGTTGGGTTTTGGGCCTCTTTTGTATATTTTATTTTAGCGGTTTTTGACCTATTATGTTATGTGCATATTTAACCTATTAATAAAAATCTAAAAAAATAGATTAATGTGAAATTATTTATCTCTGATTTTACCATATTTTTTTTCCAAATTTTTATCTAATCTAAAAATGACATAAAAATTATAAAACCCCAAAATCAAGGTGTTCTATGTACATGGGATACCCCAAAAATACCACTTTATGCAAATGATTGATTTTGGTTTTGATGTCTTCATGAAAGTTGTAGATCTCATCGAGACGAGAAATTTTTGTGAAGAATGTTTTTTGATCCGAGATCATTTACTATTTTTTACCGATTTTACAAAGCTTTTATTTTCGGAATTTTCTGGTGTTGACACGTGGCCGCACCTGGTGCCGCCACGTGTCAGCTTTTTTTCGCATATTATATATTTGTTTTATAAAAAAATTAAAAATAAAGACTACGCACGTGCAGCGCACGTGCCACCCCCCGCACGCGCACTGCACGTGCATCTGCCCTTCAGCCTTTCACCCGCCACGTGTAGACATGGTGGCCGTCCGATCTCGGCCGATCGGACAGCCACTGTTCATCATCCCCAACCTTCGTTCCTTCCCAAACCGATTGCCCCTTTTTGGAAACCCATGCTTCACCGATCGTCGCACGCCGCCCCTCGTCACGATCCTCGATCCCCACGATATCGCGACGCTCGGAGCCCCTCCGCGAATCCCTCTCCGATCTGATCCTCCATCACCGATCTCATTCCTAAACCTCCGCGATATTCAAATCACCATCGCCAATCACCCCCCAAATCGTATCCCCTAAATTTCTCCATCGCCGACCTAACCTTCGACCTATTTAAAAGCCTCGTCGTACCCCCGACTCCCCCATCCGTCGATTGCCATCAGTTGAGGGAGGAGCCCAGGTCCAGCCGGTGGTGACAGCACCGTGCTCTGACGTTCGACCTCAAATGTCCAGCGAGATCCAAGACAGCCCCGCCTTGTCGCAGACAACCCTCCAGGCGTACTGCTAAGCTCCGATTCGACGTCGAGCCCACAACAACCATCATCTTCACTGCCAACGACATCTTCATCGACCTTCACCAACAACTACCTCCGTCGTGCATCATCAACAACGTTACTGCGCCACCGCCTCCGTTCATCTTCATCGACAGCACCTGACGCTGAAGACGCTCCGGTGAGGGGCTCTCATTCGACCCCGGCCATTCCGCCACTCCGCCATATACATCGGCCTCCGCGACTCCATCTACTCCGCCTCGCCTCTGTCTTGTGTCTTCACCGACCTACGTCCGCGCTACCACCGGCCAACTTCGCAGCCACCGTCTAAGATTCGTCGGCCCTCCTCCACATTCGGCTGCACCTAGCCGCTCCTCCGCCTACACACTGCCGCCAGCCACCGGGCGGAGGGCCCGAGACCCCCCGCACGTGCTTCGCACGTGCACGGGGGAACGTCACCCCTACGCCACGCCCAGGTCACGTGCTCCGCACGTGACTGAGGGTGAAATTGCAAGAACCCCCCCCCCCCCCCGGACTTCTCCTTATTTGCACCTCAGTTCAACCCTTCCAAGGGCACGTGCGCAGCATGTGCTCCTTGGAGAATTTGCAGAAATATCCCCGAAACTCCTGGTAATTGCACTTAGGACCCCACTGCACATTTCTTTATTTATTTTATTTATTATATTTGCAGTTACACCCCTGTATTCCCCAGCAATTTTTGACCTCTACTTGACTTTATTTAATTATCCAAAAATAGCATGATGTTTGTTGACTAATTCTCTACATTTTGATATATTGTGGATATTTTTATGATTATTGGTTAATTAATAATTATTTGTTCTGTGGGAATTTACATATTTTGCCTAGTCTGTGCTCTAAAATTCATAATTGATTAACCGTTGCCCAACATTGTGCCCAAAAAGAATTGCATTTGCATACATAGTTTGCCCTGTAAAAATCATTTTGCATAATTCAGTGTTTAATTTTTAATAGGTATTAGATCTCACATTTTCAAGTCTTAGGATTTTTTTCTAGATCAATCACCTAGTGATAGATCTTAGATAATTTTATCCCTTGAAAATAAGTAGGTTTAATATTTATTATAATTAAATATTGAAATTCATTTCGTTTGTATTTAAAAATTCATAAAAAAATCATATTGCATCCAAAAATTCCAAAAAATTACAGTGCACTCATTTCATCATATTTTACGTTGTGGCCAAATTTCATATTTTTTCGGACATCGTTTGAATGTAATTGATATTTTAGTCCCTAAAATAGGCCAAAAGTGCATTTTGCATCCCCTATTGCATTGAAAATTCCAAAAAAAAGACCGCCTCGAAAACCGTGCACGGACTTTGATAGACTTAACTCTAAGTTGTTCCTTTGCCTCCTTGTGATCGACCTTGGGACTTGCCCAAGTAAAATAAACATAAAACCGCATTAATCAAATTGACAAATATTTTGTGTGGTTATTTTCTTGACCGTTTCCGATTGCCGCCTACAATGCACGACACAATCATTTTGGCACGAATAGATAAAAACATCATTTTAACTTAGAGATTATCGGACTCGTCATGAATGTGTAGCAGGATACTGGTAAGAATGTGGTATCTGATAAGCATGTTGGTGAGACCATTGCTATGTGTAATGCTAGCGGTGTTGAAAATGTGAAGAACATCCATGGTGTGAATAATGTGTTGTTGTTGCTGGTGTATGCTCTGAGATGTAAAATGTGCTGGTGACTGAACATGAGCATACCATATTCCGTTGATCTCAAGAGTGGAGTGAGGATCAACATCATCAACTACATGGCTCACGATCCAACTCGAGTTGGCACTGGATTAATCCTCATGCCAATCTAGCTGTGGAGGCTCAATGGGTTGTACTGCCTTGCTCTGAACATACTGAATCTGATGGGTGGGAGGAGCGGGTAATGATCTCCATACAAGCTGAGAAGTAGAAGAAGGACGTGACTATTGGTACTAAAGATGTGGTTCGTTCACCTTCTTTGTCAAATCACTCAACTATTGTGGAAGTGATAAGAGTTTCTCCAACTCTCACAACGACTGCAAATCTTGGACTTGAAACTGAATCGAATCGACCAGTGTAAGCTTCTTACTAATAAATCCCATGTCGAGTCGTGAGTCAAAATCTGAAACATCGTAACGGCTGCAAATCTTGGACTTGTTACTGAATCACATCAACCATTGTTAGCTTCTCACTAATAAATCCCATTGTCGGATCGCGAATCAAAATCTGAAACATGAGCCACCTTATGATGATCTCGTTGGTGTGGTAGTTGTGGTCCCTTCTGGAATGTCCGAGTAGAGTCAACAACACGCGAATTCTCTGACATCCCCTCAAAGATGGACCCGACAAACTCGGCATCCCTATTCAGATAGCTATCACCACCACATGCAACACTCAATAGGCCCTGAACATCCAACTAGAGTCCTCCAAAATAATTTTGCACTAGCACCTTCAAAGGTATCTCATGATGAGGGCATCTCTCAGTCAAATCCTTGAATCATTCGTATACCTCATGGAACGACTCATGTGGAAGCTATGTAAAGTTGGAAATATGACTCCTCATCATATTAGTCCGTCCCAGAGGAAAATACTTATGCATGAAAGTGGACTTCAGATCATCTCATGTAGAAATCTCCCTCCCCAAATGACTCAACTAGTAAAGTACCTTATTTGCTAAGGTAAATGGGAAGGCCCTGAGGTGTATAGCCTCCTGCGTAACTCCTGGATAGCTAGTCATTCCACATATCATCTCAAAATATTATAAGAAGGTGAACGACTCCTTTGAAGTATTCCCATAGAACTTGGGAAGCAATGAAATGAAGGTCGGTCTCAACTCGCATGAGCCTTGATGCGGTGGTAACCGAATCCAATGGTGTAGCGTCCTAGCTTCCCGATCATACTCATCTCTCAAAGTAGCGGGAACCACAACAGGTAGTGGTGGGTTCCCGGCTCCTGCTCTCAGCGTAGTGATCTCAGGTCTCAACTCATCTTGGACTCTACACTTATCTCTGATATGTAAGCTAATCCGCTGGAGTGTGTAGAATCCCTATTGTGATATATGAAGTTGGATTAGTCTCTCAAATGACAGTCTCTCCTCAACATGTATGTCCTCAATAGCTCTATCCTCGACCAGTGCCTTCCCTCTAGACATGTCCATCGAATCCTCTGGGAAGGAAAATGACTCATAAGAACTCATGGAAAATATGCAGGAGAAGTAAACGAAAAGCTGAGGCATGGGTCTGCCTTGACTGGAGGGCTGGGAGGTGAGTAAGTCTGGGTCCGACTCACCTCATGACTAGGTGGGACCGACTCGGGAAGAGGGTCATCCCGAGTTTGTGAAAATGTACGGTAGACGGTGGAAGATCGAAGGCTCACTGAGTCTGAGTGTACAATCTGTCTAGACGTCATTCTCGATGTCAAAAGAACACAAGAAAGAAGATGAGGTCAAATCAAGAACAAGAGTGTGAAGGCATACAAGATGCTGAAAAACACACATCCCACAAACAAACACAATGCAAACCCTCATTTCACCAACTTCACACAATGGCGATCATAAGAGTTCGGTCTTTTATCTTTCAATTTTATTTTTGATGATCAAACATTTGTATTAGCAGACTCACTGGTGGTGTCTCCATATCACCCATCATACATCCTCATAATCCCCAAATCAGTAGTACCATCTGTCCTGGCCGCCGGGTTATATCAGGCCCAAAGGGAATTGTAAGGAGAAGCACACTAAAAATGACTTTCTATGGTCGGAGGCAAGTGCTTGCAATTGCAACCATGGATCGAAAAGTCGCACACATGTACTTAGGACACAAGTTCATGGATTTTTGGCTCTAATCCATATGGTTGCATCCTCACCCACTCTATATGGAGTTATGTACCTGCAACAATGAGGGTTTGCTCTTCCAATACAATTTAAGTCTATATATTTTTTTATTTTTTGGTTGAAGTTTCAACCAAGAAAAAAACTTTTTTATTTTTGAGGGTTTTCACCTTTTTGGGATATTTTCAAAAATATCTAACAGTGATCCAATTTCCTTTAACTTTTCAAAATGTGTCTCATGAAGGGGGAATCAAAGAATGCGGTGAAAAATAATGGCGAATGCAAAGAAAGAAGACGTACCTTTCTCTGATACTCTACATGGAGGGTGATCCGCACTGAAATTTTAAACCTAGTATAATGCATGAAAAAATCGTAAAGTCCTAAATCAACGGCTCTAGCGTAAGAACATACTAATTTTCAAAAGTTGATTATTTATGCTTAAGTTTGGACTATGATAATGGAATTTACTTTAATCGTCTAGTCAATTATGCATACAACCCTAGGATTTCATGAACTCACGTGAAACAAATAAAAAATTAGGAAAAACAAACACTGCGGTGAGGTCCCTCTAGTACGCCAACACTTGGCAAAATAGACCTCGAGAAGAAAGTCAAAAGTCCGTCCACAAGTCGGGATACCCTTAGTGGATCCCTTTCTACAAAAATAAAACAGGCAAGTTCCCCTTCCTCTCTCATCAAAATAGAAAAACGAGCAAAGGCCGTGACTCTCAGAAGAAAACAAAAAATGGTCTCTGAAAAAATACATCAAAATCGATCTACACCGGTTCGAACTGCTCCTCTACAACTGGCTCGTAGAATACTGAGCCAGTCTCTGCGCTCTCAGCTAGGTTGGCTTCCTAAGAAGTCGGCTAATCCTACATGCCCTACAACACAGGTCAGCACATATAGCTAAAAGAAAATAAAACAAAATCAATGAAAAATCAAAGTCACAAAAAATCAATTCAAAAACCGTGAAGAATCTCAATAACCAGACACCGATAAAATCGAGAAATCAAAAATGAGAGGAAAAAATCAAGAAAAATCAAAGAAATAAAACACACAAAAATCGAGAAGAAATCAGAGAAAATACAAGAAAAGAAAATAAAAAATCAAGAGAAAAATAAACACTCGATCTAGAAAATCGATGAAGATCGAGAAAATGAGAAAAATAGAAAATTAAGAAGAAAAAATCACAAAAAAACTAAAAAACTCAAGCGCGGATGTGCCTCTCCGGCAACGGCGCCATTTTGGTAATAAAGGTTTTGCCAGTGGTTGAAAAGTGTTGGTTGTAGGAAATCGCTGAAACAAAATCCGATTAGTCAAACAAAAGAACAACGCCTAGGAAAGAGATAGAAAAATAAAGAGAAATGAAGAAATATCATGTTCTCTCCTAAAAATTATTGTTTCACTGTTTTTTATCCAGACAAGTGTTCATGGATCAAACTCAAGGAGGCAGAAAATTACACTCGAATTTTTCGAGTGAAGAAAATATTTTTATGATTTTTTATCTCTTTCTTGTCTTCTTCCACGAGAAAACTCTTTTTTAGATTTTATTTTTTATTTTTTATTTGTTTTTTTATTTTTTATTTATTTCCAAAGGAGATATTTTGCAAATAATTTATCAACAATAATGTATGTAAAATAATAGAGAGTAAGGTGATACTATATAATAAATGAATCGATCGAGCAACGGGCTCGATAAGGAACACAAAAGTAATCAAAACGATCTGAAAATCGAAGAATAAGATCACAGCAGAATTATGATGAAAATCCTCAAAATATGAAGCAAAATAAAATGAAGCAAAATAATACGCTAGAAATATTGTCCAAATTTGGTCCACAAGTTTCCAAATAGTCCAAGTAACAATGTAGAAATATGTAAAAAAACACAATAAAAGAATGGGCCTTCTTTCAATTAGGTCCCTTAGTAGGGACCTAATTGTAATAAAAGATCTAGATTCTTTACACTTAGGTCCCTAGTCAGGGACCTAAATGTAAATAACCAAACTCCTGGAGGCAGTGGAGAATCTGTAATGTGCAGGGGATACTTAACAAAATTTCTACCCCTTCATGATTGGACGACTGTGATTAAAAGGCCGCTTCTGATCTGAACCACACAATAGTGACATGTATCAACAATCTGTGCGTCGGGTGTTCTTCGCTCGATGTTCCCCAAATCGCGGGCGGCAACGACAGATTTCTTCAAATCCGGCGATCTACAACAGTGCGGGTGGTGATGCTCCTTCAACAAGGCCAGGAGGGGATCACCTATCCCCTCCGAGCTTGCCTACGACGAGGCAATGATCAAGGAAGGTCGGTGACAATCTGGTGAGTTGGGGTTCTGAACCATAGAACGAGGCAGCTGCTCCTCTTTGGAATCTATCAACAAAATGTGATGCTCCATATGATCGTCGGTGAAGGTGGTTGCACTCCAGAGCTCTTGAGGATCTACAAACAAGTTATTGGTGCTCGATTCGCAAAGAATCGACCAAGGATTTAAGAAAAATTGCAGCTCTAATAGGGTTCCAGTAAAGAGATATTTAGATGCTAAATCGAAATGGTTTGGAGTCGATTTGGAAATGGAGTTGAAATATGAAATTGAGATGATGCTTAAATATTATAATAGAGTAATTAGGGTGACTAATTAGGGCACGAGGCTCGATAATTCGAATGATGGAATCGATGAATACCTGAGATTTGTAGAGTATATGACTCTACTGGTTGACGCTCGACGATCGGTAGCCGGAGCTTAATGCCGCGCGGTGGCGACGATGCAAAGCCAATGGTAGGACTAGGAACTTCCCTCGTCATCCTTCTTCCACGTTTGATGGCATCTAGTACCTATTACGACTGGAGGAGGTCAGCGCGAGGTGGAGAAATAGGATGGACGACCAGTCTATTCTGGTTGTAGGATCATTTGGTTTGAACTGACTGGATTTAGGTCATTAAATAGATGAAATGATGGAAGGTAGGTGATGATCCAATGGTGGACGAGTAAGAGGGTAGTTAGGGTTACAGAATCAGGGGTTAGGCGTGGAAAAATGGTGGAAGTTAGGTTGTTAGAACAGGCGCCCAACAACCTATTCTTGAAGAAGAAGGCCTCAGGCGTTGACACGTGCCGGCACCTGGTCGGCTAGAAAATAATTAACTTATAAATTAGGTATTAAATAACAAATGATATTATTTTAAAAAGTTATAAAAATAAGAAGTGTAGATAATTTAATTAACTAATTTATGGTATAATTTATTTTTAGAAATAATATATATTTTATGAAATATAAATATAATATTAATAAATAAGTATATAATACACTTAGTAAATAGGATCTTAATTTTTAATTCAAAAATTTAATAAATAAAACATTATTTTTACATTTTATTAATTACTAAGATAATAAATAAGAGGCCTACGATTTTTTTGGATTTTTATAATATAATTTAGATATATAAATAAACATAGATATATCTTATACAGTTCAATCTCATCTATAAATTAGGATTTTTGATTTGTTTAAAATAGTATATAAGGAATAAAAATTCTGAAATAATCTATGTATAAAATACAAGATAAAAAATTTATTAAAAATTATAAAATCAATGGTACCGTAAATAATATATTCAAAATAAATAGCCCAGAAACCCAGTTGTCAATAGGTCCCAAAATCAACTTTTTTGCAAACGGACTCTGATTTTAGTGAAATTCCTTCATTAATTAGAGAATATTTTTTGATGAACTTTAAATGTGAGTAGAGTGAATTGGAGTTCGTATGAAGAGGTTACGATGTTCGGAAATTAAGAAATTGATAATTTGAAAGTTAGATTTCTTGGCATATACACATGTTATATTTTTTAGAATATATATATAGAGAGAGAAATACATAGGAGAAGCGCTTGATGATAAATACGCACAAATGAATTAATTAAAAATCTTTGAAGTTTTGATAAATAATGGACAAATAAAGAATAATGTGTGACATGCACAATTAATTATTTTTATTATTTTCTTCCTTATCTCCCCCTACTTTCTTATTTGTTGACCAATCCATGCTGACTTGGTCTCGGAGGTTAGGTTATATAAATATATCCTTCAACTATATTTATATTTTATTAGTCATACTATACATATATACATATTTACAGTCTGTCTTTTTTATTTTCTTTCTTTTTATTGTTTTATTTATTTACATGTTTTTAATACATAAAAATGCATTTTATTCATGAATGATGTTTTTATAAGTAATGAGAATTAATGGATGTTTACATGCATTTATTAAGGATTTTAAGATAAAATGAACAAGAAGCATTAACGAATCATGGATTCATCAATGGGCAGACCAAAGAGCAGGTCGGGTTGACCCATTCATGGAATTTCTTGGCCCAATCCTGACCCATCAATGGTTTGGGGGTGAGCGGGTCCCCACCCATTGGCCAATGTCCATGTCTACTCCAAGCTCTTGATTTTAAAGATCTTTTAGTTGATAACAAAAGAAAAAGAAGAAAACACATGATATGCCACCCCACGAGAGTAAGAGAAATAAGTTGGACGACAGGAAAATAAAGAATAACTATTAGAAGACTAGAAATAAATACATCGATAATTAAATGATGGATAGAAAACATTGATAAAAATAGACAACTTTCCAGTGATAATAGCGGAAGAGACCAGCCGATGAAAAATAATAAAAAAAGGGAAAAATGACCATAAACATCTGCCTCGCATGTATTCTTAGTCAAGGAAAATTCAACTTCTATACTTGATGGATTCTATCTTCCACGATTAAGATGATAAAACTAACCCACTAACTAGAGGAACATACACATGATCTCAAGCTATTTCAACGAGTTAGAGAAGATCATCAACATGAACGGCCAAGTTGTGCAAGAGATAATGGTGGAAACGTTGATAAGGAGGTAGTTGGGTTGAGACAAGGGTGGTAGAGCTTGGGCTTTGTCCTATTTGAATGGGAGTAGATTCTTCACGTACCTTTTCCCACAGTAAGGAATGCTGTTAGCTTTTTTTTTTTGAAAATTTGATTTAAAAAACACTGCGTGGATAGATTGAATTTATGATTTTTAGTTTACATACGTATCAAATTTTGTGCAAATATAATATTTATAGCTATTCCATTCTCAACAATCAGATGAAAAGTCAAGATTTAAGGAACTTAAAACCTATTTTGAAAAAGATTGAGCTTGGCCTGCTAAGATAAAATGATGAGAAATATTAGATTTGGACAAAATTTGATAAGTACATAAAATAATATTTATAGATTTAATTTGTGCGATTTGATTTTTGAAATCGATTTGGCAAAAAAATAGATAGGGCCACAACCATCCTTGCTTTGATTTACTACTCTGTCTCTTACCATCATTGCTAGTGGGCCCCATGAGATCCATACACCGCATGCCCCCAACTCAAATCCTACCCGACCCACCATGACCATAACTCCTCCCATCACTCGCAGTCACCTCTCCTTTAAAACATGAACCCTCCATCACCCGCCTCGCGTGAAGTCACCTCCGTTGGAAAAGGATCCTACGTTGTAAAAAGGATTACAGAGGTGTTGTAATCCTTCTTAATTATTTTTTTTATTTGATTCTAAAATCCAACCTTATGGATTGAATCTTAGATTAATTCTCTATATATCCTCCAAATTTCGCTCAAATCCAAACTTATTTATTATTTTATCTTAATGATTTAAGATCTGGATCTTTTTAAATTGAATTTAACTTGCTTGATCGAATGCTTGACCATTAAGATAAAATAGTGAATAAGCACGGATTTAAACGAAATTTGAAGAATACGCAGAGCATTAATCTAAAATTATATCCGTAAGATTAGATTTTAAAATATAAAACATAAAAAAATAATTAAGGAGGTTTACAGCACCACCTCTGCTGTAATCCTCCTGCAGAGGATCCTCTTCCCCGTCGGAAACCCTTCCACAGGCCACAGCCAACGGCATCTCCCAGTAAAACCCCCATCAACCTCGGGGGCAATCCCGCCGAACCAACCCCGTCCACGTACTTCCTCCTCCCTCCTTCCCTATTCTCCTCCCATCCATGGTGTTAGTTGGGACTCCTGGACCTCGCTCCCCCTACATAAATCCCCACCCCACGACCCACCTTCCCTCTCTCGTCCTCACCCGCCTCCTCCCGAGCCTTCGAGGTAAACCCCGTAACCCTAATTGCCCTCTCCATCTCGCCATTCTCGATTTCCTTCCATCTTCTGCCGATCTCGAGCCGTGAGACTATCTCTACGTGGATTCGAGGGATTGGGGTTCGGGTTGGGATTTATCTGGGAGTGCACCGGATTACCCAATGGGCGTGATATGGATAGATGGTTCTAATGGGTGTCGAGGGGTGCTACGTGGTGGATTGTAGTTGCGAAGTGTCATTTTTATAAAAAGGATCGGACTTTTGGAGGCATTCGCAGCAAAAATCGGATCTTTTTTCGGTGATGGTGACTGGTTGTGGAAGTTTAGTGAGAACCGTGAAAACCGAGCTGTTAGCAGGTTTCTATTTTTGAATAATGAAGGTCTGTATCTAGTTCTACTACTGGTCTTCTAACTAGACTTCATGCGCAAGTCACTATTTTGGTGTTTGTTTGAACACTATTTTAACATTTTGTGCCACAACCACTAGTGGTGAAGCTGCAGCGAAGATCTCACCGTGATAAGTGTCACAGGGGTAAATCTCAAACTTTAATTTTTGAGACTAACCTGTGCGACGTTAGCTTCCCGCAAGCTAACCAGCCTTCCCTTGACGTGTAGGATGTACACCAGCACACCGATCAACCACGCCGCTAGAATACTCGAACACAAGCACTAGCACAAGGACACAAGAGCTTTGGCACTAAACCCTCTTTGTTATTGCAAGAGACTCACTCTGAGTGTGATATCTACAAATGAGCTCTACCCCTCCTTATATAGGCAAGCCAGTGGTATACGAAGGGACACCATTATTACATGTACAATGAATGCAAGGACTCTTAGTCTTCTATGGAGACCCTTCGTCTTCCTAGATGACTCTTCGTGCGCTTGGCTCTTCATCTTTTGTGCAATCCCTTCGTCTTCTGCAACCGACGCCACGTCGCCCGCTCCGTCAGCATGCCATGTCGTATGCTTCATCAGCACGCCATGTCATCACGCCACATCATCAGTGGGCCCACGCTCCTACGTAGGATGGTGCAGCTCAAGCTTATCAAGTGCCGTCGAACACTTGTATTGTGCCCAGGGGAACCTGCGGTCCTGCGGTAAATCCCATACTTAGCCGTCCGTAAGCTAAGGTGAAGTCCTACAAAACTTCAGAGTGTGGCCACCGAACCACACGGTCGTGTGATACCGCTATCGCACAGTATTATCGTATCGTGGGAGTTGGGGGTGTTACATGCCTCCCCCACCTGATCCATCAGGCGTCCGCGACTGATCCTGCGTCTTCAGGAAATCCTCAATGAGGTCCTCGAACTGCCACAGGGTTGTATCACGTTCCCAGCTTGCCTCTTCCTCTGGGAGTCCCTTCCATTTGACAAGGAAGAAGATCCTCCGGTTCTTCTTGCTCTGGCCCTCCACGCGCCTGTCAAGAATCTTCTCAGCAGCCCTCGTGTGCTGAACCCGGATGTTAGGAGGAGCATGTTTTGATGCCCTCCTGGTGTTATCTTCTCTGTCCTCATGGTACTCCTTCAGGAAGCTGACATGGAACACGGGATGCAACTTCAGTCTCTCTGGAAGACGTAGTTGATAGGCGAGCGGTCCCACGCGTCGAACTATCTCAAAGGGTCCATCGTAACGAGGAATCAACCCTTTGTGCGCTGTGTTCCTTAGAATTTTCTTCCAAATCTGGGGCGTAAGCTTCAGCAGCACCTTCTTCCCAACCTGGAACTCGACCAGCCTACGGCTCTTGTCAGCCGCCTTCTTCATCCTGCGTTGAGCGTGAGCCAACGCATCCTTCGCTTCCTCCCACCGATCCTGCCTCTCCAAAGCAAAGCGATGTGCAACAGGGCACTGTCCTTAGCTATTCTGCTTAGCCACTTCGTGCGGTGTCACGGGTTGCCTACCCATCACAATCTCGAATGGACTCTGGCCTGTGGTAGAGGTTTGCTGTAGGTTGTAGCAGAATTGAGCAATGTCCAGTAAACTCACCCAATTGTGCTGATTGGCTGTCACGTAATGCCTCAGGTACTCTTCCAGCAAGGCATTGATCCGCTCCGTCTGACCATCCGTATACGGGTGATTTCTGGTAGAGAATTTGAGATCGGATCCAGCATCTCAAATAAGGTCGTCCAGAATCGACCTGTGAACCGGGCATCGTGATCGCTCACGATATCCAATGGTATCCCCTAGTGCTTCACCACGTTCTGCAAGAACAACTTAGTTGTGGTCTCCGCTATGCACTTCTGGGGTGCTGGTACGAAGATCGCGTATTTGGAGAAGCGATCAACTACCACCATCACCGCATTATTCCCGTCCACCTTTGGGAACCCAGTGATGAAGTCCATGGAGACGCTCTCCCACGGACGTGAAGGGATAGGCAGGGGCTCCAGCAGTCCTGCCGTCTTCTTCCTCTCTGTCTTGTCTTGCTGGTATACAAGGCAAGTGCGCACGTAGACTTCCACGTCCTCCTCCATCTTCGGCCAGAAGTAGCTTGAGGAGAGGAGTGCCAGTGTGCGCTCCACTCTTGGATGACCAGCCCACTGTGTGTCGTGTGCTTCCTTCAGCAGCATTTTCCTCAAGCCACCGCTCGAGGGGACATAGGGCCTCCTGTCCTTTGCATAGAGGACGCCTTCCTCTGTCCAGAATCTCCGAACTTCGCCACTGTTCATGTGTTGCACCAAGCGTGAAGTGACCAGATCCTCCTGTGTCTGCTCCCGAATGCGCTCCAGCATGTCTCCAGACACGCGGGTGATCGATGCAATCACCGCAACCTTCAGCTCTTCTGGTTCGCTCTTCCTCGAGAGAGCGTCTGCTACCTGGTTGGTCCGTCCAGGCCTGTAGCGAAGCTCGAAGTCGAATTCGGCAAGGAAGTCTTGCCACCGCACCTGCTTGGGAGTTAGTTTCTTCTATGTGGCAAAGCAGCTCGTTGCCACGTTTTCCGTTTGCACCACGAACCTTGATCCGAGAAGATAGTGGCACCATGTCCTCAGACAATGGACCACTGCTGTCATCTCCTTCTCGTGCACGGAGTACCTCCTCTCCGCTGGATTCAGTTTGCAGCTCTCGTAAGCCACGGGGTGCCCGTCTTGCACCAGTACACCTCCAAGTGCGTAGTCGGACGCGTCGGTGTGGACTTCAAATGGCTTCTCAAAGTCTGGGAGTCGTAGAATGGGTTCTTCCACCACCGCCCTCTTCAGCTTCTGGAATGCCTCCTGGCATTCGCGCGTCCATCTCCAAGGCTGATCCTTCCGAAGCAGGTTCGTCAGGGGTGCCGCCTTGTTGGAATATCCTTTGATGAACTTCCTGTAGTAGTTCACCAATTCAAGGAAGGATCGTAGCTCTGTCGTCTTTGTAGGGATTGCCCACTCTTCTATCGCCTGCGTCTTCCTTGGTTCTATGCATATCGTGCCTCCGCTCACGATATGCCCGAGGAAGGAGATGGTCTCCTGACGAAAGGCGCACTTCTCCGGCTTCAAGTATAACTGGTTCTGCCTCAGCTTTTCAAGCACCATCCGCAGATGCTTGACATGCTCCTCTAGGGTCTTATTGTACATTACTATGTCGTCCAAGTACACTACAATAAATGAGTCGATATACTCGCGGAAGACATCATTCATGAGAGTACAGAAAGTTGTCGGGGCGTTAGTCAACCCAAACGGCATTACAAGGAATTCGAAAGACCCATAACGCGTCACACACGCCGTCTTTGAATCGTCTCCCTCCTTGATGCGGACCTGCTAATATCCTGACCTGAGATCCATCTTTGAGAAGTACTTGGCTTGGCCCAAGCGATCGAACATGTCTTCAACATTGAGGATGGGGTACTTGTTCTTCACCGTCACCTTGTTCAGTGTGCGGTAGTCCACGCACATCCGCATGCTCCCGTCCTTCTTCTTCTGGAACAGCACAGGTGCTCCATATGGTACTTTACTTGGACGCATCAGACCAGCATCCACTAGCTCCTTGAGTTGTCTCCGCAACTCCTCCAGATGTGCAGGGGGCATTTTGTAGGGTACAAGTGCAGGGAGCACCGTACCTGGCAGTAACTCGATGGCGTGATCGACGTCTCTCTTCGGTGGGAGCTCCTTCGGCAGCTCCTTTGGCATCACGTCCTTGAACTCGCCCAGCATCTTCTTTACCGCCTTGGGGCATGGTAGTGTCTCCTCGTCATTTTCCTCGACGCGTACCTGACAACGCTCCCGCACCCTTAGTTAATTCAGGCAAATTAATGTCCAAATTAATTAATATGATTCGTTGCAGTCGGATACGAGGGGTTAATCAAAAACCACTTATCGATTAATGTGAAGTTAATTTTAAGCGGCAATTTTTTTTACTTGGTGTAAGTCCAAGGTCGATCTCAGGGAGGCAGCTGTCTCCTTAGGTGAATTTAAGCAAGGATCCAAGTGTCGATTTTCGAGGAGTAATTTTTTTTTTGGTCTTTTTAATTTTTATGCAGACGTATGCAGACAATGCAGACCAATTTAATGTGCAATTTAATTAATGTATCAAATGAAGTCCAAAAATAATGAAAATTGGCCAGATGGTTAATTATAATGAAAATGACCTACACTAATTTTTTTTGGAATTTTTCGACTCAAAATAAATTTACTGTGAATTAAATAAACAGACAGGATGATTTTCAGTATTTATTTTTTAATAAATATCAAACCACAATTTTTTCAAGAACTAAAATTATCCTAGGTGACTCTAATGATAAGGGACCTAGGAAAATTGACAGAACTTAATTTCACTGTGAAATGAATTAATTAAAATTAATCTAAGAAAATCACTTAATCATTTATTTAGGCCTCAATATGCGTGCAAATGTTATGAAATTTTTATGGTATGTTAAAAATGATGTCCTTAAGCTACTGTGAATTTTTAATAATTTTTGAAGGCACAGAGAATTAATTAAAAATCAAAAGGCATCACTGGGCAAAATATGTCAACAATGCACCAATTAATTCATTAATAATTCAATTGAGCTTACAAAAATAAGACACGTGTACCAATAGACAGAGGACAAAATTTCTAACAAAATGCAATTTTTAGAATTTCAAAATGATGAAAAATGCACTCTAGGGATGCGTGCAAACACAAGGGTGTAAATGCAATACTGGAAATTAAAATTTCAATAAATAAATATGCTGACAGGGACTAAAATGCAATTACCAATAATATGGTGGACTCTTGTGCAATTTCTCCACAGGGCACGTGCTCCTCACGTGGGGTCTGCTTCACAGGGACCTCGTTGCAATTTTGGAAAGTTCCAGGGGCCTTAGTGCAATTTACCCAGGCTGCACGTGCGCCTCACGTGGGCGGCCTAGGCTCGGAGGGCGGCGGCGGCTCGGAGCGAGGCTCGGGCTCTCAGGAGGTCCGGACTGCGGCTTGGATTAGCCTCGGGTCGCCCGAGCCTAGGCTTGGAGGCCGAGGCTCGGACTCGTCGACGCGGCGGCCTGAAGGCCCTCGGATCAAGATGGATCCGAGGGTTGTCGGTGCTGACGCGTGGCGTGTCCTAGGGCGTCGGATCGATGCTGATCCTACGGTCGAAGGCGAGTCCGGTGATCGAGCGACGTGGCGTGCTTCGGACCGTTCGATCAAGATGATCGAACGGTGGCTGTATGTCGTCTCCAACGATCCTCCGCCACCTGCGGAGGAGGAGGCCGGGCTCCGACGTGGGTGGCTCTGCTCCACCTCGGTCGCTAGGCGTCGATGAAGCTCTTCGTAGGCTCTCGAGTAGCTCAGGAGCGTACGGCGAAGCCTCCGGTGGGCTCAGGAGCTGTGGAGATGTGCTGAAGCTCGATGGTGATGGAGCTCAAAGGGAGCTCCGGTGAAGCTCCGGCCAGTGAAGAAATGAGGACCTGCAAGGGGTTAGAATAGATAGCCGAGGCGTGCAAGTGCTCGTGGAGAGGTGTGTGTGGTCGGCGAGGCCTACAGCGTGAAGGAGGTGCACTGGGGATGAGCTCCGGCCAAATGGCGGAGCTGTTGGTCGGAATAGTGCGCAAAGCGTCGTCGGAGTGTGCAGATGGACAGCGAGGATGGGAGCTTCGATGCGAAGCTCGTCGAGGTGGTTTGGAGGCAAGAAGGTGGCCGGTGGAGTCGAATAAAATCGGAGAAAAGCAAGAAAATCAAGAGGAAGATCGGAGGAGGAATGGAGGGGGTTACCTGGGGAATGGAGCTCAGATTTGAGCTCCAGGTCTTCGCTCGAGGGATCGGTAGGGTCCCGAGCTCGCGCAGCTGCTCGTGGGAGGCTGCAGCACGGCGGTGGCGGCCGTGGATCTCGCCGGAGTCGAATCCTTGTCTTCGCTCGACAACACACCCAATTGCTGTCACCAATGGATTGCTTGGAGCTCGAGGAACCTCTCTGGAGTGGCGGATGGGGGTGACGTTGGTCGGAGGTGGCGTATTTATAAGGTGAAGGAGGTGGGTTGGCTGGTGGAGTAGCGAGGTTGGTGGACGACGTGGGGCTACCATGGTGGAGGTGGTGGAGCTTGAGGGAGCTGGCGAGGGAGAGGGATGAGTGGGTGATGTCGTGGGGGTGTCAGCGGTCGGAGGAGATGGCTGACGTGCGTCCAAAAATAGGAAGGGGGCGCCCCTCCCGCAAGGCAAGGGACGTGGGGGAAAGGGGCGCCTGGAGGTAGGAGACGAGGTCTCCACCGTTGGATCTTATGATCCAACGGTGGGGATCAAGGGGGATCTGGTCGGGTAGGATTAGATCTGAGGCGTTGTGATCGGAGAGCGGTGATCGCACCACGTGTCGAGAGGATGGGCAGGCGGAGGCGAGCGGTCGAGATTGTATCACGGGCAAGATCGATTGGCTGGGGAGAATGAGTGGGTTGAGCGGCATAGATGAGAGATCCGGGGCGCAATCAAAGGGCGCACAGCGCGCCACGTGTCAAGCTGTGGGCGCGACGCTAAGGGATGGTGAAGATGAAGTGCGGGGCAGATCTGATGGCTGGGAGATGGCAGGTACGTGGAAAGGCCTGGGCCGTTGGATCTGAAGCGAGATCCAACGGCTGAAGGCGCGGGCGGATGAGGCAATGAGAGGCGGGCCGCGTGGCGCAACCAGAGGGCGCCACGTGGCCTGCTGTGAGTGGCTGGAGTAAGAGATACGTGTAGAGAGAAGAGAGAGCCGAATTTGGAAAAACTCAAAACATGAAAGTTGTAGATCTCGAGGAGATCTACAAGTTTCATGTTGACCAAAGACGGATATGAGGTCAAATATGATACATAAATACAAGGATACACAAATATACATATGTAGTATACAAAGTGACCCAAAAACCCAAGTTTCTCATACGAGCTCCAAATTCAATGAAATTAGTCTCATTTTGAAGGTCTTTTAATATGTAGTATTCTAAGAGTAAGTAGACCTAATTCGGAGTTTGTATGAGGGCTTTATGTGTATTTTAGTGTACAAGGGTTCTCAGGCTACATTGGCTATTTTACAAGGGTGATTTTTGGCATTCTTCCCTATATTATCAACTAAGGAGTATATATTATAGAGAAGAGGTTATTTTAGGGATTGGGTATTTTACAAGGGATTTTGGCTTCTTATTTAAATGCAAAATGAGCTGCTAAAATGTATGATTTATGACTGCATGCATGAGTGCTATTTATGCCATATAAAAGGAAATATGCTCCTATTTTCTCGGGAACAAGGCTCTATTTTTGACTTTTGAAGTGATGAATCACAGATTCATCAACCCCCTATACTTAAACCTTGCTCGTCCCCGAGCAACTAAATGAAATGCAAGAGTGAAATGATTTTGGGTTCCAAACCAAGGTCATGAACAAAAGTTGAAAAATGGAGCCTGACTCGACCTTTGGATTAATTGTGTGGCGGAACCTTATTTGGACCTGGACTTAAGACCTAACAGACTTCAAGTTCCACAAGTCTTCTATTCAAGACGCCTCAATAGTCAGGTCAGAACAAATCCTCAAACGCAAATTTCTGATGACTATGATTCTTACTTGTACTGTGTAAGTGATTTGTAACTCTCCACATCAGAAATGGCTCGGAACCAGCCTCCTCTAACAAGGTAACTCAATAACCCGGTCCAGTAACTCTTTCCTCGAGGAGCGGGGTATTCCCTTCTAAGTTCAAGTGCGACCAACTCAAGAGGAGGGGGTAGAGAAGAGAATGGACGGTAGCCAGTGTAGCTACCTATCCCGGAATGCCTGACCAGTGTAGCCAGGTCATCCAGCTGCATTTCTTTACTAGTATATAGGCTCCGACAGGTATTTTTTTTCTTGAACCTGTCTGATTTTTTTGGAGTTTTTACATTTTTTTTTCGAAAAGAGCAGCATGTACATCAGGAGTTTTTCCTCTTGAGTCAGTAGACTATCCCTCTTTTGAAGCATTATTGCAACCCACAGCATCCTGTCCTTAGATGTCAACACCACTAGACTAGGTTGAGACGCACTTCCCTCCCTAGAGGAGGACGGATGTTTCCACCCGTGTGCTACTCCAAGCTAAAGGATTCTACCTCCTCACCACCTCATCAATGAAGAGCTACGTGCATTGTGCTTGTCCAAGTTAGGTCATTATCTAAAAGAATCCTGCGTATGCACGAGATATTCTATTTAGACTGATCAAGATGACATGTGAACATAGACATGCGGACTCAAAGAATTAAGTCACTTGACCTGAGAAATCTTAACTCCAGTTCCTATCAGGTTCCTCTGAAATTAGGTGGATTAAGGTCAAATCAAGTCCATCCTCAATATCTACTCATAACTTGGTCCAGAACCCACTAGCTTTTCACTTTGCATATGCAAAGATATGCAAATGAGATGAGATGTCATGCTATGAAAATGCAAGACTCTTTTTATATGCAGAGATGATATGCAAGAGTAAATAAGAAGCCTATTTTTATATTTTTCATTTTCATTCATTTTTTTTTCTATTTTTACCCACCCGTAAAATATATACAAAAATATGCAAAAGTACGAGCTATGGGTAAAGTATATATGTAATATATACACGCCCCCCTATACTTAGCGTGTGCTATGTCCTCAGAGCACGAAGAGCGAGGAAAAAGACATAGCTCGTGCTAAGCGTAGGAGAGCCAAAAGGAACAGAAAGTATAGAAGTCCTCTCGCCCCCCTATACTTAGGCTCTGGTAGCCTAAGTGTAGCAGAAGATCAGAAATGGGGCGGACGAGGGAAAGACGAGAAATGGATGAGTATACAATGCGGGCATCGGTTCCCCCTATACTTAGGCTCAGGTCAGCCTAAGTATCGGTAGGAAATGAGTATGAGGACCAATGTGATCTGGAGAATGTACAGTGAATCGACTCGGGTGACCCCTCCCCCCTATACTTAGGATCTGGTCATCCTAAGTATAGTCCAAGATAATGGTTCGATGATGTGGGGATGGGTTACTAGAATCGTGGGGATAAAGGATAGGATATACAGGAAGAATGATATATATACATATGAGTCGGTCTGAATCTTTTGAAGATGCTGCTGATGGCTGGAGTTCATTGCTGCAAGGTTTCATACGCGGTTCGAGATGTATCTGCTGTATCTGTCTCGCGCATGAATACAATCTCCTCCACATGGACTAACCGTTCATTGGATTCGACGAAGTGCTTCAACAACTGCCCATTTACTAGGAATGTCGGTGCGTCATCTGCGAGATCTGAGATCTCGACACATCCACTATCATGCACCGTTCGGACAACGAATGGTCCCGTCCACTTAGACTTTAATTTGCCTTGGAAAGTCTTCAGCCTGGCATTGAACAACCATACCTTCTGTCCAGGAACAAAGGTCTTTCGTCTGATATATCTATCGTGCCAACGCTTCACCTTGTCCTTGTACACCACACTGTTGTCGTATGCTCGGTTTCTGACCTCCACAAGCTCATTCAGATCCATGTCTCTCTGTTTCTGACCCAGGTGTGTGTTCCAGTTGACCTTCTTTATTGCCCATTCTGATTTGTGCACTAATTCTGCGGGCAAATGGCACGGCTTTTCGAATACCATTCGGAATGGGGAGGTGCCTAACGGTGTCTTGTAAGCCGTCCTATACGCCTAGAGGACTTGATCCAAGATCTGAGACCAGTCCTTCCTGTCCGGGCGGACAAGCTTTTGCAATATGGTTTTCACCTCCCTATTCGACACCTCAGCCATACCATTGGTTTGTGGGTGGTAAGGACTCACGACACGGTGTTCGATGCCGTAGTCCTTTAGGAGTTTCTTCACCTCCCGATTCACAAAATGGCTACCCCCATCTGATATCATCATCTTGGGGATCCCGAACCTAGAGATTATGTTCTCTCTGATGAATTTACAGACAGTCCTGCTGTCTGCGGCTCGGGTCGGGATAGCCTCCACCCATCTGGATAGATAATCTACCGCAAGGAGGATATATTCGAACCCGTGGCTGACAGGAATTGGGCCCATGAAATCGATGCCCCAGGCGTCAAAGACATCACAAATGATGACCGGCTGCATTGGCATCTCATCCTTGGAACCGACGGTTCCTCCCATTCTCTGGCAGACTGGACACGACTTCGTGAAGGCGGTGGCATCGCGAAACAGAGTCGGCCAGTAGAAGCCACACTGAAGTACCTTCCATGCGGTCCTCTTACCGAAGTGGTGTCCTCCTGCCTCTAAGCTATGGCATAAAGAAAGGACACTCTGGTATTCCTCCTGAGGAATACAACGTCTCCAGACACAATCCGGTCCTTCAAAGAAAAGGATCGGATCCTCCCAATGGTAGTGTCTAGCGTCCGACTTTAGTCGGTCGATTTGGCTCTTTGGCCAATCCTCGGGAACTTTCTTGGAGACAAGATAGTTCACGATATTGGCGTACCATGGGAGTGAGTCGATAACAAAAATCGACTCGTCAGGGAAGGAGTCTCGAATCGGTGAAACCTCGTAAGTATTAAGATCTTCGAGACGAGAGAGATGATCGGCTACTACGTTCTTCTTTCCAGGTTTATCACGGATATCCAAATCAAACTCCTGGATAAGTAGAATCCACCGAAGGAGACGCGCCTTTGCGTCCTTCTTCTCCATCAAGTATCGTAGAGCCGTATGGTCTGTGAACACCGTTACCTTGGATCCGATTAAGTGGGATCTGAATTTGTCCAAGGCAAACACTACCGCAAGCATTTCTTTTCTGTAACTGTATAGTTACGCTGAGCAGAATCAAGCACTTTGCTTGCGTAGTGAATTGCAAACGGGACGCCATCTCTTCTTTGTCCCAATACAGCCCCAACAGCATAATCTGAGGCGTCCGTCATGATCTCAAAAGGTAGAGACCAATCTGGGGCTTGTAAGATGGGTGCGTCCATGATCATTCCTTGTAGAAGCTTAAAGGCCTCGAGACATTTGTGATCTACAACAAACTCCATGTCTTTGCCTAAAAGCTCAGTTAGCGGTCGGGCAATCTTGGAAAAATCCTTGATAAATCTTCGATAAAATCCGACATGCCCGAGGAACGACCGCAACTGCCTTACGTTGGTTGGTGGCTGGAGTCGTCTGATCACGTCCACCTTGGCAGGGTCAACCTCCATTCCTTTCTTGGAGATGACATGCCCCAACACTATGCCCTCCGTCACCATGAAGTGACTTTTCTCCCAGGAGAGCACCAGATTGACCTCACAACATCTTTTGAGGACTCGGTCCAGATTCCTAAGACAGGAATCAAAAGAGTCGCCGTGGACCGAGAAGTCATACATGAAGACTTCCAGGAATTCGCCGACCATTTCGGCGAATACATCAATCATGCACCTTTGAAAAGTACATGGAGCATTGCATAACCCAAACGGCATGCGCCTGAAAGCATAGGTACCAAAGGGGCACGTGAACGTGGTCTTTTCCTGGTCCTCCGGAGTTATGGCTACTTGATTGTAGCCCGAGAACCCACCAAGGAAGTAGAAGAATTCTTTCCCCGCTAATCTTTCTAGGATCTGATCGATGAACGGTAGGGGGAAATGATCCTTCTTCGTCGCGGCATTCAGGCGTCTGTAATCCACACAGACGCGCCACGACGTGGGTACTCTCGTCACGATCTCCTCTCCGTCCTTGTTGGTGGTCGTCTGAATTCCCGATTTTTTCGGGACAACATGGATTGGGGCCACCCACTTAGAGTCAGAGATTGGGTAAATGAAACCCGCGTCGCACCATTATTCTATCTCTTTTTTCACAACCTCTCGTAAATTTGGATTCAACCGGCGTTGGAATTCACGAGAGGGTTTGGCTTCGTTCTCCAAGTATATATGGTGCGAACACAGAGCGAGATTTATTCCGTGAAGATCGGAAATGCTCCAGCCTATTGCCTTGCGGTTCTTCTCCAGGATCTCTAGCAAGCGAGATTCCTGCTCCTCGGTAAATTGCGAACTGATAATGACCGGAAATTTCTTGTCTTGGCCCGCAAGGAAGGCATACTTCAAGGTTGTGGGTAAAGGTTTGAGCTCAGGAATATTGTGATTGTCTAGAAAGTCTGGCTCAATCTGATCTGGTTCAGTGTTGGAAGTGGCTGGATCATGTTCTGTAGTAGCTGCCACCAAACTTGGCTCTGGAGTCGGATCGTCAAAGGTCTCCATGCAATCGGCAAACGCCTCGTCCGACTCGTCATCCTCATCTTCCGATTGTCCTAAGGATGTAAGGACTGACAGGCTCAACTGGGCCTCTACGTCATCGAAGATGTAGGGCGATGCAGGCTCAGAGCTGTACTCGTTCCTGAGGATCCCGCAGACTGACTCATGCACTGGATCATCTTCAAAGGAGATGGACACATCGGTGCTGGCTGGGTTCTGTCTCCATGGCCCAACTACGTCTACATGCTCACAGTCTGTCTCGGTAGAAGAGTACTCGGTGCTGGATTCGGAGTCCGGTCTCTGCCATCTCGTCTGCTTCATCACAAGTTCCTCATCTCCGCCTGGAGTTTGGAACTGAATCTTCCCATTCTTATAATCGAATAAGGCCCCCGCTGTTCTGAGGAAAGGCCTACCTAAAATGATCTGGGAATCTCTCCAATTACGAGGGGTTTCCATATCTAGGACAGTGAAGTCCACCATGTATTCTTACCCCTCGACTTTGATCACAATGTTCCTTAACTCTCCTTGGGACCTCTTAGTAGATTTGTCAGCAAACTGCAGAATAGCTCTAGATTTCCTAAGAGGTCCGAGATTGAGCCGCTCATAGAGGGCTGTGGGCATCAAGTTGATCGAGGAACCATTGTCCAGGAGAGTGCGTGCAAATGCGATGTCATCAACATTACTCACTACATAGTGTGCACCCATGTCTCTTCGTTTCCGAGGAAACGAGTTCTTTATTGCACAAGTCGTGGCTACTGACAGAACGTGTTTCTCAACACGGCTTTTGGTCTTCCTGCTAACCCTAGTCGGTGTGCATCTCACCTTAAGGTATTTTTGGAACGCAGGGGTCATTTCCACGAACTTGTCAAAAGGGATTGTGACCTTGATGTGTTTATTGCAAAATTCAGCCATCTCAGGGTCATCTTTTTGGATTTTCTTCATTTTCTTCTTTCCACCTTTGAGAGCTCAGGGGAAAGGGATTATTGACTCTAACTCAGGTTCTGGAACTGAAATATTTTCATTAGCTGCTGGAACTGAGTTTTTAACACGACTCTTACTCGGACTCTGATACAGACTCGGACTTGGACTCTGACCAAAAAGAAAATGCTGGGGCGAGACCGGTGATGCTTCTTCCGCTTCTTCTGGATGATCCTCCTCAGATGGAGGTGCGGGCTCATCGGCGTCGTCTGACTCTGGATGGATGCATGAATGCTGCTTCGAGGACTCAGATGTCCTCTTCTTTTGCTGGCGGTGGCGGTGGTGATGCTCCTCCTCTTCTTCCTCCGAATTCTCCTCAGGTAGAGTTTCGGAGGTTCCTTCTTTTTGCGCCCGTGCCCGATCAGGTATTGTCACGGTCCTTCCGCTCCTGAGGGACATATGGTTAACATTATCGTACGAAAGGATCTCATGTTCAGATAAATAATTATCTGAATAGTATACCTGATCTCGGGGTCGGTTCTGGCCCTGGTGTATGCTGTTTGGGTTGGCCTGAACCTGTGCGGGAATTGGAGTCCTTGGCGCCATTTGTTGGTCCTGAGCACGAGAGACCCGATTGATGTCGGTCCTCATGTCCAGGTAGTCATTCTGCATCTGCTGGACCCTATCAGACAGGGTCTGGATTGCCAAGGTGAGGGACTCCAATTCGGTGGCCTGGGCTGGCTGCTGAGTGGATGCGGTCCTGTACTGGCCCTGCTGGCCGTGCCGATACTGCTGCTGATGGGACGGTGCTGGCCCCTGCTGGTAGGTGCGCTGCTGCGGCTGGTACCCCTGTTCTGGCCTGGACTGGTATCGCGGGACTGTGACGGGCCTGGTCTCTTGGTAGACTGGGGTTGGGCGGTGTGCCTGATCCTTCCCCATCTCGATTTGCCGGACTAGCGGGTCACGGCTATACCAAAGCCCGTTGATCTCGTAAACAGGCGGAGGCTCCACGTATTCCGTTTCCACTGGTGGGGGTGCATGATGGTTCTGCTGGGTATAAGTCTGATCCCAGCTGCTCTGAGACCCCGGTGCCTGTTCCTGTAAAAGATGGACTCGATGTACAGGTACAGGTGGTGCAGAAGGGGTGGGTAGCTTGATCTTAGCTACCTTTTCAGAGAGTTCCTCCACTTTCTTGGGAAAGCTCGAAAGAGACTCCATCTCCGCGACTCTCTTGTGGATCTGCTCGACCATGGTAAGCTTGTCGGCTATCATCCCCATGCTGGGGATGAGGTCCTCAGTCAGATCTGCAACAGTCCTTCTAGTTGTCTCATTGGATAAGATTGAGGGAGACAACTGATAGGCCCTTGTGGCCTGTGACCTGCCAGTTTCTGCCATCTGTTCTAGGATTTTCCATACGGCGTGCTCGTTCTTGTTCAGATAGCTTCCTCCACAGGCGGCGCTGACTAACCCCTGCATCTCTGGGATTAGACCGCAGAACAAGGTCTGGACTAAGATCGCCTTAGAAATGCCGTGGCATGGGCATTTCTGTACTAAGTCATTGAACCTGTCCCAAGCCTCATGGAACGGTTCGCTGGGTCCTTGGGCGAAGCTGGCGATCTTCGTTCGCATCTGATTGGTTCTACTGAGAGGGTAGAACTTCTTCAAGAAGAGGTCCTTGAACTGCATCCAGGTAGTACATACCACCCCTAAATTCTTCAACCAATGAGCAGCCTTATCTCCTAAGGCAAACGGGGTGGCCTTCAGCCTTATATAATCTTGGCCAACATTGGGATGGCTAAGATTGTTGCACACTAATTCGAAGTCACGGAGGAAGGTGTATGGTTCTTCACTGAGGTTTCCGTTGAACTTCGGGAGCAGACTGAGGAAGTGGGGCTTCAGCTAGAATGCCTGGTCGGGAACTGCAGGTGCTAGCCAATTTTGGATCTCGTTCTCCGCCGGGTTGTAGGTATCGACCATTGGTCGGTCGATCCCTTCAGCTACTATTATCTGTCCCATCCGTGCCGTGAGATCAGCATTTTTCTGTTCGGCTTCGGCAAGGCGTCTAAGAATCTGTCGCATCTGGTCCTCATCGGGTGGCATCCTTGGCGGCATTTCGCCCTTTAGTTCTGGGGATTGGAAAATAAGATCAGTGTTAGAAGGCGAATCAAGGAAGGGATTACCGAGGCAATGGTCTTCCTCGGTAATCTCGGAGGAGATAAAAGGGTTGGTTTGAGAGTAACCACCCTGAGCATGGGGGAACCAGGACTCAAGAGGGTCATGAGTCCTGGGTGGTCCAAGGTACGCTCGGACCGAGAAAGACGAGTTACTTGGGGGACTCATAGAGATATCAGTGAATAGCGCGTCGAGATCTCCCCAGTCACTCATCTTGATAAGCGAGAAGAAGATAGGATTTTACTCCTACCTGAAGCAAGCAAAAAGAACAATCCAAGACCCTGGGTTCACACTCGACACAGTGAAGGACTCAAAGTTGAGTCCAATTTATCTTGTAGTTTTTAAGTGTGATATTCAAGCAAAAATAGCAAGGATTACGCGGCCTAAAGGGAAGTCGGCTCAGAGCCGGATGCGTCTTCCCTGTTTATCCTGTCGTCTAAGATACCACCGCTCCTTCCTTTCTTCGCTCCTATCCCAAGCCGATGGATTCAGTAACCACGCCCCTATCTACCTGCAAGCAGGCGGAGGCTGACAAGGCCGGAACTTCACCCCGGGGGGTTACTGGCAGCTTGTCGCAAAGTACCGCAATTTCGCCCCTATCTACCTGAGACAGGCGGAGGCTACTTGGTACTAGTCAAAGAACCTTAGATTATCCGGCTCGTGATATTTGCTAGGATCAGTTAGAACGTGATATGGAAGACGGGGATTTGGGCTCTACCTTAGGGTGTTCACACACACTCAGGTACCCTCACTCAGCCTGAAAACAAGGTCGGGGATTAATCTCCTGCAAATAATTTTCAGTTTTTATTCTCTTTTTTTGGTCAATACTGTTAGCAGTCCCGATTTTAAAGTTAGGTTATCACTTTAATTAATCCACCACAAAGCACGCCTATCGGACAGTCCCAATTTCATGTTTAATTTAAGTGAGAAAATCAGAGGGGGAAATCGAGAAAAGCCGACGCAAGTTGAAATCGATGATGCGTATGCTGAGTAGAGAGTACTTACAGTGATCCCTTCGCTTTTTGATGCAGGATGCAATACAGAATTGAAAACTTTTATTCTACATGCAAATGCAGGCGATAAAAGCCGCTCCTAGACAGGCAGTTCTATTAGCGTGAAGAACAGTTTGATTTTGACTAAGTCCTGCGGTCTAGGTGCGTCTTTTATGTGTGATGTGTGGTCCTATTGATTACGAGCACAAACAAGTCCTAGAGTAGCTCGAGGAGCCGCTAGTGCAAGCTAAGTTACAATTCACCCACACAGCACACGGGACACAGTTCAACTATATTTACACGCGCGAGAACCCAAACGGGAACCGCTGGAAATGATGCGAAAGAAAAAAGAAATAAAATAAGATGTAATTACAAAGCCTCTCTTTCACTCAAAAATTTAAAGGCGAAGTTCTCGAAGCGTCGCCGACTCCTCGCGGTCCTCGCACAAAAAATAAATGGAGGTCAGAGAGTTACACAAAAATAAAATAATGCAAAAATGAAGGAGAGAAAAATAATTACAAGAAAACTGGGGGTCAGACTACCCGGGGAATGAAAATCAAACACTCAAAAATTTGCTAAAATTTAACCTAAGCCGTGCCTCCCCGGCAACGGCGCCATTTTGACAACGCTCCCGCACCCTTAGTTAATTCAGGCAAATTAATGTCCAAATTAATTAATATGATTTGTTGCAGTCGGATACGAGGGGTTAATCAAAAACCACTTATCGATTAATGTGAAGTTAATTTTAAGCGGCAATTTTTTTTTACTTGGTGTAAGTCCAAGGTCGATCTCAGGGAGGCAGTTGTCTCCTTAGGTGAATTTAAGCAAGGATCCAAGTGTCGATTTTTGAGGAGTAAATTTTTTTTTGGTCTTTTTAATTTTTATGCAGACGTATGTAGACAATGCAGGCCAATTTAATGTGCAATTTAATTAATGTATCAAATGAAGTCCAAAAATAATGAAAATTGGCCAGATGGTTAATTATAATGAAAATGACCTACACTAATTTTTTTGGAATTTTTCGACTCAAAATAAATTTACTGTGAATTAAATAAACAGACAGGATGATTTTCAGTATTTAATTTTTAATAAATATCAAACCACAATTTTTTCAAGAACTAAAATTATCCTAGGTGACTCTAATGGTAGGGACCTAGGAAAATTGACAGAACTTAATTTCACTGTGAAATGAATTAATTAAAATTAATCTAAGAAAATCACTTAATCATTTATTTAGGCCTCAATATGCGTGCAAATGTTATGAAATTTTTATGGTATGTTAAAAATGATGTCCTTAAGCTACTGTGAATTTTTGATAATTTTTGAAGGCACAGAGAATTAATTAAAAATCAAAAGGCATCACTGGGCAAAATATGTCAACAATGCACCAATTAATTCATTAATAATTCAATTGAGCTTATAAAAATAAGACACGTGTACCAATAGACAGAGGACAAAATTTCTAACAAAATGCAATTTTTAGAATTTCAAAATGATGAAAAATGCACTCTAGGGATGCGTGCAAACACAGGGGTGTAAATGCAATACTGGAAATTAAAATTTCAATAAATAAATATGCTGACAGGGACTAAAATGCAATTACCAATAATATGGTGGACTCTTGTGCAATTTCTCCACAGGGCACGTGCTCCTCACGTGGGGTCTGCTTCACAGGGACCTCGTTGCAATTTTGGAAAGTTCCAGGGGCCTTAGTGCAATTTACCCAGGCCGCACGTGCGCCTCACGTGGGCGGCCTAGGCTCGGAGGGCGGCGGCGGCTCGGAGCGAGGCTCGGGCTCTCAGGAGGTTCGGACTGCGGCTTGGATTAGCCTCGGGTCGCCCGAGCCTAGGCTTGGAGGCCGAGGCTCGGACTCGTCGACGTGGCGGCCTGAAGGCCCTCGGATCAAGATGGATCCGAGGGTTGTCGGTGCTGACGCGTGGCGTGTCCTAGGGCGTCGGATCGATGCTGATCCTACGGTCGAAGGCGAGTCCGGTGATCGAGCGACGTGGCGTGCTTCGGACCGTTCGATCAAGATGATCGAATGGTGGTTGTACGTCGTCTCCAACGATCCTCCGCCACCTGCGGAGGAGGAGGCGGGGCTCCGGCGTGGGTGGCTCTGCTCCGCCTCGGTCGCTAGGCGTCGATGAAGCTCTTCGTAGGCTCTCGAGTAGCTCAGAAGATGGGGGAGCGTACGGCGAAGCCTCCGGTGGGCTCAGGAGCTGTGGAGATGTGCTGAAGCTCGATGGCGACGGAGCTCGAAGGGAGCTCCGGTGAAGCTCCGGCCAGTGAAGAAATGAGGACATGCAAGGGGTTAGAATAGATAGCCGAGGCGTGCAAGTGCTCGTGGAGAGGTGTGTGTGGTCGGCGAGGCCTACAGCGTGAAGGAGGTGCACTGGGGATGAGCTCCGGCCAAATGGCGGAGCTGTTGGTCGGAATAGTACGCAAAGCGTCGTCGGAGTGTGCAGATGGACAGCGAGGATGGGAGCTTCGATGCGAAGCTCGTCGATGTGGTTTGGAGGCAAGAAGGTGGCCGGTAGAGTCGAATAAAATCGGAGAAAAGCAAGAAAATCAAGAGGAAGATCGGAGGAGGAATGGAGGGGGTTACCTGGGGAATGGAGCTCAGATTTGAGCTCCAGGTCTTCGCTCGAGGGATCGGTAGGGTCCCGAGCTCGCGCAGCTGCTCGTGGGAGGCTGCAGCACGGCGGTGGCGGCCGTGGATCTCGCCGGAGTCGAATCCTTGTCTTCGCTCGACAACACACCCAATTGCTGTCACCAATGGATTGCTTGGAGCTCGAGAAACCTCTCTGGAGTGGCGGATGGGGTAACGTTGGCCGGAGGTGGCGTATTTATAAGGTGAAGGAGGTGGGTTGGCTGGTGGAGTAGCGAGGTTGGTGGACGACGTGGGGCTACCATGGTGGAGGTGGTGGAGCTTGAGGGAGCTGGCGAGGTGGAGGGATGAGTGGGTGATGTCGTGGGGGTGTCAGCGGTCGGAGGAGATGGTTGACGTGCGTCCAAAAATAGGAAGGGGGCGCCCCTCCCGCAAGGCAAGGGACGTGGGGGAAAGGGGCGCCTGGAGGTAGGAGACGAGGTCTCCACCGTTGGATCTTATGATCCAACGGTGGGGATCAAGGGGGATCTGGTCGGGTAGGATTAGATCTGAGGCGTTGTGATCGGAGAGCGGTGATCGCACCACGTGTCGAGAGGATGGGCAGGCGGAGGTGAGCGGTCGAGATTGTATCACGGGCAAGATCGATCGGCTGGGGAGAACGAGTGGGTTGAGCGGCATAGATGAGAGATCCGGGGCGCAATCAAAGGGCGCACAGCGCGCCACGTGTCAAGCTGTGGGCGTGGCGCTAAGGGATGGTGAAGATGAAGTGCGGGGCAGATCTGATGGCTGGGAGATGGCAGGTACGTGGAAAGGCCTGGGCCGTTGGATCTGAAGCGAGATCCAACGGCTGAAGGCGCGGACGGATGAGGCGATGGGAGGCGGGCCGCGTGGCGCAACCAGAGGGCGCCACGTGGCATGCTGTGAGTGGCTGGAGTAAGAGATACATGTAGAGAGAAGAGGGAGCCGAATTTGGAAAAACTCAAAACATGAAAGTTGTAGATCTCGAGGAGATCTACAATATGTTTATTTCATAGAGGTAGGGTCTCTTATATAGAGAGTAAACCCTAGAGAGTACAAGGGTTACAGAACTCGAAGGGTCACTGGGGGTTACAGAACTTGAAGGGTCACAGAGGGTTACGAAACCCGAAGGATCACGGGGGTTACGGAACCCGAAGGGTTACAAACATAAATGTAAATATAATAACTCTAACACTCCCCCTCAAGCTGGAGCTGAGAAAGCTGCAGCTTGTAGCAAAAAGAAAAAGTATACACCACATCTTCACACGATGCATCATAAGAACATATGTCTGCTGCTGGTAGAAGACCTCGCTCGAGGACGGGTCTGCGACTTTCAGGTCACCGGAACGTATCTTTGTCATGCATGTAGAGTCGTTGCGATATCAGGTCACCGGAACGTATCTCTGTCGTGCCTGTAGGCATGGACGGCCATATCGCAATATATCGGCGATATATCGGTATCGACAGGTCACTGATATATCGCCGATATGGTCGATATCGAGTATCGACAGGCCAAAAATGCACAATCTCGATCCGATGTCGGCGATATGGCGTCGATATATCGCTGATATATCGGCGATATATCGATATCGACATGGTACCGATATCGATACCGATATCGATAAGTCCTTCCATGCCTGCAGGTCACCGGAACATATCTTTGTCGTGCCTGGAGAAGAATCGTTGTAGAAGAAGTCCAACACGGAGTAGAAGTCGGGTCGTAAAAGAAGAAGTATACGCCCTGACGAAGAAGTCGATGCTCGATGAAGACGGATGATATGAGTAGTAGTCTAGAGTGTCAGTCTATCAGTCATGGTAGGGTAACAGACGTCCTGAAGAATATGAAGAATCATCTATGACTCCCCCTTTCTTCCATACTTGATAGAATAAAGAGTATGGAACATCAAGTTGAGAGAAACAAAAAGTTGGGAGAAACAAGTCGTGGTGAAGCAGAGGTTGTTGGAGGGGGGGCTCCAAGGCCTTCCTTTCCCCCTCTTAGCTAACTCAACATCCCAAAACTCGCACCTCCTAACTGCTGCAGCAGCCGATCTCCTTTGCAAATAGTCAAAACCAAACCATTTTAAGTGGCTTTCTCGTATCTTATCCTTGATCGAAGCTACACCAACTTTCCTTGTGATTGCACCATTCTGAATCCGATCTTTACGTGTATGTCCGCACATCCACCTTAGCAATTTCATTTCTAATACTATCATTCATTGATTGTGTCTATGGTTCACAGACCAACATTCAGATCCACAGAACATAACAGCTCTCACGGCTGCTTTGTAAAACTTTCCTTTGATTTTCAAAGGAATTTTCTTATTACATAGAATAGTAGAGGCTACTCTCCATTTTAGACAACCTGCATTTATTATATGAGTAACATCTCCATCATGGAAGGCCGTATCGACGATATATCGGCGATATATCCGTATCGAGAGGTTGGGGGTATCGAAATCAGAGTGTATATCTTTTTACAGAGATATCGGCGATATATCGCCGATATATCAGCGATATATCGCCATATCGGCCCATATCGGTAAAAAATGAATGGATTCAGTACAAAAAATACAGGATATCGACCGATATCGCCGATATTTCGTCGATATCCCTGTATATCAATGTTATTATTCATGCAAGCTTGATTCCACTACCTATCTAGCTACACCTAGTACTAAAACAATCTATGATTTATATACTTTGTTCCGGGTAGGGTATGGTGCGACAGGAGGGTGCATACAATGGTTCTTCAACTTGGTGTATATATACAAGTTATTTCACGTTGTAAAACTTGAATGAAATCCATTTCCAATATCTATAAGTCAATTCTTCAAAAAAATCTATAAGTCAAGAATCAACATTAATATCGATATGTTCGAAATGATCGATATATGCAATATAAGCTTTATAGATGATCGATATGTGTGATCTAAGAGTATATTTGCAAGTTATTTAGTGATCTAAGAACTTGGATAAACTCTATTTTCAATATATATAGGTCAACAACTAACAATACCGCCGTATCGATATATGCGATATAAGGTTCATAGATGATCGATATGTGTTATCTAAGAGTAAGAGTACATTTGTAAATTATTTAGTGATCAAAGTACTTGGATGAACTCTATTTTTAATATATATAGTATGTCAACAACTAACAATATCAGCGACATGTTTGATATGAGCGATATGTGCGCTATAAGGATCGTACTCCTCATAAATGATCTATATGTATTTTTTAGGTGTATATTTGTAGTATTTCATGTTATATGAACTTGAATGAAATCCATTTCCAGTATTTATAAGTCAAGAATCAATATTAACATCGATATGTTCGATATGACCGATATGTGCGATATCGATATGTGCAATATATGGTCTATAAATGACCGATATGTGTGATATAAGTGTTTATTTGTAGGTTATTTGTTGGTTTAATATCTTGGATGACGTTAATTTCTGAAACATGGCAAAAAAATTGGCTTTTTTGAACCATTTTCGACGTTTCCATCGATATCGTCGATATATCGTCGATATATCCCGATATATCCTTTTTCGGGCGGACCGAAACGATATCGATATCGATACGGCCTTCCATCATGTTGCAAAATATATCCCACGTATCTAAAAGAATCTTTCTTATGAATGTTCTCATCACCAATCTTCACCTAGATACCTTCACCATTGCTTCCATCAAAAGTGCACTCCATATGTTCAGTCGTAGCCCTACTTGTACAAAATCTTTTAGTTTCTAATGCATGTCTCCAGACCTCGAGCTTCTCATTTACTCAATCTCTAGTCTCATCAATCAATACAATATCATCAGCGAATAACATGCACCAAAGGTATCTCATCTGAATGTGACTAGTCAACTCGTCTATAATCAAAATAAAAAGGAATGGACTCAAAGCTAAACCTTGATGCAAACCAATGTCTATGTCAAAATAGTTAGTCTTCCCAGACTGAATCCTTACACAAGATGAAGCACTATCATATATATCCTTTATGAGACTAATGTATAGGACAGGTACTTGTCTCTTCTCCTAAACTCTCCAAAATATCTTCAGTGGGACAGAGTTATAAACCTTCTCTAAATCAATAAAAATCATATGGAGGTTCTTCCGTTTAGCTCTATATCTCTATTGTTCTCACTAACAGGTGGATAGCATATTTGAGCGACCTCACATGAATCTGAATCGTCTTTCTTTTACTTTGTAAACTTGCCTCAACCTTCTTTCGATTACATGTTCTCAATTTTTCATAGAATCGCTCATCAGCTTGATACCTTTGTAATTCGCACAATTTTGAATGTCTATTTTGTTCTTATAAAGAGGCATCACGATGCTTCTCCTCCATTCTTAAGGCATTTTCTTACTTCACCAAATAACATTGAATAAATTTGTAAGATAAGTCAAACCACGCTCACCTAGGACTCCCCATGCTTCTATAGGAATGTCATCAGGTCCTACACCTTCCCAAGTTTCATAACCTTCAAAACCTTCTCTACTTCATTTCTTTGTATTTGTCTATAGCTTGCACGATTCAAATAACTTTCACTACTAACTAGATCTCCCAAAGTGATCTCTCTATTTCCTTCCCCAATGAAAAGCTTATGGAAATATTGCTTCCATATAGTCTCTATATCCTTATGAGTAACAAGCACATGTTCTTCCTCATTCTTAATGCATCTCACTTGAGGAAAGTTCTTTGGTCTTTCTTTCTGTGGCTTTGGCTAACTCGAATATATCCTTCTGGCCTTCCTTGGAGTCAAGATTTTTGTACAAAACTTCATAAGCTTTTTATTTAGCTACGCTTACAGTCTTCTTTGCTTCATTCTTCGTTATTTTGTGGTTTATGACAATTTCCTCTGTTATATCCTTATACATAACTTAAAAGCATGCTCTTTTAATTTTAAGCTTCTCTCGCACCCCTCCACTCAACATCAAGCCTCAATTTGGTCTGGGACTCCTCCCTTTGACTCACCTAGCATCTCTTTAGATACCCTTAGGTTACAAGATGCTACCGCCTCCCATCGTTTGCACTTCAGTTACAATCACAAGATAAGTCTTCTAAAACCTTCTCCTTAAAGCTTGATTACTTCAATTGGAGATTCCACCATCTAGTTCTAGTGATCTTAGAAACCTCCTTTTCTTTACAGGCCCTTTTATTTGCATATTCATGACTAACAAGCGACGTTGGGTTGTCAAACTCTCTCCCGAGATTACTTTGTTGTCTTTGCAACACAACCGATCTCTTCTCCTCAACATAAAGTAATCTATCTATGTTCTAGTCGAGTCACTCTTATAAGTAATAAATGATCCTCCCTCTTCTTGAAGAGAGTGTTTGCTATGAAAAGATCATAAGTTGTTAACAAATTCATAATGACTTTTCCCTCTTCATTTCTATCCCTGAAGACATGGCCTCTATGAACACTAGCATACCCTGAAACAAGGAAGGCCATATCGTGATATATCGGTGATATATCGCCGATATATCAAGAGGGAGGAGATATTGATATTAGTGTGCATATCTATTTATCAAGATATCAACGATAATATGACCGATATATCAGTGATATATCGCCATATCAGCTCATATCGATCAAAATGACTAGATTCAGTACACAAAATCCAGGATATAGACCGATATCGACGATATTTCGTCGATATCTCTATATATCAATGTTATTATTCATGCAAGCTTGATTCCACTAGTTATCTAGCTACACCTAGTATTAAAACACATAATGATTTATATATTTTATTTCGGATCGAGGGCGATGCCCCCGTAACCCCGCTAGGGGGGCCAACCTGGACCCCCTAGCCCCCCAAGCTCATTGACCGGGCAGCGAGACCTCCGTTCTGATAGGGTATGGTGCGACAAAAGGGTGCATACAATGGTTCTTCAACCTTGAGGGTATCCAATTGATTTTAATTCATCTTCTTCCCTTATCCCCCCCTCCCTTCGAGAATATTATTATGAATTATGTCTCTTTAAAAAATGTTATTATACGCTTTATTTGTTTGGTTTCCAAATATAGCTCAAACATGTTGTTTATGCATAATATGTGATGCAACATAAGTCTTGGACGAACTCCATTTCTAATATCTATAAGTCAACAATCAACATTAACAATGATATACTCGATATGACAGATATGTACAATATAAGGATCATAGATGAACGATATGTGTAATATAAGTGTACATTTGTAAGTTATTTAGTGTTATAGGAACTTGGATGAACTACATTTCCAATATCCATAAGTTAGCAATCAACAGTAACAACAATATGTTCGATATGACCAATATATGTGATATAAGAGTCATAGATGATTAATATGTATGATCTAAGAGTATATTTGTAAGTTATTTAGTGTTCTAAGAACTTGGACGAACTCCATTCCCAATATCTATAGGTCAACAATTACAATATCAGCGATATGTTCGATATGAGATCACAACCGCAAAGGCCAAAGGGTAAATATCGAACAGCTCCGAGGATACCAAGAACCGGTCAATACGAGATCGAGAGCAAAATTTCTCCAAGTGTACCTCGAGCCCGCCGCATCCAGCACCTCCAGGTCCATGGAGTCAATAGCATCCACAAACTCCTCGGAGCCCGAAACCTGCCCCCTAGACCGGGGCCGATCCTCAGATCGAAGCGTAACATTGAAATCTCCGCCAACAAGCCAAGGAATCCCCATGAAAGTCGATCTTGCCTCCTGCAAATCCGCCCACAGCTCGCGCCGCTCAGAAGGATTACATGGCCCGTAGACACAAGAGAGTGCCAAAAGGGAGGAAGAACAGCTGCATTCCAGGACGACTGTGAGCACATGTCTCCCCCTGAGCCCGCATGAAAAGAGAGAGCCGAGCGCCTCCACGGTAATCGGGTGATTCCACGCCACTCGGTCTGATCATAATCTGATCTGTTGGGATTCGGGTGATCTGGAGCCGCCTAGGGATTTTTTTTAGGTATGAGAGGAGCTGGCTTTTGGAAGACTCCTTCCAGGATCTGGTTGGCATGTTGACCAAAGACGGAGATGAGGTCAAATATGATACATAAATATAAGTATACACAAATATACATATGTAGTATACAAAGTGACCCAAAAACCCAAGTTTCTCATACGAGCTCCAAATTCAATGAAATAAGTCTCATTTTGAAGGTCTTTTAATATGTAGTATTCTAAGAGTAAGTAGACCTAATTCGGAGTTTGTATGAGGGCTTTATGTGTATTTTAGTGTACAAGGGTTCTCAGGCTACATTGGCTATTTTACAAGGGTGATTTTTGGCATTCTTCCCTATATTATCAACTAAGGAGTATATATTATAGAGAAGAGGTTATTTTAGGGATTGGGTATTTTACAAGGGATTTTGGTTTCTTATTTAAATGCAAAATGAGATGCTAAAATGTATGATTTATGACTGCATGCATGAGTGCTATTTATGCCATATAAAAGGAAATATGCTCCTATTTTCTCGGGAACAAGGCTCTATTTTTGACTTTTGAAGTGATGAATCACAGATTCATCAGTACCGTAGCCAGATACGTCGTCTCCCCTTTCTTCAGCCCGTTACAGACTTGCATTGCAGACATGGCTCCAGTCTGCCCTTTCTTCTTGATATCACGGATGAAGCATGGACTATTTGCAGCCGCGAAGAAGACGCCTCCCAGATAAGGCGTTACAGACGCCTTCGCCTTCTTCAAGAACTCGACTCCCAAAATGACTTGGAAGTCGTCAAGAGGTACAATGAGGAAGCGTACCTTTCCCTGCCATTCACCCAACTGGACAGTGAAGTTTGCCATACCTTCGATCTTCAACGACTCGGAGTTGGCAAGCTTCACACGACACTGGCTCTTCTCCGAGGGAACTCCCAAGCTCCCGAACTCTTTCCTGGAGATGAAATTGTGTGTCGCTCCAGTCTCGATCATGGCTGAAAGTGTCTTCTTGTGTACCACAACATCGAGGTACACCAGCTCTGGATCTTCACGCTCTACCTCCACTTTCGCCTCTTTGCCAGACTTTAGCGGACACAAGCGAACGTTACGCAATAACTTGAGGTTTGTCATGCGCGCCTCTTCATCTGAGTTCCCTCCATTGTCATGGAGTTCAGCTTCTCTCGCTTCGGGCACTCCCGCGCCCGATGTGGCCCGTCACAGATAAAGCAGCCCTTCCCCCTGGGTTGCTCGGCCTTCTTGGAGGATTCCGCACCCTCCCTTGAAGTGTCGGTCTTACCGAATTTCTTAAACTTCCCCTTGCTTTTATCCTTGGGTTTGCTCTTGGTCTTCTCAGTTTGCTTCTTCTCGGTAGTGGGTTGGACTTTGTAGTCGACCAACGCATCCACAGCAGCGATGGCCGTCTGAAGGTCCTTCACCCTTGCCTCCTGAGCTCCGCATGAGCCTAGTTCTGAAGACCCACCATGAAGTTAAAGAGTTTGTCTTCTTCAGACATACCTTTGATATCCAGCAGCAGCGATGAAAACTGCTTCACGTACTCTCGTACGGTTCCTGTCTGCTTCAGCCTTCGGAGCGCCTCCCTCGCTACCCAAGCAGTGTTGGAGGGTAGGAACTGCTCCTTCAGCTCCTTCACCAACTCATCCCAAGACGAGATGTCTGGTCGTCCTTCGGATGCACGGCTCCTCCACCATAGCTTTGCGTGGTCGGATAAGTACATCGCCGCCAAGGATACCTTCTCCGCCTCAGGAGTCTTGACAGCTTTGAAGTACACCTCCATGTCCCACAAGAAATTCTCCAAGTCTTTGGCACTCCGCGTACCTGAAAAGGACTTGGGCTCTGGGACCTTTGACCTTCGAGACTCGCTGGATCCGCCCCAGTTCACGATCGCCCTCTTGACGATGGAGAGTTCCCCATGCAGATCTTACACCAGGGACTCGAGCTCCTCTAGCTTCTCCCCGAGTGCCTTCATTACGTCAACCGAGCGCTGGCTATCACCAACGACATCCGACACCACGCCTGCATCATCCTCCAGACGAGCCAAGCATTAGGCATGAGTACCCAGCTGAGACTGGATCTCCATCACGATTCCCGCCAAGGAAACAAGGCGATCTCCGGTGTTGGGCGTCATTTCTCGCTCTGATACCAGTTGTCACAGGGTAAATCTCAAACTCTAATTTTTGAGACTAACCTGTGCGGCGTTAGCTTCCTCCAAGCTAACCAGCCTTCCCTTGACGTGTAGGATGTACACCAGCACACTGATCAACCACGCCGCTAGAATACTCGAACACAAGCACTAGCATAAGGACACAAGAGCTTTGACACTAAACCCTCTTTGTTATTGCAAGAGACTCACTCTGAGTGTGATATCTATAAATGAACCCCTCCTTATATAGGCAAGCCAGGGGTATACGAAGGGACACCATTATTACATGTACAATGAATGTAAGGACTCTTAGTCTTCTATGGAGACCCTTCATCTTCCTAGATGACTCTTCGTGCGCTTGGCTCTTCATCTTCCGTGCAATCCCTTCGTCTTCTGCAACCGACGCCACGTCGCCCGCTCCGTCAGCATGCCATGTCGTCTGCCTCATCAGCACGCCATGTCATCACGCCACGTCATCAGTGGGCCCCATGCTCCTACGTAGGATGTTGCAGCTCAAGCTCATCAAGTGCCGCCGAACACTTGTATTGTGCCCCAGGGGAACCCGCGGTCCTGCGGTAAACCCCATACTTAGCCGTCCGTAAGCTAAGGTAAAGTCCTCCAGAACTTCATAGTGTGGCCACCGAACCACACGGTCGTGCGATACCGCTATCGCACGGTATTACCGTATCGTGGGAGTTGGGGATGTTACAATAAGTATGGTTTTACACCTCACTAGTGGGCTATGTTTTTGCATGTGTTTTCCTATCCATAGCATGAATAAACCTCTGCGCAACCCAGAGAGGGAAGAGTACTATAGAGATACCGTGATTTGTTAGAAATGTTGCTTCACCAACAGTAAGATATGCCTTTTGCTGTTTGTTGAGACATCTCTAGCAAGAAAGAGTGTTGGCAGTTGTGCATGGGTTTCCTATGTAAAAAAGCCTCGCTTTGAAGTCTATGTTGGTTGAAGACGATCTATTAGGGGCGTGCCCCACAAAACCATTGCAACTTCGAAACATGGTTTTTTCTTTTGGGTGAGAAGCGGGTCAGACATCCAATAAAAGCAAGCATCAAAGCAGCATATGGTTCGGCTAATAGAAACCATTCCTCCAGATCTAGTTCTGTGGTGGATCACCTGTTTGGGGAGAAAATTCTAATATATAGTCGGGGTGGATAATTATATATTTTCTTCAGGAAAATGAAAATATAATCATTTCTTTCACGGATGTATTTTCTGTAGTGCGAAGCAAGAAAATGCCTGAAGATTGGAGGAGGAGTATCGTGGTGTCTCTTTATAAGAACAAAGAAGACATTCAAAATTGTTCAAATTACAGAGGTATCAAGCTGATGAGTCACACTATGAAAATTTGGGAACGTGTGATCGAAAGAAGGTTGAGGCAAGTTTCCCAAGTAAAAGAAAATCAATTCGGATTCATGCCAGGTCGCTCAACTATTGAAGCCATCCATTTGCTGAGGAGAACAATGGAGATTTATAGAGCTAAAAGGAAGAATCTTCATATGATCTTTATTGATTTGGAGAAGGCTTATGATTCCGTCCCACGAGAGATACTGTGGAGAGTTTTGGAGAAGAGACAAGTACCTGTCTTATACATTAATCTCATAAAGGATATGTATGATAGGGCTTTATCTTGTGTAAGGACCCCGACGGGGAAGACTGACTATTTTGATATCAACATTGGTTTACATCAAGGTTCAGCTTTAAGTCCATTTCTTTTTACTTTGATTATGGACGAGTCGACAAGTCACATTCAGGATGAGTTACCTTGGTGTATGTTATTTGCTGATGATATTGTGCTTATTGACGAGACTAGAGATGGAGTAAATGAGAAGCTTGAGGTTTGGAGACATGTATTAGAGACTAAGGGTGCATTCTTGTATCGGGTTAAACCACCCCAAGGGTGGTTTAACTCCCCTACCCCATATTTTCTCCCTCCACGTGGGTCCCACTTTTTATCTTTTTAAAAAATTAAATAAATCAATTCTCCATCATCAACTCCATCAAAAAAATAATATACTATACCATCATATCATATAAAAATTATAAACTACTCCAATTCTACTCATTTTTTCAAACTCCAATACAATCACATCACAATTACTTCTCACTTTTTCAAACTCCAATACAATCACATCACCCCAAACCCACTTCTAACCCACCCCCAATTTAACCCTCTATCCAAACACCAAAACCCAAAAATGGGTTACCTGCAACCAGTTTAACCCACCTAAACCCACTATCCAAACACCCCCTAAAGGTTTTCGTATAAGTAGGGCTAAGACGGAATATATGGAGTGCACCTTTGATGGAAGCAATGGTGAATGAATCGAGGTTAAGATTGGTGACGATAACATTCAGAAGAGAGATTCTTTTAGATATCTGAGATCTATTTTGCAACATGATGGGGAAATTGATGGAGATATTACTAATAGAATAAATGCAGGCTGGCTAAAGTGGAGAGGAGCCTCCGTTGTTCTCTGTGATAAGAAAATTCCTTTAAAATTAAAGGAAAGTTTTACAAAGCAGCCGTGAGACCTGCTATGCTTTATGGTTCTGAATGTTGCATGTGAACCATAGACATGTGCAGAGAATGGCTGTAGCAGAAATGAAATGCTAAGATGGATGTGTGGACATACACGTAAAGATCGGATTCAGAATGATGCAATCAGAAAGAAAGTTGGTGTAGCTCCGATCGAGGATAAGATGCGAGAAAACCGCTTAAGATGGTTTGGTCATTTGCAAAGAAGGTCAACTGATGCACCGGTTAGGAGATGCGAGTGTTGGGATGTTGAGCCGGCTAAGAGAGGGCGAGGACGGCCCAAGAAGTGTTGGAAAGAGACTATACGAAGGGATCTTAGTTTTTTGGATATAAGTCCGAGATTGACCCAAGATAGATCTGAATGGAGGCGAAAAATCCATGTAGCCGACCCTACTTAATTGTGAGAAAAGGCTTTGTTGTTGTTGTTGTATGTATTTTCTGCAGTCCATTGCCTGTTTCCAAAATATGAGGATTTTAAACTATCTGGTGGTGACATGGACGGGGTTCATCTGTTTGTTTTAGTTCCTCGTTCTTTTCTTGCATGTTCCTCTCGTTTATCAACAATAGTCCCTTGACAGGCTATTTTAGTGCGCCTAGGGCATCATGGCGTCAGGGCAAATTTTCTCAAGGAATACCCAAGCATTATTCTACAACTACAAGCAGCTGCCTATCCAGAGAATGCTTGATTTTGACTTTTTATGTGGTACGGATAGTTTAATGTTTCATCTTTCTTGGTTCAATCTTTGATGTTATATTCAGTCCTTTAGTATGTCCTGTTTGGCAATACAAATGCAAACTGTATCATTTCTTGTCAGGTAGGGAGCCACCTTCAGTGGCTGGAATAATCAACCCGGGATCTGAAGGATTCCAGAAATTATTTTTTGGTGAGGAGGAAATAGCAATCCTGTTCACTCAACGTGAGTTCTTCTGTCTTGTTTTGATAACTTAATTCTCTCGGAGAAATAACTTGCTGAGCTGTATAAATTAACCTAAAAATAGAAATGGGACCACATAATAACTTTTCAGCGTAGTTATTTTATTTGGATTATCATAATTGGCTATCAGGAATATGAAAACTGTTTTATATCTGGAAAGTGAATATCTTTGTATGCACCTATCCAATTTGTACAAAACAAGAAATTTCTGTACATGCCAAACGGTTTATTCTGTATTGCTGTGGAATATTCTAGAAGTTGAATAATACGAAATTAATCATACAGACCTTGTTTCGTTAAGGGATAAGGGCGGGTATAACGTTGGTTCCAATGCACGAATTCCATGACATCAGTGAGGCCCAATGAGTTAAATTAATTATAGAAACCAATACAGTTATATTAGCTCTTCGTAGGCACCATGGAATTTTTGATCCCAGATAAGATCATTCCAAGATCATAAATAAGGTTTATTACGTAATAAGCTTATCCTTGTACTAGTTTGGTGCCGTCATCCTTTGATAGGGAGAAGTTGCCATCCTTCCATTTGTCCATTCTCTTTCAAACAGTAATGCTGCTTATGCCTCATTTCGACTAAATATCCACTGTAGTTACCACCTAGCACACATTTTAATGCCAACAACTAAAAGCAGCAACTATAATCATTTGCAGTCGCGAATAATCCCATGCTATTCTAATAGCCAATTCATCCCTCATTGCATGTCCCCAACCAAGATACGACTATCTATCAAAATTTTGTTTGCAACGCTGAAGGATGGTTATTAGAGGTAAATGGCCATCTAATATATATATTTATTCAAAACACACAAATATACAATATAGGGAACCTACAACTACACCAAACCACTCAAAGTTTCTTGATCTACGGAAGACTTTTTCTTGATAATATCTCACATCCCTGTCCATTTTAGAGATTTTCAGCTCCAGATAAACCTAGGTACTCGTAAGTACTGTAATGACGTTGTCTATTTGATCATCTGCGATAAATTATGTTGTCATAGCTGATCCGACTTGCAGCTCCCTCCAAAAAGTGCTTCTTGAGAAATTTATGATGATCACTGTATCATCATATGAAGAAAATTTAAGTTGATCCGACTTGCAGCTCCCTCCAAAAAGTGCTTCTTGAGAAATTTGTGATGATCACTGTATCATCATATGAAGAAAATTTAAGTTGCAACGACCGCAACTTCTAAGAATTTTGCGTTAAAAATTACAATTTCCACATAATAACAACTACAAATCATCAAAGCTTTCTTGGTAAGTCAAAATGCCAAGGAAAGACAAATCCTTTGCTTTCTCGTATCTAGACTAGTAGATCCCACCACTCAAACATCTCCAAAGTTCTCCACATTATATGTATCCAACTAGTCAATCCAATTTCCTCTACATTCCTCCTGGACGAACACATGAGAAAAAAGAAAAGGAAAGAAAACCCAATGACTTGTTTATTCCAGAGGTCTAGGGGTCCTTATATAGGACTAAACCCTAGAGAGTACAAGAAAACAAAAATACATAAATGCCCCTATGGGCTACAATCACAAAATCTATTGTTACTTTCTAACACCCCCCTCAAGTTGGAGCATATCCATCGATCATGCCCAACTTGGAAATTATCCAGGAAAGGTGTTTCTTGCATAAAGCCTTTGTAAATATGTCTGCCAACTGAAGGTCTGTTGAAATATGTGATGTGATAATCTTGCCTTCTCTCACCGCATCACGAACAAAATGACAATCTATCTCAATATGTTTGGTCCTCTCATAAAATATAAAGATTTGTTATCACAATATAGAGAGATCAGAGTGGTGACAGTCACACCGAGTTCCTGTAGGAAGGTCAACAACCAAGTAATTTCACAAGTAGCCTGGGCCATTGCTCTGATATTCTGCCTCTGCACTGGACGTGAGACGACCGTTTGTTTCTTGCTTCTCCAACTGACCATATTCCTCCCAACAATCATAGCATAGCCAGTAGTAGATCGACGATCCTCGGGTGAGCTTGCATAATCAGCATCAGCATATGCAGTGACATCAGTGTATCCATTTGCCCATAAAAAAGGCCATGACCAGGTGATTCCTTCAAGTAGTGGAGGATCTAAAGAACATCCGGCCAATGATTATAACAAGGTTTCTCCCTGTGTTGACTAGCTCTGCTCACAACATAGGATATATCATGCCTAGTAACTGTAAGATACAAGAGTTTACCAACCAAGCTTCTATATCGTGTAGTGTCTTTAAAGATAGGATCAATGGAGATATGTTTCCTTGTTCTGCAGGAATACCTGAGGGTTTGCAACCGAGAAATCTGCCTCAGTTAGTATATCCAAGCAATACTTTCTTTGTGACATATGAAGATCCTTCGTAGTGCGTAGAACCTCAATGCCCAAAAAATAGCGAAGTTGCCCCATATCTTTTGGTGACAAAGACCTTTTGCAGAAAGGCCTTGATCTCTAGCACTCCTTTATCATCGTTGTCTGTAACAACCATATCGTCCACATATACTACAAGTATAACAATACCAATTGGTCATTTTCTGACAAAAAACAAAGGAGTCAAATGTAGTTCTTTGAAAACCCAGAGTGCCAATCTCTTTACTTAGTCTATCAAACCACGCCTTTGGGCTTTGCTTCAAACCATAGATTGCTTTGCGAAGTCGGCTTACATACTCCCCCTGGACTTCGTAACCAAGAGGTTGCATCATGTACACCTCCTCTTCTAGATCGCCATATAGAAAGGTGTTCTTGACATTTAGCTGATAAATGAGCCAACCATTGTTCACAATGATAGAGATGATGGTCCGTATAGAGCCCATCCTAGCAACATGAGAAAAAGTCTCAAAATAATCAACTCTATATGTCTGAGTATAACCTTTCGCCACAAGTCGAGCTTTCAATCTATCAAGTGATCAGTCTGGGGACTGCTTCGTAGGAAAAACCCATTTGCAGGCGACATGTTTGGAACCCTGGGGACACTGAAGAAGATCCCATGTTCCTCTTGAATTAAGAGCATCCATTTCTTCATTCATTGCTTGTCGCTAGCCAGAGTCCTGTAAAGCACCATGATGATCTTTGGGAATAGACATAGACATAAGAGCATCTGTATATTATCTGTCAGAGCATGATAAGCTATCAATGGACGTGAAATGAGACATAGGGTGAAGTGTGCATTGCCTCTTAGTTCTGTGTAGAGCGATTGGGAGCTCTTGAGGATCATTCGGAGCAGTATTGGTGGGAGCATCTGAGGATGGCATAATTTCCTACATCAAGGGAACAAGGAGAGGTACTTGAACGGTAGTAGAAAGATATTTTCTCTTATATACAATAGGTGGAGGAGGAAAGTCTAGTGGTATGTCAGATACACACTGAGTAAAGAAACTAGTTTGTTCATGTTGGAGTATTCGTTGTATGCGTCATATGAGTTGTAGAGGGTAAATGGATCCTGGAGAAGATCCATTTACCCCACCCAGTTGTTTAGTCCCACATTGTTTAGTAGTGGGACTTGGAGGCTCTGAAGAGGCTATATAAGGAGCCTCAGACCTCCTGTATCCATTGAAAAAGTGCAATGCATAATACGCTCCTTTGAGGGCTTCTCCCGTGGTTTCATCCCGCTCCTCACGGAGTAGGGTTCCACGTTAAAATCCCCTTGTTCCTATTTTCTTTATCTTTTTCCATGTTCGCTTCCGCATGTTTATTTTATAACATGGTATCAGAGCGGGTCGGTTCTCGAGGATTTGTATTTGAAGTTGTTCAAGATTTGAGATTTATTTTTCGGGTTTGAAGTTTTATTCATTGATTCAAGTTCATATCTTTGATTCAATTCTGGAGACATCCAAATATGAAAGATTTATCAAGGTTTATAGTGTTTTCTGAAACCCTAAATCTGGAGTTCGTGAAGATCAAGTGCCATATCATTCAAGCCTCCTGGGTTCTTCCCTTACGGGAAACCCTAATCTTCCGTGCTCCAATCTCCAGCAAGCGATCGGCCCAGGTATCCGGGGCCTGCGTGCTTGCATTCAGGCCGCAGGCAGTGCGCGAGGCCCTATCTTCATCATGCGCAGGAGGCACACTCCAGGCAACAGCAGACCCAGAAGGCGACGCACTGCGTAAGGCACTGAGCCCTTCGTGCCTTTGCGCGCAACCCTATGTGCGCGATCCCCAGCCAGTGCCTCCCCTGCCTTCCTCCATCTCTTTCCCTCAACTCCAGGTCGCAGTCGGGAAGTCCTGCCATTCTCTCCACGCACGCGAGGAGTGAGTTCCTCCATCTCCATGAGAATTGAACTCATGCGCACAACGCAATTGAAGCTCGCTTCCTCCATCTCCATCGACATCGCGTGCAAGCAGCCATCATCGAGCCCCAACAGGCTCCGCCACTCCTCGTAGTATGCGCAGGAGCCTCGAACGAGAGAAAACCCCAGCGACGTCGCCTTGCAGGTCTCCTCCTCGCGCCTCCTGGCAGCGCGCCCCATCGGGGGTAGCTGGCTTTTCATAGATGGGTTTCCTGACTGGGAACCTTATTGTAGAAGTGGGTGGAGTGGCGTCGGTAAAAAAAGGAAGGTTCCCACCAGGGAACCCTAAAAGGGGTGTGTGTATTAAAAAAAAGAGAAAGGAAGGTGCGTGAGTTGGGTCCATTTGGGCCGACATATTGTGTTTAAACAAAAAAGGGGGAGATTTGTGTTTTTTTTGGGCTGAGTTATTTTGTTTAAAAAAAAAGGAGGCGCGTACACGAAAAAAGCCGTACGCAAGTTGAAAAAAAAGATTTGCGAAAGCCGTAAAAAAATTGAACGGCTTTTAAAAAAATGATGATGAAAAGCCGATAAAAATGTGTCAAACGGCTTATAAAAAAATTCGAAAAAAAGGTGATGAATGATTTGAAAAGCCGACAAATGTATGAACGACTCATTGCTCTTTTGTTTTATAACCCCATTATCATGTCTTCTCCCAATTTTGTCGATGTTCATTTTCCGACAAGTATGGGAGAAAGAGGGAGTATGGTGTAGAGTCACAGGTCCTGTTGCAGATTCAGATGTCAGATGCAGACTCTACAAGTTATCAGACTCGGTCAGTTTCTCCATGCGCAATATCAGACTCGAGGTTCAGATTCTGAGTCCATAGGATGATGCGCAGTTGTTCAAACTCGACAGATTGGTCAGAGTCCAAGTTCGAGGCACTCCATGTTGAGTGGCCCATTTTTGAGTTCTTCAGAGAGACTCATTTTCAGATACGCACAAGGATGTGGTCTTATTTCAGATGAGCACATGTTTGCCATCTTTTGTTATGGTCCCTATCTTTTTATGTTGCTTCGGCCAGAGTTTTCATGTGAGCCATAGGGAATCCCAGAGTAGAGGACCATTCCTATGCCATGTTGGCAAGGCTTTTCATGTGGTATCATAGATACACCAGAGTAGTGCACCATTCTCTGTGCCAGATGGGAGAGACCCAGTTCTCCGACGAAGAGACTTATTCAGACTCCATTCTCGAGCGACCGTAGACTCCGACGAGGATTGCACAACCACGGCCCTTTTCAGTTCGGCCCTTTTCAGAGATGGAGCAGTTGTCCACATTATTGTGGCAGGCTAGAGTACTCCGACGAGGAGACTCATTTTCAGTTGCAGTGACTCTGACAGGTGCAGTTCATAGCATATGCTCTCCGACGAGGAGATTCATCAGACTCACACTCCAGCCCGTTCGCCCTCATCACCTGCACGGCATGAGAAGCAACGTCCTCGACAGCAGCAGTTGTGCGCATTGGGTTAATATTGTCCCTAGTTTCCTGTAGCGTGGGTTGGAGTTTCATTCTGTTTGTCCAAGCTCCAGCTTGAGGGGGAGTGTTGGAGTATTTGTTGTATGCGCCATATGAGTTGTAGAGGGTAAATGGATCCTGGAGAAGATCCATTTACCCCACCCAGTTGTTTAGTCCCACATTGTCTAGTGGTGGGATTTGGAGGCTCTGAAGAGGCTATATAAGGAGCCCCAGACCTCCTGTATCCATTGAGAAAGTGCAATGCATAATACGCTCCTTTGAGGGCTTCTCCCGTGGTTTCATCCCGCTACTCACGGAGTAGGGTTCCACATTAAAATCCCCTTGTTCCTATTTTCTTTATCTTTTTCCATGTTCGCTTCCGCATGTTTATTTTATAACAGTTCAAAAAAGGTGACATCAACAGATATATGGTAGTGATTTCCAGAAGGATCATAGCATCGGTAGACTTTCTGAGTTCTAGAGTATCCAAGAAAAGCATATTTAATAACATGTGGAGAAAATTTATCAATAGTGTGGAAGTTATGAACGAAAGCAGTGCATCCAAAAATCCGTAAAGGTAATGAAAATTAGTCCTCATTTGGGTAAAGTAATGCAAAGGGAGTGGATCCAGCTAGAGTTGCGGAGGGAACTCTGTTGATTAGGTGGACGACATTGAGTATGGCATCACCCCAGTAAGTCTTGGGAAACTGCATTTGTGTGAGAAGGGATCGAGCAATATCAAGGAGGTGTCACAATTTTCTATCAGCTGCCCCTTTTTGTTGGGAGGTATATGAGCAAGAGGTCTGATGGATGATGCCTTGTGCGTCAAAAAATGATGTCAAGTTTTTGCATAAATTCCAAGGCATTATCAGAACGGAAAATCTGAACTTCGAAGGAAAAGATAGTTCTGACATAGTGAAAAAAGTTCTTGACAATATAATTGATTTCGGAACGTTCTTTATAGAAAGACCCATGATGACCTAATGTAGTCATCAACAAAGTCTACAAATACAACAAAATACCGGTGACCACATAGAGTTCTGACAGGACACGGTCCCCAAACAACACAATGAACCAAGGAAAAGGGGATATGACAGCAAGGTTCGGCCCTTGCAGGAAAGGATGCACGATGATGTTTCCCGAACTGACACACCTCACACTGGAATGGTTTGAGCGGAGAGAGTTTAGGGAACATTATGGAGAGAGCCTTAGCAGAAGGGTGGCCAAGACGACGATGCCACAAAAAAGGATCCTTAGAAATGGAGACAACACCGATGAAATTGGAGTCAGACGGGATATCAAGATAATATAGGCCATCCCATTCATGTCCCCCACCAAAAATCTGCCTCGTCCGGATATCCTAAAAACAACAGAATTCGTAAACTCAGAAGTAGTAAATGTGGTATGTACCCCGGCAACAGGATAAGTAGTTGTCTCCTCAGTAGTATCATATGGTGCCTCTTCATAGGCATTGTTAACAGTAGGTGGCATGCCAAAAGTTGCCCACCAGCGATCTAAAGGATGATTCCAGCATCCACAGTGCAAATATGCTAGATAGCGAGCACTGGAAGAGTCACGCCCATGTCCTCAGCCAAAGTCACGGCCTCGTCTAGATTCTCGACCACGTCCAAACTCATGACTACGTCCTTGTCTGCGGCCTCCTTGATGATTCAGACGACCTTTGTATCCGCAAGCGGTATAATGAGCTGTTGTTTCTGCAGTACTAGTCTCAACTGGAGATTCTAGTTCCTGTAATCTCCCAAAGATGGTTTCAATAGTAGGTAGAGTTGCATCCATTAGGAACTGATCTTTGACAATCTTATAGCATGGATGTAATCCAGAGAGAAACCCGTACACTTGCCATTCAGCACTTTCTCCCACCTGTTTGGTACAACAGGCTGGCTGAAAAATGAGTAATTCCTCAAAGAGGCTAGTAGTAGTCTGTAGTACTCGATGAGGCTTGATTCTCCTTGAGTAACATGCCATATTTTGGTATAAATCTCAGATAGGCGAGATTTGGTTGTCTTCTGAGAGTACGTGCTCTCTAGATTATCCTACATGGCCTTTGTCATGTCTTTATATAGGAGATTGGTAGCAATGGTTGGATCGATGCTATTGGTCAACCAAGTGATGACCTGACAGTTGTCAACAAACCAGGTTTCATAGCCTGTGTCTGTCTCTGCAGGTAGAACCTTTCTCAGAATAGAGCCTTTGCGTTGTTCACCGATGAACACCTTGAAAGAACGAGACCATATAACATAGTTTTTTGACCCTTTTAATTTGATACTTTTGCCATGTACCATCAAAGAAGTAGGGTACGTAGGTTTGGTCTCCGTTGTCGCCATGGTAGATCTCTAGGTCATGAAAAAGGGCCTAGACAGAAAGAGGTATGATAAGTAAGACTTTTCGTGTTTAAACACACATCACGATGATCTAATCACAGATCAAAGAATCATTGTAGGGCCAGGTGGCACCGCAAGGGGCCCACAGGAGTTGAGGCGATGCTTGGAGGGCCAACGACTGTGTTGGAGGCCAGGAGGAGGCCCGTTGGTGCTTGGCGGTGTTGTTATTGGGTCGCTAGGGCCGAGGCGACACCTAGGAGCGACGCTGGGGTCGAGGAGGCGCCTAGGTACAGCGTTGGGAGAGCCTAGAAGCCCTTGCAGGACCCAACGACGGCGCTGGAGGCGAGCAGGAGGCTCGCTGGTGTCTAGCAGTGCCGCTAGGGCTGCGCTGGGAGGGCCTAGATGCCCTTGCGAGATCCAGTGACGGCGCTGGAGGCATGCGGGAGGCCCGCTAGTGCGTGGTGGTATCGCTAGAGGCCCGCTGGAGGGCCAACAGTGCCTTGAAGCGGCGCTGGGAGGGCCGTGCCTCATCGAGCGGCACCCAGCAACGGCGTTGGGGATCCGTGGAGGGGGCCTGGTGGCAGGCTAGGTCACGTACTAGGTTGCACGAGATTAGGGCTTGAGGTGGCGACAGGAGTTAGGTCAGAACACCGGTCTAGGACCGCTGCTCTGATACCATGTGGAGAAAAGAAAAGAAAATCCAATGACTTATTTATTCCAGAGGCCTAAGGGTCCTTATATATGACTAAACCCTAGAGAGTACAAGAAAACAAAAAAATACATAAATGCCCCTATGGGCTACAATCACATAATCTATTGTTATTTTCTAACACCTTTGCTCTCTCGTATTTAGACTAGTAGATCACACCACTCAAACATCTACAAAGTTCTCCACATTATATGTATCCAACTAGTCAATTCGATTTCCTCTACACTCCTCCTAGGCGAACACGGAACACATGAGAAAAAAAGTGTTCAATGTCCTATGCCTTCAACACAACGATGTTCGAGAAAAAAAACATGCTATTAATTTCCTTCTCGTAATTCTAGATTCTTTCCATAAAACCATACAAAGATCTTCATTCTAAAGTTAGCTTGTGCTCTCCAAATTAGTCCACAATTTCTGTTCATATGTGCATCTCCCTGTGAAGTCTACGAAGTTATCACACTATATGCCTTCTTGATCATGAAGTCACCCTCTCCCAGGGATGAGCCTTGGGTTGGTCAGCTAACCGAGTCCACGAACCCAACACATGAACCAAACTCAAACCCGAACTCGATTTATATTGTGTCGAGTTTGGATAAAAAATTTAGCCCATACACAAACAGACTGAGCTTCGGCCGACCTTCGTCCAAATCCATGAGCCCCATTGGCCTGACCCAAATGAGGGCCCAATAAGATGTCCGATATAACAATCCATGATTCCATACAAATATATTCCAATTCTTAGTACTCCAACTACTAAGTATGTACACGTAATATATACCTTCTTCTCTTACGACAAATCTCTAGAGAACATTTTCCCCTCATCTTCATTGCTATGCCACTTTTTTACTATATAACGACTATCATTCCTCTCCTTGTTCCTCCTTTGCGTCTCTCGTATAATGCATTTTTTAATATATAAATCGTTAATTTTAAATTGTTGCTTCATGACTCCTATACTCATAATCCTTGTGGTACCTATTTATTCTTTTTATTCCATTTCCAGTATATGCACCTTAAAATACCTTTGTTCATTCACCATGCTTCCATCTTAAAAAAATAAATGGACTGGCCCAACTCGAATCCCGACCCATGGTAATTCACCTGATTTGTGGGCCAACTAACAAAAATCACGGGTTGTGGCCCAACCTACGACCCACTAAATTAAATGGACCTTGTGTTGGGCCACCTTTGACTCGAAGATGCCCAACCCGATACTCATTCCTATACTCTTCCCACTTTTTAGTAATCAACGAGTTCGATGGGTTCCAACATGCTCATAAACTCTTGTACTTGATGGTCCGTAAATAAGAACCAACTCATAGGCTCCTCCCCCCTCACCCAAAATCAACAAGCAATTAGCCACCTTATCGTCTGCCATTGTAAAAAGCCAATGAAATTTGTCTCAAAGTGTGTCCTCCTCCATCCATCCATACTTTCATAATAATGAAGATCCCCAATCCCATTTGTCTCGATATAATGGTGGGGATGTATATGAAAGAAGGAAGAATAAGTGGATTGAGATTACATTCTCTCGAAAAGAGATGCTTTTCCAAAGAATGACCGCCCCCAACCTTCCCCCCTTTCCCCCCAAAATCCCAGAAGACTTAGTGCAAGAGAGGATCTGTTTATGAGTTTATTGAATGAATGCCTCCCCCCCCCCCCCCCCCCCCCCCAAAAGTTGGATGGTGACATCACAAACCGGCAAAATTTCCAACTTTGTAGTAACTATGTAATTACCTTTGAGTAGATGACAAAACAAATCCTCCACATCGTCTCATATCCTGACCATACAGTGCATACACTTTATATACCTTATTCATTTTCTTAGACTGCAATATCCCCAACCCTTCCTCATCTAAAGGTATGGTAACATAACTTCATGCCACCAGAGTGACCTCTACTTTCTTGACCAAAGTTTGCTCAAAAAAATCCTCTCATGCACTCCAATCTTTGTTGTATGCCCACCGGTAACTTGTGAGGAGAAACATATAATATGTGTGTTTTTGACAACATTGACTCTAAGAACATCATAAACATAGAATATGTGTGTTTTTGACAACATTGACTCTAAGAACATCAACTTGCCTCTTTGTGCTTGCCCTTCCACTTAGCCAACTTGCTATCTGCTCTCCAATAATGGTCCTCGATCTATAGGATATATCTTACCTCCTAACGAGGGCATCCCTAGGTAAGACATGGGCAAACTGCATCTTGGCATGCCTATTACTCTTTCGTAAGCATTAATAACCTCCGTAGTCAAGGCTAAAAGGTACAAACAATGTCTTCTCTCTGTCTATTCATGCTGAAGATGATAGTTGTCAAGACTCTTGAAGTCTCCCTTTTGCAAAGGATAGTGCAACATCAACATATTATAAATATGAGATGTACATATCATATGAATACATTCCATTAAATTGCTTGTTGTATATAATAGATATGAGATGGATAGATCATGTATTTAGTATATCTAAATACACTAATTTAAATTACTTGTTACACAATCATTACTAATGCATTTGCCACCATAACAAAGAGTAATTGTGCCAGCTGGCACCCCTTCCTAACCTCCCTATGTGGTTGTAAGGAACTCCCCCAAGATGTTGATTAGTCAATTTCGAGGAGTGGATGACACAACGTATCATCACAAAGTTGCAAAAGTCGGTATTCGGTACTCAACCGGAAAGGTCACTGAACAAAGAATAAATAGCATCTGGCGACTAATTGAAAATATCCAGTTAAGTATTTTTAATTATTTTAAATATAAGAATTATGTTTCTTACATATAATCTTATATATTTATACATACATGGTCGCTACTTAACAAGAGTTCCAAGTTAGTTGCAATCAAGTTGTACACATGTAACTCTTTACTCTACATTAAAGAAACGTGTGAAAAATAAAATAAATAATAATAATAATATTTTTCATTAGTCAGTCAACTAGTCGGCATGAGTTATTCTATTTGGTCATTCTACGGAATAGTGTAGTCAGACCGATTATTTATCTAGTAGGACGATTGTTGCAACACTGATCATCCACGGACCTGAAAACTCCTTTTGAAGAGAGCTACATATGAAGCTCCAATCTATGATGTAATAGACATCAAACAAGTCCACTTTCCATAGCATCCCTGTCACCTTCCTTCTTTCTAGTTTGCTGCAATATCAAATACCATGATCGTCATGTCTACCATTGATGGATGATAATATCCCTTTAGAACTCACACCATGTTAGCGAAAAGCTTTGATACTACGCGATAAATGTCATTGGAAGGTGAAGTAGGATGAAAGTCCTCCACCTTAGGCTACGTCTTTCTTCGGCGTAAGAAATATAAATGCCTTATTCAACCTATTTCTTTGGAAGTTTCCCACCCGGAGTTCGTCGATGACATGTAAAGCATCTGTGGTCACTACCTCCTAAAATTCTCGAAGAACACCCTAGGGACCATTAATATTTGGCTAAAACACAACCTCCAAACTTCCTTTGAGAATCCTCGAACCAAAGTTTTCAACTATTTGCGCCTAAGCCTGTTATCCCCTCTCTTTGACCATTTCAAGCCATATACGTACTTCATTTGTTGAACTACCTAAAATAGCTGATCACCGCTCCCCCTACATGCTCGTCCTTGTGGATCCGTGCCTTGGAGTCCTAACCAAATGAATGAAGCTTCTTCTCTATTGGCTGTTAGCCATTCATTGGAGGAGTCTCACACTAGCATCCCCCTCCAATATCCATGTCTACCTTGATTATTATCTCCAATATCCACGTCTACCTTGATTATTATCTCCATTCATTTTCCTTCCTTCTCCACCACCACAATTTGCTTAGCCACCCTTTTTAGTACTCCTCACTCGGAAGAAGTATGGAATCCTCCACCCTATCCACGGATCAACCTCGCTGCGGGATGCCGTTCCTCGGCATATGTTGCTCCTTGACCTATCTTTTGTAATCCCGAAACTTCTTTCTCAAAGTGGTGAGATTTTATTAAAATCTGCACACCGTTGATACTATATGTCTCTAGTATCTTTAGCCTTCTTTCATCCACACTATGAATTCCGACTCCAGTCACCATGATCTCTCAAACTTGACATACAAGGGAGACCACATTCCTTCCCCCGATTTCCACATTAGTGGTGTATGATCCGACATGGTCCTTGGCACCCGTTTGATTGATGCTAACTCAACAACTCCACAAACACATGGAAGCACCCATAAGTTCCAGTTGCAACTCTAGGGTCCATATTTCCTCAGATCCCAGGTCACGATCTTTAACATCCCCAAATCGATCAAACCATAACACAAAGCAATTGAAGGCCCCCAGTCAGTCTAAAAGAGATAAAAATTGCTGAATCGAAAACTATAACAACTAATAAGAATAAAAAAAATTGAGCCTAAAAAAAGAATAAAAAAAATTAAAATTGTTTTTTATTACCAAGATGTAAGAATCCTAGTCTAGCATCTGGCAAGATTAAACATAACTCTTAATGCATGGAGGCATCTGTGGCTCCGTGCACTGTCATTGTTACCAAATGGAAGTCATCCGCTCTTTGTCGCTGTTAGAATCAAAGGCACTAAGCACACACAAAAATGGAGACACGGATTTACGTGGAAAACCCTACGGAGAGGGAAAAACCACAGGGGCTCTCAATCCCTAATCTCCCTCACTAGAGATTAGGGCACTCTTCACTAAAACTATTTTCAAAAGAGGAGGGATGAGAATATATAGAGAAGGATGGGTAAACGGTCTCTCATCCAAAGATCCGTTTACCCATATAAGTATAATAACTCAACACCCCCCCTCAAGTTGGGCATACATGTCCACCTTGTCCAACTTGCCTACATTCAACTCAAATTGTGTCGTAGGCAGCCCCTTTGTGAAGAGATCAGCAACCTGATCAGTAGATTTCAGGTAAGGCAACAATCCATCATCAATCTTCTCACGGATGAAGTGTCTATCAATCTCCAAATGCTTCGTTCTGTCATGCATTACGGGATTGTTGGCCAAATTTATTGCAGCCTTGTTGTCACAAAACATCTGCATTGGCATACTAACTTTGATTCCCAAGTCATGGAGCAAAATTTTTAGCCATAGAATTTCTGTAACGCCATTGGCAAGAGCTCGGTATTCCGCTTCGGCACTTGATCTTGAAACCACATTCTGCTTTTTACTTCTCCAAATAACCAAATTTCCGCACAAATATACCGCATAACCTGAGGTGGATCTTCTGTCATCAATGGAACCGACCCAATCAGCATCAGTGTATCCTTCAATAGTGACCTCATTATTCTTTTTGAACATAAGACCTTTTCCCGGTGACCCTTTTATGTAGCATAGAATTCTATTTACCGCATTAGCATCAGATGTAGTAGGAGCATGCATGAATTGACTCACCACATTTATAATGTATGTAATATTTGGTCTAGTAAGGGTAAGATAGATCAACTTTCCCACCAATCTTTGATACCTACCCTTTCCTGCATCATCAAAAAGGTCACCATCCTCTTTATTCAGTTTATGGTTTGCCTCAATAGGATTAATAGTAGGCTTGCATCCCAACATGCCACAATCTTTCAATAAGTCCAAAGCATATTTTCGTTGACTTAGACACATACCTCCTGGAGATCGAGCCATCTCAATGCCGAGGAAGTACTTTAACTTCCCCAAGTCTTTCAATTCAAATTCACCTGCAAGTATTATCTTTATCCTGGAAACTTCTTCTTCATCATCACCTGTAAGGATCATGTCATCAACATATACTAAAAGAATAGATTTTTTTCGTCATTCCTCTTTATAAACAAGGTGTGGTATCCATTCACTTGGATATATCCATTCTTAATCATAACCACACGGAGATGTTCAAACCAAGCTCTTGGTGACTGCTTTAATCCATATAAAGACCTTTTTAGTTTGCAACACTTGTTGTCCTTTTCAAACCCAGGTGGCATTTTCATATACACATCTTCTTTAAGATCACCATTCAAGAAAGCATTTTTCACATCTAACTGATACATTTTCCAGGAAAAATGGGTTGCTAGACAAATAACAACCCTGATAGTATTCATGTTGGCAACATGAGTAAATGTTTCCAGGTAGCCAATCCCATATTTCTGGCTGTATCCTCTAGCCACAAGCCGAGTTTTGAATCTGTCAACATTCCCATCCGCATCATATTTGATTGCATAGACCCATTTAGAGCCAACAAGGTGAACACCCTTAGTCGCATCAACAATATCCCAGTTATTATTTTTAACCAAGGCATCCATTTCTTCCTTCATAGCATTACTCCATTTCGGATCCTTTTTGGCTTCATCAAAATTTTTGGGAACATAATGAGCATCTAGAGAGGTAATAAAGAATTTATATCTTGAACTCATATTGGTATAAGCAACAAAGCCTCCACTGGATAACGAGTAGAGGCTCGAACAGTTCTAGTAGATTTTCTCATAGCAATGGGACGCTCATCCAGTAAAGGGTTGACATTATCAGTATGAATATCAGTAGGGAGAGAAACACTTGTAGGGCTTTCATGGTCAAAATCACCCATGAAAGGGTTGACGTCATGGTCGGAGGAAAGGTTGACATCCTTGTTCGGTATCATCTCTTCTTCAACTTCCACCACTTTATCTGATACCTTTCGTCTGCTATAAGTCTGTCCAAATCTGCATGCATTTTCACTGTCCTTGTCTTTATCTTGTTCATTATTCTCCCCCACATGGATAGTCTCTGGCATATCACCAAGAAAGTAAATCCCATTCTCATTTTTCTCAACATTTGTACTCACAAACTACTCTTGAGGAAATCTCTTAGAGAAGTAGGACTCACTCTCAAAGAAAGTAACATCCTTACTTACATGAAGACGACGTGCCATGGGGTCATAACATTTGTATCCTTTTTGAGTTCCAGAATACCCAAGAAAGATGCATTTCGTGGCTCTTGGATCCAACTTACGCCAACCTGGTCCAGAATTGTGAAGAAAACAGACACATCCAAAAACCTGTGGGTCTAAACTGAAGGGAGAGGTATCTGGATGGATGACAGAGAAAGGAGTTCTCTTTCCGATTACGGCAGATGGTGTCTTATTGATTAGATAGGCAGCTGTCAAGACGGCTTATCCCCAAAAATTCTTTGGCACATTTCGCTGGAATAGGAGTGCTCTTGTGACATTCAATAAATGATGATTTTTTCTTTCAGCTATCCCATTCTGTTGCGGCGTGTAACTACATGAGGTTTCATGGATGATACCCTTCTCATCAAGAAAAGCATGTAGGGATTTTTCCATGTACTCCTTGGCATTATCAGTCCTGAGAGTTCTTACTCTTGTTGCATACTGAGTGCTTACCATATTTATAAAGTTCTTTACAGCAGCAGGAACTTCACTTCTATGTTTTGAAAGGTACACGTAAGTAAATGTGCTAAGCCTTCTCCCACTATAAGTAGGGTCGGCTACATGGATTCTTGCTCAAATCCATGTTGAAAGATTCGACTATTTTTTACGCTGGCCGTCGACTACCTAACGCAACCCCTGCAAGAGTGGGATTTGAACCCTGGTCTTTTGTGTGGTAGACACACTGTACTACCACTAGACCATTAAGTGGGTTGAAAGGTACACGTAAGTACTCCGTGAAAAATCGTCAATGAAAGTGATGTAGTACATATGGCCACCCATGCTCTTCACACTTGACGGACCCCAAACATCAGAATGCATAAGTAGATTTACCGGTAGATGTTGGAAATGTAGTTCGTGTTTGCTTTGCAAATTGGCAAACCTCACATTGCAAATCATCCTCAGACAATCCAGAGAAAATCTCAGGCATCAACTTATGTAGAGAAGAAAAATTGATATGACCAAGACGCTCATGCCATTTTCGTACTAAAGTAGAATTGCCCTTTTCAAAGCGAGCTTTCATCACATATGTAAGGGCTTGACCCACTCAAGCTGGAAGACGATATAATCCATCCTCAACAAATCCAATTCCAATCTTCTTCCCCGTCTGTAAGTCTTCTAAAACACACGAATTGTGATAAAAAATCAGCCTGCAGTGCAATTCTTTAGTAATCTTACTGACTGACAAAAGATTTATTGGGAAATCGGGGACGTGAAGTGCATCAGTAAGGAGGAAACGATCAACAACAGAAATCGTTCCTTTTCCAGCAACAGTAGCTGGAGACCCATCTGCAACTGTAACTTTCTCTCTTCCAGACGATAACTTGTAATCATGAAACATTCTATGATCACCTGTCATGTGATCGGAAGCACCACTGTCAATAATCCACTCAGATTTGGTAGAGCAAGCATTGCTAGTTCTCCTCATATTAAAAGCTGAGCCATTGTCTGTCGATTGCAAGGAGACATGTTCTTTCGTAAATGATTTCTTCAAGAAGGACTGCAACTCCATAGTGGTATCCTTTGTCGAGTCGGGTTCTGTGGATGCTCCAAGCATCATGGGATCATTCACTAGAAAATTCGTAGCCTTTAAACTTTGAATATCTCTCACAGACATTTAATCATACACGTTGAGTACAATAGGAGTAGTAGTTCAGCACAAAGAACTTGAAACACAAAAGATCTCAATGAGTCTCTTTGTGGCTTTTTGTCGAACACTTGGTGGACAACAATAAACAACCTAATTTTCTTCAGAAAAGAGGGGTAGAAAAAGTCCCAAGAAAAGGTCTATACGCCCACAACAGCCCTTAAGAGCACAAAGCTCACACCAAGGGTTGTTCCCCCAACAACCAGGGAACTTACCTCACAACACCAATGGAGTTCGGATCAATTTTAGATGCCAAAAAATACTGTAGCAGCAGCAGCAACAGCCTCTTGCGGGTGTATTCAGATCTTCACAACAACTCCACAACGTGTGGGGTGGTTGTCGCAATGCAATATGGTTGATCGGCGACAAGAGAAATAAAAAATCACCATCAAAAGACAAAATCCAGTACGGTAGAACCAATTTCCAGCACTCTGAGCAGCAGAAAACACAATCAAATGCCTCAACGAGGCTCTGATACCATGTTAGAATCAAAGGCACTAAGCACACACAAAAATGGAGACACGGATTTACGTGGAAAACCCTACGGAGAGGGAAAAACCACGGGGGCTCTCAATCCCTAATCTCCCTCACTAGAGATTAGGGCACTCTTCACTAAAACTATTTTCAAAAGAGGAGGGATGAGTACAATATATAGAGAAGGATGGGTAAACGATCTCTCATCCAAAGATCCGTTTACCCATATAAGTATAATAACTCAACAGTCGCAACATAGCCTACACGACTCTGCCACCTTGATCTCCCGTTGTTAGAATAGATCTCCAGTTCAACAAATCTAAATAGCTTGGGTTGTTCCAACGCATCCACTACAAGGAGTTGCAACTGGATCTTGGTTTACCTCAAGCTCCTCTATGCCTCTGCATCATATTGTCCCAGTTTTGTCTCTTATAGAAGAACTATCTTGAGCGATCACTCATCATGAATAATATCCAAACAACTGCCTGCTTGTCAGGGTTGTTTAGACCTCAGACATTCCAGGTAAGGGCCCTCACTTGGGGGCACGTGCTCATGACCCCAAGGAGCACGTGCTGAGAATGATCACCAGCAGTGGTATGCATATGCAGCATATCGTCTCTGGTTACCGCAGGAACCACCACCCTAGGGCTAGTTGCAACATGGACATCTCCACAATTAGGTACCTTTATGGGGCATCCTTCCCGGGCTCCTGGACCTTCAATGTCGCCTCAGAGCTTGCTGTCGACTGCTTTTTGGAGAGGCACACTGCACTCTGGATCTTATAAAGGTTATCCTGTTTGGTTATATTATGAGGTTTATTTATCAATATCTATAAGGATTCAGATTGCCCTTGGGCAGATATGGTAGTTTCAGACCAAGCTCAGGTCTCACCATCTGACCAGCAATATTTGTATTTTCCGCATCCTTAAATTATGTCTATTAAAATTTGGCCAAAATATTGGAAAATGATAAGATATCTCCGTTTTACCTACCGATTATAACAAGAGACTCATTCTGCTTGAAAATGGCAGTCCAATTGATGAATATATTAGTCTTTTCTTTGAGCTTGTTTACTGCATATGGCTGGGATTGGATGCGTTTTAGTTTGGATTTATTTCTACATCAACGGAAGCTTTTTGAGGTTCCTTGGAGGGAGGCGATTCAGGGAAGATGAAAAGACTGATGTCCTCTTGTAGGGCTTTACGGAAAAATCGGAATGTAGTTATTTCAAGGTGCAAAACCCTTTACAGAGGGTGTGGTGGTGGATGCATTAGACGGTGCTGCCACCACCTGGATACTCAGGAGTTCTGCTTTATTTGGTCTGTTTGCAACTCTCTTTACTATTATCTAACTGTGCAATAAATGATATCCAACCTCACAAAGACGACTGAAAGTTCTACTCCTATACTTATTTATCTTTGAATTTGTTATATGCTTACTCAGTTATTCTCTTAGTAAAACCCACTTTATAATTTTTGTGCATCCTTGGACTTACTTTTTTATAGAGAGACTCCTTATAGGAAACAAAAACTTAATAATTCAGAGGATATGAAACATCGTATAAATTAGCCATATCTCTAACGCATCCCTTATGTTGCAACACAACATCAATCATGCCAACTTGGATATAAGAAAAGAATGCCACTTCTTGGGAAGCATCTTGGCAAAAATTTAGCTTAGAAAACAGGGAAGAAGTGGTTTATCCCTTGCCTTACAACACGATCAACTTCAATGTGCATCATGCACTAATGGAAAATTGAATTAGGAGGCGTTATAAGTAGTAGATATGTTATCGTAGTACATTGCAATCGTGTTGGTAGTAATGACTCCAAATTCCCTGCGAAAGGACATAAGCCAGGTGATCTCACACGTGGTCAGAGCTATAATGCTGTATTCGGCTTTTATGTTGGAACTGATGAGTGATAACCACTATTTATTCTTTTCTTCAGTGAGCTACAAGATTGCCCCTAATGAAAAGTAACATAATAAGTTGTTGAACTCTGATATTAAGGTGAACTAACATAGTCGACCTTGAAATAGGCAGATACCAAGTGTCTATGTTTTGTGTAGAAAGTGTTTTAGGCAAACAAACCCTTTTGATATGTGAGAATAAGAGCCTAATTCTAGTGGCTCTGGGTTACTCCATAAAGCCCTTCTAAAGTCTCTGAAAAAATGCATCACCAAGAGAAGTATAACACAAAGAGTTTGTTAGAACAAAAGGTGGCTTTATGATTGAATAAATCAGCCTCTTTGAGAATATCGAGGGAGTATTTGCTTGTGACAACAGAACTCCTCTAGAATGTAATCACATCAATCCCAAAGAAGTATATCATGTGCCCACGGTTCTTGATAACAAAAAACTATGGAATCCCCCCCCCCCAACCATATCATGAATTCCATGCAAGTCATCATCGATAAGTAGGGCTGTGCATGGTTCATGGATTTCACGGTTATCCGACCCAATCCGTATGGATCGACCCTAAACCAATTGATATCCAAAGAATCACATCGGATCCGGTATCCAACCCTATTTGATTCGTGACGTATGGGGCTCCGATCCAATGGTCCGTGGATAACCATGGGTCAACCCATCTCATAACTCCTCCAACCCGAACGATGCCTATGGGTCTACCTAGGTATTATTCATTAGGAATGCAAATGGACGAATACAGATATAGGTATAGGTATTACCATATCCTTATCTGTTTTTTAATACGAATATATATTAGAAGGTAATTAGTGCTAACGGACAAGCATGAATAGCATTCGATGCAGATGCTTATACTTTGGTGCAATTTAGAATGACATGGGTTGCATACTTGCATGCTGTGAACTGAAGGTGGCGGACAGACAGGAATCCGGTACGTATCTGCACAAGGTGAAGAGATCGCGCTTCGTCAGCTCGGATAAGGTGAGTGTCCATGTATCGATTTATCCATTCGAATCGATTCGATCCCTCTATATATGTGTGTCTTTCAGAATTCGAATTTGTTCCCCCTGTTTATTACGTATCTGTCTGTGAAATATCGATGGAGTTCGATGGTATCAGTGTAAAGATGTAGCTGTCGTATATTATTATACAATAAATCCGTCAAATTATGGTCCTAATTTTACCTATGGAGTCAATTATTAATGGAGAAAGCTATATGTTTGACTTGGACAGAAATGATCGGAAGCTTGCGATATGACATGAACAAGTACCACCATCATAGGAGTTATGTTAAGGGTAGTCATTAAATATGTTGATTCGTATCGTATCAATAGGATTTTTTAATATGGTTGTGAAAGTAGCTAGTCAACCTACGGAATGTTCAATAAATGACGCCATTCAATTCGTTAAATTTTCCCATGTTGTTTTGACTTCTTTTGTGACACTTTCTATTCTAGCTCGGAAGACGAATCCTATTTCTTCTTCAAAACAAGGTGTTATCATGATATCCTACCTAAATCTTCAAAAGAGGTGCGGTGATTAATTATTTACTAATGCATCTGCGAAATAAAATGATGGATCAACAAATTAATGTCATTAATATTGCTATTAAATACAACATTAAATTCCTGATATAAAAGAAATTATGTCGAGTATACACACACACACTTCTTGCAATGCACGTCCCTACTGTAATATTTGCAAGTAATATAATTAAGCATACGGGTCTCCCTATTGCATCACCATGATAAGAAACCACATGTAAGAAGAAGATGGTCAATTTAACCAACTTAATATGCATGTTTTGACGTCTAACAAAAAACCACGCATTGGCACATGGTTGAATGTGACTCACCTGCCAATCTAACATTCCATTGAAATCATTTTCTTCTGAAGTGGCTCCTCGTCAGTTTCCAGTATATATCAACATATTGGGTTCTTGTGAATAATAGTATTGTGGTTTCAAATATTCACAGGCGGTCAGACTTAGTGATGAAGTGGAATCCACATTCACCAAGCACTTCGCCAGCAATGACAGGAAGAAGGCCATGAAGTTTCTCAGACCCCAACAACCCAAGGACTCGCACATGATCACCTTCTTCGTAGGTATACCATTCGGCATACCAACAAACGTATACGATATACATACACAGTAGTATAATAGTTCAGGTAGGAGTAAAGTATATGACTATAAGTAATATCTACGAGATGTTGGTTACAGGTCTTTTCACAGGTAGCTTTGTGACCATGTTCAGTGTTTATGCGATATTGGCTCACGTCTCGGGCATTTTCTCCTCCAAAACGGGTGACCACAGTGGTTATATGGAAACCGTATACCCCATTTTCAGGTACCAAACTTCTCACGTTTTGTATTTATTTGGAATCATGCATAATGATGATGTATTAATCTACATGTCACGTATTAAGCAATCCATTCTCTTTAAAGCCCGGGGAACTCATATTGTTCTTTGCGTAAAGAAGATGATCTGAATCATCTGATCTGGAGATCGCTTCTACGATTAGAAGGATGATTAGACTCCCTGATATCCATTAGTATCATGAGGATCTAGACCAGTGGAATACAGAGGAGATTACATTAAATCAAGTAGGTGATCAGTTGCCACTTCTTAATGAAGTCGCAGCTTTTCTTATGGAGTGCGAACATGTAATTTAGGAAAAAGCACTCATCCGCATGTTGGCTTGTTGAGGGCATAGATCTGCTTCCACCAAATCCCATTAAACTTTCCATAGGATGTAGATACATCTATTGACGAATATGAAATCTATAATGGTACCATATCTTTAAAACATAGATGTGGATGTAAATCGGATACTAATGAGCTTACGTATAATATTAGAAATACTTTATGCTAAGTGTCCTTATATCATAAAAATCTTACCAAATATTATATATATATATGAATAGATTTACGGATACATATATAGATTTTTGCAGTTATCCAAACGATATATATATATATATATATATATATATATTCGTATTTATTCTAAAATGGATACTGATACTGATATCAAATCTTTATAAAATAAATATGTGGAGATATATTATTCTCTTCTGTACCTTTCTAATATTTTTCTTTTCCTGTTGGACTTTTTATGTATTTTACCCATAGGCTTCTCTCCTATATAAGAGAACCTAGGGCTTATGGAATAAACAAGTTTTCTCATTTTCCCAACAAGATACAAATATATCCATTTCTGTTTATATTAAAATTGTCAGGTGTGCCAGTTGGCTCTATCAAGATAGAGGTAGGTGTGTCTTAAGCACATCTCAAAATGATTAATATTTATGTCCGATCTGTCACCGTATCTGACCTGCAAGCAATCGACAACAGTGCATGTTTCAACAACGATGTTTGGGTGGGGTGGGTCTCCTTCGCTCACTGCTTTGTTTCCCATGTTTTATACGGAATTACCTTTCTTTTTATTCAAGCCACATTAATATGTTCCTTATTTGAAGAAAAGGATTTTTAAAAAATCACTAATTTAATCATAGTTATATAAATAGGAACGCAGAATTCATAATTAAGAGAAAATTTATGTTTGAACATTGGAGATGTCGAAATAGAAGTCCGTGCCAAAGCGGCACCTCAAATAATCGATATGAAATTGTCTCGTTCTATACCGATATTTAAGTGTCAAATTGATATATATGTGTGCCATGTGGCATATTCATTTTATACATATTTTGACTCGGAACATTTAAACTTTAAAATATAATCTCAAATATTGTAGTGTTTGACTTTTTTTGTCATTTACGTTTTAACACGAAACCCTATTTTGGAAGCTTTAACAAATTTTGTTTGGCTTGCATCTAATTCTTTTGGATCCACAGATACCTACGGGTAATTCGATATCCGATGGGTATCCAATCTAATGGATAATCATTTTGATTGGAGCAGGTTGACCCGTTGATCCAATATCATGGATCGGATCGAGTCAACTCCAAATGGAGCGGGTTTTCGCCCCACGAACACCCCTATCGATAAGAATCATATTGTCAATACATATGATGAGAATATTAGTTTAGGCGTGCCATTGTTGAATAAAAATAGCAGATATACGAAGTCTTGCTGAATCTCAATCTCCACGGCAACCCTATCATTCCACACACGTGGATTATGTTTAAGGCCATATATGGCTCTTCGTAGCCTGCAAACATACTCTCCGTCTCAACAATATAGTAGATTATCGACACATTTGAACATCAAAGTCACTAGTAAGCCATTCTTGACATATTTGTATATGCCAACCTCGGTTGGACACATGAGATGATAGTTTCTACGGATTTCATTCTGGCAATACGAGAACATGTCAAAATAATCAATATCATATGCTAATGTTCATTTTGGTAGCATGGTTAGGTTGGGTTCAAGTAAGCTCCCGTCAAAGGGTTAATAAGATGGGTATCAATTTTTGTGAATAGTTGGTGTTTGGATAGTTGAATGTTAAATGTGATATGATATTGTTCATATATTATAATTGATTATATTTTATTTATTTCAATATGTTTTTGATGTTGACTTTTTTTGTTTCAAATGTTAGGAATATTTTAGTAGAAGAAAGGTTGGATCCATACCATTGATTCCAACTGATGATTGTAAGGTAGATATGGGAGTAACCTAGTCCCAAGCATAGATTTCATCATGGATGACCAATTAACCTTAAGGAAATAGTAACCGACAAGTTCAGATTTTGGTCACTAAAGAGTCTCGTCTTGACCATGATTATTTCTAAAGACCTGGAGGACATGGAATCAGATCTCTAGTGCCATGAGATGTAAGCATGCCCATCTTGTCATTTATAACCTGCTTTCAATTAATCATGAGATAAAGTTGGAGGGATGCATGATCTTGTAGCCTTGTGTAAAAGCAATAGGACGATCTTTAGTGATAACCAATATTTTTAAAAATGGAAAACTGGAATGAGGCGATTTTCTTGGAATCGAGGTGAGGTACATCCTCGAGGTGGTCAAGGTGTAAGCGCCATTATTTCCTTAAAAATATACAATTTAACCAGATCTCTAGTGCCATGAGATGTGAGCATGGCCATCTTGTCATTTATAACCTGCTTTCAATCAATCATAAAATAAAGTTGGAGGGATGCATGATCTCATAGCCTTGTGTAAAAGCAATAGGACGATCTTTAGTGATATCCAATGTTTATAAAAAAAGAAAACTGGAATGAGGTGATTTTCTTGGAATTGAGGTGAGGTACTACCTCGAGGTGGTCAAGGTGTAAGTGTCATTATTTCCTTTAAAATCTATAATTTAATCAAAAAATATTATATTAATACCAAGAAAGCTTCGAGGTGAGGGACTGGTGTTGCTTAAATTGTTTTTGGCTATCCCGCTATTCTCTCTCTACCATAAAGCTCACAGCATGTGCCACATGTGTTAAGGGCAGATTGTAGTCTATAATGAGGCAATTTTTCTAGTCCAATTCTGGTGATTCATTTGATTTTACCACTGATGGATTGGAGAACGGTAGTGCATTCTGAAGAGGATGGGGGATGTGGAGTTTTGAGCTTCAAGGAGATGAACAAAGCACTTATATCTAAGTGGATCATTCACGTCTGGGTAATAGTGATGGTATGCTATGCATGCTACTTTGGAAAATCTACGGGGTTCTTTTGGATTTCCGCAACCTGGGTATAGTGGGGTCTTGCCATCGTCGTTCTGGAAGGGAATTTATATGGTGTTGCCGGGGGGATAGATGCTATTGAGTCCCGCGATGGGTAGGATGGCATTCTTAGTGAAGTCCCCTCACCTTTTTACTGATCCTAATGTTTTTGTAGTTGAGACTTGAGATATGATCATTCTTTCTGACCTTTCGCTTTGACTTGATGGACTAGAGGATGGTGGATCTGTTGGCATTAGTAGTCGTTGGATGGTTTGGAAGGATCCATAACTGGATGTGATCGTTGGTGCTAGTGTAATGTTAGGTTTTCAGTTCAGGAAGCCTACAAGACACTTTTTTTTTGAGAAACGGTGGGATGAGCCTTCTTTAGAGGGCCATCCAAAAAATATATTATAAATAACTTAAGTATTACATCCGCCAATAGTCCAAGAGGGCTCCAACATGCCCAAGTACATTTTCTGGATAAAATCTCGACCCCCCAAAAATTTTTTTTTGAGAAACGGTGGGATGAGCCTTCTTTAGAGGGCCATCCAAAAAATATATTATAAATAACTTAAGTATTACATCCGCCAATAGTCCAAGAGGGCTCCAACATGCCCAAGTACATTTTCTGGATAAAATCTCGACCCCCCAAAAATCACACTATTTCTGCCCAGCCATATGCACCATATTATTGCACAAATCCTTAGTCCATCGATCTTTGAACCACTCCATCTGCTGCATGAGTCCCAGAAGCAGTTCTTATTACTCCAGTTGAGACCCACGATTGCCGCCCTTTGCCAAACATCAACATAGCCTGTGCACTCAAAGAACGGATGGTTTACATCCTTCGGCGAACATCCACACCTACAGCATACCTCCCCAACATCGGGGAAGATTCTCGCTCTTCTTGCTGCCGTTAGTATCCGCTCCCTCCGCAGAAGCCAAAGAAAGACCTTTACTCTGGACGGGATCCGCCAAGACCAGAGCATACCACAGTCCCTTGAGACCGCAGAATCCAGATTGGAGGGTTGGGTAGCCAAAGATCTGTATGCCTTTTGAACCGAGAATGAATCTTCCCGCCAAACCCAAGCGTCCCGTCCCACCGTTGGACGTGCTCGACTAGAAAGCCGCCCAGACAGACACATGAACTCCTCCAATATCTGATCCGACAGCTCTGCTACAAAGGTAGGAGACTAGGACCCATCCATCCACACCTCGGCCACACTTGCATCCTTATTGAAGCCAAAGCAAACAATCTCGGATAAAGATCGCAGAGAGCATCTCCATCCGTCCAATTGTCTCTCCAGAACAGAAACATACGACCATCGCCAAGTAAAGGCCGCACATGCCCCGAAATGTCCGGTAAGACTGAGCAAACCCCTCTCCTAAAGTTTGTTCCTGCACCCCCACCGACTGCCTGGCCCGTCAAGCTGGAAGAAACACCATAGATCGCCCTGATAAGAGTGGAGCATAGGTCTCATCCGGAGACCCAGATCTTTAGCACCCATTTAGCTATTAACGCCTTGTTCATAACTCCTAGATTCAGAACACCCAGGCCACCCTCTCTGGTAGGCAAAGAAACCAACGACCAATCAACCAAAGCCAAGCCCCTATCTCCCTGCGACGACGACCAGAAAAATCTACGCATCATAGCCTCCAGTTTAGATTGTACCCCCACAGGCAGGGCCCTCGTGGACATGAAAAAAGTCAGAATGGCCGAGAGAACAACCCTAGTCAAAACTAGGAGACCAACCCTAGATAAGAGCGTCGCCTTCCACCCCGACAACTTCTTCTCGAATTTCTCCACTAATGATGACCATTCGCATAGACGCAATCTCCCCGTTAGAAGAGGCAGCCCCAAGTAGGAAATAGGCAAGGACTTCACCGGTGTACCAAGAATTGCACTGCACGCCTCCGAGTCTACTGCCGTCATGTTAAAGGGCACGAAAGCCGACTTGACTCCATTCACCCTCAAGCCTGAGAGATTCCCAAATATATCAAGCACCGCCTTTACCGCTCTGCACTCCTCTACACCCCCTCCACAAAGAATAAGGTATCATCCGCATATTGCAGCAGAGGAACAGATAGACCATCTCTGGAGAACCCTATGAAGAAACCACCCTCCTCCGCCACCGTGGACATAACTGCTAATGCATCAACCGTCAAAACGAAAAGCAACGGGGCCAAAGGACACACCTGTCACACACCCCTCTGCGGCTGGAAGAAGCCACCCTCCCGCTTCCCATTCACCAAAATCGACATCAAAGTAGTAGTGACGCATCTCTTCATCCAATCTATCCAGATATCTGGGAAGCCTCTCCACACCAAAGATGCCCAAATAAACCTCCAACACATATCGTCATATGCCTTTGAGAAGTCAACTTTCCAAAGAAAGCCTGTGGTACCCCTTCTTTTCCGATCAACACCCATCTCTGAAGCCATAACCACCCCATCCAGCAACTGGTGCCCTGGAACGAAAGTGGACTGAAGCGGAAGGATAAGGTCTTCTAGCACACCGCGAAGCCGATTTGCCAACACCTTGGCCAAGATGAGATAAATCACGTTCGATAAGGTGATGGGACATAAGTCCCCAATCCCGACAGTCCCTTCTTTCTTCGGTAACAAGAACAACAATGCTTTGTTCAGCCCCCTGTTCCCCCCTGAATTCATTCAACACAACCACGACATCGTCCTCTAATATCCCCCAAAACTCCATGTAGAAACAAACTGGGAAGCCATCCGGCCCCAGACAACCATCAGCGTTGAGATCGAAAACCGCCTCACGGATTTCCAATCTCGAAAACTCCATCACGAGCGCCTTCTGCTGCTCATCCGACAGACATCTAGAACCTCTCCTGAGCCAGGTAGCCCCTGTAGATAGCAGATTCCTGCTGAAACACCGAAAATGCTCCACCAGTGTCTTTCCAATCTCCATATCGCCCGTAACGGTACTTTCATCCGTTTGAAGCTCATGAATCAAATTTCTTCTTTTCCTTCCACTTGCCATCGCATGGAAGAAGCGAGTATTGGCGCCCCCCTCTCTAACCCACTTTTGTCTGGACCGTTGTCTCCACTCTACCTCCCTTCGCCTGTCCTCAATCACAGCTCTATGCGAAGCTGCAAGCGCAACCTTCTCCTCCAACCCCAAATCCAGAGAGTCCTCCAGCCCATCCAGCCTCGCAATTTCCGCCACCGCTCTCTCGTGCTTCTCTGCCCTGTTCCGCCTTAACTCCTTATTGTGGGATTTCAATCTTTTACGCAACAACTTTAGTTCCCCAACCAACTTCTGAGTTGCTGAGCCCTCCACCGTCACAGAACTCCAAAACTGAGAAACGAGGTCCCTGAAACCATCCTCCATGAGCCAGGACTTCTCAAATATGAACAACGAGCGAGGGATCACCCCCTCACCAGAATCCCAACAAATGGGTGTGTGATCTGACCGCGACCTAGGCAAAGCCCGAGCCATGGCAAGAGGGAAACTCCCCACCATCTCAACCGAGATAAAGAATCTGTCCAGCCTCGAACGCGCCGAGGAACTACGCCAGGTGAACTTCCTGTTACCAACATCCACCACATGCAGCCCACTTATGAACCCCTGAGGATCTGGGTACCCGTTTACGATATTTTCGCGGCATTTCATTCGCTACAGATCGCACAAATTACAGAAAAACAGGGAAATTTTTTGCGTTACAATAATTGCATATGACATTCTCATTCACAATCATAACCATAAAGCTAATAGAGACAAATACCACCAAATTTTCATTTCATTAACTTCCACTTATTTTACAACATGTACAGTGACTGACAGTACATACAATATTCCCAAAAATCTGACCGAAGAGAAAAGAAGCATACTACATTATCAATCGAACAAAAACTGAGACAAAAGCAACATACCGTCTAGTATATACCCTGTCTCTTGGAAACATCAATCGCTACTGAACAACAGACTGTTTGCCTGCCAAAACATGTTTAGGAAAGAAACAGAGTCACAATGGTGAATACAATCCGTAGTTTAAAATAAATAACAAGTAACTTATTATGTACAAAAGAGAGCAAGTAGAAAGGTGGAACAAGTACAATTTACATCTACTTGCGTAAGTAAAAAGATTTTCAAGTTGTTTGTAAGCATCTCTTATGATCGCCCATTAACCCAACACTTCCCATATATAACATATTTATATTGTAGTTGAATATTCATGAATGTATGAGTGTAAGTATATAACATCATTTTTTTTTCAGAGATCATGTTTGTGAGTGATGATGGAAAAGTTTGAGATTGGAAAGATTTCTTGATTTATTTAGATTCTTAAGTCTAGTGGATAGTCTGTGGTCTTGGTTAGTGTGCAACCTCACACTATGACTCTAAGACTTGGGGAATGTCTTAGGGTTGGGGTGCCTCCGTAGGCATGCGGTATTGTATAATGCATCCTAACTAAGTTCCCAACACATCCACTACCTTATAGGATTTTCGAATCAGATTATAGTCACTTCCATCTTCTCAACTTAATTTGGAATTCCTTCAAATTTCAAGTGCAAATATCTCAGATGTAACTCTAGATGATGTAGATATAGATATGGATGATTTGGATGTAGAATCGCCAAGTCTGTTGGCGAAAGTAAAACTCAAGCGGTGAGGTAGCCTAAAAATGGTTCTTCCGTCTCGCCCTCTAATTGGAAGTGCGGTCCAATGAAGGGATATGTCTACTCCAAAACTACGCCACTGATACGGGTGAGAGAGACTCTCCGGAAAGTCACTCTAGAAAAACAACCCGACCGGTAACGGGCAAACGAGCTCGTACGGAAAAACTAAAACCGAGGATCTCCCCGCCTGGGTATTCTAAACAAAGGGTCAGCAGAACTGGTCAAAGTCGGGATCCCAACGGGGCTTAAAAACACTACGAGCTCGCGTAAAAACTGTGAAGGGACTGGGATCCTAGACCCGCGCACTTGGAGGTCGCTGCCCTAACTGGGCTTCCTTTCCTCCGCTCAGTTGAGGGTCACCGCGTCCTCGCACGGTCAGGTATGAAGGTCACCATGACCAGCATAATTATCAATCATCATTGATTCTCATCAAACATATAATTTCGTGGTCTGCAATACCGACATAGGATTCATACATGCCATATGAAGTTATATAAAAGATGTAAAGGCTTCCAAGTTTTTGCAACTTACCGTAGCTTCTCAGTACTGTTTAATTAATTAAAAAAATGGGACCTCATATTCCATAAATCATAAAACTCTTGAAATCTTACTCAACATCGGTGTCAGCTTAGTTAAGATCCTTTGAACTTTCTTGATATATTTATCACGATCTGTTTCAAGTCGATTCTTGGGGCAGGAGTAGAAGAGTTTGCATTGTGAAGGCTAAACTTGGAGGTATTAGTTAGAAGGGTATGAAATAATTGCTTCCGCTCTTGAGATAATCTTAGACCTTAAAACAAGCATCTTAAATGGTTGTATTTCAATGATGTTAATAAATTTCTAACTAAATTTATTGAATCTTTGTGTGGCTAATGCACCGCAACTTGCGTATGATAGTTATATCAACAAATTTGACTGGAGTTAGTATTCAGATTTTGGACTTATAGGATCCTGCTTTCTACATTTGGGGGAAATGAATTTTTATTTTCACATATATATCAACTTAATCTAAAGCCTTTGGAGGATCAAATAAAGGATCCGGTTCATCATATCCATGAAAGCCGCAGGTGCATTGGTGAGCCCAAACAGCATCACCACAAAATCGTAGTGTCCATAGCGCGTCCTGAAAGCAGTCTTCGGAATATCAGACTCTCGAATCCTCAGCTGATGGTAGCCTTCGAGAATACCAAAGATCCCTGGAACTGGTCAAACAAATCATCGATGCGTGGCAAAGGATAACATCAGCTGAGGATTCGAGAGTCTGATATTCCGAAGACTGCTTTCAAGACGCGCTATGGACACTACGAGTTTGTGGTGATGCCGTTTGGGCTCACCAATGCACCTGCGGCTTTCATGGATTTGATGAACCGGATCCTCGGGGGCTCACAAGCCCTAAGCAACTCACACAATCAGCAAAACCCCTGGAACCGGGGTCTCTCCCTCCCCTATGATTCGGACGGTCATGAGCAAACATAGTAACATTGAAGTCCCCACCGATCACCCAAGGTGCATCCGGGAACCTTCTTCTAGCCGTGCGCAATTCCTCCCATAGGGTCTCGTTGCCGACTCCCCCAGGTTCCCCATACACAGGTGTAGGCAGAAATCTTCCTTCACCGGATTTGCGGTCAAGTAGGATTTATATAGACCTGGAATCCACGAACTCCTCAACAGCCGAAAACATGTCACCATCCCATGCGAGGACCAAACCACCAGCACTACCCACCAAAGCTACTGCTTTGAACTCCGATAACTTTATACCCCCAATCGTTCTCCAAGAAGTTGGCTCCCATCGAGCCAGTTTCGCCTCCTGTAAGAAGGCCACATCTGCACCCCAAGACCTCTCCCACCGCCATCTTCTTCTCCCTGTCCCCCAACCCCCGCACATTCCAGGATATAATCTTCGATTGGATCCACTCAGAGGATTTTTGTTGGGCAAAGATACCCCGAGACATTCCGCAACCTGCATGTGAATGTCCGACTCCACAGTAGCCAGATCAGAGCTACCCCCGTCATTTCCAGAAGCTTCTCCAGGATTAGGGCAAGAATCCCCAGCAGCCACACCACGAGAAAAGGGATCATTGCCCTTGTCCTCCAACTCCCGCTCAAGCCAAAGCCTGGCCTCAGGCTTACGACGCTTCTGCGAGAAGAGCACGAGCGGGTCAACCCGATTCCTCCCGTCGCTCCCACTCAAAGCAAACCTCCGCTCCCTGCGTTTCCTCTCCACGACTAGTATATGCTCCTGCATCTTTCAGCTACGGGCCAACGAAGCTGCACCCGGCACAGTAGAGACGACCCGCCCACCATCACAGCGGGTGGATCCCTCCCTCGCAGGCAGACCATCCGAGCAAGGAAAGATAGATGTCGGCGACGATGACCCTCCCCCACCACAACGCCCGAGGGGAGGCCAACTGAAGCAGGCCCGCAAGATAACTCTTGACCGCCCCCTTCCGCACGAAGCTCCTTCGAAACCGCCCAGGCGAAGTAACCAGCATCGACATCCCAGGGTCATCTCCGCAGGACGCCTCTGCGCCGCTCCCCAGTTTCTGTCCAGAGCTCATTTCCGCACGCATGTCTCGTACCCTACCCCTCAACGAGAGATCCAAATTGCCCCAATCGGATCCCCGAGCATCAACAGGATCCGCCACAAAGCTAAAGACCGAGCCCGAACCGTGCCCAGCAGCTTCCCCAGCCTCCGAACCCGAAATCAGAGCGACCCAATCTGAGCCCCCTTTATTTTCAGCATCGGGTCGGCAATAATCACCCGCCAAAACTGGATCGATAGCCGTATCCAAAACAGCCTCAAAAACCGCATGAGGTTGCAGAGAAACAACCGCCAGAACGGGAGCGGGACCCGTATCGCCGCCAATCAAAGAGGCAGATGAAACGTCCGCCGAAATCCTCGCAGTCCCCGTCTGGGGAAACGTGGGCTGGCCCCCCGCAATCCACGTGCACTGCAAGGAATCCCAAACGTCGTCCGAGATCCCACCGGATTCGATGAACAGATCCTGTTCGGCAACCCTTCCACCACCGAAGAAGACGACCACTTCACAATGCCGAGGAGGAGATGGAAAACTGCTCTGCCGACCTTGAACACCTTCATCGAGGGAACCTGACACCCCACACCCACGATCGAAGCCACCAAACCTCCGCCTTCTCAGGCCACAAGCCCGACTGAATTATGGTCTCCACCTTGCCGAACTCCCGAAGCACCTCCCTCACAGTTTCCAGTCTCTGACACCTAAATGGGAGGCCCCCAATCTCCACTTACCACACCAGAGGTGAGACCATCGCCCCATCACGTAGACGGGGGAGGCGCCATCTAATCGATTAAGGGAACACCCTACTTCCATTGGCGAGGAACTCATGAATCTCCTCCTTTTCCACCCCTCAAACGCACAACGCCGTGTCAGACATCCAAATTCCATCTTCGGCGCTCCTAATCGAACGACCGAGCTCCAAAACCTCCAGCACCTTTAGCAAGTCATCCTTGGGCCCTTCCGCAACGAGAACCCCGTCAACCGGGTCCGAAAGGGGCCCCTCGATCTCCATGTCCTTCGGTCCCGCACCTCCCCCCGGGAGATCGGCAACCACCCCAGGGCAGCTCCTCCGGGTGTGCCCCTCGTTACCACACCCATAACACACCGCCTTCTCCAGCAGGCACCACCTCGCAAGGTAGCCCAACCTCCCGCATCGGAAGCACCTCTGCCTTCAAGAAGGACCTCCTTCCCAGACCGCTTCTTCCACTCGTCGAGAAGGACCTCCTTCCCAGACCGCTTTTGTCCCTCGTCGAGAGCAGCCCCATGCGCCCTACCCGTGGAGGTACTACCCAGGGCCGAAGACCGCCACAGAGGAGTCCCTCCCCAGACTCCCCGATGACCCCCCCTCGAGAGGTTCTCCAAAGGGCGGTCCTATCGCGATCGCTAGCCATCTCTCCGCCTACAAGACACTTGTCGGGCTGGTGCCATTTGATCTGGGGGAATGCATTGCTGATTGCAGGATAATTTAGAACTGGAAGCTCCATATTCGGATCAAGGTCTTTCTGTGCTACTGAGACGTGTGAGGGTTGACCAGATCTAGGGGACTCGGTTCTTTTAGGGGGACCACTATTGAGTTCCTCCAATGTTTGGAAATCAATGAGGATATTGACCATCTCTTCTTTAGATGCAAGAGCTGAAGGTTGTTTAAGGAAAATTCGCATGCTTCGAGGTGGTTACAAACAAATTAGTTAAATTTGACGTGATTCTGAGTTGGTGAGAACCCATATCGTATTGATGGTTTGGGTAATTTAGTTGGCAAGGAAGAGGGCGGTGTTCCGTCTGGATAGATTTTATTCTAAGAATGTAATTGAGCATACTATGTTTTTAGCAGGTTTTTGGCGTTGTAATTGTATGGTTTTAAGCCCCGTACATGTAATTTTGTGAATTAATGATGAAGTTTTTGTGCGCATGTCTTAAATGATAAATGCCATTCCTTTAAAAAAAACTAAGAAAATCTATTTTTTATTTTAAATTTTATTAGAATTTTCTAACTTTTCAGGCATAAATAAGGCACAATTGAAAATGCATATAAATAGATAGAATTTATAAAAAGGAAGAAACACAATATAATCACATTTATCAAATGCAAAAAGGAAATCACGAGAGCACAACACAAACCTAATGAATTTACATGATGTTGCAATTGCAACAAAGATCAACTTTCTAACATAGATTAAAACGTGAATGCTACAAGCCTATTATAAAAAAGGGTTGAACGACCGAGGTGAATGAAGCAAGTGGGTGACAAACTTGCGTGGGCAACAACAACAGTACACAGAATGTAAGGGGGTGTACCACGCAGAACAACGAGGGGAAATGATGGTGTGAGCTTGTGAGGCATGACAATAGGGAGGGGCATGGGGACAAAACCGGTCTATGCCTGCTATTAGAATGCCATGTGGAAGGTCATACTCACTATGGGGAGGAGTCATGGGGACGGAACCAGTCTATATATGCTATTCTAATGCCATATGGAAGGTAATACTCACTATGGGGGGGGGGCATGGGAACGGAACCGACCTATATCTACTTATGCCATGTGGAAAGTAATACTCACTATTTCTAATAGCATGCCCCGGAACTCATTATTTGGAGTGTTGTGAATCGCGGAAGCAAACATGCAAAAACACGATCAAACAAGCAAGACACAAACACACAGATTTACAAGGTTCACCCGTAAATGGGCTACGTCCTTGGGCGGCAGCGATCGGTTTCACTATATGGAGAAAAAAATAATGCATATGATACTGAGAATGTATAGATATGGGATGAGAAACATGATCAGAATGAAGACTACAATATCTGGTGGTCCTAAGGCCCCCTTTTATACTAAAACATAATAATACCATTTGTATTCAACAATCCATCCCAACAGCTCTCAACCAATCAGAAGGCAGGACACGGATCAAACATGTCAGCAATCCTGATCCAACAGCTCTCAACCAATCAGAAGGTAGGACACATATTAGACATGTCAGCAATCCCGACCCAACAACTCTCAACCAATCAGAAGACATGACACTGATCAGCAACATCAGCAACCCAACAAGTGGTTAGGATTCAAGTTATATCCATAATCTCCACCTTTAATTGAATCCTCATATAGCATAATGAACTACTACTATTACTCCACCATGAGTTGAATTCTCCACTAGCAGAATTAACCACTGCTAGACTCCACCGGGGTTGAATTCTCATATAGTAGAATTAACCACTACTATACTCCACAATGAGTTGAATTCTCCACTAGCAGAATTAGCCACTGCTAGACTACACCGGAGTTGAATTCTCATATAACAGAATTAACCACTACTATAATTCATCACTTGAAATTCAGATAACAGGAATCAAGGAATTATAAACAATATTCACCTTGAAGTTTCTCCTTAGAGAAGCTTTACCGAGCTTCACCTTGTCGCTGCCAGCCAGGGTACAAAAAACCGGACCGGACCGGCCAGTCGGACCGGGAACCGGTCCTGTACCGGTCGGTTCAACCGGTCCGTTGAATTTTTTTTTTAAAAAAATAAAAATCAGGTTCCACCACCGGTCCGAACCGGTTCAACCGGATCGGTTCGGCTCGGGTCAAACCGGTTTATGGCTGGACAAAAGTTAAAAAAATCATTTGTTTAAGTTTCAACTTTCAACTCCCCCTTCCCCTCTTGACCCTGAAATCCTAAATCCCTAGCCCCCATTTCGTCTCTCGCCGCCGCCTTGTCCGTTGCTGCGTCCCTTGCCACTAACTAATCCATTGACACCTCTCCTCCATCACCACCACCAACCACACCGTCGCCGCCGTCGCCTCATCCATTGCTGTGTCCCTCGCTACCGACTCGTCCGTTGCTGCCTCTCCTCCGCCAACCACTCCGTCGCTGACATCTCATCACCACCGCCAACCACTCCGTCGCTGACATCTCGTCCCTCGCTGCCATCCCCTCCATCACTGCCGCCAACTCTGTTGCCGGCATCTCGTCTCTCACGGGCCTCACTGTCGCCATTTGAGGTCTCCCTTATCTTCCCTTTTCTTTTTAATTTTTCACGTCAGAATCAATTTTATGTAATGTTATATAATGCAATGTTATATAATGCATGAGAGAAAAGTGGTGATGAAAGTTCTTACCTGAATCAGAACTCGTGTATCTTACTCGAATCTCACCCGTTTCCATCATGATATTCATACATCCTGCTAGAAGTATATAACAACAGATGATGTTGATGAAAGCAACTTACCATATTGCCATATTGCCATGTTTGAATCTCTCGCATCAAAATCCACGGAATTTCGTCTTGATATTTTAATCAGAGTTTGGTCCGGTATTGCAGGAAACCTCTATTATTTATTTATTATATAAATAAGAAATTTTAATCAGAGTTTTTTTATTTTGTTTGGTTGGAGAACTTGCTCTAAATATTTCATAATTAGGCATTGGATCATCTTAGAAATGCATGAAGGTACCTCGACTAATTTTGTATAACAGATCCCACTCATTTATATATGTTTTTTTGGATATGTTATATAGAAGTTTCTATGTTCTTATGCACATTTTGTTGATCATAACCTAAAGAATATTTTTTAGACGGAAGATGATCAAAATGTGCATTCAGATTTACCAAATATTATTGTTGAAGACAGGTCAGAAGATGTAATCATAACAGGTGTCAGGCAAAAAAGTGATATAGCATGGTAATATGTCACTTTAACAGGAGATGGATCAAAAAAATGTGTTTTTTGTTTGAAAGTTTTCCAGGGAGGAGGAATACATAGAGTGAAAGAGCACCTGACAAAAAAAAGGACAAGTAGCGGGATGTAAAAAAGTTCCCAATCATATTCAAGTTTTGATGCAGGAGAACTTGACCGAATTTAAAACAGAAAAGAGAAAAATATTTCAGTTGGATCATCCAACAAATCCTACAGTCTGGAAATGAATGATAGCGATCCTATGGGAATGGGAACTTTGCAAAGAAATCCAACAAGTGAGGACTCCACATCTAAGAAGTTGAAATCTTTTTTCCCTTCTGGAACCACATTTGATAGTCAACCTGGAATCAAGTCTGTCATGCAGAGGAAGAATGAACTTGAAGAGGTGGATTTACTCATCTCAGATTGGATGTATGATGCTGACATTCCTTTCCATGCCATAAGCATTCCTAGTTTTCAGAAGATGATTGATGGTATCGCCTCCGTTGGACATGATTATAAAGCACCAACTGCATATGCAGTTCGTGAGCCTCTTATGATGAAAATGGTAGTGATAGTGAAGGAATATGTTGATACACATAGGAAGATCTGGAAAATAAATGGTTGTACCGTCATGGCTGATGGATGGACGGATCGAAGACAACAGACATTAATAAATTTTCTTGTTTACTCATCTGCTGGCACCGTTTTTTTGAAATCATTTGATGCCTCAATGCATTCAAAGACGACTGACTTGTTGTTTGAACTTTTCAAAGATTGTGTAGAGTATGTTGGACCTGAAATGTAATTCATTTTGTCACGGACAATGCTACAAACTATCAGGCTGCAGGAAAGATGATCTCAAGGTATTATGGTAATATTTTTTGGAGTCCATGTACAACACATTGTCTTGATTTGATTTTAGAAAAGTTCGATCAAGTTCCAATAGTGAAGGAAGTCATTGAAGAAGCCTGGAAGATTACAAAGTTTATTTACGATCACAACTTTGTTCTTCAATTGATGCGAAAATTTTGCAATTCTAATATTATTCGTCCTGTTGCAACCAGATTTGCTACAAATTTTTTGACTGTGCAGAGTATGCTTTAGAAAAAAAGATGGCTTGGTTTCTATGGTTGCATCTAGAGAATGGTTTGACCATAAAATCTCGTGAACCACTATGGGAAAAAATCTATATGAGATAATTTTGAACACATCATTCTGGAGTTCATGTACAGTGGTTGTTGGTATAGCTGAACCGGTGGTGAGAGTTTTGCACCTTGTTGATAGTGATAAGAGGCCATCAATGGGATATATTTATGAGGCAATGAAAAGAGCAAGGGGAGCTATTAAACTTGTGTTTAATAACAATGTCATTGATTACAAGCCATATATTGATATCTATGATGATAAGTGGGATAGACAATTTGGTCATCCCCTACACAAAGCTGGACTACTTTTGAACCCCGAACTCTTCTACAATGATGAAAACTTGTCCTTAAATCATCATATCATGGCTGGCTTTCTTGACACTGTCGAAACTTTATTTCATAATGACGAAGAGCAAATGGATTCTATTACCATGGAGTTCTCATTGTGTAGGGATGCTATGGGTGATTTTGGACGTCCATCCACGATTCGAAAGCGTACAAAGATGGCTCCAGGTATTTAAATAGATAATTGTAGTAGATAGTTAATATTCTAATTTGATTAGTTCAAGTATAACTTACAATTTATTTACTATAGCTGAATGGTGGAAAATGTATGGCGGAGCACTCCGGTATTGCAGGCTATGGCTATCCGTGTTCTCAGTCAAACTTGTTCTGCATCAGGATACGAGTGGAATTGGAGTATTTTTGAGCGAATCCATTCTCCACGGAGGAACAAACTTTGTCATCTAAGATCAAATCAATTGGTTTTTATCCATGCTAATCGACGTCTCAGGTTTGACTTGAAAGTGACATATAATATTCTTTGTATTTTATATAATTTATTACCATCATGATTTGTAATATTTTTACAGGAGAAAAAATGAATGCAAGAATGATATAACTGATCCAATATCTTTAAAAGACATGCAATTATATGGTGATTGGGTAGAAGAACCAGAAGTACCCATCACTGATGACTTAGAGGCTTGGATTGACGATCTCGGTGATAGATTGTCGAATTTTCTTGCAATTTAGAGTAACATTTTTCTATTTTAAATGGACCTTATGTATGTTTTTCTTTCTCGAGGAATGTTGATCTTGAGAGATTCATGCTTCGACCTTTTATACTCCTAGTATATTTGTCTACTTGAATTGGACCTTGTGTATGGGTTCTCTTTTTATGAATTATATTATGAAATTATGTACTTGTTGGATTGCTAGTTGATATCTAAATTAAAAGTATTAGGTGATATGGTACCTTTTTCTTTTGTATGTTGAATGAAAAAGTAAAGTCTTCCAATGAAAGATTATTTAATAAATGTAATATCCACTTTTTATGATTCATAAAGCCGGTTCGACCAGTCAGACCAGTAAATTAAGCCTGGTCCGGTTTTTTCCGGGTCGATAAGAAAGATGATGTCATGCTGACGTCATCGCCGGTTCGACCGGTTCGAACCAACGGTCTGACCCGATCCGACCGAACCGAGAAGAAATCGGTTCAACCTCCGGTCCGGTTTTTAAAACCTTGCCGCCAGCCCCTCCTTGGGGCTACTGCCAACTGTAGATATCGAGCAAGTCCAAACAACGCTTGAACTTACTCTCAAGAACTGCAGACCCTTGCAAGACATATAAGGTCTTCTGCTTTTTGCCCTTGATGACAAAACCCCCAGCTTTGGCAACCTACTGGACTCCACCTTCAGCATTCTACCTGTATCCTTTAGAGTCCAAGACTCCAAGGGATATCAGGTTCTTCTTCAGATCAGGAACATGTCGTACTTCTATCATAGTCCTCACGACTCCATCACGCATCTTGATCTTCACATAGCCGATCCTTACAATTTTGCACGTTGCATTACTCCCTGTGACGACGTTTCCACCATCTATCTTCTCATAGGTGTAGAACCAATCTTCATTAGGAGTCATATGGTAAGAACAACCTGAATCAAGAATCCATGTCCTATCTGTCGTCTTCTGATCTGTGACGGTGAGGACGAAATCATCTTCAGAATATCTACCACCTTGAGCCACTGCAACAATTATAGCCTTCTTTGGACAATCTTTCCTCCAATGTCCAGGTTCCTTGCAATAATTGCAGATATCCCTAGCATTGCAATTTTTCAACTTGGACTTCTGCTTTCCATTCTTTGTGTAGTCAGAACCGTCATGACTCTTCTCATGAGTCATTACCAACCCTGCAGCGTTAGAGTCTGCATCCCAATAGTCATATGTCGAAGTTCACGAGTATTTAAACTCGTACGAACTTCCTTTAAAGTTATGGATTCTCTTCCCACAATGAATGATTGAATAAAATTGTCAAATGATAATGGAAGAGAAACCAATAAAATCAAGGCAACATCTTCATCTTTAATCTTAATATCTACGTTTCTTAAATCCATCAATAATGTATTTAAGCGATCTAGATGTTCTTTAAGAGATGTACCTTCATACATGCGGAGAGAGAACAAACGTTGCTTCAAAAGCAACTTGTTGGTCAAAGACTTAGTCATGTATAGACTTTCGAGCCTTAACCACAGGCCAGCCGCGGAACCCTCATCGGCAACCTCCACGATAATCTCGTCCGTCAAACATAGTATGACCGTCGAGTGTGCCTTCTCTTCCTGCACCATCAACTCAGACGGCTCGAGTGCCTTTGCTCGCTCCTGATCTAGCGGTGCCCAGATGCCTTGCTGCTTCAGAAGGGCGCGCATCTTGATCTGCCATAGACTGAATCCATTCTTCCTTATGAACTTCTCAATCTTCAGATTGTGCGATGCCATCTTACTGAATGATCTTGATGGAACCTGAAGCTCTGGTACCAACTTGTTGCGAATCATAGAAGCAAACACGCAAAAAACACGATCAAACAAGCAAGATGTAAACACACAGATTTACAAGGTTCACCCATAATGGGCTACGTCCTTGGGTGGCGGCGATCGATTTCATTATATGGAGAAAAAAGGTAATACAAAGGATATTGAGAAGGTACAAATATGGGATGAGAAACATGATCAGAATGAGGACTACAGTATCTGGTGGCCCTAAGGCCCCTTTTATACTAAAACAGAAGAATACCATTTGTATTTATCAATCTATCCCGACAATTCTTAGCCAATCAGAAGGCAGGACACGGATCAGACATGTCACCAATCCTGGCCCAACAGCTCTCAGCCAATCAGAAGGCGGGACACATATCAAACATGTCAGCAATCCTGACCCACTAGCTCTCAGCCAATTAGAAAATAGGACAGATCAGCCACATCAGCAGCCCGACAAGTGTTTAGGATTCAAGTCATATCAACATGGAGAGATGATAAGATTAGGGTTAACACAACTAAAAGAAAAATACATGAATACTCCTATGAGATGGGCACTCAAGCCCTAACCCCTAATGCTCCCCTTGTAGCATATAACAATGTTGAGATCTTGCTTCTTTTGGTTAGGTTTTATTTTGATTTCTCTATTGCCGCTATTGGATATCTCAATCGATCTCTGTTATCCTGACAAACTTGCAGTAACATGCTGCAAATGATTCTCCATCTTTGTTGACAAACTTACAGTGACATGCTTAGAGTATATGGTCACTCATGTATAGATGGGTACCGCATCCAATGTTTAGTCCCACATATACCGGCGGTGGGACTTGGAGGTTATGTGGAGGCTGCATAAGAAGCCCTAGACTTCCTGTATCAGATGAGAAATTTCAATGAATAAATTAACCCTTTGAGACGTTCTCTCGTAGTTTCATCCCGCTCCTTAGGGAGTAGTGTTCCACGTAAAAAATCTCGGTATTCCTTATTGTTTATCCTTTATCTCTAATTATGCTTCCGCATTCGTAGTTTCTAACATGGTATCAAAGCGGGTTTGATTCTCGCAGATTTATTCTTGAAGATTTATTTTCATGTTCTGTTTGAGATTCGATTATTAGAGCATGCACGATTCTTGATTGAAGATTATTATCCATGTTCGAGACTTGTTCAAGATCAATTTCTAGGGGTTCTCTTGAAATCTAATTTTGCAAGTTCTTGGAGATGTCTGTATAATAGTCACAAAGATTCTGAAGATTTTGTTACATTTGTTTTGGCTCAAGATCTCTAGGGTTTTCTGAAACCCTAGATCTATAGTTCGTGAAGATCCATCGGTTGGAAATTCTAAAATCCTAGCCGCATATAGGCAACGGTGCTCCAGGTTGACTCCAGGCGGTGGCCCATATCACTTCCAGCACCAGGCGGAGCCCAAGCCTTTGCGCATACTCAAATCAAGGGGCCGATTTCAACAACGTCAAGTGGGCTTCTCCAGCCACCTCCAGGCTCCAGGCGGAAACCTTTCGCGCATCGCTCTTCAACGCATCTCTCCAGCCAAGATGTTCAAGCGCCACCCTCCTCCTTTCAAGGCACCACCAACTCCTCCTCAGACAATGCTCAGGCAACACCGGCCTCCACGCATCAGGCGGCGCCTCGAGCGCCCCCTCCAGGTGGCGCAAGGAGCCCCACCGAGCACCTCCAGGCGACGCTCCTCCCTCGCGCACCTCCTCGCGCTCTCCGCTCCAGGTGGAGCCTGAAGCTCCCAAGCAACGATAATCCAACTCTCCAACACATGTGGCAACACCATTGCAAATCTTAGGTGGCGGCAATCCCCCTCTCTCGCACCGGTGGCAGCGATCGGCACAACTCCAGTGGCAGCAGCTCCAAATTGGGCAGGTGGCATCGATTGCTCATCCTCCAGGCGAGGTCTCCCTTTTGCACCTTACGGTCGCGAGCACCACTACACTCCTACCAGCAACGCTCCAGGCGACCTCGCAAGGCTGCAGAAGAAACCCCCAGGGGTTGTTGGGAAAATAAGAAAACATGTTTATTCTTTGAGCCCTAGACTCTTTTATATAGAGGTGAGGCCATGGAAACAACAACAACAACAAAGCCTTTTCCCACAATTAAGTAGGGTCGGCTACATGGATTCTTCGCCTCCATTCAGATCTATCTTGGGTCAATCTCGGACTTATATCCAAAAAACTAAGATCCCTTCGTATAGTCTCTTTCCAACACTTCTTGGGCCATCCTCGCCCTCTCTTAGCCGGCTCAACATCCCAACACTTGCATCTCCTAACCGGTGCATCAGTTGACCTTCTTTGCAAATGACCAAACCATCTTAAGCGGTTTTCTCGCATCTTATCCTCGATCGGAGCTACACCAACTTTCTTTCTGGTTGCATCATTCGGAATCCGATCTTTACGTGTATGTCTACACATCCATCTTAGCATTTTCATTTTTGCTACAGCCATTCTCTGCACATGTCTATGGTTCACAGGCCAACATTCAGAACCATAAAGCATAGAAGGTCTCACGGCTGCTTTGTAAAACTTTCCTTTGATTTTTAAAGGGATTTTCTTATCATAGAGAACAGCGGAGGCTCCTCTCCACTTTAGCTAGCCTGCATTTATTCTATTAGTAATATCTCCATCAATTTCCCCATCATGTTGCAAAATAGATCCCAGATATGTAAAAGAATCTCTCTTCTGAATGTTATCGTCACCAATCTTCACCTCGATTCCTTCACCATTGCTTCCATCAAAGGTGCATTCCATATATTCCGTCTTAGCCCTACTTATACGAAAACCTTTAGTCTCCAATGCATGTCTCCAAACCTCAAGCTTCTCATTTACTCCATCTCTAGTCTCGTCAATCAACACAATATCATCAGCAAATAACTTACACCAAGGTAACTCATCCTGAATGTGACTTGTCAACTCGTCCATAATCAAAGTAAAAAGAAATGGACTCAAAGTTGAACCTTGATATAAGCCAGTGTTGATATCAAAATAGTCAGTCTTCCCTGTCGGGGTCTTTACACAAGATAAAGCTCTATCATACATATCCTTTATGAGATTAATGTATAGGACATGTACTTATCTCTTCTCCAAAACTCTCCACAGTATCTCTCGTGGGACGAAATCATAAGCCTTCTCCAAATCAATCAAGATCATATGGAGATTTTTCCTTTTAGCTCTATAAATCTCCATTGTTCTCCTCAACAAATGGATGGCTTCAATAGTTGAGCGACCTGGCATGAATCCGAATTGATTTTCTTTTACTTGGGAAACTTGCCTCAACCTTCTTTCGATCACACGTTCCCAAATTTTCATAGTGTGACTCATCAGCTTGATACCTCTGTAATTTGAATAATTTTAAATATCTCCTTTGTTCTTATAAAGAGGCACCACGATACTCCTCCTCCAATCTTCAGGCATTTTCTTGCTTCACCAAATAACATTGAATAGATTCGTAAGCCAAGTCAAACCACGCTCACCTAAAACTTTCCATACTTCTACAAGGATGTCATCCGGTCCAACACCTTTCCCAGGTCTCATAACCTTCAAAACCTCCTCTACTTCTTTTCTTTGTATTCGTCTATAGCATGCATGATTCAAGTAACTTTCACTACTAGCTAGATCACCCAAAGTGATCTCTCTATTTCCTTCTCCAATGAAAAGTTTATGGAAGTACTGCTCCCATCTAGTCTCTATATCCTTCTGAGTAACAAGCACGTGACCTTCCTCGTCCTTAATGCATCTCACTTGAGAAAAGTCTTTGGTCTTTCTTTCTCTTGCTTTGGCCAACCTGAATATATCCTTCTGGCCCTCCTTAGAGTTGAGATTTTTATACAAAACTCCATAAGCTTTTGACTTAGCTTCACTTACAGCCTTTTTTGCTTCCTTCTTCGCTATTTTGTAATCTGTAACAGTTTCCTCTGTTCTATCCTTAGACATAGCTTTAAAGCAAGCTCTTTTAATTTTTAGCTTCTCTTGCACCCCTTCACACCACCACCAAGCCTCCTTTTGACCCGGAGATCCTCCTTTTGACTCGCCTAGCATCTCTTTGGCTACCTTTCGGATACAAGATGCTACTGCCTCCCACATCTCGTTTGCACTACCGCTACAATCCCAAGATAAGTCTTCTAAAACCTTCTCCCTAAAGCTTGATTGCTTCAGCAGAAGATTCCACCACCTAGTTCTAGTGTTCTTAGGAATCTTCCTTTTCTTTACCATCCCTTTTATTTGTAAATCCAAGACTAACAAGCGATGTTGGGTTGTCAAACTCTCTCCAGGGATTACTTTGCAATCTTTGCAACACAACCGATCTCTTCTCCTCAATGCAAAGTAATCTATCTGTGTTCTAGTTGAGCCACTCTTATAAGTAATTAAATGCTCCTCCCTTTTCTTGAAAAGAGTGTTTGCTGTGAAAAGATCAAAATTACATAAAACAAACATGAGGAAAAGAAAATATATAAACGAATACAGAAATATAGAAATGTAGAAACATATCTCTACACTCCTCTCAAGATGGAGCACAGATCTATCATGTTGAGGTTAGATGTATACTTTTGAAATTATCCTCTAAGTAAGGCCTTAGTGAAAATGTCTGTTGTTTGGTCCCCTGAGTTGACATGAGATGTAGAAATGAATCCCTTCCGGATCATGCCGCCTATATAGTGGCAATCAACCTCAATGTGCTTCGTCCTTATGTGGAATGCAAGATTATTAGCAATAAATAGGGCAGCCTGATTGTTTCATTCTAGAGGCATGGGAAGAGGTACATCTATGATCTATATGTAGATCTGTAAGGACTGCTCTAACCCACATCATTTTTGTACATGTTTACGCCATAGCCCTATACTCAGATTCGGCGCTAGATCTGGCAACTACAGTTTGCTTCTTGCTCTTCCATGAGACAAGTGAATTTCCAACAAATATAGCAAATCTAGTTGTGGACTTCCTGTCCTTGGGGCATCCTGCATAATCTATATCTGCAGATGCTGAGATAATGATGGTACACCTCTTTTAGATAGCAGCTCTGCATATGGAGATGATTTAAGATACCTTAGTATCATTTGTATAGCATCCATATGTACCTGACGAGGTTATTCCATGAACTGGCTCACTCGACTAACGACAAATGAAATATCGGTATGGTAATGGTAACATAAAGAAGCTTTCCTACCAGCTCTCTATATCTTCTCCTGTCAACCTCATCAGTATCATCATCATATAGTTTCATACTTGGATCCATGGGTGTGGTGGCAGGTCGACATCCAAGCATTCCCGTGTCACTTAGCAAATCAGTGACATATTTCCTCTGAGTCATCACAAGCCCTTGTTGATTACTGGCAAACTCCAGTCTCAGAAAGTATCTATGGGCTCCAAGATCCTTGGTAACAAATTCACAACCCAGGAATTCTTTCGCCCTTTTGATTCCTTGTATGTCATCTCCTGTAACAAGAATATCATCAACATACACCATAATAGCAATTGTAACTCTGAAGGTTCTCGGTATGAAAAGAGAATGATCTGCATTTGATCGTTTGAACCCTTGCTTCTCAAACAAATCTGAGAGCTTCTGGAACCAAGCTCTCATGCTCTACTTAAGGCCATAGATTGCCTTATGAAGTCTACACACATGTGAATACTCCCCCTCAGCAGCGAACCCTGGCGGCTGCTGCATGTAGACTTCCTCTAGGAGATCACCATATAAAAATACATTCTTGACATCAAGTTGAAATAGAGGCCGATCTTTAATCGCATCAATTGATAACAGAATCCGTAGAGTAGAATGACGAGCAACTAGTGAGAATGTGTCAAGATAATCCACCCCATATGTCTGAGTAAAGCCACGGGCTACAAGGTGAGCCTTGTACCGATCAATACCGCCTTTTGCTTCACTGTAAACACCCATTTGCAACTTACTATAGATGCCCCAGTGGGGCCGGGACCAGAATCCAAGTACCTCTAGACTGAAGAGTCGCCATCTCCTCCTCCATAGCTAGATGCCACCTGCTATCAGTCAATGCCTCCTGGTAAGTCCGTGCTATGAACATGGTGGATAGAGTAGTAACGAACCTCCTGAAGCACCCGTCAGACGCTCGAAGGTGACATGAGAAGTAATCAGATATGACGCGCATGAACGCTTCGGCTTCCTAATAGCAATAGGCAAATCAAGATCATCATCATCCCTGCCACCAACCTGATCATCAACCTCCTGAGGTAAGTCCTGCTGAGAAACAATATTAGTCCCATCAATTGAAATATTGTTTTCAGAACCAACTTGGGGCATGCTTGGTGACGGACCCTGAGCATGAACATGAGCAGGCCATCGACTGTAGTGATGTGGGAGTGGTGGAACCAAAACAATAGGAGGTAGTGGGGCTGATGGTAGTGATGGAGGTGGTGGTAGTGGAGATGTTGATGATGGTGGTTGGCATATGGGTGGTGGTGGAATATAGACGTCATTATCCGAGTCTGAAGATGTCAACTTGTCTCCTGTAGGAGAAAAACACATGACAGAAAAATGTCACATATGCACATAATATCTCTTGTGTAGCGGATCATAACAACGATACCCTTCTGAGTTAAGCGGATCATAACAACGATACCCTTCTGAGTTCTGGAGTACCCAATGAAGACACATTTGACATCCCTAGGAGAGAGCTTGTCAATCCCTGGAGACAACCGATGAGCAAGCACAAATCCAAATACACGAGGGTTAAGAGAAAACAACTCCTTGTCAGAGAAAACAAGGGAAAAAGGGATCTTCTCTCCCAACACTGACGAGGGCATACGGTTAATGAGATAACAAGCTGTGAGAACCGCATCACCCCAGAAAGAATGTGGTGCACAACTCTGGATCAGAAGGGTACGTGTGACATCATGAAGGTGACGGTGCTTTCTTTTAGCAACACCGTTCTATTGAGACGTATAAGCACATGATGTTTGATGAAGGATCCCATGAGAGGATACGAATTGAGAGAGTGCATGAGTACATAATTTCAAGGCATTATCAATCCATACAATTTTGACAGAGGTTGAAAAACATTTTACACTTCTTTAATGAAATTGATTGTTACATTTCCCGCTTCAGATATTTTTTTCAACAAGAAAACCCAAGACAAACGACTAACATCATCCACAACAAGTAAATAGAATCTGTCTCTGATGACCGGGAACACGACTTGGACCCCAAATGTCAACATGTAAGAATTCAAAAGGGAGCTACTTCTCCAACTCTGAATACTAGGGAAGACAGACCGATGATGCTTACCTAACTGAGATGCCTCACAATTGAATGATGAGCGGGGTGAAATCCGAGGAAGGACTTGGCGCAATTTCTGAAGCGGAAGATGACCGAAGCACAGATGTCAAAGGTAAGAAGAGATCGGTCCAGTGGAATGGGATGATAGGCCAGCATACGGTGTTTGGACCAATCGATAGACGTTGCCCTGCTCACGACGACAACCAATCACTCGACCTGAAAGAATGTCTTCAAAAACAAGAAAATTCATAGAGAAGTCAGGAGCATGCAACACATTAGCATGGAGAAACCTCCCTGTAGGTTATCAGCTGATCTCTATCTCCATACAATTGATGTGTGGCATCAGAATCTATGATCCATTCTGAGATATCTGAACCATGATAGGAAGTAGAAGCATGAACACTACCTGAGGTACTAGTTCCTGCAGTAGCAGCAATGTCTGAACTGTTCTCTGAAGTAGGTGAATGGGTACTTCCTGGGGGCATGAGGTCTTAAAATCGAGACACAAGGTCATCATATCGCCGATCTGATGTGGATGGAGCCGCGTACTGTTGAACCTGCTCTGCTATGCATGCGGATGTCGGGAAATCATGCTTAGAGTCGCATGTATCTTCTGAATGACCGAATCTATGACAATAGGTACAAGGTGGTCCACGACCGCGACCACCTCTACCATGTGATCCTCGCCCATGGAATTGAGATGGATCACCTCTTCCACCAGAGACCGCCATGGTCGAGGAATTCGACAATGTAGCAGGAGTTGAGATATTGATCCGGTTCAATCTTTGGAAGGTCTCCTCCATGGGAGGAATGGTAGCATCAGCCAGTATCTGGGAGGAAACAACCTCATACTAGGAGTCAAGAGAGGCCACGAAGATTCCAACCATCGTAACATTCCGATATGTCTTCAATTGCTCTAGAGTAGTGGTGAGAGGCATGAAGCTATGAAGCTTCTCAAACATCCCGCGCAAGGCAGTATAATGAGCATGTAAAGGCATTCTGCTTTATTGTGAAGATATCATGCTGAAGTTGTAATATTTTTATCTCGTTCTTGGCCTGTGAATGCGTGGCAGCAAGAATGTCCCACATGGCTTTGGCAGTGGGCTGATGCACTTATAGGACATCATTTGCAATATCTGGTACCAACGTACCAGACAACCAGACCTGAGTACATGCGTCATCGGCCGCTCATGAGGCGTACATCCCTGTCTTCTCCACCGGCTCATCCTCGGTAAGAATATGCTTCTTACCCATTGACTTCATTAGACTCATGAACTGCATGGCCCACAACTCATAATTCGACCCATCCATCTTGACTATGGGCGATGGACCTCTGAAATCGCCCGTGGTGGGGATTTCTATCTTGTTCTCTGATATGTTGCCAGTCGAAGAAGACAAGGATCGTAAACTTGATGAAATACTTGTCTACACGGACATAAGAGAGGTTGGTTGCATGTATAGACTCAAATAGCAACCAACCCCATCAAGTAGAAGGAGTCCCTAGTGTGGCGGCGGCATTGGCGGCTACAACCCCAAGTGAAGGAAGTCCGACCGTAGGGAGGGGGTGGCAAGATCAGCTACATGGGCGAGTCCAGCCACAGGAGAGGGGTGCAGGGAGGCCGACCACAAGGGAGAGAGGCGGCGGGGCACGATAGCATTGCGGGCGGCTGAGCCACGGACAAGTGGCGATGCCGGGCGGCAATGAGGTGCCTGGCGGGCGATGGGCCAGGCGGACGGCGGTGCCGTGGGCGGCGAGTCGCGGGAGGTTGGAGGTGGGCCTAGAGTTAGGGTTTCGGGTACGAGAGCTCTGGTCTAGGACCACCGCTCTGATACCATGTTGGGAAATAAGAAAACTCGTTTATTCCTTGAGCCCTAGACTCTCTTATATAGAGGAGAGGCCTATGGGCAAATTATATAAAACAAACATGAGGAAAAGGAAATAGATAAACGAATACAAAAATATAGAACTGTAGAAACATATCTCTACAGGGGTTTCCTTCGAAAAGTTGGGTTCCCATGATGGGAACCCTAAATAGAAGTTTTTTTCTGTTCGTCCCAACATGCCCTAGGCTGCTACTGCATCAAAAAAAGGAGCCCAGTTTGGGCCGAGAGATTAAAAAAGGTGCGTACAAAAAACCGTACGTAAACTTTTGAAAAAAGAGGATCGTACAAAAAGACTCCGTACCAAAAAATGTGAAGAAGAAAAGCCGAAAAATATTGTGATGGCTTATTGGTTTTTGTTTCCCCCATTTTCTTGTCTTCTCCCATATTTATCGATGCCATTGTTTTTTAACCAGTTTGGGAGAAAGGGTGGGTATTGTGTAGAGTTACAGGTCGGATTCAGATTCTTTATATTCCAGACTAACCAGATGTCAGACTCTACAATTCAGTTTCAGACTCGATGTCAGATTGATCTGAGTCTTCATTTTGATTCGCATGTGTTCGCGATCATCTTTTGTGTGGTCCCCATTTTTGGTTTTTAGTCTTAGAGTTTTCATGTGGTCCATAGGGACTCCAGAGCAGAGATCTCATTCCTATGCCATGTGGGTTAGGATTTTCATGTGGTATCATAGGGACTCCAGAGTAGAGGTCCTATTCTCTGAGCCAGTATGGGAGAGACCCATTTCTCTGATGAGGAGACTTTTCAGACTCCATTTTCCAACGATCGTAGACTCCAACGAGGATGTCTCCACGAATTTTTTTCAGTTTGGACCTTCAGAGATGGAGCAGTTGTTCACATGATTGTGGTGAGCTAGAGTACTCCAACGAGGAGACTTATTTTGTTTTGGTGACTCTAATAGGCACAGTTCAGAGCACACGTTCTCCGACAAGGAGATCCAGTTTGACTCACTCTCCAGCCCGTTTGTTCCTCTCACCTGCATGATATGAGAAGCAACACCGTCGACAACATCCGACAGTTGTGTTTGCATTGAGTTGATATTGTCTGTAGTGTCTTGTTTTGTGAGTTTGAGATTTCTTTTTGTTTGTCCAAGCTGAGCATTACATGCTCTAGCTTGAGGGGGAGTGTTGGAGTATATATATGCGTCCAGGAACCAATTACCTCATCCAATTTTTAGTCCCACATCTACTAGTGGTGGGACATGGAGGGTCTGTAGAGGCTATATAAGAAGCCCTAGACCTCTTGTACCAGATGAGAAAGTTCAATGAACGAATCAGCCCTTTGAGGCATTCTCCGTGGTTTCTTCCCACTGCTTAGGGAGTAGGATGCCACGTAAAAATCCTGGTGTTTCTTATTGTTTATCCTTTATCTCTGATTACGCTTCCGCATTCGTAGTTTCTAACACCCTTCCTTTGAATGATATTCCTATTCCCTTTTAACCACATTTCAATAGGGAATTGCTTCTCTGATCGATATGCAATTTGTAATGTTCTTTTTATCTACCTATAATCATCCTTGAATTGGAATTGTGAATAATGCAACTGCTAAACCTTTTTGTCTGGGTAAATTTCAAACCAGAAACTTCCGTTTCTTTCCAATTTTTTTAAAATACATTGGGAGATGCAATGATAAGGGTGCAGAGCAGCTATAAGTTACATTACTATATTCATATGGTAGTATGTAGATGCAACATGGCATGCTATCTATATTTTTATAGTTCTGCTACATGATGTTGGCTGCTTTAGGGAATTGTAATATATTTTTTGGCTGCCATTTGTCTTTATATGTTGAAGTATCATAGTGCTTCGTTCTATAGGATTGAAGCAGCATGTAGTGCACATCTTACTGCTGATGTTTTCATCAACTTTGCATCATATAGAAGGCTAGTTGTTTAACTAATCGCACCCTGTCATTCTGAAGATTACCACGTCCATTTCTTGCATTGTTAATTTTTCTTTGCGATTTCAGTGCAGCTGCTTCTTCCTTGTCTGCTGAAGCAACCAGCTATCAAAGTTGTAGCGATAATAGCTGAAGGAGTTCCAGAATTGGATATAAAGCAATTGATTGCATATGCCCGACCTAATAATAAGGCAACCAATATGCATCATTCTCATTTTTATGCAATGTTTTAAGGTTGGCATCTTTATGTTGGTATGTTCTGTCTGTCTGGTTACTGCTGTTCTTATCCTTTCCGATCTTGGGCCATCTCCTTCAATTCTCATGTAGTACTTGACGCTGTGGTATTGCGTGTGACTAATAAGACTTATTGATATAAGAGTAGGAGATCCGACTTCGAATGCCATCCACATCCACAAAACTTTCTTTCCAAGAAAAAAACTTGATACCAGTTTATTATATTTATTGTTATGTTAATTCTATTGACACGTTAAATTGATTGTCAATGCAGATTGTAATTGGTCCTGCCACAGTTGGAGGTATTCAAGCTGGAGCATTTAAGATAGGAGATACTGCTGAAACACTTGACAATATAATCCACTGCAAGCTTTATAGACCTGGGACTATTGGATTTGTCTCTAAATCAGTGTTATTCTAACTTGTTGTTAATGAACTGAAGATATTTGATTGGGAGATTATATATAAATAATAATTTCCTCGGCAAGTGTTTGTTGGTTTTATGAATATCATAATTTTGTTTTGAATAAGTTCCCTGAAGTTTAAGGTTTCCTCATCCGGTTCCTAGAGTTTCTTGAGCATCTTTTAGCTAGTGAAGGACATGGAATGAGCGATATTCCTTTTCTTTTCCATGTCTTCCTTGATACTCTTTTGTACATTCCATCTTTTTCTTTGACCTCTCCAAACCTCTATTTAGATAAGTGTTTTAGAAAAGTGGTATCTTTTCTAGTTTTATGGGGTTAGGTTCTAACAATTGGTTTCTCCAACTACAATATGGAAACTTGATGCCAAAATGGAACCAATTTGAGTAATTAAAATGCACTTTTTATACTTATGTACTATTCTGAATCTGTTTTAGTTCTAGTTATCATATGTAAACTTCTCTTTGAAATACTTTGGAAATGGAAGCTTCGTTTTCTTAGGGAGGTGGATACTTCAAATTCATCATAAGGCACCATTTTTTCTACATTTTTTTAAATGCAAATGAATGAGGAACGATTAATTTTTGCCTTCTTCGTTTTTTTAGAGATGTTTGGAGACAACCATGCTGATAACCATATGTGAAGGATACGGGAAAATCCTCAAGCGCATCACGGAAGCGTGATGACCGCATCGAATGCGATCGGGAGCGATTAGTCGCACTAGTTGCTTGATGCAGCGGAAATTAAAAAATTTTCATGTGACGAAACCACATGATCCAAGAACACTTCTCTGATCGTTTCGTCTAAACCACAAACAAGTAATATGATTACCTCTTGAAGCGTGGTTGCGATCGAGTCTCTAAGGGTGTGTTTGGATAGTGGGTTTAGGTGGGTTAACCTGGTAGCAGGTAACCCATTTTTTGGTTTTGGTGGTTGGATAGAGGGTTAAACTGGAGGTGGGTTAGAAGTGGGTTTATTTTGATATGATTGTATTGGAGTTTGAAAAAGCGAGTAGTTATTGTGATGTGATTGTATTAGAGTTTGAAAAAGTGAGTAGAAGTGAAGTAGTTTATTATTTTTATATGGTGTGATGGTATAATATATTATTTTTTGATGGAATTGATGATGGAGAATTGATTTAATTATTTTTTTAAAAAGATAAAAAGTGGGGCCCACGTAGGAGTGAGAAGATATGGGGTAAGGGGGGTAAACCCCTCAAAGAGGGGTTTACCCTTGGAGCCGAACGACACCTAAACGAAGAGACCTCCTGTCTCAATTCCGATCTGACGGAGGAGACGCTTGCGAACGCGGGGATGAATCGCGTGCTTCTCGCAATCCATGTTGATGATCCAAGCGGCGAATCTCCTGATCTCGACACATGAGATCCGACGTCTTCTTCACGAGCGAAGCGCACCGAAGGAGATGGAGATCCACGAGCAAACGATCGGACAACATAACGACGACGCTCGGCGATGAAGAACCCCTCTAGGGCATCCATGGTGGACGACCATGAGAGAGGAAGAGAGAGGACGTGTATAGAGAATAAGAGAGAGAGAGAGAGACTCATCGAGTCAGTGTAAGTCGAAGAGCAAGGCATGCCTCTTCTTATATAGGGTTTTGGGAGTCTATGGATCCCAATCCATGGACAACACACAATCAACGGATGAGATTGATTGTGTCCCTTTCAACTGCTAGGATTGTTGTTGGTAAAACAGAACAACAAATGATTTAATTCAAATTAATTGTCATTGATAAATCAATATAATTAATCTCAAATTATATCACTTTTGACTAGAGATAGGATAATGAGAAGACCAAAGTCCTCTCCTAAAAAAGGGGGACGACTACTCTACTCCTCTAGAGGAGTTATAGCCGTCCTCTCTTATTAGAGGGGACTTGGTCAATCTCATTGATATATCATGAGATCTCATTATCTCATGATATCTCCTATAATTCTTGTCGAAATAATTTTCAGAAAAAAATAATTCCAAATTATCTTTTGGAAAATATCAATCAAGCCATTGAAAAAATGTGAATCTCATTCACAACCCAAAACTAAATGCAATTATATTTTCAATTAATCATTCAATGTGAATCCCATTCACATTAACAATTAATCAACAAATATAAAACACTATATGGCTCTCTCTCTCTCTCTTATATTATAAATCATATTTATAGTATATATGATTAATATGGATAGTGCTATCCACATTATTCATATCCATGATAATTAAATCACATTTAATTATCTTGGATTTCTTTTCTCACGTGCCCAAATAATATGAATCACATTCACATTATTCACATCTTTGATAATTAAATCACATTTAATTATCTCAGATAACTCTCCTTATAATATGAATCAAATTCATATTATCCATGATAATTAAATCACATTTAATTATCACATTTCTTAATGCTTGGATACATATATCAATAATGGAATTATCCATGAACTCTTTCAAGGATAATGCGCTTTCTCCGCAGATACTTGGAGATAAGGGCATGGCGATTGTATTGTTCCACGTATAGTGACTCGGATGTTGAGATCACATCTCAAATCCAGATCTCGGGCCTCCTGTAGATGCTTGATTAAATCAAGACCGCAAATCTAATCTTCTCATTGCATCTGAGTCACATTCAGATCAATGTCCAACATTTGGACCAAGATCAGATTACTTCTCTACTGAGAGAAGTCACTAAAATCCAGACCCGTTTCATCACTCCCTAGGAATGGAAGCGTCATGGTTATACAATCGTTTATGATCACATCACCCTCAGGTATTCCCAATACCTGTACATGCTGCATACTGGAAGACTCAGAATAAAACCGAAGTATTAGATCAACTTTATACTGTCTACTTCAGGGTTTATCAGTAAGTTTCTCATTTGATCATTGGGAGTTGGTATCGATCATATACTTTCCAAAAGCATATATCACACCCAGGTCTTGATCATATACTTTCCAAAAGTATATATTAAACCTACAAATTCAGTCAAGCTTCCAAAGCGAGACGACCATGCACGGAATTTGATTCTTCCCAATATCTCATGAATGAGCTCATGTCTTCCGCTTCAGTGATGAACCTGTATGATCCCTTCGAGAGATCGTATTACTCATATGCCCTTATATGCACACCAGCACGCCGGTGTATAGACCTTGGTTAGGTCATCAACCTATTGGTCTGCCAAATGTACATACTCAGACATATAGTAACACATCTGTCTCCGATCAGAGGATGTGTGCCTATATCATGATAGCATACGATATAGGACTTTGGTTATCTCGATCTCGTTAAGTCAACTCTTTGACCTAACTAATCTAACACATCCGAATCTCTATTCCTATGCAGAGGACCTGCATCAAGAGGTCGGTCAGATATCAGTCTATGTGAGAAAGGATTACCATCTTCTACTCAGGCTGGAGATCATCTCTTAATAATCATTTAACGTTGCTTGATGAGTCCTCAATCTAACCCTTAAGATATTCATCCAAGCACCAACCTTTATGATTCAATTATTGAATCAACAACTGTATGATTATTAAGATGGCCATGGTAAATAACCCTAATTGTACTAAGGGACCTATTATGCAAATTAGTTATTCTTCATTTCAGATCAGGGAATGATATTCACAATAACAATTATTGCATAATGGCTCGTCGTGGGCTCGCATGTCCAACAATATGTTCCTCTTAGGAAATAAGGAACATGAGAAGCATGCTTTTAGATCAAGAGGCCAATCGTCTCTCGCTCTCTCCATCTGCAAGGTGGATGGACGGAGGTTTTTTTTCTTGCAGACGGTCGCAAAGGCCCCTGCAGTCGTGGTCGCATATGAGTAGAACTCCAACTGTGGAGGTGGTTTGTAGTGTTCCATTGAGGGTCGGGCATGACATGGAGATCTGAGAAGCAACTGACAGTGCAGACGGATCTTTGGTCCAAGTGAAGGTGCTAGACAAGCATGGCGCAGTTGCAAACTGTGTAGGGGTGGTTCGGGGGGGGGGAGGGGTCTCCCCCTTCGTTGCTAAATGAAGATCATCTCCTGGAATGTCCAGGGTCTAGGATAACCAAACAAGAGGAGGGCGGTGGGCCTACTTTTGGATGCATGGAAGGCTTGAAGTTTGGGATCGTTATTTATGGTGTGAGGTGACATGGTCTCACTTTTCTGAGCAGTGTGCTATACCATCTATAGGTGCTTCGGGTGGCATGTAGGTCGGCTGGAGAGGTGATGTGTTGGAATTGAAAGACTCTGTTTGTGAAACCCGGATGTTATCCGTAGTGCTTCAGAGGGTGAAGGATGGAATGTTGATGCTTGTTGCGACCATTTAAGGTCCCACAGGGGCTCCCTTGTCGAATATTTTGTAGGATGAGCTTTGAATGGTGCACGCCTGTTTTCTGTTTTTCGGATCTAGAGTGGATTGTTAGTGGTGATTTCAATGTCACTCTTCTTGCTTCGAAATGTCCTAATGATAGGGGTGGCCTTGTTGTTGGCTCTCCCTTCTCCGCCTTTGTGGGGGTATTTGGCACTTGATGTGCTTGATGCCATGAATCTCGAGATATACTTGGAGGAGCAATGCTTTTAGGTCCCACCTGGATCGCTTCCTTGGTTTGGTGGGGCTCTTGAAGAGTTTTCCGTTGGGATTTGTTGAGATCATACTTGGATTATAAGTCGATTTGCTAGGACTCTGGCGATGACCAACGTATGGGCAGTTTATTTCACTTTAAGCGCTCCTAGATGTAGGAGATGGTTTCCAGGGACATGTCACAAGGTGTTGGCTGGAGCAGAAGGTGACCAGTTTGACATCTAGGCAGATGGCAGATAAGCTCTGGGCTTTGCGCACTGTTGATTTTGTACATGAAGGAATGTCGCATCCCTAGGGGTCAACGAAGAGATTTAGCTTAGGTGGAGGTCGTTCACCTTGACCAACTAGAAGATTCTAGCGAGTTGCAGGAGGATGAGAATGCGACAAGATGCGAGGAGATCCGTATCTTCCTATAAGAGGACAAGAAGGTGGGGATCGGATGGAAGCAACACTCCAAGTAAAGGTGGCTAAAGAGGGTGACACAAACACAAGGTTTTTTTATGCAGTGACTAGTGGACGCAGGAGGCACGATTTGATCCATTTGATTGAAGTAAATGGGGAGGAGTTGGTTGATGACCGTCCTATTGGTGAGGCGGCGAGGCGTTTCTACCTTGACTTCAACCGAACGAGTCCATACAACGTTGCCATATGAGAATTGTTAAGGACTTTCTTGCTTTTAGAGGTCAAGTGTGCCACTTTTAATTTGAATCTGGATGGCTCTCCATCGGATTGGATGGGTTCCCGGTTTTCTTTTTCAGAGAATTATGGGAGTTGGTGGGGCATGATACTTTGGAAGTGGTAGAAGAACCACGTTTGATGAATGGTGGTTTTGAGCGGCTAAACAAGTCGTTGTTGTTCCTTCTACTTAAGAAGGACATGGTGAAGCAGGTGTAAGACTTATGCCCTATTACGTTATCAAATGCCATCTATCTCATTGTGGCTAAGGTTCTAGCCAACATGCTGTGATAGGTTCTTGGCACTATTATTGACAAAGCATAGATGACTTTCATCCTAGGTCGACACATGATAGATGGTGTTGTATTGTCTTCTGAGATTGTGGCAAAGTGACAGAAGAAGAAAACAAAGGGATTCATGTGGAAGGTCGATATCTTGAAGGCTTATGATTGTGTAGATTGGAGGTTCATTTGGGAGTTCCTACATCATAGGGGCTTCCCGAGTGAATGGATTGCCTGGATGAAGAGATGTGCCACAATGTCTTCTTATGAGATCTTGGTGAATGGAAAGCAGGAGGATGGTTTTCCAACCATAGCATGGAGTGAGACATGGATGCTAGCTGACACCTCTGCTGTTTGTTGTGGTGGCTAATGCTCTACCGAGGATGGTGTCGAAGGCAAGGGATGAGACGATCTGGTGAACTTATCCGAGGGAGATCTCCATCCCTGTGCTCCAGTGTGTTAATGATACCATTTTTTTGAAGAAGAGGAGGCGATATCTGCGGAAGGGAAGGGTATTGTTCTTGAGCTGTTTTTGTTGGTCTCTGTCCTGAAGATCAACCACACAAAATCTACTTTTGTTCCTTTTGGGATGAATGAGGAGGAGGTGGTGTGACAGGTAGATTGGGTCCATGTTATTGAGAGGATGAAGAAGATGGCGGGTCGACGTGTGGTGTCGAGCACCTTTTTTAGGTTTTCGGTTGCAAGGGAGGTGTAGGCGGCATCATAGGTAGCTTTGGAATCAACCGTTGATTGGGTCGATTTTTGGGACTCGATAGATGGGTTGGGTAATGGGAGCTGTCATATAGAGATTTGGGTGGCATCTATTTTTTGATCCATGTGGCTTGCACGGAATGGGAGCATCTTTCGTGGAGAGAGAATGTACATGGAAAATGTTATAGAGCATGTTAAAACTCTTGAGACCTTTTTGGTCTTTGTAACTATTTTTTGATATATAATGTGAATATATAGTGGATTATGGGTGGGCGTCTTCTTGACGTCACACCCTCTTTTTCCTAAAAAAAAAAAGAAATGAATTTACCATAATCTGAGGTGTTTAAGCTGAAACATGCCATGCTTAGACTTATCATTTGTATTTTATAATTGTAGTTGAAATCCAAGCAGTTCAAACAAGGTTGTTTGATATGCATATCCTGGTTAGATCTGGCTATAGATGATCCAGTTACCATGGATGTCTGATAGGCATCATTACAAAGTAGCAGAAACGACATTAATCATGTAAATAATAGATTGCAGTACTGAGATTTATAGAATTCTTAGTGATTTTTAGGTGATTTCCAGCAGTGATGGGAAGTGGCACTTGGTTCGGAGGTTCTATAGCTGGAGTGGGCTTGTTGTGTTTTGTTTCTGGAAATCCCAAGTTGATTGTAGTATCGGAGAACAGAGGCCTTTTATTATAGTTCCTTTCGAGTTATTAGTATTGGATTCTCTTAAACGGCAAGTTCAATGACAGGTCTCCCCCAAAAAGTTTGATGGCAGGTTGCAAACAAATGTTGTAGACATTTTTGTCATGAATCACTTTAAGAATATATAAATGTCTGTATGCCTTGATTAATTTTTTTTTTATTTTTTTTATTTTTGTTTCATTTGCCAGTTTACAGTTGATTGAAGTTGTAAAGATATAATTTTCGTCACACTAGCTGATTGATTTTTACTTGCATGACTTTGCTTGTATTTTGCATTGCATATTAATTGCCTCATTTATTCTGATTTTAACTTGCATGACTTTGCTTGTATTTTGCATTGCATGTTAGTTGTCTCATTCATCTGCCATGATCATAACTATGGTCTAAATTTTTTTTTGAAAAGCAACTATAATTCTCGGTACTTTCACAAAAAACTATCGTTCTTAGAGTATCTCCTTTGAGTGTAGGGCGGGATGTCAAATGAGCTGTATAACACAATTGCACGTGTGACAGATGGGATTTATGAAGGACGTGTCACTGTTTTGGCTTTTTTTTACTTGGTTTGTCTTCTTGGACATCATGCTGACATTAATTTCCTTTTAACTCTCCAGGCATTGCTATTGGTGGAGATGTGTTCCCAGGCTCCACTCTATCTGATCATGTTCTTAGATCTAATAATATCCCACAGGTATTTCCAAACATTCTCCACTTGAGAAGGGTTAAAGTCTTAGCTCGTTCGATCCCTGTGAATGGTTATTTATTACAGATGGCCTAGCAACTATCTGGGCGCTTTCATTTGCAACATCCTTTATCATTTTTATTAAAGAAAGTTTCTTTTTTATCTCAAACTGTGATAGCAGAAGAGTGGAGATTTGCGTTTCGGAATCTACTGTTGAATAGAAAAAATTCAGTGACTATCAAGTATAGTTGACATGAGGAAATGGTAAAATATATTGGCATGAGATTCCATAATTAATAATTGAAATGATACTTCCCAATGAAAATTTGATCTACTTTTATTTGAATGGGTGCCTGTTCTTAAATTTACGTAGGTTTTGATGTTTGGTACTCTAACATGAGAAGTATGTTCCCTTGTTGCAAATTTTTTTATGAGAAAGATGGTGTGCACCTAAAGTGATGGCCACCAACAAAATGTACTAAAAAATATCAACAAGCTCCTTGTTGCTAAAATAGAAGTGTTTTCTTTCATAATGTCATGATAAAATCGATGTTTTCGTACTTGGTGTTTATAGTAATTTAATTATTGGACAAAACATTGGTAAATCTGTGTTTGTCTTGTAGCAAATCATTGTTTTGATGATTGGCTCATGTCCCTGCCTCCTCATTTCTATGCTTATATGCGATTTTCTTGCATTCTTGCATATAGGTGAAAATGGTGGTTGTGCTGGGGGAACTTGGAGGAAGAGATGAATACTGAGCTCTTAAAGAGGGAAAAATTAATAAACCAGCAGTTGCCTGGGTTAGTGGAACTTGTGCACGGCTCTTCAAGTCTGAGGTTCAGTTTGGTCATGCTGTGAGTAGCTTCTGTCTGTTGCTTTGTTTCGATTCTCGTATGATCGATTCGTAAATTGGAATTTATATTATACAGGATGCTAAAAGTGGAGGCGAGCTGGAATCAGCACAAGCGAAAAACCAGGCACTTAGAGATGCAGGAGCTGTTGTTCCTACTTCATATGAAGCTTTGGAGAGCGCTATTAAAGAATTTTTTGATAAACTGATATGTTTAAAGGTTTATTTATTGGTCACACGTATCAACTCATAGTCTTTAACGTTGAGGAAAGCATCATGTGTGAACTGGACTGCTAACCTCAATTTCTTTAGCTCGTTTTTCATTAGAGTGAAGAGGGGAAGATAAGTCCTGTTCCTGAAGTAAAACAACCTCAAATTCCCGAGGACTTGTGCATTTCTATAAAAAAATGGGAGAGTGCGCGCACCAACACTTGTCATCTCCACCATCTCTGATGATAGAGGTCTGAGTAGATGTCATGTTCCATGTTGTTGAGCCCTATGTCTCTTAGAATGTGAATTTTTTTTAATTTACTTGATGCTGCGGGCTGGTGTTGCAGGTGATGAACCATGTTATGCTCGAGTTCCAATGTCGAAACCGTTGAGCATGGATTCGGTGTTGGTGATGTTATTTCACTTTTGTGGTTTAAACGCAGCCTTCCTCGTTACTGTACTCAATTCATTGAGGTGCAAACAAGTTGATTTTTAGGGTTATCTTTTAATCCTCCAATTTGTTGATTACATTAAGGAAATGATTAACCCTAATGCTAGCGACCTGATGCTTTGTGAAGGAAAAATGCCGATATCTCGAAATGTTCCTTTATGAAGGCACATGCTATGCTCTCACCTGATCTGAAAAACATCTCTAACTTGACATCCTAATGTAGAAACGCACAAGAGGAAAAACCTAATGAATCCCGAAGGATGCTGCTTTTGGATGGTTCAGAAAGATGTTTCCTTTGTTCTTTTCTGTTTTGATATGAAGACGATAAACTCCTTTTGATTCTCATGCTGTAGCTATTGCTTCGATCTTCTTCTTATTGTCAGATCTGTGTTATGTTGTTCTCAGATCATGGCCCTTGTGTCTCTGGTGCTCACAATACTATTATTACGGCAAGAGCTGGCAAGGATCTTGTTTCCAGTCTTGCATCAGGTGAATTCTTGATTATTTTTTCCTGGATATTGTGGAGTAGTTTTTTTAACCTTTTCCGACTAGAGATATTTACGCTCGGTATTATAAACTTAGGTCCATGAATGGTTTAGTAATAAAGTGGATGGTTACCTTTGTTTAAAAGAAATGAATAATTGGAGTCCATGAAACAGGGCTGCTTACCATTGGTCCTCGATTTGGTGGTGCAATTGATGATGCCGCTTGTTACTTCAAGAATGCATATGACAGGGTGAGTATTTACAAGGAACATTACAGTGGACATGTTAGCAAAAACATACTGAGGAACCGTTCGACGTGATATTTCCATCTTTGTAAAGTTTTTGTTATTTCTATTTCATCATAGGGTCTTACTCCTTATGAGTTTGTGGAGAGTGAAAAAAGAAGGTATCCGTGTACCAGGAATTGGGCACAGGTACATGCTGTCAACCTTCATGGAATCTAATTTTTTTGTAGTCTAAAAATTAAACCATGTAACCTACAAGATAAACCAACCCTTACTCATGAAGTGAGACCACGGAATCTCCGAGGAGCGATCATTTGCTTGGTTTCTCTCCCGCTTCTAAAATTAGGAAAGAAGTAAAGCCAAGTGAGTGTTTGGGGAACCCCGTACAGTGGCTCCCACTTTAAAATGACCAGGGTCCGAAATCACCCCCCCCCCCAAACGTAACTAGTTAAAAAAATGGTGTGTTTGGGTAACCCAAGCAGAAATTTTGTTATGGAAGCTGATATTGTACTTGTGTTTTTTGATGGAAGGATCAAGAATGCCGACAATAGGGACAAGAGAGTAGAGATGTTGCAGCAATATGCACATAACAATTTCCCATCTATCAAATACATGGGATATGCAGTTGAAGTAGAGAAATACACTCTCACGAAGACAATCTGGTTTTGAATGTCGATGGTGCTATCGGGTCTTTATTCTTGGATCTACTTGCTGGCAGTGGGAAGTTCAATAAGCAAGAGATAGATGAGATTGTCCAGATTGGATTCTTGAATGGGTTCTGTATTGGGACGTTCCATATGACTTATCGGGTTAGTGCATCATCTAAAGATGCTTATGACCTTTTTACATTAGCACAAATGATTACTTGATTATAATATCTTTTTTGTGAATTTATAGGCACACATTTTACCAGAAGAGGTTGAAGCAGCTTTTGTATCGCCACCCGTGGGAGGATGTCCTCTACACAAAGTGAGTAGTAAACAAATACCGGATGATGACCATCAACTGATTATCATCCCGTATGTAGACTCTCTGTTTAATCGTGTTTCACCATTCCTTCACATTGACATTTCCTTTTGGTGGAAGATGCTTCCTTCAGATCTGAGTAGTCTCCTCATATCTGATCTTGGGGGTCTAAGGAGTCCAAAGGAGAAGTATTCACGGTGTATCTTCTTTCATTCATATAAATCACATCTTTTAGGAATAGATGTTCTGCCTTCATACCGAGAAAGCTTGTAGCACCCTCCAAAAGGGTGGTTAGTTTATGGAAAGGCGTTGTATTTGCTCTCGTCATTAGGTTGAGAATAATGAATATTGTAATATTAAGCTTTGTTTGGTTGGTGTCCTTTATCCAAAGTTTTTGTGGTACCGCCAAATAGTTATAGGGTTGGTTTTCCTTACTTTGGTTCTGCTGAATTTCACAAATAATAGTTTTTTTGTTTGTAAATGTTCCACACTAAATATCCTCAATTATGAAGTGCCCCTGAAAAATCCATGTATACTTCTTGGGTGGGTGTGTTAATGCTGCCCATGCATCGAGGGATACGAATTTATGAGTCAATATGTGTGGGGATACTAATATGTAAAAACGACTTGTTTAAACTGCAGCGGAGTCAAGGATCAAGGAAATCTAACACAACAAGGAAGACAGGAAGAAACAAAGGGCTATGGATCTATCTCTACTATTCGTTGCTTCAAACAAAGGATGCCTACACCTATTTATAGGTACAATGCAAACATGCGTTACATGCCAAACGTTAAAAAAAATGTAACGTTCATTCATGAACGTTACACCCGTTACATTGCAAGGGACATTCACTCCATATTGCATGGGACATGCAGACGTAACGTTGCCTGGATTAATTCCAACAAAGGACTCACAAACTCTTCCTTCACTCTTATCTTTCCCTTTTCAGTAACATGCTTTCAGTTGCAAGAAAGTATTTGTAAGCACAGATAGTTATATGAATTGATATGCTTACCTGTGGGATTTGTCCTCCCGAAGCTTCACTTGGTACAATGGAGCATAGAACTGCAGGTGCATGAACCTAGAAGCTACTTCTGCGTAGTACAAAGAACGAAGCTTCACTTGGTACAATGGAGCATAGAACTGCAGGTGCATGAACCTAGAAGCTACTTCTGCGTAGTACAAAGAACTGCTGCTCTGCTATGCATAAGAATCAGACCGAAACAACGTCGTCCTGGTATGGGAACCCAAACAGACTACATGCCGCGTCATCTACCCTCCCCTTCACCTCCATTTAGCAGCATTATATATATATGTTTGATGGCAGAATGACAAAACATCACAGAAAAAAGATAGACATATGAGAATCCAAAGTGAACAAGATTTTATCCATCCATCAAGACCTCTTCCTTTCGGCCTTCCCAACTTCCTCTGGTTTTGAAACAGTGAGGAAAGCTTTCCTCTGGTCTGATCAGACTTGACAGCTTAGCTGTTAGTACAATCGGAATGTCAACCTCCAGCCTCTTTTCGAGCAGTTCCTCTGGTTACTACACTCGGAGTGTCAACCTCCAAAACCCTTTAGGAGCAGTCGGCCAAAGTGAAGGAACCTTTTAATTACTATTAGTCCAGTGTTCATTCAGCTGGCTTCTGATTACATTCCTGATCAGCAGATGACTGCATACCCGTCGAAGATCCAGTGCTGCAGACCTGCGACCTTGTCTATTACTTTGGCACATCCCATTTTCGATGTGCTAATTCATGCGAGCTCCTCATGCAAGCGATTGGACCTGCGCTCAACATAAAGCTGAAGGGATGGAGTTGGCGCTTGTGGAAAGACACGCATGAAGAACACTTGCTAATCTGCAACGTGTTGCTGCAGGATCTGCCTACGAGCATTATGGCACACAACCCGATCGCTGCTGATCTGGTGATATGTGATTGGGTTGCTCTGTACTATGGAGGAAGTGGCTGGCTTATTGGCATGCCCCTAACCACGGATGAGATTGAGGACATCATTGAGTGGTTGGTGGGGTCCTACCATGGTTGCATGGGCAGCGACTCTGAAGGACAAGGTGTGAATTATGGCCATGGTGTATATATTGCTCGCTGACCTCTTATTTTGGCTAAGATGATCGAGTGGGGCAGTGCGAGGCATCAAGTCTGGTGACGGTGACGATGTTACATGGATGCATCGACATACATCATTCAAGGAATTCTCGGTGCTGAGGGAAAAGGGGAGGAAGCTATGGGGCAACATGGAAAATGCTGCAATGCACACTCCGTGAAGCGCATCCTACCCAATGCCTTGCATGAATGACCATGATGAGTTGGAGTGAGAAGATGTGATGGATGATTTACGCAATTTGTATTATGAGAAGGTTAGCTCTATTATGGGTGCCTTTGCTCTTATACTTGCTGTGGGTTGTGGAGGCTGCATCAAAGGTTGGACCTTTGCTTTTGGTTCTGACCTTCCGCTGAGAAGGAACTCCTTGCTCTGAGTAGGTGCATTTGTTTTCTATAACAAGCAGACGCGGCGCTACCATATCTGACTTCCAACTCTGGCGAGCATTGCCAAGTCCGGCTTCCATTCGGTTCTCGGCTTGGATCTTAGCATTGATTTGAGGGAACGCTGGTAATGTTTGGTACAACGGGGTTTGCTTGGGATTATAATTGCTTTTAATTAGGAAGGTAATTAGTAGTTGGCTGTAGTTGTAACTTCTACTTGAGGTGGAGGATATTGTTCATTAGGAAAACTAAGGAAGAGTTAGTCATGAATTGAATTCCCTATAAATGGTGCAGTTGAGGACTGTGGATGAGGCTCCTTGGATGAGGACCATGGATATCTTAATAATCTTTCCCTTGAGTTGAATTTTGATACAATCTCCATGTTGTTTTGAGCCTAAAGGGGTAATGCTTGTCGAAAGCAACCCAATCTTCCAAGACCACATTGCCTCTAGGTTTATGAGATTCTCTAGGTGCCTCATAATGCTTCTTTTGGGACAATTTGGAGATCGTAGATACACCTACTGACATAGGACTACATATCGCTCTTGATGTTCGCCATCATCATCTTTTGGCAAAATGAACTGCACTTTATCTTGCAAGCTCACATAGTAGATTGGCCAACATGTTGCTATTCTCTTGTATTGCTCACTTGGAGATATACTGGAGCTACATCACCTGCCACGATCCTACCATCCAACTAGGGGTATTCAAAATAATCGGGTCAAACGGGTACCCGGCCTGAATTAGTTATTTTGACCTTATGTTGACGGGTACCCAAGAAAACTATCTGGGTCAGGTACCCGTGACCGTGAGTACCTGACCTGCTCAACTTTTGCGACCCATTGGCAAAACCAGGTGCCCGGATTGGTATCAAATAACTTTGGTTGCCTCTTCTAACAAACTTCCCAGATGTACAGTATTCCTTCACGGTAATACTTCCGACACCTCCTCGTGTCCGCCTGGAGGAAAAGATTGGTTTCCGGAATCTACGAATAAAACATAGATGGACTGTACTGGGAATCAAATGGGACATGGGTAGTGCCTCTAATTTCTTGGCGGTTGATGTATATTAAGTACTATTTTATTCGAATGTGTACCAAATATATAATAATAATTAGTATCATTATTTGTTGATAAATGCAATCTCGACTAAGTTGTCTGTTTGCCAAAGATATTATTTATGTCAACATAATTTGACGAACTTATAATTATCGTCGAGTTGGAAACCGGTCGCAAAGATGTTTGCGGTGTTTTTCATCAGTTGCAAAGGTTAATCACACCAGGTACTTGCGATTACTTGATCTGGATAATTTTTCTTGGGTGCCTATGAATATAAGGTCAAAATAACTGGATCCGGTTGTGTACATGTTTAACACGGTTACATTGGACGCTAATATTCATTTTACCCTTCAATAGTATTCACGGTTGAATATCTTAAACATAACCATCAAATTACATTCATGTACATTATATTGCATTAACCTTATGTGGATCTTCTAGATGCAGCTAGTGTATTTGCACACTTATCTTCTTTGATTTCTGTGTTTCTCTCCATCTAATCTTTAGCATTTATTGAATTTTTGAAATGGAAAACTTATGATAAATTTTATAAATGAATATTCAACTTTAGCATTGAAAGTAATGCCATGTTATTTTTTTGAGTGTAAATAAAGGGACAATTTGGATTTGCCTAGGGACCATTTTTCTTGAAAGAGATTCCACAAGCATATTCAGGTATCCATTACCCATATGGATAATCCAAGTACCCGTTAGAACTAGGTACTCGTTCAAACGGGTCGAGCCGTCTCATGACCTAATAATGATGGGTCGGGGTAGGTCAATGATTGAATGGGTCAAGTTAACTGCCCCATGAACACCCCTACATACATCTAGGGTTCGTTCAAGAGTGTACACTAGATTTGACATCCTTATACCTTTCATCACCACAGATATACCTACACTCACTCTTAGAACTTTTCGTTAAATGGCAACTTGGTGTCCTTGTGACTTAATTGTACTCAATGACACTTCTCAAGGTTCACTCTTCCGTTAAACTTAATGTGTAGCACTCACCACCTTTCATCTTGACCGCATCATTATCATATATATGCAATGTTCTACATGTTGTTTAATTTAGCACATATGTTCTAAACATATTGAGTACAATAACCATTCCGAATCTATCTTTTCCTTTCTTGAGCATGCCAACAAGTATCTCTCCCAAGCTATGGTGGAATCTACTTGGTCTAATTGTGAGTAATAAGCCCTTTTCTTTCCTTTTTTTATCCTCTTTTCTTTTCACATCAAACCCTCCTTGTCATAGTAGGAGCATCTGATAGAAATGTCTATTCTCTATTACCAACATATGATCATTACTTATCGCTCCATATATCGACATTCATATATTGTTATTCCTTACAGATTTACAAATAAAGTATCTTCTTGTTTGAAGTGATGGTCTCCTTATTGATGTTAAAGTCGTCATATTATAATCATAGAAAGGTGCTAGAGAAATCAACTAGATCAATGCTTTGTCGTCATCCTAGAAGAGACTCTCCTTTTCTGGGTCTTCTCCCCTGATGCAAATCACATCTATTTGAACTCATGCAAATGCATCTTTAACCTTTTCATGATGACAACTCTTAGACCATACAAACTATTATTCAGCAATAAACTGTGTTGGAGATCTGTGTTTATATCCTCCTTTGCAACATCGAGACAAATGACTTCACAAAGAGTGTTGTTCATGAAAAACAATAAAATATATACAATTTAGTGTTATTGAACCAAATATCATAACACAGAAATACATCATAAGCATGCAACAAGTTGCATCGCCGGTCCTTTTTGAATTGCAAAACCGATCCTTCTCTACATCCATACTTAGGAACCATAACATTAGTCCTCGTGACTTTTTGAACTCTCTTCAAAAGCTCAACAGCTTCTGGTGCTAAGAATCCAAAAGCATCAAAACAAAAAGGGATGATGACATGTTGATTCTCAATGCATGTTTTCTCATGTTCCACTACTTTTGCTGAAGCAACTTTAAAGGAAGCATGCCCCGTTGAAAGATCCCACTCTTCAAACCCATCGACGGAGAAACTCCTGTCAAATCTACACAATCATGTATCCCCTCCGACACATCCAAAAATCAAAATATCAACATGTCTAAGTGTGGATCCTCCCTCCTGCGGATCAATTAAAAAGTTGACATGCACCTCTTTCTTAGAAATAACACTTGCATGTCTGAGTACACCAAATAAAACTTCTCTAACAAGATCGTGTATATACTTAAAACTCGGAAGCTCCCTGCAAGGAATTGTATGATCCCCATGTGTTTAAGCATGCCCTACGGCAAACTAGACATATCTTATCACCTAGAAATAAATGAATCATTAGACGATATATGAGGATACTGCGATACTCCGCCGGTGACATGTACATACCAAGTCCATCAATAGGAATAGCAAGGAGAAAATCTTGAGCGTGATCAACTTGAAGACACTGAAAAAATACCTTTTGTCTAACAGTCATGTCAAATTTCACCTCCATGTCCACAATTATTTTGTTAAAAAAACACTCGCCAAAATATTTTGGGTATTTGGAGGGTCGATGTCCTTTATAGATAAACAACTGAGATTGAATGAGGAAATGGTGACATGAAGTCGATGAAGAGCATAATCAAAAAGTTGGAGTCCATATTGTAAATCTCACTGTCTCGCAAGATATGATCATGAAGCTCCCAAGACTGCGTCTTAGAAGCCACAAAGGCATACGAAGAAGCCTCAACTGCTGAAAGTAGCCCCAAATCACCAAGTCGAATGGGCAATGGAGACACCCTCTGGAGGTCTCTAAAAAAGGGGTCTTCACAAACAACAATGTCTTCAATAGACTCTCGTCAGCCTTTGTCGAATGATATTGCTGCATCCTCCATGTACGTAGGTTGATAAGTCCTCAAGCCAAATAAAAGTTTTGCTATATCCATACACGAATAGATTAAAAGAAGCTCACTCTGGAGATCACCCAACTGAGGACGAATATGCATCAACTTCATAGTTTTAGCAACCCTCTCCAAAGTCAAACATTCAATAAAATTTTTATCCCTACTAATCACTTCTCTAAGCAACTTCACACCTAATAAAGATCTTCCAATACTTGTTGAGAACAAACCTTTGCGAAGCTTCTTACCATCACATGTATGCCAAAAGAGTTTAATTTTATGAATATTTAAAACTAGACTTAAATCTAGCCCACATTGTTGGATGATACCTAAAATCTTGGCCACCTCATCTGTGTCCCCAATAACCGTACCATTATCAAGATACCATGCATGAATGTAGATTGCAATTATCCTTGATATAATGATAAGTGGGTGTAGTATCACTACAAAAAAGACGTGATTGGCATGCACATGCTATCTTGCACTTGACGAGCACACGTGCTCGCTCACTGTACTCGTCCATTTGAGATTTGAGATGCGGGTCTAGCAGACGCGTGTGAAAAGCCATGCAAGCACCAGTAGGCCACTGGGCGAGCACTCAAGTGTGCTCGCCAGCGTTTGTAAACAGAATGCATGCCCGATTCTAGGGCTCATTTCGTACGTAATCTCCTCCCCCAAATCCTTCTTCGGTGATTTTAGACCCTGCTCTACCGTGGTCGACGAGCCTCCATCGCCGCCGTCTTACCCAATATGTGATGTCATGGGATCCGAGTTACCCGTTTACACAACATTTGCGAGTTCAATTCATGATAGTTTGCGTCGAATACAAAAATGTAGGGAAAATTTTTCATGAATTGAATGACATTAACAATAATATAATAAGCTGCATAGAATCACATGTTACCATAAGAAGCAATGCATTCCACAAGGTAAACATTTTCAACAAAATGCTTAGAACAAGCATTACGTTCCATATAACATGACATGAATAAAAAAAGAACTAAGTTTTTAATATATGTATCTCAAAGGTCAGGTAGACGAGAGGGAAAGCACAATAGAAAGACAACTAAAAAAATGCAATCGTGTATACTGTCAAAAAGATGTCTCTGTCTGTCCACCAAAAAGAGCTAGAAATCTCGTCAACCAAGCTAATCAACTTGAAGTGCCTTCCTTGCAATCCATGTTAGGGACAAGGAAACATTAACAATTATTGTTTACAAGCATTACATACTAAAATTAAAAGAAATTTAGGTGGATGCAATATAAAAGAAGCAAGTAGATGGGCAATGATAACATACATGGAATTAACTACTCGCATGAGTATAAGCTTATCCAACAATACCTGACTCTATGACGTGTTCAAGTTCTAATACCAACACTAATCGCTCAACACACTAACCCATTCTCTCACTCACCACACCCCAAAGCCCAACACTTAGCAAATTCATTTGTTGATTACAAGATGGTGTGGGAGTCTAGAGACATGCCATGTCCTTCCATTGATTTCATTTGTAGGATGTAGTGATGGTTCTCATTATGATATAGATGATTGATGATGATTCTCATATCATGATCTTTTTCCTCGCCAATGTCTAATGGCAAAACAATAACCAAACCCAAAGCGATGAAGAAGCCCCCCTAAGGGTTTCATCCATCTCGCTCCCCTAGCGGAAGGAGATCTAGGAGAGAGCTATGCCGACCTCCAACTACGGCCCTTGAGACAGGTGGGGGAGACTCTCCAGTCTGAGTCACACCAGTCCTGCCCGAATAGATGTAGATGGGCCAAAGAATCTCGAAGAAAAATCAAGAGTCCTCCAACCTAGGAACCCTAACAGAACTCAGGTCCAGAAGAACTGTTCAAGCAAAAATACATGTATCCTAGGGAAGCTGAAAAACTATGAGCTCGCGATAAAAATCAGAGAAGGGACTGGGATCCTAGACCCGCGCACAAGATGTCCACTTCCCAATATGGATATTTTAACTCCAGCCCAGTTGAGGGTCACCACACCCTCGCACAATCAGGTGTAAGGGGCACCTCGGTCGGCAAATGTTTTTTATCATTGATTCTCATAAAATCAATTATTTGTGTCAGCGTAACAGCCAAAAACTGAGAAGTAAAGCATAAGAACTAATAGCATCTTGATGTAGGATCCAAAAAATATGAATGTGATTTCAAGATGTCCAATGCCAACAAGGGAAACATTACTAAGGGGCGGATCGATGTAAGAGATGATAACTTTACCAACATAAGCAAGTCAAATAACTTTGTAACAAATGTGCAAATAAGAACTAATGTAAAAGTAATGCGGAGTAACACACGTGTGATAGAAAGGCATGTAATATGAAATATATACAGTAGAATTGCATAAAACCAACTTTATAGCAATTGGACGTTCAAGAATCAATTGTATAGCAAGTATCGCAACTGAGGTACATAATATAATTGCATAACAAATGAAGACTAGGGAAATGGAATGTGTGCACTATTGGCAGCTTAATGCAAGACATAATAAAAATATAAATGGGGCTCAAGAGGTTTTGGCCGGATTGAAGGCGAGTATAGTAAAAGCAGACATATGTAGGCATGAATAACCTTATTAATGTAAGCAAGTGAGAAACTGACTGACGAGTATGCAAGTGAGAATTGTAAGCACATTAATGTAGAACAACCATTGGGTAATGGAAAGTGAAGTAATGTTACATATATACAATAGATATGCATGAAACCAACTGCATAGAAATTCAAGTGATGCATGTAATACTATAAACTTTGTGTATAAGAATTAGAGTTTAAGAACCGTTTGTAGAAGTGTAGCAATGGGCGTGTAGAATATTATTGTATGACAATTAAAGTATAATAAATGTATGCTTCATGTATGTGTGTATGCTCTATCCTCTATTAATATGGCAAAGAATGCTCAAGGGGGTTAGTTCATTTCAATGCGAAGCAGACAAATGCTAAACAATATCAATAAGATTCATCAATATCAAGAAATGATGCAAAAAATATCCACGCACACACATACACGTTTGCACGTCCACATGCTCACACTCACCTGCACACGCTTCCGCACATATACGCACACCTATATGCCTATATGCATCATAGGATTCTCTCCCAAGCCTTATCACATGTAAATAATGTGCAACTCTTGTTGAGATATTTCGTCAAACATATGGTGGACATTATCACCATGATTAAGCTATGCATCAACCCTCATGAAATCCTCAGTATAGCCCATCTAAATCTCTACTTTAACATCCATAGGTAAACAAAAATGTGTGGAAATACATGGAGGGCAGCAATATAAGGGGGTTGTCTTATATCATTGTGCCCTAACAATGGAGGAAGGGAAAGTTGGGGAAGAAGGTGGAGAGCTCCTATTGACTGTCGTTGTGTTGGAGCATCGCGGGGCTGTTGCCACGCTCTCCAGAGTGCGAGGGGGGATGAGGAGGAAGGTTGGGCAGCAGGGAATGGAGATGAAGAGAAGAGGACGGGTTCGTGCTGGGGAGAACGGGTCAGGGTGTGAAGGGGAAATGGCGGGCTTTGTTTGTGCCCAAGGGGAATTTGAGGGAGTGGGCTTGTGTGTATTGTGTTTTATTTTATTCATTTATTTTTTGCATTTCATTTCTATCCTTAATGAAACACTCAACGGTTGCAACAAACACCTTAGATAATCGATTCGAGTGTGTAAGACCGTCTCGGAGTGGCGATACAAATGAGTCAAATATCCATATTTTCCCAACATTGGATGAGTCTGAAAATAGAGAGAATACGGTTCTGATTTCCACATTAAACTTTGTGATTAAAATAGGTCAAACGACCTCCAATCGGTAAACGGTCAATTTCATTGATTCTAGTTCGTTGAGACGGAATTAGTGATAGTCTCCGCTCCCATCGCTGTTCGGATCGCATCGCGAGCTTTTTCTATGGATCGGAACATGTTCGGTGCGATTGATCAAAACCGTTCCAGTGCAATCGGTTTTGATCAATCGCACCCGAAAGGGTTTCGATCCACGATCTGTGGATCGATCCGAGCTGCTCGACATTAATCCGATTTTTTAGGTCACGCCGACCAAAGTTGGTTTGGATTCTGGATCGGAATCATGTGGTTTGGACTCGAACGTTACACAATATCCCCTTCCTTGAAGCATTTCAATGATTTGTCTCATTTGTTTTTAATTTTTTGTTGCATATTTATGGAGAAACGAGTGATTTAGGGTTTGTATTGTTTTGATATTTTTCATCAATCTAAGCTAGATTTTAGATTATGTGTTGTTTTTTTTATTATGTAATCATTTTTGGTTTGATTTCTGATTATATTTGATTTAGAAATGTAAGTTGTAGGTGTATGTTGAAGTGTGGGTGTTAATATGTGATGTTCATTCTTTAATTTATACAATTAGTTAATGGTAGGTTTTTTATTTCCTGTATGTGTTTTCTTTATTATGTAACGTATGTGCTTGATGAAATGACTAAAAGAAACAGAAGATGTTCAATACATGTATGTCAGCGTGTAATAATATGTGTATTGGTGTGTGTATGAACATGCATTTGTGTGGTGGTGTGTGTGTTGGTGTCTGTATGCGAGTGTAGGAATATGTGTGAGTGTATGAGTGAGTGAGTGTGTGTTTTTGAGTGTGTGTGTGTTGGTATGTGCATTGGTCCCTTACAGTGCCCCTCCGCTCCCTTATAATACTATGTTGCCCATCTTTTGGAGGAGAGACATGAGTGAATTTCGAGAGTGAATCTTTCCCCTAGAGGTCGAAAGGAGGATGGGGGCATGTGACTCCAACAAATGATAATGTTGAAGACATAGTTTTTGTGAATATGCATGAGAGAACACGCCTATGTGAAGAGCACTTTAGGAGAATCATTTTCTCTTTCATGCTGATAGCACAGAGCTATGTTAAAGGGTCTTTTGAAATGTTTGAGTATATTAATATTCTTGTCTCTGTGAGGAATTCATACAAGCTCTTTATGCAGAAGAGATTAAGAAAAACTAATGTACTTTCACGAGGCCCGCAACATATGTTTCCTAGAACATTTTTGTTGCTGAAGTTCATTCAATAACTTATATCCCTTTATACTAGAATAATGATAATAGATTTTGATGGTTACCTCCAGTCTTGTTGGAGCTATTATTGGAGAGAGTGCAGGAAGTTAGATATGGATTGCAGTACAAGAAATATCATTGATTCCATGTGGTATTACCAACTTCTCTGGTCTCATTTTTTGATAATCTCTGAAAAGCATAAGTTTTTGTATCCAAAATTGGACCATGAAGTGGATTTCACATTAATTATGGAAGTTTGTATGCTCAAACCCTTTCCGGAAGTAGAATATAGTATAGGTTCTTGTTACTGGGAGGACAATTTGGACTATTATAAAATCTTAAAGGAGGTACTCGAAGTAGAATATAGTATTCCAGGCATAGTTCTTTTTTTGTGCAATTGGTACCATCCAAAAGAAGGCGTAGTGATCGATAGGAGGAATAACGTCATTGATGTTATACAAAGAAAATTTATATATAGATTTGAACCATTCGTTCTTACTTCACAAGTAGACCAAGTTTGTTATCTTCCGCAAGTGTCAAAGAAGAGAAAGAATGTAGAATCTTTCATTATCGTAGAGATAAATTCGCGGAGTTATATTTATAAAGAATATACTCCTATATAAGACATTATAGATGAAGCTTTTAAACCTACCTATGAACGAAATAATGTACCAGATGTAGTTCCGATCATTAAATCTATTCGATTGGCGGATAATGAGGTGATATGTGATGACCTAGTAGATGATGTGGATACTACAAATGATGATTCAGGCAACTCTGCTATCAATGAAATAGGTTATAATTCACCAGAATCAAATGATAAAGAGTAATTGTAAAGATTTGGTAGATTATTTTCTCATATAAATATTTTCTATAAATCTTTTTATAATTGACTATTATATTGTCATTACAATCATGGTAGGTTTTGGATGTGGTGGCTCGCATGGATCTCAGTGATCCAATCATCCATCCTCCTTACATCCACCTTCTTCTAGTAGGTAGCCGACCCCACTCGCTGATTCTGGATCTTTTCCTGAAGAGGCTCGATAGATCTTAGCCTATTACGAGTCTCTTGGTTATCCCCCTCCCCCCCTCTTTTATGGAGGTGTATAAAGATAACCCTCTTCCTCAACCATTCCCAAGCCATGCCATGTCCTAGTTCCCGTGAAAACATCGGTGGATTCAGATTCTCCTTTTTTGAGATGTCCAAGCATCCACGTGCCTTTAATAATTGAAGGTGGGCAAATTTCGGAGTCCTTCCCTTTGTTGGAGGTTTCTTCATATGGGACGTAAAAATTTATTTAATTTTTCACATTTTTTTTCATAAATCCTCTTAAAAAATATAAAATTTTACAGGAATTTTCTGAATAGCAAATTGGTTGCAAAGGAGATAACCAACGTTGTTAAGATCTATTTGACTAGTACCAAATTCCGGTGGTATCGCATTTCTGCTACCAATCATGAGAGATTATTTGAGTTTTTCCCGATAAGAATTGTATTTGAATTAGATGATAATTGTTACATCTTATTTATCTAACATAGTTTTCAACTTTTCGGACTAGGTATCATTTTGCTCATGGTCTGGGGAAGGAGGTTTATCATCGAGCCTTTATCCATTTGGTGGAGAAGAGGATGAGCGATATCTTTTTCAAGGCAAGGAGAGACTCTCATGCAAAGATGGGATGCTGTGAGATGAATTTTGAGGAGATGAAGAAATACCCACTGACATGGTGCACTGAGAAAAAGTATCATCTTTTTTATATTTTAAAATATAACCACTTTCAATGAATTTATATTTATTTATTTTTTGTTGCAGGTGGGATGGTTTTGTAATGCCTTCATTTCCGATCTTGAGTTTGCAAGAAGATTGACGGTTGGAAGGACAAACTGTCAAACATAGAAGATCAGGTTGACCAGTGGCTCCAAAGGCCGCAATCAGATTAGAGCTGAGATGATAATTTAAAAAAACCGTTTTAATCATTAACTTGTTATAGGTACAAGCTGTCATAATAAATTATCTTTCTTTTTCTGACTGCTAGGTTGGAAAGATAGCTGATGACACGAGAAACCGAGCGACTAAGGCAATCAGGTAACTCTACGATGGTCGTTGCGACCTCAGCCACTCGATCGTGTCGATCAAGAAAAATAGACCACCAAGATAGATGAAAATCAATCAAAAACAAGATAGCGGTCCTGCTATTAATTTAACCTGGTATAGCGACCAGGGTCGAACACAAGGAGCACGGGTTGGCCTTGCGGCCTACGAAGTAGTCAAAAAGGAAATAAAATAAAATAAGAAAATATTTTTTTGGTGGTTTTTAATTATTTTATATTTTTTTTGGATTTTTAATGTATTGAGAAAATAATAAAAGCTAAGGAACTACACACTTCAACAAATTATTAAATGCACTAAAAATCAACCAAAAATTCTAACAAAAATATTTTTATGTGTTTTATAATTTTTAGTGTTTTTGGTGAATTTTTGGGATTTTTTTGATATTTATTTTATTTTCTAAAAATCAAACAGTGACTGAAAAGAGAGGTACTGTCCATCCGAGCTAAAAGGGCCTAGATAAAATATCTAAAGGCCCCAAATTAGCTGGGAGGTAATTTTCCTGTAAAGAGAATAAAACAAGGAAAATTTAAGCACCTATATTATTATTTTTGGATTTTTAATTTATTTACTAGAATTTTTATAAGATTTTGAGTGTTTTTCAATTTTTAGTGGTTTTTAGTAATGAAAAATAGCCAAAATTGGCTAGAAAATCAAGCACAACAAAATAGACAGTAGACATTTTTTTTGTAATTTGTAGAACTATTTAATATTTTTTTGTGGTTTTTAAAGTTAGACAGTAGCAAAAATGGAGGTTTTTTATTTTTTAAAAATAACGAAAACAACTCAGAAATGTCTCCAAAAATCCTCGAAAATTTTACACTATGGCAGGAGCCATGTATCCAATTTTCGTTGGATTTGGAGTATATTTGCTATTTTATTCAAAAATAAAAAGAAGCAACAGTGCACAGGGACCTATCTACGATTAAAACAAAGTTCTGGGTCCCTGGAGTAACAAGTTTGGAAAGTATAAGGGTAGGAATGCAAATTACCCCCCGGGCCACGCACGATACACGTGACTCAGGCCTGAGGGGACCTAATTGCAATTCCTATTTCTATAAATGCAAAACTTAACAAGCCAAAAACACAGGGCCAAAAATGCAAATATACCAAAATACCACGTGTCGATGCACGTGTTCACCACTGGCAGGGGTATAAATGCAATTCACATGAAAGATAAGGTCCACAATGCAATTTTCACAAAAAATAAAAGAACTACACTACGTATTTACAGGACTAAAAAGTAAAAACAGAAACTAAAGGGGCCTAAGAGCTATTTACCCCTTTTATTAATGTCGAGGGATGGATGCACGACGCGTGGCAGATCGGAGGGTTGGGACGACGCGCCGCACACTGAAAGGGCCCTCGGTGCGATCCGATGGCTGGAATGCTCCCACGTGTAAGATCCGATGGCTGTGATGTGTCGTAGGGCTGCGAAAAGGTCCTGGCTCGGATCGGCTGGCGGTGGTGAAGCCACGTGCTAGATCGGATGGATGAGATGCGTCGTAGCTTAACCTCACTGGCTCGATGGTGGCGATCGCACCTCGGAAGATCTAACGGTCAGTGCTGCTCCGTGAATGAACGGACACGATCTAATTTGGAGCGTCGAGGTCGATCTAATGGTGGACGAGGTTCCTGGAAGAACTGGCGGCCGGCGAAGTTCGCCGGCCCTCTGCGTGCACGGTGGACCTCGTCTGATGCTCCTGAGGTGCGAGGAAGCTTCGCCGTGAAGCTCCGCACCCGATGCGCTGCTCCGATGAAAGCGAGGAGCTCCAGAGAGCTCCGGCTACGTGGACGAACGGGAGCCCCTGTGCTCTGAAGACTCGACCTCCAGATGAGGTCGAATGGGCGCGATACCTGCACAGGAAGAGAGCTGGGTCGAGGACAAACTGCCTCGACCCGTCAGAGCGGGTGGAAGGTGAAGGATGAGGCGAGATGGAGGCTCTCCGGCGAGCGGCGGAGGGTGAGAGCCGATACCCTGCTACGGGGCGAGCCAGGGGGAATGAAGGGTCGGAGAAGGTGGAGAGAGGTCTGGTGGACGTGGAGGTGGTGTCGGAGGGATGAATGGGTGGTCGGAGACGGCAGGCGGAGGTGGCGGAGCTAAACTAACAGAAATCGAAAAATCTAATCCTACGCTAATCTACGGTCTAAAGAAGCTACCTGGCGCATGCTGCCGACTGTGCTGGAGCTCGGGGAGCTCCCGGTCGTTGCCTGCAAGGGGCCGTCGACTCCCCGAGGCTGGGCACGCTCGCGGCGGCGCACGGCGGTGAAGACCACCGGATCAGTGGCTCCCGGCTTCCCGGGCCTCGCTGCTACTCCGAGGAACGCTGCTGTCACTCAGGAACTCCGGAGGAGGTCACAGGCGCCGAGGGGAAGATCCAAAGATGGAAGATTAGGTCGCCGGTGACGACAATATATATGCTCGGAGATCCGGAAAGATGATGGTCGGGTGAGTAACGCGGAGCTCGGATCCATCAAACCCAACCCGGGCGAGGGTCCTGGATGTTCAAAGATCATTCAGGGCCCTGGGTTAAGTGAAATGGGTGTCAGATCAGGTGGGGGATAAATTGAGAAATCGGGTCTTCCACCCAGATCTGCGAGGAAGAGGGTCCGCGGGGGAAGTTGACCGGGGTCAACAAACCCCCGTGGACCAATCAGAAGCCACCAAGCTTTATTTGTTTGTTTATTTATTTTAGGGTAGAAAAAGGTCGAATTAATAAAAACTTAAAACATGAAATATTTTTATTTTATATTTTTTCTATTTTTTAGTGATTTTTAATTAATTTTTCGAAATAAAAAAAGGTATATACATAGTAGGTTCATATATAGGTATATATACAATATATAGGTTTTTAATTTTTAATTTTTAATTATTATTTTTATACAATTTTATTCCCATTTTATATTTTATTTATTTATATTATAAAATAAGGAATAAAAAGATATTTTTATTTCATTTTTAGTATTTATATACATATGTGAAATAAATACATATATACATTTATATACATGGTATATTTACAATATATTTTTGTGTTTTTGATTTGTTATTTTTATTTTGTTTTTGTTTTAATTGTTTCTATTTTATTTATTTACATTATATAATGTAGAATATTTACAAAAATTTTGGAAATTAATTTTATTTATTTATAAGGCTGAATAAATATGTAGGTAGGTGATCTATGTACATGATGAGTGATGTTTTTATCTTCTTTTTGATTTTTATCTTTTTCTTTTGTTTTTATACTTATAAGTATATACAAATATTTACAAGCATATTTTAAGCTATTTTTGTGAGGAAAATACTTTTATTTATTTACATAAGTATTTACACACATGAGCCCCTATCTCCCTCTACATTGGCTTTTATGTGGTCAGGCCCATGCTGAGCCCTCCCTTGGTTTAGGTTGCTCAATATTTATTCTAAATATTTCCCTCTTTTTCTTTTTAATCTTTATTCTTTTATTTTTGCACAAAAACATGCTAATTATAGGTTTTTACATAATGCATGCTTTTGGTAATTATTTGTATCTACACATATCTACATGCATTTGCAAAGGTTTTTGTAGCTAAAATATAAGAATAAAGAGTGATGAATGAGTATTCATCAATAGCCCTCATTTCATGAATGGTGGTCCAGGTCCCACATGAGTAGGAAGGAGGGAGAGTCTCAATGGTCTACTCTTGAAGCACGAGAATTGATAGTCAATATTTTATATTTACAGTAATTTGAAAGCTATTTTATAATTATATCATGTAATTAATTTCAACTTCTGTTTTAGGATCGTTATTTGCTCTATCTATAGGGAAATGTGGTGGGATTCCTAAGATAAAACAACCTTCATTTGATAAAATAATTTGAAAATATGTATAGTAAAAGATTAATTTATTTTATTCAAAATTTTAACTATATCTACATATTAAACCATCAAATTTTTAATGAAGTGTTGGAGGAGTGGGATGTTGTGGCGAAAATAAAGCAGATGCTTTGTGGTCTTCCTCCAAACTATGTGGAGGAACATCTTCATTCATATTCTGCATATGACCAACCGTCATATTTACAGCCACAACCATCACAACAACCATCACCGTAGATGGAGTCCTAGATGGCGATGATGGTGGAGAAGGTGATTAAGCTCCAAGAAGATATTCACAACATACATGTAAGCATTCTCCTTATATTGTAATTGTTTCATAGTTCTTTATCTTCAGATAAATATCTTATATATATTTTACTTATTATAGGTCACAAGGGCGTGCATCTCAGTATGAGGAGATTGAATCCGATGACGAGGAGGAGGAGAATGACCCAAAAGAAGAGGTACACATGTATGCTAGGTTTAACGAGAAGAGAAGGAGAAAAAGAAATCATAACAGAGTTTGATTTCAAAAAATTTTAAATCGAAGAAGAAATGATTGGTGGATTCTTTCTTGTCTAATTATAGAAAATTTGGCAAGTTTTTAAATTTGTAAGAACTTTGATATGAGTTTCAGATGTACTTGTAGAATTCAACTGTAGAACCATCAGAACATCTATATATGGTATATATATGATGTTAGTTCTTAGATATGATATTTTTACATCTAATGAAGTTTTCTTTGAACTTATATGTTAAGTTCCTAATTTATATATATTCTCAAATTAATCTAATTTAACAGGTATAAGAAGATGCCGGCTAGATGGTAAATTACATGTACTTATGTCAACTCTAATAAGCACATGCAGTAGTTTTTAAGCAGGTTTTACAGGTTCGACGGCGTGTCTAAACCTCGCTGGACCTGTATATTTTTTTGAAAGTTTATAGTTTGGATGAGCACATGTGCTCGCTAGGGCCACTTAAAGTGCTCACCTACTTGTGGATGGGCGAGCCTTTGGACGATCCCTTTGTGCATGCCTAATCTCTGGACGAACATCCAGCGGTCACACGCGCTTGCCAGCCTGACGCATGACTAGATGACCAACGAACATAAGTCAGAAGAGCACATGTGCTCTCCCAACCTCCTGGCATGCACATGGTTTCCACAGTGTGTGCACATGACGAGACGAGTCACCATGCACACGTCAATCATGCCTTTTCTTGTAGTATACGAGGAAAAAAAGGAGCGACCGTAAGGATCACCTTGTTGCACTCCAGCTGATGATCAAATATGTCCGTCTCCAAGGTATAACCTTGTTGTCTGTCTATATAAGAACTCCACCCACAAAGAGATAGATGGATATATTGGTCCCACCTTGCGTAATAAGGCATACCTATCAACCACATTGAAGGCATTAGAAAAATCTACCGTGAGCATGAAAAGAGAATCATCGCTCACTCAACACTTTGTTGACACTGTGTAGAACGACATCAACTCTACCAGAAACATTCACTCCAAACTGGAAGTCATTCATATATTGGGCCATATCATTACTTACTCCCACCATATCAACTTTAGACACAAGCCATCTCCAAATATTACCAGCCTCAATATGAGGAGTGTTGTTGTCTAATGTGTAAGCGGTACAGACACTATAATTTTTGACAAGCACGAGGGACATCTCCTTCCCAACCATAAATTAACCACAAGGGTGATGGCATGTAAAAGGTCCATGATCACGACAGATCCCTCTCCACACGTAGCATCAAGGAGGTGTTGGGCCCTCAAACCGTCTCTACCACAAGAAGTCCCTTTAGGGAAAGAATTGATATACCCAAGAACAGTGTCAACTTCCGTAATAAAAGGAGCTTCAGAAAGGGGACAATCCGACATGGACAGAGGTGGATTGCAAGGGTGCTTGCCTCCAAATCCCTACTAGTATCTCCATAAAGGTGTCACACCGGGTGAAGATAAAACTTTTACCGTTGTAAAATGGCCATCTGTAACCTTGCGAAGGCATTGACTAATGTGGGATTTAATTTTTTTATCTCCGTCCTTAGAATAGCCACCGTTATGGTCCATAGCCTCAAGCATATAAGCATTCAACACCTGGTTCACTAGCTTAGCAATATCATCGGTTTCTCCGGGTAGAGAGTGGGCTAAGGATAAGATATTGTATAGACTTTATGTTTCCATATCGACAATCACGTCTGTTCTGAGGATGGAACACCTGCAAAGTACAACGTAGAAGAAGCAACAACATCACCCACACAGATACGGATCCTATCGCAGTAATCACTTTATAAAGAAATGTCTTTAAAATTTGAGAGAAGAATAATTGTATTATACTATTTGAGAAATCTCGCATCTCCTTCCATGCAAGCCTTTATTTTCTCCGACTTCTTTTTTTTATACCTTAAGAGCTTTCACGAACCTCTCTCGTGAGTATATTCATTGGTTGTTGTCATCATAAGGTGAAGCTACTCTTCCTATAAAAGGATTCCACTTAAAATGGCATGTCTTTTGGTGTGAATTTCACCATCAATGCATACGATGTAATATTCCTCCACTATAAATTATCCGATCACCCCCATTGAATTGGACCTCCACTAATCGTATCAAAAATAATAAATCCAAATTAATTTGCACAATCTTAAAAATTAAAGATGACCCTATCACCATGTACCATCCATCTTGTTACTAATCATGGCAAACCACCTTATGGTTAAGGATCTCCTCGAATGGACTCCATATGATCATAATCTCAACCGTTCATACTAATGCTCAGATTTATGTATGTGTGTATCCAATATGTTAATCACAGTGTTGTCATGCATCCCTGCATGATCTCACTGTGAGCTACTGTTAACATAATCATGTGGTAATTCTCATCGGTCACCACAAAAAGCATCTACTACTAGATCTTCTTTTAGATCTTGAAAATTGTTCACATGCTGCTGATGATCTCGTAATCCGTCTCTTTAATTATCGATAATTGTAGCATAAGAGATGTATTTCGATTCAACAAAAATCACAATCTATAAATGTTGTGGAGAATGTTTACTTGGCAAGTCTACCAAGGTCGAACACAGGGACACTAACCTCGTGGTCTATTTATCGGAAATTATTAATTTAATTCGAGTGATTATAATCATAGATTTAGGCCTTCATAATGCAACAAAAACACATATACAAAATGCAAACAGAATGGCATATAAATGATGCATGCGATTTTATTTGATTTTATGTAATTAAATAAGATGCATGTGTGACAAAAATATGATATGCTAAACAAAACCATTACCTACAATTATATCCTCAAAATCATCAAATAAATGAGCAATAAAAGTCAAGTCAATTTCAAAGGCATTTGACGCATTAAAATGAGTTAATGGCATTATGAATCAAAGAGCAATAGGTAAAATATATCTCAAATTTTAGCATATCTAATTTAGTGTCAAAATAGGGAACAAATGATGCCACTAGATAGAGAATAAAATATGCAACAAAATACAACTGAAATCAACCAAAATGTATTTCATATGCTCAAAATATGATCAAAAGATGCAAGGGCTTAAAGGCAAAAAAATATGAGAGTAAAATGAGATAAATATGCATATAGGTCCCTTTTGAGGGCATTTCTGTAATTAAGAAAACCCGACGAGACCTTCTTGCGATTTACTTAGAAGTATTACATGAGGCGTGTGTGGAGGGACCTACTTGCAATATCTGGAAAAGGGCAGGGCACTAACGTAAAATACCCAAAACCTAGCGCGTTGCATACGTGCGAGCTAGGTTTAGAGGGGGGTGAGGCTCAATGCTGGTTCGGATGGTGGCTCGGTCGGCTTCATAAGGGTTGGAGGCCACGTGGCGTGGCCTCGCGCTTCGGAACATGTTTGGTTCAAACGAGCCACATGCTTCGTGGCGAAGGCAGGGAGATCATCAGGGCTATTCGAACCTGATGATCGGATGGTATCTGTAGCTCACGGTTATCCTCCTCCACCTCAGTAGCGCTGCCTCCTATGACGGACTTGGTGGGGCTCCGGCGACTTCATTATAGCTCCGTCGAGGCACGACAGGCTATCTGGAGATCAGAAAACCTCTGCGAGGTGGTCGCGAAGGTCGGTATAGCTATTGCAAGCGGTGAGGGAGCTCGACGTGTCGATACTATGGAGGGTCGCCAGACCCTCTATTCTTGAATGGAGCAGGGTTGATGCTTCCGGCTATTGACAAGATGAGTACCTGCAAGCGTTAGAGATGGCTGAAGCAGAGATGTGCGGGTGTGAGTGAAGTGGAGGTCCCATTCGAGATGAAGGAGCGGAGGACCTACGGTTCACCTCCGACGGACCGGAGATGAAATGGGGTGGAGGTAATTGGGCTATGGAGAAAGGGGGAAGGTGAGAGGGTAGGTCATCAAAGATGGTAGTTGTATGGCGGAGGTCGGAGGATGGTCATGTGACAATGATGAGGGTCGTAGGCAGCGTGAAAAATAAAAGAAAAATGGAGCAAAAGATGAAAGAAGATGTCCTGATCGGAGCGGGGAATTGGTGGATGAGGAGGCTTGGGCTTGGCGCCTAGAGGCGCTCTGGTCATCGCACAATGAAGTAACCGGTCTTTGGTGCTCAACGGTGGTAGAACCATCATTACTTGGCTGGAGCGACCGAGGATCGACAACTAGGCAGAGGTCATCATTGCCTCACTAATTCATCCCTCCGCTGTCGCCGGAGGGGCGAGGGAAGCTGAGCCAATGCCCATGGATTGGTGGACAAGTGGAAGAGAGGGCATCAACGCAGTATTTAAAGGTGGAGGGTAGAGTTTACAGGAGGTGAAGAGGGTGTTTTGTAACAGATGTTTTGAAGGCTTGGAGAACGGCTATGGGGAGTGATTGAGTCTGCGAAGATGAGGGGATTTAGGGTTACATGGGAGAGTCGTTGGACCATGGTGATGTGGCTTGTGGCGACAACAGGAATTGGAAGGGTACGGGGGCTCGACAAGGTGTAACAACTGGAAAAAGGCATTGCAAAGCAGGACGATGGTGTGGGGTTGTTGGATCAAGCGATCCAACGGTCCTAGTGAGGGCGTGGATGGTTGGCTAGGATCAGATCATTGGATCTGATCGAGGGTGGGGGGCTACGTGCGAAGGGATGGTCATGATGGGATCTGGGGTGACATCCAACAGCTAAGAGGAAAGAGTAACGTGGAGGAAGCAGAACCATTCGATGAGGGGCCATCTAATGGTTGTGATGGAAACAGAAGGGAGCAATCTAAATGAGGCGGGTGAAGTAGATCCAAGGGCAGAGATGGAAGCGCCGATGGATGACCACGATGGAGTGGAGGATGGAAGATCAGACGGCCTTGGTTGAGGCCGGGTGGTGCCAGGAGAATTGACTCCAGAGGGTACCGCGTGGCCCAATGGAATTAGTCAAAAAATAAGAAAATAAAGGAAATACAAAAGAAATAGTAGGAGGCAATATTAGCAAAAAGTCAAAACTTAAAAGTTGTAGATCTCTAGGAGATCTACAAGTTACATGTTGGACAAAATACCAAAAGAGATGAAATAGACAACACAAAATTTTTGGAAGTATTTGTAAGGGATTAAAAACACTTGTTTTAATTCTTTTGCCATTTTTATATTTTTAATTTCTTTTTAAAGCCAAAAAACCTACAATATTTACTATAATTTTTAAGGATTTTTAATAAGAAATAAAACAAGGAAAAATAAAAGGTGTTAATTTTTATTCAATAATTAAGGTTGATTACATGGAGAAGGATTTTTATTAATGATGCATGATTAATGAAGATTTGAATGAAGGTGATTATGCGCTGAGGATAAAAAGAGAGTATAGTGATGACTAATCAGAGATTCATCACACCCTCTTAAACTATGCTCATCCTCGAGCATCTAAAGAATGAAGGAGTCGGATTAATTCCTGATAGTGCATGTGAATTTTCAAGACTAAAATCATCAAAGACCCTCAATTTGAATAATCCTAAAATTCTGAGCTCAACCATGCTCTAGTCAAAAGGAATCCAACTTCTTTAATTGTTAGACTCTTTGTTTTGTACATATAATATAAGGATATGATATTTAGTATACTGCAATCATGGAAGTCGAGTTGGGATGTCACCCAAGGTTCCAGTCCAAGAGACTTTCCTCTATCCTCAACATTAGGGAATAAATCTGTTCTTGCATTCAGTCTACCATCTCAATGGTTTGTCAGACTTTAAAATGTAAATGACATGCCAAATGATGGAGCGCACAGGATTGTGTTTTTTCTTCTCTACTCACATTGGAATAAGGGTCCTCTCGAGTGTCTTATTAATCAACACATGTATATTTTTGTTTGTTGACCAGTGTGTCCGTCAAGAGAGCTCGGAGTCGTCTGCACTTGTTTTCTTAGGAGTACACCGAGGTGTGTCTCTTTTGAGTATCTAAGATACCTTCGACAACCAGACTTGTATCACTATACGATGCATAGCCTTTTTGGGTGCTAGCCTGACTCTTTGGTCTTAGTAGCTTTGGTCCAAGTGAACACTTTGAAATGGTTGGGAGTACTTTCCATTGGTGTAAGCTCTTTGATATTTGACTTTGAATTGAGAGAGCTTTTCTTTCAATATTTCTTTCTTTTTTTGGCTAGCTCCACTACTTTTACCAAGAGTTGGCGCACACTGATCAGTAATTATTTAATTTCATTACACCCCGGTACATAGGCCAATGTCAAATGAGAACATGAGAACTTGTTCACATACTGGCTAGGGTTTTGTTGACACTCAGGTTTCTTGAAGCCTTCATTGACTTTATCCCATCCCCGAGCATTATTAAATCAAGTCTAGACTCAAATCACCAGCCCCAGTTCCTCAAGTGATAACTCAACTCATCTCATCAATTATGCAGTTGTGAAAGTGATGTGTTGATCATATTCTTTAGAATGTAGAGATGAAGAGTGCAATATAATGCTCAAATCTTTCAAACTAGGGATGTGCGGATTATTAAATCTTAAATCCTAACGATTAAGGCTAGTTAACTCAGACTCTCAAGATCTCAAAAACCAAGTGTCCTCAAATCCTTAAGCCTTAAATGATAGTGGATGTGTCAGGAATACACCAACTCCAAAGTTAGTGAATTTTTGTGATTTTTTAATTTTTAATTTTTATAGATTTTTTTGATCTTACAAGAAGTAATGACTGTCCCAAGCTCATATCAATAGTTGCATCTATTTTCAACTAGTATGGGTATAAGTACGGATCGTTAGACGGCTACCCGTATTACTTCAAGATGGTACCATTCACATTATCTTTTAACCATCCACTCTTCTAAGGGAGACCATAGTTCCCTCACTGAGAAATGGCTACTCATTTTTAGCTCAGTAGTCAGAATCACCGCTCAAGAAAAAGTTTTGATTTTTCATATTTTTATGGGATTTTTGAATAGGATTAAAAAAAGCAACACAGTTAGTCCCTCATTTTTGAAAAAATTTTGAAAATATTTTCCAAACCATTTCACATAATATAGAGATTTTCAAAATATTTTTTAAACGATTTTCAAACTGATTCAACCCCCATTTTTCAAACCAATGTCAAGCATTTTTCAAAACAGTGACACACAATTAGAAAAATTTTCAAAGTATTTTACACACATTTTTACAAAATTAGTTCAAAAATACTTATACCTAGCCCCGAAAAGTTTAAAATGTTCAAAATACGAGCTATGGCTAAAGTATATATACGATATATATGAGATACCCTTTTATACTTAACTTTTGGTATATCCTTGTAGCACAAAGTAATATGAAGTCATAGCTCATGTTAAATACAAGGTGATATAGCAGAACTAACTCAGATGCTCCCCACATACTTAGGTCAGAATAATCTAAGTATAAGAAGAAGAGGGAAGGATGGTCTTGACTCGGGTGTCCCTATACTTAGGCTGTGAATAGCCTAAGTATTGGATCTGCAATAAGGGCGGAGGGACCTGTGGTGAATAATCAATAACTGCACAAACCCCCTATACTTAGGCTTAGGATGAAGAGTGGCCTAAGTATTTGGATGTGGAATTAAAGATGGAGAACCGATGATTAGGGGTGGATTTACACAGATGATTGGATGTGCAGGGGGGTGGAAGATCTAGGATTACAGGAGGATTTGGAAGAATAATCACCCAAGGTCAATCATTCAAGCAATACCCTTGATTCACCAACTCATATGTGAAGACCAACAAGGGTTGACCATTTATCTTGTCCATTTTATTGATGATCAATCCAAAATTGAAGTCCATTACATATGTTTAATGACTAGGTTTCGGGCACTATCCTAGGGATACATCTTCACCTCTCAACATTCAAAATACAAGTTGCATACAATGCGAGTGTTGCTTCTCCATAATCCGAGAGTGATTTTTATTCCATTTTTTATCAACTTGCATTACAGTCCCAATTTTTATTTGAGGTTATCACTGTATTAATGTGAGAGCAAAAATCAAGCAATCATCGTCTAATCGGTCATTCCCAATTTCTTTTAATTTTCTAAGTGATAAATCGAGGGAAAATCAAGAAAGCCCAACGCATTCATGAAAAAACATGATGCATACTTTAGAGAGAAACTTACAGTGCCTCCAGCATTCTGTATGCATATGCAAGACTATATTAAAAATTTTACACTACTTGCATCAAGTCGAGGAGATTGCACCCTAAACATCATACTATTAGCAGGAAGAATTGGATTTAGATTTGGCTAGACAGATCGATGTTTACGTGCTTCTCAATAAATTAAGGAGAAAAAGTGAATTCTCCTCTATCCTTATTGTGTATCCTAACCTACGAAGCAAGCGCAAGTGATAAAAAAATAAAGAAGCTCAGAGATTCGTGTGCCTAGCCCTAGGTTCGAACACTCAAGTGGAGCCCCACTTGGACTGGGGTGAAATAGGCTTCACACACATGCAGAAGTTCAGATCCATGCTACATACGTGAGACCTCAAATGAGGATCGCTAGAAATGCAATGATAAGTATATACAATATGAAAATGAAGTGATTTGCATAATTAAAATCCTCGAAATCTCTTGAGTTTCCTCTGGGCTTCTCGCAGCTTGAGCTCCCAAATCTATGCCTCCATGTAGATCGAGCCTCCTCCATCTTCATGGGCCCTGCCACAAAAGAAGATCATCAAAAAATTATCAAGAAATTAATCAACAAATGATGCAATGATCAACACAATGTGAAGACCTAAAGGTTTGAAAATAATCAACTTAGAAATACTACAATAAAATCTAAAAAATAAATAAGGATGAGAAGTGTCCCCAGCTATGGCGCCATTTTATGATCCCGAAATCCATATCTTTAATTATCGATAATTATAGCATAGGAGACGGATTTTGATTCAACAAAAATCACAATCTTTAAATGTTGTTGAAAATTTTTACTTGGCAAGTCTACCAAGGTCGAACACAGGGACACGGGCCTCCTCGTCTATTTATCAGAAATTATTGATTTAATTCGAGTGGTTATAATAATAAATCTAGGCCTTCATAATGCAACAAAATGAATAGATACAAAATGCAAACATAATGGCATATCAATGATGCATACATTTTTATTTGGTTTTATGTAATTAAATAAGATGCATGTGTGACAGAAATATACTATGCTAAGCAAAACCATTATATACAATTATGCCCTAAAAATCATCAAATAGACGAGTAATAATGGCTAAATCAATTTCAGAGGCATTTGACGCATTAAAATGAGTAAATGGTATTACGTATAAAAGAGCAATAGACACAATATACCTCAAAATTTATCGTGTCTAATTTAATGTCAAAATAGGAAAAATGATGCCACTAGATAGAGAATAAAATATGCAACAAAATGCAACTGAAATAAACCAAAACAGAGTTCATATGCTCAAAATATTACAAAAGAGTGCATGTGCATAAATACAATAAAAATATGAGGATAAAATGAGATAAATATGCAGCTGGTAGGGGCATTTCTACAATTAAGAAAACCCAACACTTCCTTCTTACAACTTCTCCAGAAGCATCACATAAGGCACGTGAAGAGGGACCTACTTGCAATATCTAGAAAAGGGGTAGGTCATCGATGCAAAATACCTATCCCGCATGCGCACATGCTAGGTTCGGAGTGGGGTGAGGCTTGGTGCTGGTTAGGATGGTGGCTCGGTCAGCTTCAAGGTCAGAGGCCATGTGGCGTGGCCTCGCGCTTCGAAATAGGTTTTGTTCCGCTGAGCTAGTTGCTTTGTGGCGGAGGCTGGGAGATCATCGAGGCCATCTGATCCTGATGATCAGATGGTATCTGTAGCTCGCGGTCGTCCTCCTCTACCTCAGTAGCATCGCCTTCTGCGACGGACTTGGTGGGGCTCTGGCGACTCCGTAATTGCTCCGTCGAGGCATAGCAGGATGTATGGAGATCAGGAAACCTCTGTGAGGTGGTCATGAAGGTCAGCGTAGCTATTAGAAGCGACGAGGGAACTCGATGTGGCGATACGATGGAGGGTCGCCGAACTCTTTTTTCTTGAATGGAGAGGGGTCTATGCTTCCGGCCATTGATGAGATAAGTACCTTCAAGCGTTAGAGATAGCCGAAGTAGAGATGTATGGATGTTGTGAGTGAAGTGGAGGTCCCATTCGGGGTGAAGGAGCAAAGGACCTAAGGTTAACCTTCGACAGGTCGGAGATGAAATGGGGCAGAAGTGATTTTAGGCTATGGAGAAAGGGGGAAGGTGAGCGGGTAGGTCGACGAAGGTGGTGGTTGTATGGCAGAGGCCGGAGGGTGGTCAGGCGACGATGATGAGGGTCATAGGTGGCATGAAAAATAAAAGAAAAAATGAAGCAAAAGATGAAAGAATATGTACCCGGTCAGAGAGAGGAATTAGTGGATGAGGAGGCTTGGGCTGAGCACTGGGAGGCGCTCCGATCATCACACAATGAAGTCGGCTGACCTTCGGTACTCAACGGTGGTGAAACCACCATCACTCGGCTGAAGCGACCGAGGGTCAACATCTGGGCAGAGGTCGTAATTGCATCGCCAATTCATCCCTCTGCTATCACCATAGGGGCGAGGGAAGCTGGACCAATGCTCGTGGATTATTGGATGAGTGGAAGTCAAGGCGGTGACGAAAGAGTCAGAGGGTAGCGATTACAGGAGGTGAAGGGGTGTTTTGTAACATATGTTTTGAAGTCTTGGAGGACAGTTATGGGGAGTGATTGGGTTCACGAAGATGAGGGAATTTAGGGTTACGTGGGAGTCGTTAGACCATGGTGAGGTGGCTTGTGACGATAGCAGGAATTGGAAGGAGCGGGGATTCGACGAGGTGTAACAACTGGAAGAGGGCGTTGCAGAGGAAGAAGATGAAGCATGGTCGTTGGATCAAGCAATCCAACGGTCCTAGTGAGGGTGCGGATGGTTGGCTCGGATCAGATCATCGGATTTGATCGAGGGTGGGGGGCTACGAGCGAAGGAATGGTCGTGATATGATATTGGGCGTCATCCAACGGCTAAGAGGAAAGAGTGATGTGGAGGGAGTCGAACCATTGGATGAGGGGTCGTCCAATGGTTATGATGGAAGCAGGAGAGAGCAGCCCAGATGAGGCAGGTGAAGTAGATCCAAGGCATATATGGAAGCATCGATGGACAACCATGACGGAGGAGGAGGATGGAAGATCAGACATCCCTGGTTGAGGCCTTGTGGTGCCAGGAGAATTGGGCCACATGGTGGCTCTAGAAGGTGCCATGTGGCCCAATAGAATTATTCAAAAAATAAGAAAATAAAGGAAAATACAAAAGAAATAGTAGGAAGCAATATTAGCAAAAAAATCAAAGCTTGAAAGTTGTAGATCTCGAGGAGATCTACAAGTTTCATATTGGACAAAATCCCAAAAAAGATCAAGTGAAAAACACAAAATTTTTGGAAGTATTTTTAAGGGATTAAAACACTTGTTTTAATTATTTTGCTATTTTTAATATTTTTAATTTCTTTTTAAAGCTAAAATAAATATCTACATCAATGACTCTAATTTTTTATGGATTTTTAATAAGAAATAAAATGTGGAAAATAAATTGTGTTAATTTTTATACAATAATTAAGGTTAATTATAGGGAGAAGGATTATTATTAATGATGCGAAATTAATGAAGATTTGAATGAAGGCGATTATGCTTCGAGGATAAAAAGAGAGTATAGTAACGATTAATCAAAGATCCATCAGCTGCACCACATCTTTTCTCTGACATTGAACCTTGTTATATTCGAGTTACAAGGAAAATAGGCGTGTGGTCAACCGCTAAGAAAATGAGTTAAAGTACAAATCTCTCTCCCCCCTCTCTATATATATATTATGTCTATGGAGAGTATGTGATTCCAGCCATCTATTTAGGCCCACATACATGACACATAGTCCTACTTTATTAAGGATTTATATTGAAAATAAAACTTGCTATACTAGAATTAGGACTCGAAATCCTTCATGAGTCCTAATCCTAACATGCTCGACCCTCAACCAAATTGTAGCAGGTTGGGTTTGTTAATAAGTAAATGATAGTGGGTACCTACACATGACTATCCTTGGTTATGATATTTATGTTGCTAATCATGGCTTTTGCTCACACCATACTCTCTCTTTGTTTTCTTGTGAATACATTTTGGAGTACAATATATGACTTATCCATGGACTTACCACAACTATAGAGTTAGGGTTATAGGGTGGTAATGTGAAATAACTCACTTGAAAAGGTTGAGAGAGAATGCAAATTACCATCATTCTTCACATGATGAAACCCAACAATTTTCCAGTAAGAAGACTGAGTGGTAGTGCAAACCGCAACTTGATTCCATGCTTTGATCATCATCAAACATGTTGATGTGAGCTTCTCTATATTGTTCATACTTGAAAACCAACAAATTTGAACATGCCTTCAAAATTTCCACTTAACATACTTCAAATATGGATCTTCTTGAAGTTGAGTTAGCAATCTTTAAAGTACATTTGAAAAAAAATGACACTTCACATCAATGTACTTGGTCGTTGAATAAAAGATGAATTTCTTTATAAGATAAATTGCACTTTGATTGTTACTGAATAGTTGACAATCTTCACTTTCTTAATTCAACTCTTTTATCAAATCCTTTAATCATATCAGTTCTTTGTAAGCTTCAACGATGGCCAGATATTCCACCTATATAGTCACAATGGTCATTATCTTTTGTAATCCATAGATCCAATTAATGGCTCCACTTTTCTAGGTAAAGACATACCATGTTGTGATTTTCTGGCCGATAATATATCCTGCAAAATTAGTCTACAAAACCTCCAAGACAAATATTAATGTTTCCATAAACCAGTGGTATATTGGGGGGGGGGGGGTTTCGTTCAGATATCTTAGACTCCGCTACACAAAAGGTGTCTTGTTTTGTGTAAACCACTGAATGCAACAAGCAACCAAAATCAAATTGTCAAGGTACATTGGACATGTATTCACGCTCCTACTTAATTATAGTTTCTTTCCCTTCCAAAAGTTGGTAGTGATACCCTAAGGGTGTACGCATGGGCTTGTATTTTCCATATGAAACCTCTCAAGTACCTTCTCTGTAAACTCCAACTAAGACAAGCTCAAATTCTTGTTGACCCTCTCCCCGCTTATTTGCATTTTAAGCATCTTCTTCACAGGACACAAGTCATACAATTGTGGAACAATGTAAGCCGTACCAAAATTCTTGAAGTAGAAGCAATGCTCTGCATGACATTCGCATAATTCATTTGTTATCTTGAAGTCATTAAGCTTCATGTACCATTGCCTTCATCCCTTCTTCAATCCATAAATGCTTTTCATTAGCTCGCATACCATACACTACAAGAAAAAAGAGATTTGGCGAGCACGTCGTGTCTTATAAAGTCCTCACCCACCCCTCGCCATGTGTTCGTCATGTGTGTGGGCGAGAACATGTGGTCTCCCCGGCCATGCTTAGTATCCGGATGAACGTTAGGGCATGTAAGTGAGCACATGCCATATTCACATCCTCACCCCCGCATGCCTACACGCTCGCCAATGACTTATGTTGGCGAGCACTTAGCCATGCACGCGCCAGCACTTGTGCTTGTCCACATTGAAGTCTAAAAAATTTTTTACATGTTCATCGAAGTTTTGAGACTATATCGAACTGAAGGATATGGGATAATCCTCAAGCGCATCACGGAAGCGTGAGCGTCGTATCGAATACGACGAGGAACGACTAGTCGCACTAGTTGTTCTATGCAGCGGAAATTAAAATTTTTTTATGCGACGAAACTACATGATCCAAGAACACTTCTCGAATCGTTTCGTCTAAACCACAAACAAGTAATAGGATTACCTCTTGAAGCGTGATTGCGATCGAGTCTCTAAACGAAGAGACCTCCTGTCTCAAGTCCGATCCGACGGATGAGACGCTTGCGAGTGCGGGGATGAATCGCGTGCTTCTCGTAATCCATGTTGATGATCCAGGCGGCAGATCTCCTGATCTCGACACACGAGATCCGACGTCTTCTTCATGAGCGAGGCGCATCAAAGGAGACAGAGATCCACGAGCAGACGATCGGACAACATAACGACAACGCTGTAGTGATGGAGACTCTCTCTAAGGTATCCATGGTGGACGACCATATGAGAGGGAAAGAGAGTAGGCGTGTAGAGAGAGAGATGTGCTTCAATAGCATGTGTACCAAGAGAGCATGGTATGCCTCTCTATTTATAGGGTTTTGGGATTCATCGATCTCAATCCATGGGACATATAAAATCAATGGATGAGATTGATTTATGTCTAATCCAATGGTCAAGATTGTTGTTGGTAAAAGCCAACAACTTGTGATTTAATTTAGATCAAATATATTTGACTAATCAAATATACATCAATCCTAAAATTAAACCAATCAAATAAGGAGACAAATTCCATGGAGATCTCAATCCCATTGGAATATAGTGGATGGTCACTTATTTTCAAGTGGGGCAATCTCATGAAATCTCATGAGATTGCATATCTCTATGAAATTCTCCATTATTTAATTCAACAACTTTTGTTGTGATTTATTCTTCAAAAATAATTCACAACTATTTTGAGAATATTGCAATCTTGCCATTGGAAATTTGTAAATCACATTCACAACCCAAAACAAAATATAATTTACATTTTCAATTAATTACACAATGTGTATCCAATACACATCAATAATTAATAAACAAATATAAATTATAATTAGCTCTCTCTAATACATTATAAATCACATTTATACTATATTATGAATAATATGAATAGTGCTATCCACATTATTCATATCCGTTGATAATTAAATCATATTTAATCATCTTGGATCTCCATTCTCACGTGCCCAAATAATATGAATCGCATTCACATTATTCACATCTTTGATATTCAAATCACATTTAATTATTTAAGATAATTCTCCTTACAATATGAATCAAATTCATTTTATTAATGACAATTAAATCACATTTAATTATCCATTTTCTCAATGCTCGGATACATATATCAACAATAGAATTATCCATGAACTCTTTCAAGGATAATGCACTTTCTCCGTGAATACTTGGAGATAAGGACAAGGCGATTGTATTGTTCTACGTTTAGTGACTTGGATATTGAGATCACATCTCAAATCCAGATCTCGGGCCTCCCATAGATGCTTGATTAAATCAAGACCGCAAATCTAATCTTCTCATTGAATTTGAATCACATTCAGATCAATGTCCAATATTTAGACTAAGATCAGATTACTTCTCTACTGAGAGGAGTCACTAAAATCCAGACCCGTTTCATCACTCCCTAGGAATGGAAGCGTCATGGTTATACAATCGTTTATGATCACATCATCCTCATGTATTCCCAATACTTGTACATCTTGCATACTGGAAGACTCAGAATAATCTCGAAGTATAAGATCAATTTTACACTGTTTACTTTAGAGATTTATCATTAAGTTTCTCACTCGATCATTGGGAGTCGGTATAGATCATATACTTTCCAAAAAGCATATATCATACCTAGGTCTTGATCATATACTTTCTAAAAGTATATATCAAACCTACAAATTCAGTCAAGCTTCCAAAGCGAGACGATCGTGCACGGAATTTGATTCTTTCCAATATCTCATGAGTGAGCTCATGTCTTCCGGTTCAGTAATGAACCTGTATGATCCCTTTGAGAGATCGTATTACTCATATGCCCTTGCATGCACACCAGCGCGCCGGTGTATAGACCTTGATTAGGTCATGAACCTATTGGTCTGCCAAATGTACATACTCAGACATATAGTAACACATCTGTCTCTGGTCGGAGGATGCGTGCCTATATCATGACAGCATACGATATAGGACTTTGGTTATATCGATCTCGTTAAGTCAACTCTTTTGACCTAACTAATCTGACACCTCCGAATCTCTATTCCTATGCAGAGGACCTGCATCAAGAGGTCGGTCAGATATCAGCCTAACTGAGAAAGGATTGCCATCTCCTACTCAGGCTAGAGATCATCTCTTAACAATCATTTGACGGTGCTCGATGAGTCCTCAATCTAACTCTTTAGATATTCATCCAAGCACCAGCCTCTATGATTCAATACTTGAATCAACAGCTGTATGATCATCAAGATGGCTATGGTACATAACTCTAACTGTACTAAGGGACCTATTATGCAAATTATTTATTCTTCATTTCAGATCAGGGAATGATATTCGCAATAACATTTTATTGCATAATGGCTCGCCGCGGGCTCGCATGTCCAACACGAACATGTAAGACCTACTTAAAACCACAATGTGTATTTATTAATATGGTTTAAGAACATATATGTAATATTGACTATAGAATTTGCGTTGTTGATATAATGCGTATTAATCTTATAATGCAATCATATCTAATGCAACCTGCATATGCACTTATACTACGAATTCAAATACAATGAAAAAGATATAATATTACATACAAATTGAACAAAAATGTATGTAGATAATCTACAACAAAATGATTCTTAAAGTTCATAAAAATATAAGAAATATTATATATCATACAATCAAAGAAAAGGACAAATATTATTTCTTCTTTGATCGTAAGATCTTTGAAATCAAGCTCTATTTGAATTTCTTCTTTAGTTCTAAATAATACAAATAAATGAGCCTATTCTTTCAAGTTAGTCTCTTTCTCGTCTTCCTCCTCTTCCTCATCCTCTTGCTGCTGCACTGGAGCCTTTTGTGATCTATGAGAAAAAATATATAATAGAATTGTGAAAAAATAATTGCTATTAGAATATTCTTGAATTATAATCATACATATAAGTCCAGAAATCTTCCCTCAACCTCGTCACCGTCTCAATAGCCTTCGAGATCTGAGTCTGCATATTCGATTTTGGCTGATATAAAAAAAGGATGTTATGAATAGGATGGTTGTCTGTAAGTAGAATATGATGGTCGATGCTCCTCTAGTAGTGCATAGGAAGACCATAAGGGCTCGTTTGGTTGGAGGGTTGGGCAGGGTTGGCTTGGCCCAACCCGGGTTGGCCCTCCAACCATGGGCAGGGTTGGCTTGGCCCAACCCGGGTTGGCCCTCCAACCAAACAGGGTTCTCCTCCTCACAGTTTACTATTCACAGGGGTACCCCTGCCCAACCCAACCATGTCCAACCCTGCAACCAAACGAGCCATAAGTGTTTGCGTCTTCGAGACAGAACCAACCACTTTCTTCTCCAATACCTATTTTCGATATTCATTATAAAATATAAATAAATATGTTAAAATAGATTATTTAAATGTACTCAGCATTAACGCCCATGTTTCCACACCGCTCTATCAAATGTAGATTGTTTAACATGAGGAATACATGCTCATTTCTCCGCACTAAGGACCATATATTGCTCCTGAAACATAACTAGGAAAAAATATTACATATTGTGTAACAATTATAAATAGTTATAAATATATATTATTTAAAAATTACTAATCATTATTTCTCCCGTTCAAGAGTAGACCATTGGATCTTACCATCCTTCCTATAAATGTAGATCCTAGCCTACCACTCCCTAACAGATGACTCCTTTCTAACTTAGTAGCTTTCAAAATAATTTTTTATAAGAAACAATATATGTGTGTGTGTATCAAATTGCATAAAAAGAGGTATAAACTTTTAAGCATACCATCTCAGCTTTGATATGATTGCGGCTCTTTAAGCCACTGGTCGATATGATTTGTTGCTTTTGGTTGTTCACCTTACTTGCTACCGATCTTCTAAACTCAACATCTGAACCGAAAGCATCACAAAAACATCCGCACCCGCAAAAAATATAGTTGTAAGAAAATATGATAAATATATATAATTTGAAGATTTATTTTATTTAAACTTGTTTATTACCTTTCCTTGGTGCACCAAGAAAAGGAATATCTCTTCATCTCCTTGAAATCCTCCTCATCCTAATTCATCCTCCAATATGAGTCCCTCCTAGGCTCATAAATGTGGTACTCATCTGCTTCTCCGCCGTAAGGGTAAATACATGACGATAAGACTCTTTCCCAATCCAAGGGCAAAACGGTACATACACTTGAAATTTTAAAAGGATAGTATCGTTTAGAGTTATATAAAAATGTTAATTCTTTTTCTAAATTAGAAATATTATCAGGAGTATGTCAAAGAGTCTCTCCTGCTTGATGGTGGCAATACGACACCAACGGTACTTGGTACTCGTCGCATGCCTCTTGATTATACTCATGACATCCTTAGCAATTCTATTGTTATTTAGAAAATCCCTAAAAATTTTAAATTAATTAATGTTTATAGTTATAATAAAATGTTGAAAATAAGCTGATAATATGATTTACCTTCCATTTGATGGGTGGGAATCTGTACTTTGTCCTATGATATATGTACGTTGTAGGGATGAAAACTAATGCGAATATATTCGTATCCGATCCGCTATCGTATTCGTTTTATACATATTTTGACATTCGTATTCGTATTCGTTTTAAAATGGATGCGGATATGGATATCACTTTGACATTCGCTAATATTCATATTCGTATTCGTATATTCGTTTTCGTACATAAGTATAGTAATAGATTATTTATAATTGTGCTTAACAACATTTTATGATTGCATTCTCCATTATTGATATAATTTTTATGAAATTACTATATCTGATATATCTATTGTATGTGTAGACCATCATAAACATGTATATTTTAGTTAATCTATTAAAAATATTGTTATTATTCGTATTCGTTTTACATTCGTATTCGTTTTTAAGGATACGGTAACACAATTTTCACATCCGTCAATATTCGTATTCGCATTCGTATTCGTATTTTAAAATGGATAAGGATATGATTATACCTATATTCGTATCCGTATCCGACCGTTTTCATCCCTAGTACGTTGACACTCAGACATGTAGAAGAAGAAGTTGTACCATGACAAAGGAGGACGACTCGTCGTAATTAAATTTTGATTTGATAAATAATCTCAAGAAGAGTTTTTAAAAAATAAAATTGAAATATGCATACACATATACCCTACACACACACTGTACACGTTTACAGAAACCTCCATATCCGCAAATATATTTTAATTTTTCCATGCGTCCTCAAACATTAATCTATACCCACAAATTGATTACTTTATCCATTTATACTACATATACCCTACACAAGCAATATGCATGCACTATATGCATACACGTACGCCATATACACATATACTTAAACATACTCAAATTAAGAAATAATTTGTTTTTGTGTTTTGTATATTTTTCTCTTTTTATTTATCTTATATAGAATTAAAAAGTAGAAAACAATGTATTATATATTTACATCATAGAATTTATTGAATTTAAAACAAAAAGAAACAAAAATATATTTGTTATTAGGGATTTTTACCCGGCAGACCCTATAATATTTGCCAATGACCTCTACGACCTTTGAAACATCGATATTCCTCCCTCGACCCCGTAAACTTGCTAACCCTTACCCTACAGACCCTGTGATTAACCCACATCCATTTACCCGTTAAAAATAACCTGATTCCGTTATGTTCTTTTACATTATACCCATTCCGTTTATCAAATTTACATTCAATGCCATTCCCCCTCTCCCTCCTCCTCATCTCCGTTTTCCACCCCCTGGCCCTCGGACCTCGCCCTCCCCGCCGTCCCCCTGGAAGGCCCGCGCCCAGTCGGCCCACCTCCCCTGCCCCCCCCTACCTGTGCCGCCCGAAGCCCCGACCCCGTCTCCCTTGCTCCCCCACCCACGTCACCCGAAGCCCCAGCCCCCATCGCGTCGCTCGAATCCCCCCTCCCCCCCCTCCACCTGCGCCGCCCGAAGCCCCAGCCCAATGTTTCCAGCTCCCACCCGCGTCGCCCAAAGACCAGGCCTCCGTCGCGCCGCTCAAGCCCCACCCGACCGCTCGAAGCCCGAAGCCCCCTGCCATCCCGCCGCTCGAATCCCCCTCCCACCCCCCGTCTGTGCCGCCCGAAGCACCAGACGTTTCCAGCTCCCACCCGCGTCGCCCGAAGACCAGGCCTCCATCGCGCCGCTCAAGCCCCTCCAACCGCTCGTTCTCGCCCCTCCTCCTCCCCCCCGGCCCGGCCTCCCATCGCTCGAAGCCCGCTCAGCTCGTGCTCGCCTAGGCCCCACGCGCTCAAAGACGGGACCCCCGCCGTCGCTCGTGCTCATCGACCGCTCGAAACCCCTCCCTCGACCCCTGCCAACCTCCACCGCCCAAGGATGCGCCCACCGCCAACCTCCAGTCTAGCCCCATTTCCTCCAGCCGAGCCCCCCTCCCTCCCCTCCAGGTCAAGCACCGTCTCTTCCAGTTGAGCTTTTTCTCTTGGTTAATTCTAGCTGTCTGATCGTGAATTGGTTAGATTAACTCATTTGTAACCCAAGGAAGTTAACTCTAGATGTGTCAATTTAACGGTAGGGTTCGTGGGGTAAGACGGAGCAAGTTTACGGGGTCGAGGGAGGAATATCGATGTTTCAAAGGTTGTAGAGGTCATTGGCAAATATTATAGGGTCTGCTGGGTAAAAATCCCTTGTTTTTATTGTTACTTTACAGAGGATTTATTAGCTTAAAAAATATGCTATATATACATATTTTTACGATTTATGTACAACTTTATATGATTTTAAGATTTTAAATCTTTTGGAAATTTGTGCGTTTTTCTAACTTTAGTTAATTTAAAATACATGTTTAATACTTATTATAATCTATGTAATACTTTCTAATAATTTTATTTAATTTATTGATTTTTAAATACAATTTTAGACTAAAAAGGATTTTTTTGTATTGTTATTTATTTATTTACTTATAAAATGGATATTTTTTTAAAAGAGAAATTAGGTGTACTAAATTATATTAATAGGTATTAAGAAAAAATTCTTATTTTATTTTCATAAATTGCATTTTATTTATTGCATAATAATATGATATACGTCCCATATTTGCACATATGATGAGTGTAAACACATATAATAAATTATATGTATAAATTGTATTTTAATGTTATAATGTACCCCCATACCCGCTTAAACACATGCCACGTAATACACGTATGAATACACCCACATATATGTAAATACAAACATCCCCTCCATACCGCATAAACATGAGCACCATAGAAGCATACACACAAACCCACCTAAATGCATAATATGCATGTATAGAGAGACATCCCACATACACACAAACCCACCTAAATGCATAATATGCATGTATAGAGAGACATCCCATGCATATGCCCATGTATAAACACCTACTATACGCCAACATACCCACGCATATTCACCCACATATGCACACATCTATACCAACACATATACACATACCATATATACGCATGCACCTCCCATATTTTCACATTAACACGTACATCATATATATACACACACACACATAACCCATACCAACACATATGCACCTACTATACACTAGTTGCTGGAAACGAGATCAATATCACAGCCTATGCAAAATAATATTTAGCAAGATCAATATGAATCAATGCATTACAATTTAACAAAAATATCATCAAGCATTTCGATTCATATGACAATTATGATATATACAGGAACCAATAAAATCATAGGTTAACCATGTTCGTTATTCGGAATAAATCAACAGGGCAAGATCTAGGAAAGATAAAGTAATAAACGCAATGCGGTAAGCAAAATGATAAAGAAATTACATTAGAAATCACCGAAGCGTACATGTAATGGACTGTCTTTAGAGAGGATATTGCCCCTATAAAACTGGTGCATAGGGTACATGCGATCCGCTCTCAGGATACGACAGCACACGATCTTCGTCTGCGCACACCAACAAGATCGTCCTCGAATGTACCTCAGAGAACTGCAGCTGAAAGAAAGAGAAACATGTTCGTCCGTGAGAGAGGAAGAACGAAAACAGAGCTAAGGCGGCTTGAGAGGGATTTTCTTACGAGTGAAGAAAAACGGTGTTGGGGGAGGGGTATAAAAAGAAAGACACGTGCCATAGTACGTGGTACTTTTCGTCTTCCGATAATGCCCCTCAATGGATGTGTCCCTTCGGATTCCAAAACCGTAGCTAAAAACGAGCCGTCACGTCGAGTCGAATTCCTATTACAGTCGAATCCAAATTAATCCGCATGATTAATTTAATCGAACCGCCAGATGAAATTCGCAACAAAAGTATCGAGATCCGAATTAACTCTCCCGAGCCCGAACCGGAGCGGAGTGGAGCGTAGGCGCATGCGTGCGTGGTCCTCCATTCCTCCTCTCTATTATTGTACAAGAGCTTGGGATGCGAACTCATATATAAACCTACTAAAAGTTTAGAAACACTAGATGAGGTACTAAACTTTCACCCACAACTCTCCTTTCAAATTTGAGAATTCCCAACTTTCCCTCCAAGCTATTTGGTTTTCCAATTGAGACCAAATTAGCTCCTATTGTAATTGCATAGGATTTCTAATCAAAGTCTAATTACATACTTTAAATACAACAATCCTCCACGAATTCACCAAATTGAAAAAGATATTCAAACATAGTTAAAAAAACATCTTTCGACTGCCACACTTTGCTTTCTGTAAAGGTACCTTCTGGTTTGAACCTCGACCTGAGTTTACTACTTTCACTTTAACAGGAATGAAGTGAACTATGTCTTCAACTCCAGACCTTAGTGTTAAAGTATACGGTAGAAACAACAAAGCGTTGTTCTTATTACAATCTTCAGGGTTGGTGTTCTTAAAGGTCATGCACCCTTATCATGTTTCATGAGTGTGTTCAGGAAAGCCCTCTTCCCTTGACTACGGCCCACAGTAACACTCACATTGGTAGCATTCTCTAAGGATGCACTGATAACATCCTATACAAAGGTTTGAACCCATTCAAGGCCTATGCTCTTCCTAAACTTGCAGCTTAAATAACACTCATGCTTCTAGGGATAAGACACTCATGTACAAGCATTAAAATAAGAGTACCAACCAGTTCTTGAAACAGCTTGTTGTTACCACATTGAACCTACTTTGTGGGATCTCCTATATCCTTCTAGTACAGATGGATGTCTACCATAATGCAAACTAAGGAAAATAGTTCCCTTCAGGTACTTCAGTATTCGATCCAGGGCCTCGTAGTGAGTACGATCAGGACATATGTATATCAACTCAGCTGTGTAACCAAGAATGAAATATCAGGTCTCGTACAATTTGCAAGATACATTAAACTTCCTATCACTTGTGAATACCTTAGCTGAGCTACATGTACTCCACTTTTATTCTTAAACATTGTTTTAGATGAATCAAAAGGAGTGCTTACAGCTTTGCAGTCTTGATATCTAAATTTCTCAAGTACCTTCTCAACATAGTGAGATTGAGAGACTACAATCCCATCAACTGGCCTAGTAAGTTTGAGACCCAAGATCACATCAACAACACTCGTGTCCTTCATCTCAAACTTGCTACTTAAGAATGTTTTAGTCTCATTAATAATCTTCTCATGTGATCCAAACAAAAGTACGTCATCAACATACAGGTACAAGACAATACACTCATCATCTTTTACCTTAGAATAGACACATTTATCGGATTCAAGAACCTTAAAGCCATATGACAAAATAGTTTTATCAAAATTTTCATACCACTATTTTGGTGCTTGTTTCAATTCGTATAGGGATTTAACGAGCTTGCAAACCTTTCCCTCATTCCTAGGAGTCACAAGCCCATCACGTTGATCCATATAGATCTCCTCCTCAAGATCGTCATGCAAAAAAGCAGTCTTCACATCCATCTGGTGGATAGAGAGATCGTATACAGATGTCAATGTCATGAGCATTCGGATTATGGTCATTGTAGTCATAGGGGAATAAGTATCAAAATAATCGATACATTCCTTTTGCCTAAAGCCTTTAGCAACTAATCTAGTCTTATACTTTTCAATTGATATGTTAGGCCTAAGCTTTCTCTTAAACACCCACTTGCACCCAATGGTAGATCACTCTTTGGGTAAATCAACCAACTCCCAAGTTTCATTAGCTATAATGAAATCCATCTCAAATTTGACGGCTTCCTTCCATTGTTTTGCTTCAGATGAAGACATGGCTTCCTTGTAACTTGGTGGATCACCCTCGATCTGATAGATAACAAAGTCGCTACCCAAATCCTTGGCTATCCGAGATAGTTTACTCCTTCTTGGCTCAATTTCTTCTGAAAGGTCATTGGGTTCAGGTTGAGAATCAACCGCTACATTCGTTATTCTTTCCACTTGATCTAGAATAGATCCTGATGTGGAGACACTCTCAATGGTCGGATTCTGAGGAATCTTGGTCTTCATAAGAAAGACATCTTCAAAGAAGGGAGCATCATGGAGTTCTACAATAGTGTTGACATCTATGCCCTGTATCTCAAACCGAATTATCAAGAACCTATATGCATAGCTATTTTCCAAGTAATCTAAGAAGATCACATCAACAGTTTTAGGACCAAGCTTCTTTCTCTTATGTTATAGGATTAAAACCTTAGCGAGACCTCATACTTTGAGATATCTTAGTCTCGATTTCCTATTTCTCCAAACTTCAAAAGAATACTTTTCCATATGTCTTGGAGGGACCCTATTCAAAATATGACAAGTTGTATTCAAGGCTTCTCCTCACATATAGGTTGGAAGTTCAGAATTTTGTAGGAGAGCATCGATCATGTCAGTTAAGGTTCTATTTTTCCGTTGTACTGTCTCATTTGATTATGGTGAATATGGGGTAGTAACTTCATTAACTACGCCAAAGAGCTTACATTGTTCATCAAACATGTTAGAGGTATAATCACCCCCTCTATCTGATATAAGGCGTTTAAGCACTTTTCCTATTTGTGTCTCATCCTCATTCTTAAATAAAAGAAATTTTTCTAATGCTTCGTCCTTGGTTTTCATTAGATATATGTAGTAGTATCTACTGCCATCATCTATAAAGATGATAAAGTATTTCTTATTGTCTCAAGTCAACACATCATTAAACTCACAGATATCTGTGCACATTAGATCTAAGATTTCACTATCTCTAGAGACAGACTGAAAAGACTTCCTAGGTGTCTTAGCTTGCATACAAATTTCATGTTTTTGAGTTTTATCAATAGTGTGTTCATGGATCAACTCTAAATTCATCATTCTTTTAATTAAATTCAAGTTCACATGTTCAAATATACCACGCCACAGATAACAAGATTCTAGATTATTAACTACATGAGATACATAATTAGAACATTCAGAATTTAAAACATTCATTGCATCGATGTTTACTGAATCACATCCAATTCCAAACAACAAATCAAAATATGGCAAATAGACTTTTCTATAAAAATTGTCATGTCTCAGAATGACAACTTTCTTACATTTAAAGTTCAATTCAAAACTATTTCTAACTAAGATATAACCAAATAAAACATTCTTCCTGATGTTAGGAACATGAAGCATCCTGTGCAACGTCCAGACACGTCCAGAGGAGAACCTTAAGTTGACTTGTCCTGACCCAAGCACCATGGCCACAAAATCGTTCCCCATCTTCATAGCCTCACCACTGCAAGTCTGATAAGAAGAAAATAAGTTTCTGTCAGAATAGATATGTACAATGGCTCCCGTATCCGCGAGATACTCATTTGTATCATGAATATGTAGGTTTTACAGAGACATACCCCTCGCTAGCCTGAAACTTCTCTGAAGTTTCATTTAGACATACCCCTCGCGAAGTCTTCCCATGATTTGGGGAATTTATCTATGATGCACATGACCTGAAACTTCTCTGAAGTTTCATTTAGGCATATTCTAAGCCATGGAGCAGGAGTAAAAACTCGTATATCTGTTCAAAAATTGACTTTTCTTCGATCATGGAAAACTGTAAAAACTTGACGATGGGGTATTTCTCAATACCGAGATCTTCGATATTATATTTCCTATCCAAATCTTCCCATAGCTCCTTCACAGTTTGTGTGGATGAACAATATATATCAAACAACGTGTTGGACAGAGCCAACAAGATGCAACCATGACATATAAGATCTCGTTCCTTCTATGCTAATTGCGCCTTCTGGGTATCGGGTGTGGGATTTTCCTTTTCCACCGTAGGATAATTGATTTCAAGCATAGGGATTAATCTTATGGTGGTTAACCGGATCTTCATGCATTGTTGTCAACACTTGAAGTTCTGACCACCAAATTTCTCAAGTATACCCGTCATATCCACCCTCGATTTAAACAGTGTTTCCGACATGGTTTTAAATCCAATTCCTGATATCCTCTCTAAGATTGTTGGAAACTGGATCAATATCACAACATATACAAAAAATTTATTTAGCAAGATCAATATGAATCAATGCACTATAGATTAACAAATATATCATCAAGCATTTCTGATTCATATGACAATTATGATATGCACATAGGAACCAGTAAAATCATAGGTTAATCATGTTCATTATTCGAAATAAATCAACATGGCGAGATCCAGGAAATGCAAAGTAATAAACAAAATGCATCAAACAAAATGATAAAGAAATTAGATTAGAAATCACCGAATCATCCATGTAATGGACTGTCCTTAGAGAGGATATCACCCCCCATAATACCGGTGCGTAGGGTACTGGCGATCCGCTCCGAGGATACGACGACACACGATCTTCATCTGCGCACACCGATGAGATCGTCCTCGAATGTACCTCAGAGAACTGCAAACGAGAGAAAGAAAAACAAGTTCGTCTGCGAGAGAGGAAGAACGAAAATAGAGCTAATGCGATGTGAGAGGGGGTTTCTTGCAAGTGAAGAAAAACAACGTCAGGGGAGGGATATAAAAAGAAGGATGCATGCCCTAGCATGCGGTACTTTTCATCTTCTGATAGTGGTCCTCAATGGACGTGTCCCTTCGGATTACAAAACCGCAGTTAAAAATGAGCCGTTGCGTCGAGTCGAATTCCTATTGCAATTGAATCCAAATTAATTCGTATGATTAATTTAATCGACTCGCCAAATAAAATCCGCAGCAAAAGTATCGAGATTTGAACCCGAGCCGAAGGCGGAACGAAGCGCGCACGTGTGTGGTCCTCCATTCCTCCTCTCTACTATTGCTACAAGAGCTTGGGATGCGAACTCGTATATAATCCCACCAAAAGTTTAGAAACACTAGATGTGGTACTAAACTTTCACCCACAACTCTCCTTTCAAATTTGAAAATTCACAACTTTCCCTCTAAGCCATTTGGTTTCCCAATTGAGACCAAATTAACTCATATTGTAATTGCATAGGCTTTCTAATCAAAGCTTAATTACATACTTTAAATACAACACTAGTACACTCACACACACACATTTACATACTATACATGTATAAACATAGACACCACTCACATACACACCTACATATGTATACTAACACCAAAATTAAGCACTTAAAGTTTACACATAATAATACACTTATATTGGCAAATAAGCATCCTAAATGTGTTCAATATAATCACCACATTGTTGCTTTTTATGCAAAAGTCAATAGCGGAATATATCATCTTATCTTTTCCTATTTCTAGTGGCTAGGCATTTCATAATATACCTTTAATACATGTTGATTTGCATATGAATAGTCATAAAAATCAACTCTACCCCAAGATATGCAAGCACAATATGCACAATCATGACATGATATTCTTATCTTACGTGTTAAGTAATTTTAAATCATCAACATGATATACTAACAAGGTATGGAATTCATACCTATACTTAGTATTTAAACATGTTATATGATTTTAAACATGTTAGTTATAGTGACATTTCATCATACAACTTGCAAACCTGCTCTAATATCAAAGTATAACAATTTAACCATATAATGCACGAAAAAACAAGTTAAAGCATTCGAATAAAAACATTATGTTATACTTCATGAAGAAATTTCCAACCCTAAACCATCATATATATAGGGGTTGATGGGGCTGCCCCCAGAGGGCAACCAACATGGCTGCCCCGCCCCATTTTTGAGTAAATTTTTTTATTTTTTTGAAAAATATCACCATGTATATTCATCCCTATATCCCTCCTATATGCCATTCGAATTTCGTCAGAAATAGAGACTCTTACGGCCTCCATTCAGACACTGTCGATTTAAAAAATCATGCGACCGTTAAAAAAATGGCGTCTGGATGGAGGCCGTAGGAGTCTCTGTTTCTGACTAAATTCGAATGACATATAGGAGGGATATAGGGATGAATATACATGGTGATATTTTTCCAAAAAAATATTTTTTTTTGTGAAAAATGGGGTGGAGGTAGCAAACATGGCTGCCCCAAGGGGGCAACCCCATTTTCCCCATATACACACACATTAAGAAACGAAATCAAAACAAAAAGAGAGAGGAAGTATGGAAATACCTGAGGAAGGTGCATGTGTGAGTATATGACTCAGGTGGGGGTCGACAGAGGCAAGATTTGGTGATCGAACTTCGTGGGATCAAGGGTTATGGGGTTGATTTGCGTATTGAATGAAGAATAGAGATCCGATAGCGTTATGTTTAGCAGAAATAGACTAGCACATATGGTGCTTGCTAGGTCCTCGCCCACATGCTCGCCCCTCATTTCCCATGTGACACTCAACAACACCTGTTTCAAATGGGATAGGAAGCGTGCGAGCACATGTACTATCTTGGTTCTCACCCAAGCATGTGCGAGGACATGTGCTCGCCTAGTCCACGCCCAACTGTGTTCGTCAATCACTCTTTTCTTGTATCCCTTTCCAGTAGATTTATAGCATTATGATGTTGCATTTAGATGCATTCATCGAGATCTTTATGGAGGAACATTGTCTTCACATATAAGTGCTCTAGTTATAGATTCTTAGCTGCAACAATGCTCAAAACTGCTCTGATGGCTGAGGCCTTTACAATCGATGCAAAAATCTTTATGAAATCAACTCGTACTTTCTATTTAAAGCTTGTTGCCATTGGTCGAGCCTTATGCCTGATAGTCTCATTAACATCTTTCTTCACCATGTACAATTACTTATTGTAGAAGGCCGTCTTTCCTTTAGTTTGTGGAATAAATACCACATCTTGTTACTTGTAAAGGTGTCCATCTTATCCTCCATGGCTAACTCTTACTGGTGTTAGGGGTGGGAAGGAGGTAGAAGAATAGGTAAGATCAAACACACACGAGATACAAGAGATTTACGTGGTTCGGCAAGATGCCTACGTCCACGGCCGTCACAGAGATAGTTTTCTATTTCATATTGTTTAGGTTACAAGTGCCACCCTTATATAGATTTGGGGCTGGGTTGAGAGAAAGATACAAAAGGAATAACTTGTTCCCCAAGCTAACTTGTGCCCCAAGTTAACTTGTCCTCCAAGCTAACTTATGCTCCAAGTAACTTGTCCTCCAAGTTAACTTGTCCTCCAAGCCTGTTTCATCCTAAACCGGATCAGGCTCTACATTTCCAACAATCTCCCACTTGGAGACTGATCTTCATCAACATCTTTCATGTAACCTTCTTTTTGCATCATCATGATGAATCTCTGTGGCGGCGCCTCCTCATCTCTAATCATGGAGGCCAATTGAGGCTACGCATAGCCTCAATTTCTCAACGGTGATAGCCTTCGTGAACATGTCTGCTGGATTCTCGGATCCTGGAATCTTCTTTAGACATAGAGTCTCATCCTCGATCAGCCCACGGATGTAGTGATACTTAAGTTGAATGTGCTTCGTTCTTGCATGAAATATTGGATTCTTCGCAAGGTGTATTGCACTCTGACTGTCGTTGAACAGCTCACTACTTTCTTGTTTCTGCCCTAGTTCTTTTAGAAAATTCTTCAACCATATCATCTCTTTGCTTGCTTCAGAGATAGCTATGTACTCAGCTTCTGTGGTTGAAAGTGCAACAACTTTCTGTAATCGGGACATCCAGCTCACAGCAATACCTCCCAGTGTGTAAACATATCCCGTGGTGCTTTTTCAGCCATCGACATCACTGCCTAGATCTGCATCAGTAAACCCTTGTAGAACAACATCATTCTTCTTGAAGCAAAGTGCCATACATGAAGTACCCCTTAGATATCTGAAAATCCACTTAACCGCTTGCCAATGTTGCTTTCCTGGGTTTGCCATATATCTGCTCACGACTCCCACTGCATGAGCTATATCCGGTCTTGTACATACCATGGCGTACATCACTCCCAACGGCTGAGGTATATGGCACCTTTGACATGTGCTGCTTTCCTTCTTCAGTTGTTGGTGACTGCTCCTTTGAGATCTTGATGTGGCTAGTCATAGGAGTGCTTTGAGACTTTACATCTCCCATCTTGAATCTGCTCAGCACTTTCTCGATGTATTGCTCTTGGGATAACTTGAGAGTCCCTTCTCTTTTATCCCGAGTGATCCTCATTTCAAGGATTTGCTTTGCAGCACCCAAATCCTTCATCGAGAATTCCCTAGCCAATTGTTGTTTCAGTTTGTTTATCTCCTGCATATTAGATCCTGCAACAAGCATATCATCTACATACAACAATAGAATGATATAACAGTCACCAAACCTCTTGAAGTAACAACAATGGTCCATCTCACATCTAGTGAAACCATTTCTGCACATGAAACCATCAAACTTTTTATACCAATGCCTTGGAGCTTTCTTCAAGCCATACAAGCTTTTCTTCAGCTTGCATACTAGGTGCTCTTTTCCATGAACTTTGAACCCTTCTGGTTGGAGCATGTAGATATCCTCCTCCAAATCACCATGGAGGAAAGCTGTTTTCACATCTAACTGCTCTAGATGTAGGTCCTCGGCTGCAACTATGCCTAACACCAATCTGATTGTGGTTAACTTAACAACAGGAGAGAAAATTTCAGTAAAATCAATACCTTCCTTCTGTTGGAATCCTTTCACCACTAATCTGGCTTTATATCTTTTGCCTCCATCGAGTTCTTCCTTGACTCGATACACCCATTTGTTTTGAAGCGCCCTTTTTCCTTCTGGCAGATGAGTTAGCTCCCATGTCTCATTCTTCTGTAATGAGTCCATCTCATCTTCCATTGCTAGCTCCCACTTGACCGAATCTTCCATATTCATTGCTTCATGGAAATCCTCAGGTTCACCTGCATCGGTCAGCAGCAAGTAATGTAAAGAAGGAGAGTACCGGTGATTGGGTTTTGGTGTTCTATTGGACCTCCTCAACACTGTTTCATCTACAGCTTGGCCTTGTTTTGTTCTGTGTGCTAGATCATCTTCAGTTATTCCTTCCAACTCAACTTGATTGCCAGTGTTGGTCTGCAATTCTGCATCATCAGGTTATGTTCCAAACCTGTCCTTGAACATTATTTTTTCATTGAAAATAACATTCCTTGCTCTAATAATTTTCCTATCTTGATCATCCCAGAAACGGTAACCAAAATAATCAAGGCCATATCCAATGAAAAAACACTTTTTGCCTTTGGCATCAAGTTTATCTCTAGCATCAGAATCAATATGCACATTAGCAAGACAACCAAATATTCTTAAATGTGCAAAACTTACATCCTTTCCGGACCATACCTCTTGAGGTATCTTCAGATCCAACGGTACTGATGGACCTCTGTTGATCAGGTATGCTGCAGTGTTGACTGCATCAGCCCAGAATGCCTTAGGTAGGCCAGCGTGCAACCTCATGCTCCTTGCGCGCTCATTCAATGTTCTGTTCATCCTTTCAGCAATACCATTTTGTTGTGGTGTCCCTGAAATGGTTCTGATCATCCTGATCCCATTCTCTACGCAGAAGTCTTTGAACGCCTTTGAGTCATATTCACCACCATTGTCAGACTGCAATGTCTTGATCTTTAAGCCAGTTTGGTTTTCTACTTCTGCTTTCCATCTTTTAAAACATGAAAACACATCAGACTTTTGTTTAATAAAGTAAACCCATACCTTCCGTGAAGAATCATCAATGAAAGTGACGTAATACTGAGATCCCCCAAGAGATGGGACAGGAGCTGGACCCCATACATCAGTATGAATCAGCTCTAATTTCTCAGCCTTCGGTGCTCTTCCAGTCCTTGAGAAACTGACCCGTTTCTGCTTACCAAGAACACAATCTTCACAAAGACCAACATCCACTGATCTCAGATTAGGGAACTTTCCTTGCTTTGCAAGCACCTTCATTCCTTTCTCACTGATATGCCCGAGCCTGTTGTGCCATAAGATGGAGTCTTCGCTGCAGCTTGTCACTGCTACCACATCCTTCTGAGTAGAGTTCATGTAGAGGGTTCCCATCTTCGTGCCTTTCGCTATCACCATGGAACCACTGGTGATTTTCCAGCCTCCACCACCAAGTAGCGTTGTGTGCCCTGCACTATCCAACTAACCAATAGAAATCAAATTTCTTTTCAGACCAGGAATATGTCTAACATCCTGCAGCTTCCACAAAGTACCATTAGCAGTCCTAATATGAACATCACCTTTACCCACAATATCCAAAGGTTCATCATCAGCAAGATAAACCTTACCGAACTTTCCAGCTGAGTAGTTCTGCATAAGCTCCTTGCACGGGGTAGAATGGAATGATGCTCCCGAGTCCAAAATCCAAGACTCGATCGGACTATCAACACTTAGGATAAGCGCATCATGGATGTCTTCTGTTGTTGCGTTTACAGAGTCCTCACCTTGCCGCGAGTTCTTTTTCTTCGGGGGCAATCTGCAATCTTTCTTTAGATGACCCTTCTTCCCGCAGTTCCAGCAAGCGAGATCTATTCTTGGTTTGGAGTTGCTCCGACCCCTCGATTTGCCTATATTCTGATTTTGACCTCTGTTGTTGCTTCTACCTCTGCCTTCTGTACATAAAGCTGAACCCGAGCATTCCCCTAATTCTCTTCTGCGAATATCTTCACTGAGAATTAAATCTCGAACATCATTCAACTTTAATTTTTCCTTACCTGACGAACTACTCACTGCAGTCACCGTCGCAGCCCAACTCTCAGGCAAAGAAGACAGTAAAATCAAGGCTTTCACCTCATCATCAAAATCAATATCAACAGAACTAAACTGAGTTGTAATAACATTAAACTCATTTATATGATTTGTAACAGAGGCACCTTCAACCATTTTAAGGTTAAACAGACGACGCATCAAGTGTACCTTGTTAGAAGCGGACGACTTCTCATACATATTGGACAATGCGTTCATCAGATCTGTTGTGGTTTTCTCCTTCACGATGTTGAAGGCCACGTTCCTTGCCAACGTCAGGCGAATCACGCCCAGAGCTTGGCGATCTAGCAGCTCCCAATCTTCCTTCTTCATCGCTTCTGGCTTCTGACCCAATAAGGGCTCGTGCAACTTTTTCTGATACAGATAGTCTTCAATCTGCATCTTCCAGAAGCCAAATTCTTTTCCGTCGAACCAGTCGATCTTCACCTTTCCATCTTCTGAAGCCATCGCTCCCACTACTTCACTCGAACCGAGCTCTGATACCAGTTGTTAGGGGTGGGAAGGAGGTAGAAGAATAGGTAAGATCAAACACACACGAGACATAGGAGATTTACGTGGTTCGGCAAGATGCCTACGTCCACGGTCGCCACAGAGATAGTTTTCTATTTCATATTGTTAGGTTACAAGTGCCGCCCTTATATAGATTTGGGGCTGGGTTGAGAGAAAGATACAAAAGGAATAACTTGTTCCCCAAGCTAACTTGTGCCCCAAGTTAACTTGTCCTCCAAGCTAACTTATGCTCCAAGTAACTTGTCCTCCAAGTTAACTTGTCCTCCAAGCCTGTTTCATCCTAAACCGGATCAGGCTCCACATTTCCAACAACTGGTTCCTTATCTCATCCTTTAATGATTCATCAAAATAATCTAGTTCACTATCACTAGTCAACAATAAATAATTGAAGAGAAGTGAATATTTTTTAGTTGATTTGCTAATTCTATCAAGCTTCCATATGTTAGAGTATGTAGAACAGTTTATGGGATAGACTACACATTCCCATGCGATCCAATTAGGAGTTTTATAAAACTCCACACAATTAGGATCTTCTCTTTCCTTTTTTTGTATAGCCTTCTTTTTTAAAATGACTCATTAAAGGTTACATAAATGCTTTTGACTGTTTTCCTTTTCTCCAAGTTCCACAATATATTCACAACTATCTATACCATAGCCAAAAAAATGCAATTCCTGGAGTTTGGATCAACTTTTCTTTGTCCTCCTGCACAATATGAACCTAGATTGTGCATCCAAAAATGAATACATGAGAAAAAATTACCTCGTTTGTAGTCCATGCTTCTTCTTTCTAATGTACCATATGGACCCCAGTTGATTAGATACGCTATGGCACATACAATATTAGTCTAATGCCGCTTTAGTAAACAAATATATATTTTCATGCTTTTAGCACACACCAAAAGGATCCATTCATGCATTTAACGATATTGTCTTCAAATTCAAACTTTAAACCTCACTACGATATTATCCTCCATTATCTCCTGATCTCGTTCTTGGCATAATAAAACTCAAACTCCTCACTACGATATTATCCCCCATCATCTCCAATGTCTGGCTTGAAATTTTTAACTTTAAGCCTATTTCATTGTCAATTAATGCATTCCACATTTTAAATGTTTAAAATACATTAGATTTATGATTTATGCTATAAACACATTTGTGTAGTAGTTTCATCGATGGACCACTAAGGAGATACTTGAGATGGTCCCTATATGTCACTGTAAACCAACTCCAACTATTCAGACTTTCGTGTTATTACTCCTTTAAAGCTCCTTTTCTCGTACTTCCCCAAAATGCAATCTTCATAAAGGCCCAAACAATTTGCCATTGTGCCAACTTTCATTTCTTTTACATGATCTTCATTCCTTTCGCGATCATGTGACCAAGTTCTCTATGCCATGGGTTAAAAATATAAGATGTCACATCAATTTTGCCGCATAGCTTGGTGCAACATATAGAAACCCTTCCTTCTTTCCTAGAGCCAGAATTTTTGCTCACTTGAGCATCCCCAAAAGTCGATGTTAAACGATGCCACCACACAAGTTTTATGAAGCTACTCGACTGATATGAGACTCCTAGTTAGAATATGCATATTTTAAAACATTCTCAATCTCAAAATATTTTCGTTGGATTGAGATATATCAACGTCTCCCTTTTTGATAGTATTGTAGATATACTTTTCTTAAATCTACTTTCATATAATCTTAGACATTCTCCTTTCGTAGGGTGATATGGAATGATGCACATTAGTACACAGTCCAGGAAACCCTTCTATCATCTACAACAAACATTAGGGTATTGATATTCACATTGTTAATAAGATTTATTGTAATATTACCTTCATTACTTTTTTTGGTGTTTTCATGGAGCCTTGGCATTTTTCTTCGGATGCTCATTTTGATTGTAATTTAACAAACCACATTTTGTGACTTTTCTCTGAACTTCTGTTTGTTCATGAATATTTTCCTACCTCTCCTTTTTGTATTCAAAGCGAAACCCGAACTCTACTCTTCTTTGGGCATCTTCCTTCATTCCTTATTTCTCAGAAGAAGGCAGGGTAACATCCTTCAATATTAACTTTCCAAGATCGGAGGAGTCACTAACTGTAACATTATGAAAAGATAGCTTCTCCCCAAAGTCTAATATCCTATTCAATGTCATAGTCAAAAATAAGCATTTTGTCACAAGCCACTTTCTAACGAGTTCGAGAACGCATGATTCCGAGTCCAGATGAGGGAGATATGCGCATTTTAGTGAATTTGGGTCGGAGTATCTTTGGAAAGTGGGAGTTACAAAAATGGGAAAAAAGGATGGACCTCTATAAAGGCCCTTCAAAAATTTTGTATATTTGATGTATTATAAAAAAAAAATTTAAATTCTAAGTTTAAAAAGAGACTGAGCACGCTCCATTACATTCTAAGATAATTTTATATAAATGTTATCCATTGTACCATGTTATTTCATATAAAAGGCCCCTCCAAACTTTATATTTCCAATGAATTATAAACAAAATTTGCAAATAAAATTGCAAATTCCAAGTTTCAAAAAGAGACCAAGCATGCTCAATTACATTCTAAGATAAATTTATATAAGTGTTATCCATTGTACCAAGTTTTATTTCATATATGAATATTATTGTAAATTTATTCTTAACGATATACAATATAATTATATCTTCTTTCACCATAATGGATAAAACTATTAAAAGATAAATACATTTAGTATTCTTATATTACGTGCAAGCTATCCGATACATGTATATTTTAGATAATATATAGAGTATTTGTGATATTATATGTATGCATTCACTGTCATTTTTTAATTTTATCTGTTTTTTTCATATCAGTATATATATTATCATTCGCATTTAAAGCAAATATAAATACTCTAACGCATATTTGTATTCGTAACCGATTGTTTATATCCTAACTAAAATCTATCCTTTTGTCAAATTTACCAAGGTAAGTTCGATCGTGAGCCCATTTTTTTTCTTCCCCTTCGAAGTATTATTCATCTGCTTCCAAATTCACAACAACATTTTGATGTAAATCCCAGATGCCTTACCACTAGGGATGCAGATAGATATGTATGTATCTGTATCTGATATGCCGTCGTATTTTATTAATACATATCTTAAGATTCGTATCCATTTTAAAATTATACGGATATCATTTTAAAATCCGTAAATATTCATATATGTACTTACACTTTCATATATAAATATAGTTTTAGATTTATTTTTAATCATATGCAACACAATTCTATAGTTTTTTTCACCATATTTGATATAATTGTTGGGAAATAAAACACATTTAATATATTTTTATTACAGTAACATTTCTAATATCTATATATTTAAATTAACCTATAGAGTATATTCTCTATTATCCGCATCTAATCTGTAACACCTAAACCCAATATTTTTGAAACCGAACCGAACACCGAACCGGAAACCTTACCGAAATGGTCGAATCAGGTTGAACCAAGTAATCAATCCAGTTCAACTGGATGATGATGTCATTATTATTTGAAACCAGGTTAAACCGGATCAGTGAGAAAAAAGTGGTTGAACCGGCTAATCAAACTAAAATGAAATGAAATATATATAAAACATACACTTAAATATACTTGAAATATAAATAAAATACATAGAAAATTTATATATTTCACACTATACATAAAATATTTTCCATATACACCATCAAATGTCATACATATCATATACACATTATTTAGACTAGTTGCTCTATAACATAATAGTAGCTTGATTATATTTAAAACCCATTACATGCAAAAAGTTGTGTTAGTGTAGTTGGTTAGGAGTTTGAAATAAGTAACCAAAGTTCATGGACTCAACTCTCACTACCAACATTATTTTTAAATAAACTAACAATTAAATACGGTTCAACTTCGGTTGAACCTGATTAAATCAGGTAAAAAATAGTAAGTTGAACCGGGCAGGTTAATTAAAATTAGAATATTCAAACTGAACCAGCATAAACCGGTTGACCGGACCGGTCCAGGCCCGGTTCACCGGTCGGACCAGTCGAACCGGCCGGTCCGGTTTTCAAAACATTGCCTCTACCCCCAAACATAGTCATGCATCTAAGAGTCACGAAGTTTTAGAGTGGGTTATAAGATAGGAGGATGACTACTTGACAACTCGAACTTAAGCATTTTGAGTGGTTGTCGATGGATCCATTTGGACCCGAACCCAACAAGTTGTTAGGGTCAGTTTTCCTCGTTAATGGACCGGGGACCTAAGCCCGAGACGTTACATGATATGTATCCCTTTGTATATGTGCATTTTTTTAAGGATATAATAGCCCAATCTTTATATCCATCCTCATATTTAAAAATAGATAATGTTATGATAACATCTAATATCCTTACTCATATCCGACCATTTGCATCCTTACCATAGATTTGCATATTGAGGAAGCACATATATATGAATAAAACGATATTTATGAGTTGCTCTATTTAGTTAACAGACGTCAACATGTCACCATGCAAACCATATTTCAAAGTGGGCTAGGACAGAAGTGTATTGAAAAAATTCGAAAAGACACAAATGTAAACATCCCTTTGAAATTCAAGTGACTGAATGTGCATTGACCTTGCTGATGAATGAATGGAACATGCTTGATACTTGTACTTCTGATAGGAATATCTACACAATTAAACAAGGTTTCAATGATAGAGAAATCCTGATGTTTGATTCCTTTTGAATGCCATCATTTACTGATATATTATACATTGATTGGAGTATGGTTTAGATATATGCAAAATCTGTTAAATGAACACCCTCAAAGAGCATGACTAATCATGAGTTAATTTTCGTAGGTTAATGTTACATTTAATTAACTTGGGACAGATAAGAATTCTACATAGTTGGGTCACAGTAAAGATTATGGAACCATTTGTTTTGGACTTATTTGTTTTTCCATTCACTTAGTGATAATAAAATGTAGTCATGAATTAGATGCATTTTTTCTTTCACTAAGTTTGACATTCCGGTTTATTGACATTTAGATATCAACAATTTTGACCCATTTTTAACTTTCAAAGTGTGTTTTAATCTTTTCTTTGGTTAGTGGTTTTATAAGGATTTTTTACACCATTGGCCCTAAAATATTGTCCAATTACAACATAGCCCTTAAAATCTTTGTAATCACACCATAACCAATATAACAATCCGAGGGTTGTGGTGTAAGATGAGTCATGAACTATAGGGCAATGGTTTAATTCGACAAGATTTTAGATGTCATGGTGCAAAAAACCCTTTTTCTAAATATCAGGAAATATTCGCTCCAATAATATTAGGTAACATTAGAAGCAATTGATTGGTTGAGCTCAAAACTTAAGTTATGTAATTATGAAGGAAAGTCATTCTATTATTTTCATCATGTCCAAGATAACAAATTTCTACACTCATACTCTCTACTCTCTTGCATGTATCCATGAAACAATAATTAATATCTACTTTAGGAATTCCAACCTACCAACACCAAGCAAGAAAAATTGCCTATTTAAGTGCAAAAATCATTGGTGCAATAAAAACAAAGACAACTAGATTATTTCACACACATGCTCCCCATCAATCCCATATGAGGTCTAAGGGAGAAGCATAGCAAATGGGATGGGGGACCCCTTCATGAAGCAAAACATGTGCATCTCCAAACCCAATCACATGTAGTGCCCAAGGCATCCACGTTGCTCGATCCTCATGTCGACAAGTGTCTCAGGATGCCTTTCGCCTTCGACTCCCCATGTGTCTAGACCTTGATGGTCCCCCACAACTAGGGCCCAAGTGAATTGAGGGGGAAGTGGACAAAATAGATCATGTGGTACTTTTAGTATGGGGGTTTGAGTGATGCCTACATGTGCTCTCCACTTGGGGAGGAAAAGGGGTGAATTGGGGGCTTCTTGGGGTTCCTTTCTATCCCCTTAGTTCTTACCTTGCACATTAATGTGGAAGTTGAAAGGTGGTGAGACTTTGATGTGGACTAGCAATGCCTATATTGGATGGGACTTGCAAGCAATTGCATGACTTTCCATCATAATGTTTCCCTCCATGTTGTCATCTCAAGAATTGGTTACATGACCCATGGAGTCACCCATGCTTGGTTAATTTAAGCATTGCACACTATCCAACAAATCAATGTTACCAGCTAAAGGTGACACTATATAGAGGCAACATGAAAATGTGAAATGTGAGAAGTATTATAGTTTTGGAAATATGGTAGGAAATATCAAATTTTGAAGCAATGTTTAGAATACCAGACTGATTTGATCCATTAATCTAGTTCTCTGATTTTTAGCTATTCAATACAAATAGCATATTTTTTTGATTTGGTATCCTATTCAACCTACTTAAAATGAATCGGAATTTAATTTTGATTCTATTTAAATTGAATATTATGTTAATAGAAGTTAAACCCATACCCTTTGATTACCAACAATTATTACCAACCAACTCTCCACAAAAAGTTCTTGTAAAGATGGGTTTATAAGTACACATTCTATTATAAAGCCCTAAAGGTAATTTTTCAAAAATGATAGATATACATGCATAATAATCGACATTGTACATGCAAACATTTATATGTATAGTGATATATATGTATGTATGTAGTTATCACATTGTAAAAATATACATCTATGCAAATGTTTGCATACATTGTGTATCTATTCTTGTCATTTTTTTATGTATTCATAACATACGTACTCGAAAATGTTTATATATAAAAACACATTATTTTTCAAGAGATAGATATGCATACTTATATGCATGTATACAAATTTAATTTTTTTGGTGCCTATTTATATGTTTAAGATATGTGTATATGTACTGATGTTTATATATATAGGGTAAAATGTGTATGCTCCTAGGGGGGGCTAACTTAGCTCCCCGCCCTATTTTTCGCGTGTTTTTTATTTTTTAAAAAATAAAAATTATGTAAATTCATTATTTTATCCCTATATTATGTCATTCAAATTTCATGCAAAACAAAGACTCATACAACCTCCATCCAGACATGGTCGATTTAAAAAATCCCGGGACCGTTAAAAAATGATTGTCTGGATGAAGGCCGTAGGAGTCTCTGTTTCACACGAAATTTTTATGACATAATATAAGGATATAGTGATGAATATTCACGGGAAAAATTTAAAAAATAATAATAAAATAGACAAAATGGGGCGGGAGGAGCTAAGTTAGCTCCCTCTAGGAGGCATCCCCATTTTACCCATATATATATGCAATAAATTTTGGTTCAATTGATCGATTATTTCAATTATATTCATACATTTACTTTATACATGTTTTGGATTCACTAGTCGATTCAACCATTTTTATTTCACCGATCCGATTAAAATGCGATTAAAAAGGTTGTTGATATCATCATCTTGTCAAATCGATCTGATTCCATGATCCAACTCGATCAGATATTTCTGATATGGTTTCCACTAATCATCGATTCATTTTCAAAAACATTGAGTTGAACCTTTCTTGTACATTAAACATGAAATGAGAAATGAGCAAAAGATGAGAGGCATGCCATGGGAATTAGGGTGGATCATCATTCCTAGGGTACGGAATGGCATGGATGGATATTTATATATAGACAAGGGTTGGCATTAAAGCAAAGGGGCCCACTACTAGTAGTGTCAGCTCCATGTCACAACACAAGGTAAAGTCCAACTTGCCATCAACCACACCCCCTCCTTATTTGCCATGTAGAAGCTTTGGAGAATGGCATGTTGTGCATTAATACCAAAGGACCACTCACTCCCATATAACCCCATGGTAGGGGAAAATGCTTGGGACCCTCCAAATAAAAGATAACCATTATTATGATTCTTGGGATTTTTATAAACATTAACCTACAAATAAATTGACCTTTCTTATTTAGCATGCCTTAAGATCTAAACATTCATCCCTCCTTCCATCATAAAAGTAGATAGGATTAGTATTATTGATAGACGTCATAAGCTATTCTCATAAACCGATTTTAGGGAGGATAACCCTACTTTTTTTAAGCTCTCTTTAAATTGTTGGTTAACTCTAAAATGCATAGATTTTAGTTCTTGTGTTACATGTGATTTTGTCCTTTTTTTAATAAAAAAAGATCAATGTTTCATTCATCAAACACCCATAGGCAAAGCAAAGAGTAGCAAAAAGGTCGGTTAAAAGAAAAATAGGCGTGAACAAGAGTTTGAGACGACAAGTTTAGTTCTAATTTAAATCATCATCCAACCACAATGAAATAACATGTTCCTTGATCGAAAAGGCGGTTCTCAATCCATCATCTCCTTCAACCTTGGCTTCGGTCATCATTACTTTGGTGAGGACAAGGCCACCGCAATGGAGAAAGTCGACGAGTTTAGGGTTGTATTGTACTTACATGTGACTTTGTCATTCCTAGAGTTCATCCACTTTGGTGTAACATTAGATGGATATGACATAATAGAAACAACATAGAAAAAAGAGAGGTGTTGGTGAGATGAATGATTATGCCATTCTATTTAAATTTGGAAGTGATTTGTATTTGATTAAAAAATATGTCATAAAAAAGTTAAACTTCTATGTTAACCTCTAATATAATAAGATTTTAATGATATCACTGATATTTTGAGATAACCAAACTCGAGGAGGATATCCCATTTAATATAGATATCTTTATCCAAGGGATTGTAAAGGACACCCCTCCCACATGGGCGCACGTTGCACGCTGGCCCCACATCGCCCGGCTGCCCAGGAATCAGGAAGAGATCTAATCCACCATCCGTTTCATGCCAAGATCCATCAGGAGCCGTCGATACAGGGATGAGGCAAATTGCACCCTTGGTCCCTAAAGCTTTTCTGGCAAAATATATACAAATATGGATCTAGTACAAAAACAAAATATGCTAAATTGCGAAAAAAGCATCACCTATATCTAAATATTCAATCAAGGTGCTGATATTTTAATGTAATATTGAGAGTACTAAATTTTTAGTTTTATGATTTAACATCAATATTTAAAAAATGTAGTTGAGACAAAAAAATAAAGATCGAACCATCTTTTTTACGTTTCACAAATGATATCCATAATTGGAATTGGAATTTTGATGCATAGATGAAGTCCTTTTCAGTAGAGCCTCTCAACAACCCATTCAAATGCAATTCAAGTGGTTTGACTATATTTTCGTTTGTATTTGTTTGAACGTATTTTTGTCTGATAAAGATGCATGATAAACATTGTTTTTAATTTTTACTTAATAAACACGATGTTTTTGGTAGTAAAATGCATTTCATGGTGGCGAGCAAAGGAGAGCCGCACCCGATCAAGAGGTTCACACGAAATCAGGGTTTTTGTGAGCTCTTATCATGTGAACCATTCAATCTTGATCGAGCAGCTCGAACGTGACTGCCCTTTACGGCAGGCCTATGCCGTAGAGTAGAGGATCCCCGCTCTTCATGGTAACACTTGTAAACAAACTATTATCTCAAACAATCTCTACCGTTGGATCGCTGAAGAGAGGGTGCACTAACGTTTCGCCAAACACCAACGTCTAAAATTGTATGGCGAAAAATCATGATAAATACCTAAACTTTAAAAAAAATAAATAGCAATTGCTTATCCTGGAATGAAAAGGGTGTGATTTACACGATATCACACAACAAAAACGAATTTGATCACATACAACAGATGCGATTCAACAATAAAAAATCTACAGCCACACACAACATTCCCATCTCCCCCCCTTTTTTTCTGTTCGATCAATCCAACCCCCACAGGAAAGGAAGGCGGAAAAAATTTGCCGACGATGATCGCGAAACTTTCAGGAATTTCGATCGGCCGAAAACTAGCGTTAAAAAAAAATTCTACACTTGTCGTCATCAAACCAACCGGTTCCTTACGGTCCACATGTTTTAGAAATGGAATTCCTTCCGTGTCCTGCGATCGACTAACCGCGGGCCACGGAGGCGATCGCGTCGAAGATGGCGCCAAGCGATCTCACCTGCATCTGCAGTGCGGCGACGTAGTCCGACGTCTCCTCGAGGAGGCGCCCCAGGCCGAGCTTCCCGCATCCGGGAACCAGCCTCCCCAGCGCCCTCACCTTCCCCTCCACCGTCGACGCCGCTGCGGGGGTTCCCCTACCGACACCCGGCGGGGGACGCGGCGGCTTCCGTCGGGTGGATCGGAGGCGGTGGCTCCTGCGGCGGAGGATTGCGCGGCTCCAGCGCGTGCGGCCGCCGGCTGATGCGGCGAGGACGCGATCGGCGGCGTCGCGGATGAGGTGGCCGGAGGGGCCGGTGCATGAGGGCGAGCGACGGAGGGCGGCGATGAGGTTGGAGGAGTAGAGTTGGTGCGCGGTGGCGGTGCCCCACCGCGGCGGAAGAAGGGAGCTGGAGGGGGGAGAGATCTTCCGGCGCTTGGGATCGCGGCCGTTGGATTCGGGATGGACCGTCGAGGGCACGGCGATTTCCATGTTGGGGGTGTGGTTGGCGAGCTAAGGGTGTGAGGAGCGTTTTATATAAAGGAGGGACGGGGTGTGTGGCAGAGGGGGGAGCTCTTTTGCAAAACTACCCCCTTTATTTTTCGTTATTTAAAAAATGAAAATTGGGATATTTACACCCATAATCGTAATTATGTAATTATCCCAGAAATCTTATATAATAACAAATTGCATCCAGAACCTTGAATACATACTCCGTTTTACACCCATAACCTTCCGTTAGTTTTCTTCATTAACTTAACCATATGAGTGAGTTAATCTAACCGATACACGACCTAACGGCTATGATTAATCAAAAGTTAACAAGAAAAAGAAAAGAAAAACACGTGCAGGTTGCGGGGCTTCCAGGACGGATTGCGGAGGGGAGGTCTTGTAGGGAGGGGCTGACGACGACGAGGCTACCAGTGGGTGTGGGTTTTCCAAGCGAGGTTGGAGGCTTCGACGAAGGTGCCGGAGTAGGAGGAGGAGGGGCTTCTTCCAAAAAGGTTCCAGTACGAGGAGAAGGGGTGGGCTTGTAGGAACGAGAGGGGGGGGGGGGTGTTGCAAGTACGAGGAGGGAGGGGTGCGTCCAGGTGAGCTTGGCGGTGTAGGGGGAAGGGGCCAGGATTTTAGGCATGTGAGCTTGGAGGCTTCAAAGGCTGTGCGGGGGCGGGCTGGGTTGCTCTGCCAGGCGAGGTTGGAGCGGGGGCTTCGATGACGGTGCCGGTGAGGGTGAGGAGGAGGTCGGGTCGGACTTGGCTTGAGGAGGAGATTAGGGAAGGGAGGTTGCAGACTTCCGGCACAAGGAAGTTGGCGGGGGGGGGGGGGGGGGGGATTAATTCGCTGGAGGAGGGGGAGGGGCCATTATTAAATAATAGAAATTGAAAGGGTATAAAATGTAAAATACTCAACGGATACCATCATACTTAACCAAAAATTGAATGGAAATTAACACTGGGTTATGAGTGTAAGAGTTAAGTATTATTCAAGGTCATAGGTGTAATTCGTGATTATAGAGGGTTTCTTAGGTAATTACGAAATCACTCAGGGTTATAGGTGTAAATATCCCATGAAAATTTGAGGGATTGTTTAAAAAAACGTCTCTTTCCCTCTCTCTCTCTCTCTCTGTACTCTCTCTATAATCATATATAGGATTGCAAACAGACGGATACAGATACGGAAATAAGTATTACCGTATCCTTATCCGTTTTAATACGAATACGGATGTCGATACATAGATTGATGGATATTAAAACTATCTTATTATATTCTTAAAAAATGGATAAAGATGTAAAACTGATACAGATATAAAACGTATAATGATCACATACGAGTAATGTTAGAAATACTTTATAGAATCGACTTAAATATATACGAATTTGATGGAAAATACATGATATAAATTTGCTACATGTGTTTGTATCATAAAAATTATACAAATATTGTAAGAGAATGTATAGAATTATGTTATATATGGATAAAAATAAATCCATGACTGTATTTATATATGAAAATTGGTATACGGATACAGATACTGATGTTTGCGGATATAAAAATGATATCCATATATGTATCCATTTTAAAACGGACACAGATACGGATGTCAAAATCTGTATAAAACAGATATGGTGATGGATCGGATATAGATATATCTGTAACCGTTTGCATCCATACTCGTATAACAAATAAATATGTTATTTATTGTAATTTTCATTATAAATGATAAATCTATATGGAAGACTTGTCATTGTCATCATCGATAAAATGGCAGGAAGAGTAGAGTATATATATCTCATGGTCACTTAGATTAGAACAATGAGCAAGGATGTTGAAAAACAATCAAGTAAATCGTACGAGAAATACTTCATATCTATGTCTATATGTAAATGAGCATGTGGGTGCGCACGTGGAGAAGCCAGTTGTGTTGCGAACACCAGAACGTGTGTGTACGGAGGGGGATTGGGTTGCTGTTTAAGCTACCGCTGTTCCTCGCGTACACCTGCACAAGACCAGGGGGAGGACCCTCCAGGGCCTGCACTGCAACTCTACAGTGCCCCCCAACCAAAGATTTCGAATTGGAATTTCTGGAGTCGGCAGTTGAATTTGACTTCGCCATTTGCTCCTTTCATGCATTTGCCCACCGTCCAGATCGTCCCTCCTTTTGTGAGCAGAGGGCATGGATGCTTCTGCTTTGTTGTCTGGTCTACTTGTTCGCTGCTGGCTCAAGTCGGCCCAGAAGCTGAAAGTAATCGAACGATGTTGGGTGTTCATGGGGCGGGTACCCAGCCCGTTCGCTCATTGACCTGCCCCGACCCGTCACTACTGGGTCACGGGTCGACTTGACCCGTTCGAATGGGTACCCGATGTGAATGGGTACCCAAATTAATTCGACGGGTAACGCGTACCCGCGGGTACCCGTAGAATATCTCTTCCAAGAAAAATGATTACATGAATTGCGCTCAAAATGAACAATTTTCAACAATCCCTTTAGTTACACTTATAATAAAAACATGGCAGTAAGTTGAGCTATAAAGATAGATGTCATTCATAAAAACAATCATCATATTATTATATTATTAAAAAAATAGTATTTGACGTATATGAGATGAAGAGAAATAGGGAAATCGAAAAATAAAAATATGATCGAATAAATTATCTTGTTAAGATATAGATGGATGAACACAAAGAATTAAGGCGACAACATCATTTCGAAGCTATTGGACTATAATTGGTTATATATGTGTGTGTGCACGTGCAGGTGCATGCGCACGTGCATGCGTTTGTGTGTGTGCGTGCATGTACATGTGAGTGCGTGTACGTGTCTCTGTGTGTGGTCGAGTAATAAAAATGAGGATCTGGATATCCAAATACATCCTTCGTAATACGAATTAAGATTGAATTGCCAAGACTGCCATTGAAAGATTGCATTCCAGCAGTCCAATTTCTTTCCTTTTTGGCCCACGGCTCCGAAGTGCTTCAAATGGGTTGGAACGAGAGTTGAAGATGTAAACCAATCACGAAAGAGTGATCTAACCAAAACAATATGTTGCCCTTAGCTAGAAATCATCATTTATTCGTACACTATTATGGACGGTTGTTGTTATACTATTTATGTTTTTACTCATTGATGGAGCAAAATATAATAATAATAATGGTTGTATTGGTTGGGTACGTAAGTTCGATGAATGAGCGGGTCGAGTACCTGACCCGGATATCTTACTCGGGTATCCGTAAACTACGGGTCAAAATAACAGGGTCGGATCGAGTACCCGTTTGACCCAGCTATTTTGAAAAGCCCTAGTTGAAAGCAATGTTTCGAACATCGGTCCAAACTGATCGATTGAATCGGGGGACCAAGTCTCTATGTGGTTCTTTACTTCAATCTGCTCCGTCGATTGACCTCAAGGATAACTAGGGGTGTTCAAATATTCTAGGTCAGTGTATACTCATCTTGACTCGTTCATTTTGACCCTAAACTCACGGGTACCCATTTTAAACGGATGGGTAAGGTACTCGCTATATCATGACCCGTGAATCATCTAAAAAACCTGTTTGAATTAACGGGTACCTGATTAGAATCTTTTACTATCCAATTTATTTTAAATGAAGCAACGACAACATTTGAGAAGTGTGGGCTCCGAGGTCGCAAAGGAATCTAACAGACCAGATACCCGATCGTTGGAATGACCAGTCAAAACCCACATTATTTCAACAATTGACACACGAATCAATCAAGCAATCAAAGTGTGGTAGGTTAAAATTTATTTTTATTTAACTCTACTAAAGATGTGTATAGTGCAAGTATTTAGAGTGTCGAACTCAGGGAGCAAACATGATACATAGGGAAGTAAATCCAAAAATTTTCTTCTCTTATCATTTTATTTGAATATTTTTGTGTGGTTTTTATTATATTTAATTTTTATCTTTTTATATTTTTATATTTTAATTTTCTTTTTATATTTTTTTGATTTTTAGTTTCTTTTTCTATATGTAATAAGTATATATAAGAGTATATATGATATAAATATCATATACTCTTATAATAAATATAGTATGTATAATATAATCACGATATAATATGTATAACTTCTTTTTATAATAAAATTTCTTTTTATAATATGTATGATATAATCATGATATATGATATAAATATATAATAAATATATAAAATCAGGAACATACAATTGAGTACAATCCCTTTTATTTTTTAAAAGGTATTAAAAATATTTATAGGTATTTATAATAATAATTATATTAATAAGTATATAAATATATATAGATATATAGTCAATACGTGATTTTATATTTATAAATATAGTTATAAATACTCAAAAATTTTAAAATAAAATCTTTTTTGTATTTTTTTATATTTTTCTCTATTTTTGTGATTGTTTTGATGATTTTTGCTATTTTTTATGTATTTTAAAGTCTGAAATACTCAAAATAGAGAGTTGATAAATAGGTTGAATTGTTTTGAGTTTTAAAAATAGAAAATAATTCCAAAATCACTCAAAACTATTTTTAATATGTAGTATATAATATAGATAAAAGTATACATAAGAAAATTATTTTGGGGGGTTTTATATAATTTTTGCAAAATAATTTAGGGTTAGAATGGGTTTTCATTTTTTAAGGCTATTATTTTGTATTTTATTGTAATTTTTGGTATGGAGTTAAATATTTTATTAATATATAATATATATTTTTTGGAATTTTTATCTAATTTTTCCTATCTTTTGTATTTTTATATCTAAACAGGGAATAAATAGCTCCTATATATTTTTAATAGATAGGAAATGCAAATAAATGACAAATAAAAATCACGGCATGAATGGGCATCATTTAAGGCATATCTTATATTTTTCTCACAATTTTCAAGCACATGAGCTATTTAATAAAAAAATAAAAGACAACAAATAATTTACAAGCTTGTCAGGGGTATTTTTGCAATAAAATATAAGTATAAGGTGTTCCGTGCAATTTACCCCAAAAATATTACAATAATATGCAAATTTAAAATACTGAAATGAAATAGAAGAACTCGAGAGGGGTTCCCCGCAAAATATTCACCTCACAGAAGGCGCCACATGAGGTGACCTGGCATGGACCAAAGTGCAATTATAAGAAAGTTCAGGGTCTTTAGAGAAATTAATACAAATAATTTACAATACATATGAATGATTTAAATACTAATATTAAATGCAAAAATGTGGGGGGATTGAATATACAAAATATCCCCTATCGACGCTTACAGACGACCACGATTAGATTACTTAAGCATCATTAAAGGTCCGCAACGGGTAACATTTCGACCTTATCCAAGGGCTGACGTTATTTGTGGCACATGTTCTTCATCCAATGGTGGGCGAACAATCTGACAAACTTACGAAGAACATGAGCCAGATATTTTTAATCTGTAAAATTACTTGGCTCAGACGGTCATCAGGGTTGCCATGATGGGCGGAATGATGCTGTTGATGTTCTGCAACCTTTGATACCTTCAAATGGGTCCAAAGACCCAATGATCGGGTCCTGGAGATGCATGATAGCTTGGGGACCTAAAGCTCCTGTGCCCACATGAATCAACGTCCAGATGAGGCCCTTGGTGTCGTGACCTGCATAGGAAGACTCGAGGGACGAGGGTGAAATGTGTAGGCCCTCTTATTTGGGTGAAATAAAACAAGATGGAGTGGGGTGGTGAGGTCCGACAACGATGGTGGAGGTGGACCTCAAGATATTGATTCAGTAGGAATCAAGGGGAGTGAGATGGTGGTGGAGGTGGAGAATGCGAAGGGGAAGGTGGTCGTAATGGCGAATCAAAACGACGGTGAACGAGGTGAACAATGCCTGGAGCTCTAGAGCTCCAGCGTATGCTAGAAATTGGAAAAGTGACTAAAATACACAATGAAACACTAAATAAATGATGGGAATAAAACGCAGAAATGAAAAGCAATGAAAAACACATGAACTAAACATCGACGGCTCTGTAAGAGAGCTGGAGATGCCATGGCCAGAGGTAAGCCTTACACCCTTATCCACGCCGTTGAATGATGATTTATCTTCCTATCACGAAGGAGAATCAAGCCTTATCCCTCATTAGGGTTACAGAACCTCTAAGACTGATCAAATAAGAAGGGAAGGGGGTCATTTTTATTTATACACAGATAAAAGAGGCTCACAAGATCTTTCATATGTTTCTACACAATGTACAAGGGATCTATACACCATGTGTGATTTATGGAGATGCAATGAAGAGTTCTCGTTAAGGGTGCATGGAGATTTGAGGAGTGGAATGTGCGTAAAAAATGGTGGAAAAGAGGGGAGTCGACATGTTTTCTAGGTCAGAGTGGCAAAAGGGGCAACTGATCCCAGGTCAACGAACGACAGTCTCCCATTGGTCCAACTACACCGCCAGAAGACAAATTAGTATATAAAAGAATAAATTAATAGAAATTAATTAATTAATTATATAAAAGTTAAAACATAAAAAATATTTATTATTTTATAAAGTATTTTATTATAGTTTTTGTTTATTTTTAAAAGTTAATTCATTATGTTTTAATATTTACATGTATAATTATAGGTATAAATACCAATGTGTGAGGTATTTTATTTTTACTTTGTATTTAGATTTTATTATTTTATACATGAATTTTATATGTTTATAACTTATTTAAATACATAATTGGATATTTTTATTATATTGTTTGATATTATTTATTAACTTAAAGAAATAAGTATATATATGTACCTTATAAGTATATTTTACCTATGTATTATATATTTTTATTTATTTTAATGTATTTTTAATGGTTTTATTTTATTCTTATTATTTAGATGTATTGTGTATAATATTTACAAATATCTAAAATTATAAGAGATTGAAAATTTTAAAAAAATAAATATATTAAATATTATATACATGCATATTGCACAATGAGGGCCCAAAAGACAACTTTTGCATCTAACTCCAAATTAAATTAAACCACCTTTATTAAAATATTATTTAATTTTATGAATGATAAAGGTGATTTAGTCAATTTTGGATATGTATGGAGAAGATACAAGCATGTAAAGTTTTCTTTGCAACCTTTTATTCTGTGTGTCCCGGGCACACTTACATTATTTTTGAATGAAATAAATGTTGTATTTCTATGCTAATGTTCATGTTGAAGGTTTTATTATTTGATGTATAAAAATAAGAAAATAAAGTGGGTCCCAAAATGCAATATATTGATAAAAATATTTTGGATTTTAATCATATCTTCTGTACAGTTTCTTTGTCATATCTCCCCCTACTTTATTCCTTGTCGGCCAAGTCATCATGATGACTGGGTTTCAAGGTTTACGGTCACTCAGTCTCTTTGAAACTTCCTTCTTTTTATTTTCTTTTATTTATTTATTTATTTTGACATTAAATATTGCATTTTATACATTATTTGTGTCTATATTATTGAGTGCCATTTTTCACAAATTAATGGCATGCATGCATTCAACTAGGGATTTAAGGTCAAAATGAAAGAATAAAGGTAATGAAATGGAGATTCATCACCCCCTACATGGCCTTTGCTAGTCCCTAGCAAGAAAACACTTATGTTAATAAGTGCAGAAGAAGACAATAAAGAAAACAAAAAGAAATAAAATAGATTCAATTTAACTTTTAAACTTATCTTCACAAAATCAAGTTTGGAGCTCTGTCGGATCTTTGGCAAATTAGGTTTGGTCAGAATCTTATTGGGAAGTGGACTTGAAACTCAACAATCTCTAAGAACCATAAAACTCTGCCCAAGTCTCCTCAAAAGCCTGGTCAGAATAAGTCTATGTCATACATAGACCCTTATGACTATGAGTCTATATTGTATAGTGTAATTGATATATAGATCCTCTCGGATGAAGCGGTAAAGAGACAATCTTCTCCAACAAGGTGACCCTAATCTCCCAATCGAACAACTCTTTCCTCAAGAAGCAGGGTATTCCATTCTAAGTTCAAATGTAACTAGCTAAAGAACAAAAGGTGGAGAGAAGAATGGACGGTAGCCAGTGTAGCCAAGGCATCCGACCGTAGGCACCATATAATCTTTGACTTTGAAGAATAATCATGGCTTATTGAATATATACATACTCCGACGGGAATTGATTTTTCTCTGATTTTTCCTCTCTATTCTTCTTGGAGTTTTGTATTTTTTTCTTTTGAATACTATTTACAACAACATTTACATAAGGACTTTTTCCTCTTGAGCCAATAGACTTTCCCTCTTTTGAAGTATTATTTCAACCCACAACCTCCTGTTCTTGGACCTCATGGTTATTGGATCGGGTTGGGGCACAATGGCCACATATTTGTGACTTCGTATGATTCCATTCGCTTGTGTCTCATGCTGGCAAATCCAACCCTCTACCGCTTCAACTGAATTGAGCAAAGTGTAAAGTACATGGTGTGCAAGTTAGGTCACTATCATAAGAATCATACACGTGTTTTGAAATATTCTATTTAAGCAGTCAAGATGACATCTGAACCTAGTCTTTTGATCTCACAAAATTAAGTCTGGTCGATATGAAGGACCTCAATTCCAGTTCCTCTAAGGTTCTTGTGATTAAGTGTATTAAGGTCCAACCAAGCTCCAATCTTCGACTTTTAGTTTGACTAGTTCAATTGTCACTATTAATCTAAAAATATATAAATGTTATGCAACAAAAAAAATTTTTGAAGCATTTCTATTTTAGAACTTTTTATGGATTTTTAAAAAAGTTTTGCAAAATTTTATGCAATTTTTGAAAATATTTTGCTAATTTTTATTGGTTTTTAAGATTTTAAAATATTTATAGATTTTTAAAAATAAAGGTTAGTGAACGAAGTATGTGAAAATATTTATACAGTAGTGCATTTGTATTTACAAGACTTACTTGAAGGATTTAAACTAGGAATTTATACATAAATAAGTTAGTTGTTATTGTAAAATTTTCTGAATTTTATTTGATAATATTATCTACAAGGTTCCAAAAATAGTTTGAAAATAATTTTACAAATATTTTGAAAACTTATTTTTACAAATAATTTTGACAAATAATTTTTAAAATAGTTACAAAATTTGAAAATTATTTTGCAAAGATTTTTTAGACATTATGTATAGTTTTTTCAAAATATTTTTACAATTATTTTTCAAATCATTTGCAAACTATAATTTAAAAAAATATTCAAACAAATGAAACAATTTTTGCAATTTTTTTACAAAGGCTTAAAAATATTTTGCAAAAGGTTTTCAAACAACTTTCAAAAGGTTTTTCAAAACATTTTACAACCATGTTTTAAATCATTTTACAAAATATTTTTAACCAATTTATTAATCATTATATACAAATAATTTTGAAGAATTTTTATACATATTTATACCAATTTATTCTTACACATGATTTATTGTATACGCTTACCCATATAGTATATTAGCCATTTTATTCAGAAATATGAAAGTACAAGTTATGGCTAAAGTATATACAACATATATACGACTTCGCTATACTTAGCTTGCGATATGTCCTCGTAGATCAGAGAGAAAAGAGGAAGACATAACTCGTACCAAGTATAGAGAAGCCTATACTACAATGACCGAAGAATGAAAGAATGAGAAGCCGACCACCTCTCTTACTTAGGATCAATTAATCCTAAGTATAGCAGACCGTATGCATAATGCAGGGAGGGTTGAGGGTGTGAATGAATAGATCAACAACTTGGTATGTCCCCCTATACTTAGGTTAAGATATCCCTAAGAATAGACAGGAATATCAACAAGAGAGTAGATGGGACCAGTAAATCGATAAAAAGAAAAAAGAATATTGCAGGAATGAATGCATCACTCCTCTTATACTTAGAGTAAGAGATCCCTAAGTATAGGCAACAATAGGAGTGACGAAACATAACTAAGAGAAAACAACTCAATCTACCCCTCCTATACTTAAGACCAAGTATGCCCTATCAGAAAATAGATATGCAGTGCAGGACAAATGGAAGACAGAAAGAACATACGATGAAACACATATATATATAAGAGATATGGAATGTTGAGGTGACTCTCAACAAGTGCTAGGTTTTACGCCTCCAACTGGGCACAAGTGTTACGACAATGATGTATTAAGGTTCAGTACGACATCTGTCGGAAGAATATCGTACTCCTGTCATCATCTCAGAATGAGAATGACGACGAAATCACCTGAATATGCAATCAAGTGGGTGTATACTACCGAGAGAAGATAATTGACCATTAAAACTAGGTCTGGTAGTTCAAAAGAACTTATCGACTTGTAAGAATGGAGTGTGTGATCAAAGCCGACAACATGAAACGTGGAGAAGGAAAGATCAGTGATAGAATCCTCCATGTTAATCACGGTCTCATAAAGTTTATATGGAGAAGATACATGTCTACAAACCATTCTTTGCACCTTTTTATTCTGAGTGTCTATGGCACACTGTGTATTATTTTTGAGTGAAATAATTTTTTTATTTTTCTTTTTATTTTTATCTACAAGTTTTGTGCTCAAAGTTTATTGACTTGGCATATAAATAATAAAGAATAAAATGGGTCCTATAATGTATTTATTAGAGAATAAAAATTAGGGTTTATTATGCTATTTTTGGCCCTTACCTCCCCCTACTTTATTCCGTATTGACCATTCATCATGATGTCTAGGTCTTGGGTTTAGTACATTCAATACTTTGGTATTTCATTTTTTCTTTTATTTTATTTATTCTTTTATGTTGGCATTTAGGACAACATTTTATATAATATTTATAGAATAAATAATGAGTATTTTTTTATACAAACTAATGCTATTTACCTGCATTTAACTAGGGATTTAAGGCCAAAATAAAAGCATAAAGGTGATGAAATGGAGATTCATCACCTTCACATAGGCATATATTTGTTCACTAGGATTCATTTTTGGAGAGAAGAAATATGCAAATACAAAGCAAGATTGGTTCACTAACCCACATGAATTGCTGCAAAAATAACTATCTTTTCATAAATTTTAATTTATTATTCACAAAACTTCAAGCATGCAAAAAGATTGGCTTAAAATCTATTAATAGATTTAAGGACTGTCCAAAAATTCCCACACTTAGTTGCATCCACTTTCAGCAAGTATGGGTGCAAGTATACAAACTGTAAAACGACTACCCATATTTCTTGAGGTCGATGCAAAATACGGTGTCCTTTAATCACCCACTCTGCTAAAGGTTTCCCTCACTAGAAAGTGGCTAAATGTTTTAAATTCAGTAGTCAAGAACCATATGTAGGATTTTTTGTTCCAACCTAAGTTTGGTCGTTTGTGTACGTGAAATTGTGTATAATGTGCAACACTTCAAGCACTTTAGATCGCTTTTGTACGAGCCATGCGGTGACTTTCTAGACTTATTTGATTTTATGCGAGCATCAATTGTGGTTTTGTTTAATTGGTGAGCAGAGGAAGAGAGAGATCCACAGATATAAATGTAGTAGAGGAAGTTGATTGTATGATTTTTAGGAATTTTTTATACACACACAAATGTAAGCACTTATAAATGCCTAAGTCATTGAAAGGACCTTCTAATGTACGACTTGTTGGATCCAGAATTTGAGCTTAGAGAGAATGAGAGAGATACACTTTTTTTATTTTTTACCCGAAACGAAAACAACAAAAATTTGCAAGATAAAATTAAAATAATAAAAATACCAAAATAAATTGCATAAAGTTTTCGATTCCCTAGCAACATCGCCAAAATGAAAATGCGATTTTAAATGCACTAAAAGTGTTTTTATGCATCATTTTGTGCACACACAAAAACTGAGATATTCAGATAAATTTTCATCAACTACAAGCCAAAAGATGCTAAAATAAGCATAGGGTAAGTAGAAGATCGATCCATAGAGACTCGGACATTTTTACATGAATTTTTATTCTATTTACAAAGGTATTTTTGACGTTATTGATCCAAATTAAATCCTATTTTTCTTTTATTTCTGGAACTTAAATGTATTGAGACCTCTATTACTAGGTTCTAGACATTATAAGATCACACATGAATTTTCTGGAAATTTTTTCGGATTTTTCTGTTATTTTTTGTAATTTTTTTGAATTGTCAGGGGTATTTATGTAAGTATCTAAGAAATCCAGGGCTTGAATGTAAATAAAAAGAAAGCTAAGGACTTGGTTGTAATTATTGAAAACTAGTTGGACAACATTGAAATTTGCCAATAAGGAAATTATTGATGGATAAATTGTGTTAAAAGAAATTAGCTTTGAGAAAATTACAGAATAATCCTTGGAGGATTGAAATATAATTTGGAAAACTTGAATAATAAAAATGCAAATATCCTGGAATATAAAGTTTGAATTTGGAAATATTTTAGAGAATGAATGAAAGTTTATCAAAATTACAATTAGGTCCAAAAAGCTAAAAAAACTAAAAGAAATTGCAAATTGCGAAGGGGTCCCGACCCCTTCTTCCTCAATTGTAGACGGTGCTCACAGGTGGTGTGAGGAGGGGCTTGGACGAGGAGGCACACCAAGATGGCACACGACGCGGTGACGAGCGAAGGCGGAGGGTAGCAACGAGGGAGGGCCATCGAATGAGGATGTGGCAACAACCCTTGATGCATTCTTCCCCAAATTGGTTCCTCCTCCTTTATTGGAGATGGAGGAGAGGAGGAGGAGTCGATGCGATTGCAGTAATGATGAGGTAGGTGACCAACAGTTGCATGCAAGGAGGAGAGGAACGACTGCGGTGGTTGTTCGTACGAGGGAGATGAAGAGGCTCCTATGCAGGGGCTTCTTGGGGAAGAAGGGGGACTGACGTCCGCCACCCCTTTTTATTTTTTATATTTTTGAGGTGCTAACATCAGCTATTTTATCGCGTAGTGTTTTTTTGTAGATGAAGAGGGAAGAGGAGAGTGTCCTCTTGTGCTTCTTCGAAAGTAGACCTAAAAAATAAAAATAAAAATAAAAATTATGAGAAACTCTAATATGGGTTTCGATCCCATATTTATTGGAAAATTAACATTTTTTCTTTTTTTAGATTTATTTTGGAAGAAAATACCATGTAATTTTTAGATGATTTTAAATACAATGCATATGAAAATTATGAAATGAAAATCATGTAGAAAACTAAGAAACATGCATGGATTAAACACATGATTTTTGCTCAAAAAATGTATAAAAACATGATCAATCGCATATTCATCACATGTTTAGTTGTGTGTGATCCCTAGACACTTACAATTTTCTTGATCTCTTTTCTTAGACAAATGATTACATTCCATTAATCAAAGTAAGGTTCTTGGCAACGAGTTGCCTATCGAACAAGCACAAACCAACGTGGCCATCAAAAGGAAAGATAAAAATAACCTAGCTTGGGGGCCTCAATATTTACTACAATCGAAAGTTATCCACCCATGTCAAAGGGAGGATAAGTTCATAGGGAAAAAATAAAGAACAATCTTGCTCCAGTTACAATAAAAAATGTGGGAGAACAGGAGAATGTACTCCAAGCGAGATAACGTGGCCCGAGAGAGGGCTTCACTTGTTCGCAGCGAGTTGACGATGGGTGCGGGGTCGTGGGCTCAAGGAGGTAGTTATGTCTTGGCTGCAAATTACAGGCTAGTTAATATGTATTACCAATATAGAGCAAGTCTATTCCATAATGGATTATAGGTTGTGGTTGTCACAAGATAAGAGCTATGCCAAAATGATCAAATAAAAATAAGGAATCCTTTACCGTTTCCATGGAATGGTGAGAAATATCATGAAAATCCTTAAAGAACCCTTGTTTGTCTGATATCTGTCAATGGGATGCAAAATATGAACGTGAATTATGTTGGTTAGAAAAATCCTTCAGGCTAAATTCATAATATTTATAATGGTAAGTATTTTAATAGTAAAATGACAATCAAGGAGTAGGTAAGATATTGTTTCAGCATTAGCTAAGCACATGGGGTAGATATTTGTAGTTGAGATGTTGGTGAATGTTGAGCTTTCTCTATTGCTAAGTGATCACAAGAAAAAGAAGACTCTAAGATGAAAAGATTTCGTCCAGAATTTTGCATTTAGTTTAGCTCCTAATCGCCCATGAGAGAGAATCTGATAAAAGTCATTAGTGAGTCTGAGAGAGGTTGTTCTATTGGGTACATGGATAGTATCAGAGGAGGTTGGACAAAGGCAGTAGTTCAAATGGAGACTTCGTTCCTGTAGCTTATGTGACAGATTTATTCTTTGGGTGAGAGCTTTGAGCCAATTTTATTTAATGCCAAGAGCTGAATGGGCTACAGACATGGTTTTGTATATATTCCATATGATCTTCCAAATAGAGGAAGGAATTTACAGAGTGGAGGATCTCTGTTGATCTCTTACGTATTGCACCGAGGGCTCTCAGAGGCATTGTGGACTAAGCACGAAATGGCACATGAGTACTAGAAGATCATAGGGAAAGTCAAGCTTGTCATTGCTATAGAGATTCAAGTTCATCAACTTGGAGGAAAGAAGTATCGTTAATGGGTATTTGGTTTGGTTCTCATTAGCTTTAGTTCATTTTGTTGCTTGGACCACATCTTGATGTTTTGCTTCGTTCTTCATTTATAAGTCATCTCATTTCTTGGGAGCAAGCAAGGTGATCGGAGACAAAGCGATTAGTGGATTGTGTTAGTAATTCATCCTTCTTGTTGCAAGCCTTGTTTGTTATTAATAGATGAGTACGAGGAGGCCTCCAGTGAAGCATATTGGTCATATTCATGCAATGTAGCTATTAGCTATTTTTCTTGCAACAACATACGTCTTCTTATAGTTAAGCATCAAGCGAAGGTGCACTTGGGAGAACATGGACATCCTAAGTTGGCATGCAATGGGTTTTAGGGTCGCATGTAGGGATGCAAACAGACGGATACAGATATAGGTATTACGGTATCCTTATCTGTTTTTGAATACGAATACGGATGCGGATACGGATATTGACGGATATGAAAACTATCTTACCAGATCCTTAAAAACGGATACAGATGTAAAAACGGATACTGATCGCATATGAGTAATGTTAGAAATACTCTATAGAATAGACTTAAATATATACGAATTGGATGAAAAACACATGATATAAACTTACTAAATGTGTTTATAACATAAAAACTATACAAATATGGTAAAAGAAGTTATAGAATTATGTTATATATGGTTAAAATTAAATCTATGACTATATTTGTATACAAAAACAGATATAAGGTACGGATACAGATGTTTGCGGATATCAAAATGATATCTATATCCATATCCATTTTAAAATGGATACATATATGGATGTCAAAATCCATATAAAACAGATACTGTGATGGATCGGATAATATATCTGTAATTGTTTGCATCCCTAGTCGCATGTCATTAACCACATTGAGGGCTACATGTTTCACACTCATATTGTTGGGAACATATCCTCCGTATAAATTGAATTGCGGAAAATAACCAAATTCGATGGGAGGATTTTGCACGATATATCAACTACAAGAAAATATCTCAACCATAGAAAAAAATCAACCACAGATGCACGAAGAATTTTTAACGTAGAAAACCCTCAACCAAGCACTATAATCGAAGTAATCTACCGTAAGGGGCTTACAAAAGGTTGGCCCTCAACACAATACTACAAATCACCAAACAATGGAGAATAATAGAGAGGAGAAATATCACCCAATGATAAATCCATCGTCAAACTGTAGGGAAGAATGCTGGAGAAGAACTGCTCCAAAGGTTACTCGCTCCAAACTCCGCAGTAATTACGAACTTTCTTCGTCTTCCTCTCTCTTATTTCTTTCTTGTGCTAGGAGAGCTTGTGTTGGGATGACACTGGTATGCACCCCATACCCTCTATTTATACTCCATGGAGATGAGCAAATAAGGAAACAAGACTCCAACTTCCAATAAGATTAGGAAAGATGACTCCTAATCCTAGAAGGTGACTGATCCTTCTTTTTCAAAATAGGACTACCAATATCCTATATATATGAATTAGGTTCCCACAAGGAGGGAAACCCATCCAACAAATCTCCCCCTCGCCGACGAGGTGGGAACTACTCCAAACCTGTGAGGGAGCAACATCTCTTGAACTTTCCAAGCAGCAAAGTCTTTGTCATCATATCGACATCGTTGTCATCTGTGTTGATCTTGTCAAGTACAAGCTGATTCGGTTCTAACACAACATGTATCCAATGATATCTGACATCGATGTGCTTTGATCTTACATGGAATGTAGAGTTCTTGGCAAGGTGAATAGCACTCTGACTGTCAATAAGGCACATACTTGTCCTGATGAAAATCAAGTTCTTGCAGGAACTTCTTCATCCACAGCAACTCCTTGCACACCTCTGTAGCTGCAATGAACTCGGCCTATGTAGTAGATAATGCAACATACTTCTAGAGACGAGACTGCCAAGAAACTTCACCACTTGCAAAAGACATCATTTAACCTGATATGGATCTTCTCCCATCAATGTCACCTGTCATGTCTGAATCTGTGTATCCAAGAAGAATAGGCTTCTTTGCTCCAAAGCAAAGAGAGTAACTGCTAGTACCTCGAAGATATCTCAAGGTCCATTTAACTGCTTTCCAATGATGTTTACCTGGATTTCAGATGAACCTACTAACAACTCCAACTACATGAGCAATATCTGGCCTTCTACAAACCATAGCATACATGAGACTACATGTGGTTGATGCATAGCGAACTCTTTGCATATCTTTCTTCTTTGCATTGTTCTGTGGGCTATCTTTGGAACTTAACTTGAAACGTACTCCAAGAGGGGTGCTAGCTGGCTTTGCCTTCTCCATATGAAATCTTTGAAGCACATTCTCAATGTACTTCTCTTATGAAGTTGAAGTTTCCATTCTCGCCTGTCTCGAGTGATCTTTATGCCAAGTATCTGACTTGCATGCCCCAAGTCCTTCATAGCAAAGGACTTGCTCAACCCTTTCTTCAAGACAGAAATTCTCTCCCCATTGTTGCCTACAATCAGCATTTCGTCAACATAAAGCAACAATGTGATGAAATCACCACCTGAGAATTTCTTCACGAACACACAATGGTCTGAAGTGGTCTTGAAGTAATCATGATCTCCCATGAACGAGTCAAACTTCTTGTACCACTGACTGGGTTCTTGCTTCAAGCCATATAGACTCTTCTTCAGTCTGCAAACATAGTTTTACTTACCTTTGGCTGTAAAGCCCTCTGCTTGCAACATGTAGATTTCCTCCTCAAGGTCACCATAGCTATCTTCACATCCATCTGTTTAACCTCCAAATCAAGAATACCTGCCAAACTGAGAACCACCCTGATAGAAGACATCTTCACCACAGGAGAAAAGATCTCCTCAAAGTCAACTCCCTTCCTTTGGTTAAAACCTTTCACAATCAACCTAGTTTTGTACCTTGGGTTTGTAGAGTATTCATCAAGTTTCACTATATAAACCCACTTGTTTCTCAATGCCCGCTTGTCTTTGGGCAACTTGACAAGCTTGAAGGCATGATTATCATGAAGGGATTTCATTTCCTCATTCATAACTTCTACTCATTTCTCCTTGTTTGCATCTTGCAAGGCTTCTTCATAGCGTTCCGGCTCGTCACTATCTGTCAACAAAATGTACTCATGTGCAAAATATCTGGTGGAGGGTCGCCTCTCCCTCACATATCTCTATGGTAGGAGAGCCTCGAAAGAAGTAGATCCCCCATCATCCCGTCGACCATCATCACCACAATCATCTACATCATCATTATAAGGAGTGGTGATCTATGGTACATCCTCCTCATGTCCTGCATCCAGTACCTGCTCATATTCATCATCTGGCACCACATGTGAAGCCCTCTACAAAGGGACTGGCTCAATATCATCTGGCTGATAGTTGCTTGAAGGAAAGCCCTTAGTAGCCTTATGGATGTCTTCAATGATTTGATTTCAGAGAAGATCACATCCCTGCTCCTCACCAGCTTCTTATCAACTGGATCATACAACCTATAGTCAAGCTCATCTTGTCCATATCTCAAGAAGATGCACTGCTTTGTCATTGTGTCCAACTTAGACCTTTCATCCTTGGGAACATGTACAAATACACGACATTCAAAGATCCGCAAATGGTTGTATGAGATATTCTTTCCATGCCAAACCCCGTCAGGAACATCACCATCCGAGGTTACATGTCGAGATAGATTAACAACATGAATACCAGTATAAAGTGCTTCACACCAAAAAGAGATAGGCAATTTAGCTTCAGAAAGGAGACATCTGACTCTCTCCATAAAGATCCTGTTCATTCTCTCTACTATCCCGTTCAATTGTGGCGTCTTGGGTGGAGTCTTCTGGTGCATGATACTATGAGATCTGCAATACTCATCAAATGGCCCAATATACTCACCACCATTGTCATTACAGATGCACTTAAGTTTCTTCCCAGATTGTTGCTCCACTAGCGCATGGAAGTATTTGAAAACACCAAGGACTTGATCCTTCCTCTTTAAGTCGTAGACCCAAACTTTCCTGGAGAAATCATCAATGAATGTAATAAAATAAAGTGCACTACCGAGAGAACTTACTTTCAATGAACCACAAATATCTGTGTGGACAAGCTCCAATGATTGTATCTTCCTAGAAGGTGGATGGCTCTTGAAGGAGACTCTCGTCTGCTTCCCAACTAAGCAGTGTGTGCATCTCTCTAGCTTCTCTTTCTTGATATCTATTAGCATATTCTTCCTCATCAAACACTGCAGCCCCTTCTCGCTCATGTGCCCCAATCGTCGATGCCACAACTCAAAGGATTTTGCATTTCCAGTCACATATGCAACATCATGGGAGATGGATGCATTCATGATGTAAAGATTGTTATTATACTTCTTTCCATGAGCAACAACTAAGGATCCTCGGGTAAGCTTCCATTGACCGCCACCAAAAGTGTTAAAGTATCCTTCATCATCAAGCTTGCCTGCAGAGATGAGATTTAAGTGCATGTCTGGTGCATGCCTCACATCTTTGAGCATCAGCACAGCTCCATTGGAAATCTTCAATGCAATATTGCCAATGCCAACAACATGGGACAAAGAACCATTCTCCATCTTCAATGTGCCAAAATCACCAGTTGTATATGAAGAGAAAAACTCTCTCTGAGATGTGACATGTAGAGAAAATCCGCTGTCAACAAGCCAAAAAGTACCATCCTGCGCGACATGTATCATCTCCTCATCATAGACAATTTGTTCATATTGTGCACTTGCAGCAAATTGTTCATTCTTTTTCTCTTGCTTGTCACCACCATTATTGTTATCTCTTTTGAACCGGAAGCAATACTTCTTGATGTGCCATTTCTTCTTGCAATAATGCCACTTCATCTTATGATATCTAGATATGGACTTGCTTCTGCCATTATCTATACCTGTATCAGTCTTGATCCGGCTCCTCCCCATGTTCTCTATGACAAGAACCTCTGAATGTGAAGAGCTTCATTGGGTTTTTCTTCACATCTCCTCATTGATAATACCAGGCTTGACTGTCTCCAAAGAAACGACCCCACTGACTGCAGAATTCGTAAGCAAGACTCTGAAAGTCTCCCATGAATCTGATAGAGTATGAAGCAGTAACAGTCCCAACATCTCATCTTCAAATTTTATCCCCATGCTCGTCAACTGGCTAGTAATTCCTTGGAACTCATTCAGAAAATCTAGTACAGAGTTGTCTTCCTTGAACCTCAAGCTCACTAGTCTCTTGATAAGAAATAGTTTGTTACTTTTCACCTTGGAGACGTAAAGATTTCCCAACTTCAACCACAAGCTTCTAGCGTAACTTTCATCTTGGATATGATTGTAGACATTCTCATCAACAAATTGTCTTATGAAGCCACAAAGCCGCTTGTATTCAAACTCTTATTCTTCATCTGTTTTGGCTTCGAGCTTCTGCGTGGAGAACACCGAAAGCTGCATAGCCTTCACATATAAAAGATCCTTCATCTTGTTCTTCCACAAATTATAATTAGTCCCATTAATACTAATCATCATGCTCGAACCAAACTCCATCTTGTAATCAACCATCGAACATTGCTCTGATACCACTTGTTGGGAACAGATTCCCCATATAAATTGAATTGCGGAAAAATAACCAAAGTCGACAGGCGGATCCTGCATGATATATCAACTACGAGAAAATATCTCAATCACAGAAAAAATCAACCACATATGCACGGAGAATTTTTAACGTGGAAACCCGCAATGTGATGGAGGAAATCACGGTGTTGATCACAACCCAAAACCAAGTACTATAATCGAAGTAATCTCCCCGTGAGGGGTTTACAAAAGGTCGACCTCAATAAGGTGCTACAAATCACCAAACAATGGAGAATAATAGAGAGGAAAAATACCACTCAATGGTAAATCCGTTGCCAAACTGTAAGGAAGAATGCTGGAGAAGAACTGCTCCAAAGATTACTCCATCCAAACTCCGCGGCAACCACGAACTTTCTTTCTTCTTCCTCTCTCTTATTTCTTTCTTGTGATAGGAGAGCTTATGTTGGGATAATCCTGGTATGCACCCTATACCTCATATTTATGCTCCATGGAGATGAGCAAATAAGGAAACATAGACTCCTACTTCCAATAAGATTAGGAAAAAATGACTCCTAATCCTAAAAGGTAACTGATCTTTCCCATTCTAAATAAGACTATCAATGTCCTATATATATGTACTGGGTTCTTACAAGGAGGGGAACCCATCCAACACATGCACCTAATTTGGAATATTTCTAAGCCACCAAATTCGACAAACCAAAGGATACATGTCAAGAATCTATATGGTTCATCAGCCCTCAAAACCCATCATATTATTACAGTAAAACCTCTGAATTCTCTTCTCACTGGTCCCTCAACTTCCAATGGTACATCACTCTGATAGCTCATGGAGATAATTTCTTAGTTATGTCTGCATCTAATTGGTCAGTTATTGATGGCTGGGAGCACACACCCGTCCAACAGATCTGCCAAACCCCTCTCTCTCTCCCTTTCTCTGGAATAATAAAATAGTAGTGAATGGCATTAAGTAGGGGATATTGATTAAGAATGGGCTAATGCACATGCTCCCTTCATGGGGGGATGGAAGGGGAATGAGTGCCCAGCCTGGAAAATACTAGTGCCACAAGACTACAATGTATGTGGGGGTCCTCGTGTACTCGCATGTGGACAGAGGTTGCAGCCCATAACTTGGGACATGTCACGATTACCCGTCCCTTCCTCCGTCTTCCTCCAGATCTCTCAACTTGTGACCAATCGTTGTTGCATCTATAGTTTTTTAATGGGGAAGATCAAGTGCATGGGCCCTTCCTGCTGGGGCATACGACAAGAACGCCATAGCATATATGTGTTAATTATTTTCCCTCCATGGTTCTCCAGAAAGATTCTCCTCTCCTCTCCCTGCAATAAGCACCACTAGGGTTTCTGAACCTAATCCAACCTTAATCAAAGAGCGATCCTAGTTAAGCACCAGTGGATGGGTGGAAAGGCTGACAAATGCAAAATGCTTGCTAGGGTACCAAACAGGCAAAAAGGAAGAGATTGTAATACATCAGCTTATATAAATATTGATATTTATTCCAGATATCTGCATCAACAGATTGTTAGAATTTTTCTAAACTTCATACATGTCTTATTCGTCTAATGTAAATTCTTGAACCAAACCTAACTAACCTTACATCACACAACCAGAAATCCTTGACAGAATCAATTACCAACTAAAATACAAAGGAAATTTTAAAAATCATAAGCCGCAGAAATCGAAAATCTATTCAAGTTTTTTTTAAGAACCGTAAGATGCTGACCCTGATCTTTAAGTGGAGGAGCCCACTCTGCTCAACTTCCATACTGTTCAGATGGTCAATCGACTTTAATTAATTAGTTATTTAGTTTCATAGTGCCTTCTTAACAGTATTATCAGAAGATGGTGGGCTTTTTTTAACGTGAAACAGTCCTAGAAAAGGTGCCCATAAAAATTATAGACACACTCGACTTTTGCTTTAGTATCCACTATTTATATCGACCGATATATACGTACTACAAATGTTTACTATAGAATATGCATGCATCTGCCTTTGGTCCAAGTCTCAGATTCAGAAGCGGATACTGATCGAAGATCTGTAACATCCATGTTCCGGAAAAAGAAAAAAGAGAAGAATCATATGCAAGGCCTTCCAAAGAACGGATAGCTTTAAAAGTATTAATTAAAGAACAGGAGGTCCGCTCTGGAGTAAAATACTTCAAAAGTTGCCATAAAATATTTACCATTTCGTGGGTTTAGTTGGCTACATTGATACACTGGCTTTATTTGGTGCTGTGTACTCAGATGTGGACAAAGGTTGCAGCCCATACCTAATGGACATACACTGTTCATCTGATGTGATCTATAATTCTCCACTGAAAAAATGGCTGCAATCTAAGGAGGACCATTCACACCAATTCAAGTAATTTAGGCATTAATCCAGTATATTTCAGTATCCGCAAAATAATGTGGTTGGCAATGGCATAAAGTGGGAGAGCTTTGCTTACACTGTAATCCACAACTGTGGATATCGCAGTAACTTTGCTTTTAAACAGGTGGTAAAGTCGGTAGAGCCGAACTCCATGATGTGTTCAAATCTATGTCAGGGGATGCTGCAACAGCAGCCCATTATTGGCATCCAAGCTACTCTTTCCAAGTCACTGCACCGATCAGGCGCTCCTATCCATGGATAGTGGACTCGTGCTCTCCCTTTCGAAGTGGTTGAGTGATGTGCACAGTACTATCCAGATTATACAGGGGCCACTCGCCTTCGCTTCACTCGTGGGCTTACTGTTCCCCCTCATGCTCGTGCATTATCGTATACATGTGCTGTTGCATACCATGGTTATGAATTCCCTTTAATCCTTTTTTGGACCCAATCTTGAACCACTCAGAAACAGCTTTGTTACAGAAGCATCAACTGTGACAAAGCTATAAATATAATAATAAATACTAATGCAGAAGTGAACGACAAGGAGAACACAGAGACGTTAATGATGGGCAATATATCGGCTGTATTGGCATGGTGGCAATATTTCACTGAAATGGTCGCTATCCATGTTTTTTTCGTCCCAGCTTCACAATGGGCATCAAAATGGACGATGTTTTCGACGGTATATTGTCGAAATATCATATCGTATCATGTCGATATGGTGTCGAAATCGATATTGAAAACCTTGGCCCCAACACTCCCACTTAAGAGGATCTGACGAGCTTCTGATTACTATGAAGTGCTGTGGGGCTTTCTTTTGTTGGTCTCGTTGCTGAAGCATTCAAATGGGCGTCGCCTTCTTTTTGTTAAGCTTTATAAGCACAATATCTTACTAATGCCCTGTTCTAGCGGGTACTAAACTTATTTTGGGTCGTTTGATTATCAACTTTGGTGGCTGGTACCTCTCGTATGTGAGGGATTTTTATGCTTTCAGCTACTCGATCACTATACCGGTCTGATTCTTTTGGTTATTTTACGATGAATGACATTTTGATCTTTTTTCTTTAAAAAATGGAATGTGCAAGGTAGAGCGTGGTTGTTTAGAGAAAGAACGAGAGAGGAAGAGAGGGCAGTGTTTTAGAAATTTGATTCAATATGAAGGGCATATATGACATTTTTTAATGGGTTCTATTTAATTTAATATATGGAAGTTAGCCACATGGGTGTAAGAGTTAGTAAGTCTGCAAGGTTTGTGGAGTAAATATGTTGTTTGAAGGGTTCATTATATAATTGTAAATTTTATAGGGGTTATGGTGCAAATATGTCCAAATATAAATAAGTAAAAAATGAAATATGTGCCTTGTATGAAATTGGAGATTTCAAAAATACATTGTACATAAGATAACAAGATCCTAAAACCTACTTTGCATATATGTACCGTATTCACCACAAAAGTATTTTTTACACTACTATAATTTTAATGAACAATTAAGATTGAATTGAAGTTCATATGCCAAAGATATATGTATCTAACATTCATCATATTAACAATTAGGGTTTGAGATTCATTCGTTCCTATGCATAATATGATTTTTGAATTGTTTATATTTTTATTTGTATTTTTATTGAATTGTTGCATAAATAGTTACGTTATTTGGAGCTTATTTATTAAGAATATATTATTGACATGTATATATGTACAAGTGAGCCTCTTTTTTTGGTCTTTTCTTGGGATTTATCTTTGTTTATTCTTTTCATGTTACTTGTGAGTTATTAACATGGTCTTTTTGTCAGTGTTCATTGCATAGTAAAAGCATTTTATGTGGTTCTCTCAAGTTTTTGTTAGGGAATTTGGAATAAAGTTTGATTACAAAGTAGATGAATCATATAATAATTCACCTTTTCAAAATGGATGCTGGACTACTTCTAAGTGTGGTGTATCTTAAAGAATGCTCGTGACATGGGTATTTTATATTGCACAATTAACCCCCACTCTTCTAATCGATTGCAATGTTGATTTCACGAGTATTAATGGCACTAAAATCAATGTTGTGTTGTTGACGAACCATTTTCCATCCTTGTTAATCAAGTCGAGTTATTTATATATATATATATATATATATATATATATATATATATATATATAGGGACCCTTTCAAATGAGGTGGGGTCTCATAGAGATTATAGTGAGCCAACAATAAATACGGTTGGATTAAGATCCGATAGATGGGATCAAAACCACCATCATTATATGGAATGGTTTTGTCGAAAAAACATTTCTATATATAGAGAAAACGAACGTGCGATTTTAATGGGATAGTAGAGAAAAATGCGGAACTACAAATTAGGAAAAACTACTTTCTTAAAAACAGATGCTAGGACGGCTAATTTATATAGTGAATAGCAAATAGTTCAAAAAATATTACTTTTTTGGGATAGTTTATTGAATAATACTTTAACGACTTGCTATTGTACGATACTTTTTTGAAATAAAGCTAATCAATTTACAAAAATTTGTTCATATTTTGTTGGTTTTAAAAGCAGCATATATAGTATATCTATGTCATGAGGATTAGTTAAATAGCTTAGGAGAATAAAAAATTTGTATCCTTATGATAACGATGTTTCATTACGACCAATTTCTTTTATTGAACAATATGAATATGTTTTGTATTGTAAAATTTATTAACAGATTTAATAATAAAATGTTACGTCGAAAATTTGAATCCATTGACACAAATTTGAAATTGAAACGTATAATAATACAAAGATTCTAATAGAAAATGAAATAACATATACTACTGAAATTTTAAAATTAATCGAATTTATTAAAAGCTGATGGCCTCAACAAAGTATACTACGCTTTTTTAAAATAAAAATAAGATTATAAATTTTTGAAATTTTGTACTTCTGTAAGATTGAATTGTAATTATTTTTTTGATAAACTTCATTTGAATTTTACAAATGTTTGAAGATATTTTGAAATAACTTATACTATACTACAAAAATTGGTTGCATTAAAAAATACAATTCCTATTAGATGTTGCGACTTTACATATTAAAATTTTAAATTAAGCTTAATATGGAAAAAATTAATTAACTAATTATGAGAATGTATCGGCGGGTGGTTATGATAATACTAAAAACAAGGAAAGTAATAAATTACTTCCGAAAAGGGAGACCACGTTCACCTCCGACATTCCCGCCTCATTAAATCGACATAATAAAATTGATGATAATAAATATTTCCAAATCGAAAAAATAGTCGGATATGTAGTTAATCGGTTAAGAATTTCCATAAAAAAGGAGGGACGGCGGTTTTGATGGTGGTTTTCTATTGCAAAACCGGATTTAATCATGTCCATCAATTCAAATCAAACGGCTATAAATTGCAGCTCATCAAAATCACAATGAGACCCTGTCTCATTTGAAGTTTCTCCTATATATATATATATATTAAAGTTGGGCAGAAAAATGATCGATACAAAATGCCACACTAATAAATATGTGATGGACTTTATGGAAAGACCATGGTGTACTTTTTACTTGGTAACATTCCAAAGTCGAACACAAGGATGTGAAGTTTTCAGATGTGACTCCCTCTGTTGTTGCTTAAATTAAACTGAAATTGATTGTATAACTCAATGCATGTTCAATGGTATTACTTAACATGAGTTGTTGCATTTAATAAGGATAATGCATATAAGAAGAGTTGTGAAATATGAGGACCTAGAAGATAATGCCATATTTCTTATTGGACCATGGATAGGTGCATTTTCCCTTACATTTTGATGAGATATATATTCATGATCTCGAAGTTGAGCGGAAAATGCGAGAGGAGGCTCTTTGAAACTACAATATGTTAGACTCTGAACAATCAATTTTGTTAGGATTGAAAGGTTGTGAATAATGATCCTAGCATGGTGCTCTACTCAATTCATTTAGCTAGAAATATTGGAGGATCATAGTTTTGTGTTGAACTAGCACTCCACATATGGCTAGTTCATAATTGTGATCACTTTGAGTTTTGTTTAATGCTTTACCTAAATGATGAAAGTTATATTGTTCCCTCTTGCTTGTGCATCTACTTGGACTATAAGCGCGTGCGAACGAATATTCAAAAGATTACACTTATATTTTTTATTTGCTTACACTATAAACTTAATTAATTAAATTGTTAGGTATTGAGAATATACATACAAGCTTTAACTCGAAAACTATCTGAAAAGCGAGAAAATGAGAGCCGCTAAATAGTGGTCTGACAAATCAGACTCACTGTCGCTGATGCGACTACTCAAGCCTCCTCGATCTTCAACAATTAACCCACACAATCAATAAAGCAATCAAGAGCAAGGATTAAAATTTATTATACCCTACTAACAATGTATAATGGCAAGCGAGTAGGGGTCGAACACAGGAAACAACGGTGCAGAGTGTAGATAAAAATTCAATCCCTAGATCCGATGAATCACTTAGCCAATCTAATTTCTTTTTGTGGGTTTTTCATTTTTAATTTTTTTATTTAAATTTTAATTTTTAATTTTGTATTTTTGATTTTTAATTTTCTGATTTTTATAATTTTATATTTTATATTTTATATTTCTTTTTTCAATGTTGGAAAATAAAAACAATGGAATAAAAGACAAGGTAACTATTTATAAAAATGCACAAAAATAACCAAAAATTCAGAATTTAATTGTTTTTAATATTTTTAGGATTTTTTACTATTTTTGTGATTTTTGGGGATTTTTCAAAGTGTTTTTGATATTTTTAAAGGTTGAAATAAGAGAAATCAGTGGAAAATGTATTGGCTGTGAGCAAAATGAGAATTAAAATTATCAAACAGCAACCCAAATTTTTCACACTAAATTTCAAATAAAGAAAACAAAATATAGAGTAAACAAGAACTGAGTTTACTATTTTTGGAGTTTTCTACAATTTTATAGATTTTTTTGAAGTTTTTGAATGTTTTTAGATTTTTAAGGTTTTTCTTTTGAGATTTTTAGTGATTTTTGGACTGACACTAAAATGTGGTAAAATAGACACCATGCAATTTTTTGGAATTTATCGAGACCTTTTAATATTTTTTTGGCATTTTCTAAACTAGACAGTAGAGAAAAAGCATGTTTTTGATTTTTAGTAAATATAAAAATATTATAAAATTAAAAACTAAAAATATAGCGTGAAAATAGAAGCATACATGAGCTTAAACCTATTTTTGAGAATTTTTCGCAATCAAATGAGGCGGGAAATAATTAGACTAAGCACACAAAAATTCTGAGCCTGGCAGGGGTATAAATGTAATTATCAAAACGTCCAGGGGCTCAGATGCAAATTTCACCAAAGAGACACGCACAGCTCACGTGAAACACCATTCACAGGGGCATAATTGCAATTATTAAAAGCCGGTAGGGCATACATGCAATTTATCCAAAAAGATATTTAATTGACTACACACAGGGATGTAATTGCAAATAGTTAAAAATTCTGGACCTAGCATGCAAAATACCCAAAAGTCACGCGCCCCAGTCACGTGAGGTGACGTAGCGTGGACTAAAGTGCAAATAGCGAAACTGTGAGGACCTGTGTGCAAATATTACAAAACTATTTAAACTTCAAACGAAAGTTTTTGGACTAAAGAGTAAATACAAAAAGTCGTGGGTTAAAAATGCAAAATACCCACGGGGCTCGATCTTGCGGCCGATGGCGTCCCACTTGTCCACGTGGCGTGCATCTGACGGTGCGTACCCCTTCGTCGCGGACGGCTGAGATTAGATCTTCAAGGCTCGATCGGACGGCTGGAGGCGCTGGCGATCGGACGGCGGGCGTCGCGTCTGGAGGAGGTGGTAGATCCAACGGCAGGGAGGGGTTCACGAAGAACACCTCCCCGGCGAACTTCGAGCGGCGATTGCGGCCGACACACGGCCGCTCCGGCCCTAGGATCAGAGGCAAAATGATCCTGGGGCCCTTCCGCGTCAGCAGGTGGTCTCAGGCGAGGCAGGGACGGCGCGAAGTGCTCGGACGGCGGAGGCGACCTGGGCGGAGACGTCTGGGCTCGATGAAGGTCGATGGAGCCTTCTCTGGGGCTCAGACCTACAGGGTGAGTGCGCAAAAACCAGACGAACAAAATGGTGGTGCTTGATGGTTCAGATGAGGCGATTAATGGTGCGGGCGAAGAGCTCCGGCGAGAGGCGAAGAAGGAAGCTCCGGTGACTCGATCTGAGCGAGATCGAGGGGAGATGATGGATGGAGCGGAGCGACGGAGTGAAGGGGAGAAGGATGGATGTGTTTTGGACGGCGATGGATCACTGGAGTGGCCGGAAACGTCGGGCGGAGCTCAGCTCCGTCGTGGCTTCGATCGAGGTTTCTCGGCGATTGGATGAACGAAACTCAAAACTGCTATAGACCTAAGCTAACATATGCTACAGCTACAAGAAAGCGAAGAGAAAAGAGGAGGGGACTCACCAGAGACGACGGGCGATGAAGCACAGCGGAGCTCCGGCGAGGGTCGAATCTCTTCGATTCAACGCCAAACGCTTCAAGCCCAGGCTCGATTCGACGCCTGCTGTCACCAGGAACACGAAGGGCTAGGGGTTTGAGGGTAAAAATGGCAGAAGAAGGATTAAAATTCGAATTGAAGTCGGGGGTCCTCTTTTGTAGAGTTGACGAACGGCGTGGAAGACGAGGGTCCAGCGCCTCGATCGATGGTCCTCGGCCCAAGGAATCACCTGGGCGTGATTCACCATAGATCGAGGCGCAAAAATGCAGAAGACGTCGACACGATTTGGTGCAAGGTTGGACCTAGAAAATGGCGAGAAAATGGGACAAAAACCTATCTGACAAGTCTGGAAGAGGAGGTCAGACAGTTGACCGAGGTCAACTGTCAGACCAACCTGGTTGGTCCACGTGGACCAACCAGGAAAAATCTTCAAGAAATTATTTCAAAAATCGAAATAAAATAGTAAATGGATGAATTTCAATTTGGTTAAAAAAATTGTTTATTAATTTATGAAGTATTTTATTATGAATTTTATTTATTTTTATGAGGCTTATTTTTACAAGTTCACTTTTTACCCCTTTATAGGTATAATACCTATATACTTTATTACTTTATTTTTCTTTTGTGTATTTTAATTCTATTATTTTTATTTATTATTTTCTAAAATTACAACATACTTTTATATACACAAATATATTTTTATTTTATTTTTCTGATATGTTTTGTGTATTTAATAAAATAGAAGTATATTTAGTATAGGTATAAGTACAGGTGTAATACCTATGTATCAAATATGTATATATTTTATTTTGAGTTTTATTTACATTTTTCTTCTGATTTTAATATTCACAATTATTATAAGTAATATTTACAAAAATATAAAAATATAAAAATGAACGAATAATGAATAAGGAATAAATTGAATATTTTATTCAGTACAGGTGTACAATAGGGGTCCAAAACTCAACTTTCAAACCGTAGCTCCGCCAAATGCGAAACCACCACCATTAATTAGATTATTTTATTCTATATACAATTAAAGTGAGTATGCTGCATTTGGAGTTGTCGTTTGTGAGATACAGGTCTGGGAAGTTGGGAATTTGGAATCTTGTTCAGACCATAACTTTTTATCTGTACATTACTTTTCTGTGAAATCAATTTTGTATTTTTCTTTATTAAATTATCTACAACTTTTATGTACAAAGTTTCTTTATTTGATCTATAAAAAGTAGAGCCAAAAATAGGTCCCAAAATGAATATAGAATGAATAGAGTGATATAGGTATTTTATCTATATTTCGGCCCTTATCTCCCCCTACTTGATTCCTTGTCGACCTACTCATCAAGATGTCTAGGTCTCGGGGTTTCGGTTCATAAAATATTTACAATAAATTATTCTTTTTCTTTTCTTTATTTATTCTATAATTTTGGCCTTAATTACATCATTTTATACCCTAATATGATGCACATGCATGGATGCTAAGATGATGATTTTAATGCTTTTTACAGGTATTTGCTAGGGTTTTTGGTGCCAAAATGATAGAATAAAGATGATGAAATGTGGATTCATCACCCCCCTATACTTTACCTTTGCTAGTCCCTAGCAAACACTTATGCAATAAGTGCAAAAAGAAAAAGAAAAGAAAAGAAAAAGAAGAAGTTGGAATTTATCTGATTATCAAACTTGTCCTTGCAAAATCAAAGTTTGGAGCTTAAGTCGGACCTTTGGAGATTTAGTGCGGGCGGAACCTTAGTGAGAACCGTGTTTGAAATCCAACAGTCCCTGAGAATCCCAAAACTCTGTTCAAGTCTCCTCAATAGCCAGGTCAGAAATACTTCAACTCATACGCAAACTCTCACGGCTATGAATCTGACTTGCACAGTGTAAGTGATGGTGGCTCTCCCCCACTAGAATGATAAGAAACTGACTTCTCCAGTACGACAACCCAATGATTCCCCAATCCAGCAACTCCATCCTCGAGGAGCGGGGTATTCCCTTCTAAGTTCAAGTGGCAACCAGCTCAAGAGGAGGGGGTGAAGAGAAGAATGGACGGTAGCCAGTGTAGCTACCTATCCCGGGATGCAAGACCAGTGTAGTCAAGTCATCCTGCTGCAGGCTCACATATTTGACTTTGGAACTCAAGCTTTCTTATTGACTTTGTACATACTTGCAGGCTCTTTATTTTTGTACATGCCTAAACATTATTTTTATTTTTTTTATTTATTTTTTTTGAATACTAAATACAACAACATTTACATAAGGAGTTTTTCCTCTTGAGCCAGTAGACTATCCCTCTTTTGAAGCTTTATCGCAACCCACAGCCTCCAGTCTTTAGACTTCCTAATCACTGGATGGGTTGGGGTGCACTTCCCTCCCTAGAGGAGGACAAGTGTTTCCACTTGTGTGCGTCTCATACCGGCAAATCCAATCCCCTCACCACTCCAACTGAGTTGAGCCATGTGAAAGGTGCAGGTGTCCAAGTTAGGTCATTATCAACAAGAGTCGTGCGTGTGCTCCAAAATACTCTACTTAGGCAGTCAAGCATCCATTGAACCAAGTCCCGTGATCCTCAAAGAATTAAGTCAACTAGACCTGAAGTACCTCAAACCCAGCTCCTATAAGGTTCCTGTTATTAGGTAGATTTTAAGGTCCAATCAAGCTCCAATCTCCGGATTTTATTTAGACTTGTTCAACTCTCAAACTCAATCCGAAAAATGCTCATGATATGCAATGCAATGCAGAATGCAGAAAATATTTTTGTGATGCAATTTTCAAGATTTTGAACTTTTTATGGATTTTTGAAAACATGATGCATGTATGCATATGCGTTTTTTTTTTGTATTTTTCAAAAAGATTTTTCAAATGTTTTTGGATTTTAATTTTGCAAATATTTTTGGGCTTTTTGAAAACAAAAAGATTTTGGCTGAAACATAGGTTAAAATATGTACATGGGAATGCTTCTTATATACACAAGAAGTGGATTTTAAGAATTTACAAGGTAAGTGATCAATTTTATACATATATACATATAGTGGATTTTGGTGAGATGTATGTATTCCTCAAACTTATTTGACACAAGCTTTTCACACAATTTTTGAAAACTATAGTCCAAAATAATTTTTACAAACATTTTACAAACATGTACACACATTTGAAAATCATTTTGCAAAGGTTTTTCAAACAGTATATATAGATTTTTCAAATATTTTTGCAACCATTTTTCAAACCATTTGCAAATCATTTTTCAAACATTTTATTTCACACAAAGAAAAGAAATTTTTACAAATCACACATTTTTACAAAGGTTGAAAACATGTAACAAAATATTTTCAAAATAGTTTTCAATAGATGTACACAAAGATTTTCAAACTATTTTTCAAACATTTTGCAAAAAACATTTTCACCTGATTTATTAATCAGTAAATACAAAAAGAATTTGAGGAACAAAACACCTTTTTATTAAGGATTTTAATGAATTTTAAAGAATAATTAGTCATATTATTAGGGAAATACGAGAGTACGAGTTATGGCTAAAGTATATACGTAGTATATACGACCCCCCCTATACTTAGCTTGAGCTATGTCCTCATAGATCAGAGAGAAAAGAGAATACATAACTCGTACTGAGTATAGGAAAATCTAAAGAATAAAGGAATACAGAGATGAACAGATGAGAAGTTGACCGTCCCCCCTATACTTAGGATCAAATAATCCTAAGTATAGCAGACTGTACACAAAGCAGGGAGGGTCAAGGGTGGGAATGAACAGATCATACTCAGATTGTCTCCCCCTATACTTAGGGTAAGATATCCCTAAGTATAGACAAGAAGAGGAGACAATAGAGAGGATCGAAAAATAGAGCGACTCGGGGTGCACACCCCCCTATACTTAGGACAAAGTACGTCCTAAGTATGGAAGACTGACAAAAAGGGGCGGCACCTTTTCGGTAGATGAAGAAGATAGAAGAGGAAAAGAAGAAAAGAAGAAAAGAAGAAAGGAGATGTAATTGGGTATGAACAACTCGGGATGCACATCCCCCCTATACTTAGGATAGAGTACATCCTAAGTGTAGCAGTGATGAAAGGGATGGCATCAATTCGGTGGAGTAAGCTAAAAGAAATGGAAAAGAAGAAAAAGAAGAAAAGACAAAAAAGGAAATCATTCAAAAATGTTTTGATGCGCTTTGCCTTCCTCTACCTCTTTCGAGATATTTAGCTCATCCTCATAGATTACTTGAATTGAGTCAACGACGGCCATGAATGTGTCATGTTCAAGGTATGGCTTCAGAAGCTGTCCATTGACTACAAAAGGCTGTGCGTCAGCTGACAGATTGGATATCAATACACTTCCGTTGTCACGCACCTGCCTAACCATGAACGGCCCGGTCCATTTGCTCTTCAATTTTCCTGGAAAGATTTTCAATTTCGCATCGAACAACCATACCTTCTGACCTGGATCAAAGGACTTGTGGCGGATGTGCTTGTCATGCCATGTTTTGACCTTCTCCTTGTACATCAGGCTGTTGTCATATGCATAATCTCTGAATTCCAGTAATCTATTCAGATCTAATTTTCTGTTCTTTCCTGCTTGCTTGGAGTCCAAATTACAGATATTAATAGCCCATAAAGATTTGTGAATAAGTTCCATGGGCAAATGACATGGCTTGCCATACACCAGGCGGTAGGGAGACATTCCCAAGGGTGACTTGTACGCTATTCTGTAAGCCCAAAGAACGGAATCAAGCAGCTGAGACCAGTTCTTGCGATCCGGACGCACAAGTTTCTGTAGAATTGTCTTGATCTCCCTGTTTGAACATTCAGCTAAGCCATTGGACTGCGGGTGGTAGGGTGAAGCAACACGATGCTCGATGCAGAATTCTTGGGTCAGCTTCTTCACCTCTCTATTTATGAAATGACTACCCCCGTCAGATATGAGAATTTTGGGAATCCCGAACCGTGCTATGATGTGATCTCGTAAGAATCGACAGACAGTCCTACTGTCGGCGGCTCGGGCGGGGATGGCCTCCACCCATCGACTGACATAATCGACAGCAAGCAGAATATACTCATAACCCTGACTGTTAGGAAACGGGCCCATAAAGTCGATGCCCCATGCGTCAAAGACGTCTGAGATCTGAATGTATTTCAGAGGCATTGTGTCTCTCATTCCTATGGTTCCACCCATCTTCTGACAAACAGTGCAACATTTGACATACTCATCTGCATCTTTGAATAATGAAGGCCACCAGAGGCCACTTTGAAGAACTTTTGCTGCCGTTCGTTTGCCTGAATGGTGTCCTCCAGAATCTTGATCATGACATAGAGCGAGGACACTTGGAACTTCCTCCTGAGGAATACACCTTCGCCAGATGCAATCTGCTCCCTCACGAAACAGATATGGGTCTTCCCACTGGTAAAAATGGATTTTAGACAAAAATCTGTCTATTTTCAACTTAGGCCAGTCCTGCGGGATTTTCTTGGCAACTAGATAATTCACAATGTCCGCATACCAAGGAAGTGAGGCGACAGACATAATCGATTCATCTGGAAAGGTCTCTTTGATAGGCTGCAGGTTCAGCTCAGGAGACTCTGGTTCAGGAAGTCTTGACAGATGATCGGCCACTACATTCTTGACTCCAGGTTTATCTCTGATTTCCAAATCAAACTCCTGGAGGAGAAGGATCCACCGAATGAGACGTGGTTTGGCATCCTTCTTCTGCTGTAAATACCGAATGGCCGAATGATCAGTATAAATGATAACTTTGGACCCAAGGAGGTAAGATCTGAACTTTTCTAAAGCAAAGACTACCGCTAGCAGCTCCTTTTCAGTAACAGTGTAGTTTCTCTAGGCTTCGTCGAGCGTTCGGCTAGCGTAATGAATTGCAAATGGTACATTGTCTTTCCTCTGTCCCAGTACAGCGCCGATGGCATAATCTGACGCGTCGGTCATGATCTCGAAAGGCTGAGTCCAAATCGGTGGCTGTAGGACAGGGGCCTGCGTGATGAGCTCTTTCAACTGATTAAAGGCAAGGAGCACACAGTCGTCTACAATGAACTCATTGTCCTTGCCGAGCAACTCAGTCAACGGTCTGGCCAGCTTGCTGAAATCTTTGATGAATCGTCGGTAAAATCCGACATGGCCTAAGAATGACCGGACCTGCTTGATATTTGTAGGTGGCTCAAGTTTTGAAATTACATCCACCTTGGCTGGGTCAACCTCCATGCCACGTTTCGAAACAACGTAACCCAGCACAATTCCTTCGGTCACCATGAAATTTCTCTTCTCCCAGGAGAGCACAAGATTTACTTCGCAGCACCTCCGTAGGACTCGGTCTAGATAGTCCAGACATTGATCAAATGAATCCCCGTAGACCGAAAAATCGTCCATAAAGACCTCGAGAAAGCTTCCCACCATATCGGCAAAAATTGCAAGCATACACCTTTGAAATGTGGCTGGGGCGTTGCAAAGCCCGAACGGCATTCGTCTGAAGGCATATGTGCCAAAAGGACAGGTGAACGTGGTCTTCTCTTGGTCTTCAGGAGCAATAGCAACTTGATTATATCCAGAGTAGCCGTCCAAGAAACAAAAATATTCCTTCGCGGCCAATCTCTCCAAGATCTGGTCGATGAAGGGTAGCGGAAAATGATCCTTCTTGGTGGCGAGATTGAGTCTTCTGTAGTCTACGCGCACTCGCCAAGAAGTCGGTACTCTGGTTGTGATCTCCTCTCCTTTGTCATTTTTCACAATGGTGATCCCTGATTTCTTGGGCACAACATGCAGAGGGCTCACCCATTTGCTGTCGGAGATGGGATAAATGAATCCCGCATCACACCATTTCTGGATTTCTTTCATAACCACCTCTCGCAGATTCGGGTTTAATCTCCTTTGTAGTTCACGAGAGGGTCTGTAGTCTTCTTCCAGAAAGATGCGATGCGAACAGAGTGACGGATTGATCCCGTGGAGATCGGAGGTTCTCCAGCCTATCGCCTTGCGGTTGCATTCAAGAACCTCCATCAGCCGAGATTCTTGATCTTCGGTCAGATGTGCATTGATGATGACCGGGTACATGTTCGGTTCTCCCGCAAGGAAGGAATACTTCATATTGCAGGGCAAGGGTTTTAGCTCTGGCGGGGTCTGAGCTGCTTCAGTGGTGACCTCAGCTATTAGTGCAGGTGGTGATTCGTTCAACTATTCAGTGTCCACCATGTTCTGATCTGTTTCCTCTCTCAAATCCTGACAAAATTCCTTGATAATGTCATCTTCATCAGAAAATGCTTCAAAACTCGGCTCTTGGTTCTGAAGGCACATCAACCCCACGGTAGTATCTTGTAGCGCATCAGCAAGTTCCTCATCTTGATCGATACAAGGAAATTCGACTGCGGTCTCCACTTCCTCCTCGGGACGGAGGAGTCCGTGGATCTCATTATCATCCAGGAATAGGTTGGTATCTTGAATTTCTGCTAGAAAATCGCAGTCTTTATCATGCTCGATTACCCTTGCACATGACGCAGATGTTTGATCAGTTGGTGTTTCTTCGGACAGGGTCTCAACTCGGATAATTTCATTGCCAGCTCCAAAAGTGATTTCTCCCGTCCCATAATTCACCACTGCGTTTAATGTCCGCAGAAATGGTCTCCCGAGTATGATCGGGGTAAGGAGCAACGGAGCGGGGACGTCCATATCTAAGACCACAAAATCGGCCGGGAATGACTTTCCCTGAACCGTGACGATCACGTCCTCCAACAGGCCCCTAGGCCGCTTGACTGACTTGTCCGCAAACTGCAGAATCATCTTTGTAGGCTTGAGCGGTCCTAACTTGAACTCCGTGAGGAGTGAGGCTGGCATCAGGTTGACAGATGACCCACTGTCGAGAAGTGTTCGCTCGAATTCCTGATCAAACATCTGGCAACGTACAAGAGGTGCTCCCATATCTGGCTTTTTATCCGGGAGGTTGCTGATGGCGTTGACGGTGGTCATTGTGAGGATGTGCTTTTCGGACTTGCCACCTTTGCTCCTGGAATTGTGGGGGGTTGGCCTGCGCTTGGTTGTACATGCCTCCTTCAGTCCTTTCTTTACCGCTGGCATGTACTCAAGAGCCTTCATCAAGGGCATATTCAACACCAAATTCTGAATGATTTCTATGATAGCAGGATCAGACAAAGCACTTTTCAAATTTTTCATTTTTTTGTGTTTTTTCATTGCTTCCGGAAAAGGAATATTTACAAACTCTTCACCAATATCATTCAAAATAGTGTCCGTATTGTTGTTTACAGGTAGATGACAAAAAGGAATGGATTCATCTACAATTTGCGGACCAAAAATGACAGGCTCGGCTTCAGGTGCTGGCGTTGGACTTGCTGCAGGTGCGGTGCTCCCCCTGTCAGGAGCTGGCTGTGATGCGGGTGCAGGCGTCTCCAATGCTGGCTGGTCTCCACCGAGGTTGCTGCTATCTTTTTGTATTTTTCTGTTTTCTTCATTTTTTGTGGTTTTCTGGATGCTGATGCTGCTCCCAAAATGCTGGCTGGACTGACGATTCCCTGTCAGATGCAATGTGCTTTCCCTTCGCCGTCGCCGATGGCTGGAGTGTCCTACCGCTCCTGAGAGTAACAGCGTTAGATAAAAAACAATTAATTTTACCTGATTCGGGTTGGACACTGCCGGCTACGTGCTCCTTGTGTCGGAAATTGTTAGGGTTAGCTTCGACCTGGGCTGGTATGACGGCCTTGGCTGCCGTCAGGTCGTCAATCTTCTGGTTCATCTCAGCCATGTTCTTCATCAATTGCTCCAAATAAGCCAGGGCTGGATTGACCGGCACGATCTCAGAAGATTCCCCCTGCTGGGGTCTAGAATGCTAATATGGCGGTTGAGACTGTGACTGGTATCCTGGTGCAAATTGTTGAGGAGGGGGGTTAGAGGAGTACTGCGAGTTGTGCTGATTGTATTGGGCAGCCGGCTGTTGGTGGTATCCCTGTCCTCGATATCCGGACTGCTGAGGACCATGTTGGTAATTCTGCCTCCAAGTGTTCCCGTGTGAGGGAGGCTGGTACTGGTAAGGCTGCTGGAAGGGTCTCCCACCCTGCTGTTGCTGTTGGAAGGGCCTGTTGCCCATGTTCTGACCCTGAGAGTGTCCCTGAGGACGGGTCAGCTGCGCTTCGTTGTTCCAGATGCCATTGATTTCCTGGATCAGCGGCGGGGGTGGAGAGAACTGCTCGGAATATGCGGGCTGGTGCTCTGGTTGGTATACAACCATCTGCGTCTGAGGCTGCGGTGGCTGCTCCGGAACCTGCACGTAGTACACGTGCTGGACAGGCTGGGGCTGCGGTGGAGTCGGCTGAGGATTTTGCTGCATTGTAGGCTCCTTCTTCTCAGCATTCAGTTCTGCAGTGGTAGACACAGCGTTGCACATGTTTGCATTCAACACTCGGACAAGTTGCTCCAGCTGCTGGTAAATCTGGTCGAGCTTCTCCAGACCTTGGGTCCTCTTCTCGATTACTGCCAGCTTTTCGAGGTCCTGCGACCTCTTCTCGATGATGTCCACTTTGGACAAGTGGCTCCCGATGATACTCAGGTTGGAGCTCTCATCCTTGTCCTCGGTGTGAGAAGCCATATTAACTGGCTTGCTGATGGCGGTTGGTGGCTTCATGTAGATTCTAGACGAGGACTGGGCTGCTTCTCCCTCAGCCATTTCTTCGAAGACATTCCATACAACGTCCTCGTCCTTGTTGAAATGCGATCCGCCGCAGGCTGCATCCACGAGCTTTTGGCTCTCAAATGATAGCCCCCCAAAGAAGTGTTGTACGAGACTGGTCTTGGGTATTTCATGGTGGGGGCACTTTTCCTGGAGATCTTTGAATCTCTCCCATGCTTCATGGATCGTCTCGTAGGGCTGCTGGCAGAAACTGGAGATACGGGCACGCATCTGGTTTAATCTCCCAAGAGGATAGAATTTATGAAGGAAAGCAGATTTCAATTCCTCCCAAGTGGTAATGACCTTCCCTAGATGGTCGACCCAGTAAAGGGCCTTGTCTTGGAGGCTGAAAGGGAACGCGGTCATCTTGACCACATCTAGGGGGACTCCTGGGTAGTGAGCAGTGGAACAGATGCAGCCAAACTTCTTGAGGAAAATATATGGTTCTTCAGTGGTGTTCCCATGAAAAGTGGGAAGCAGTGACAGAAATTGCGGCTTCAGCTCGAAGTGGGCGTGCATACGTGGAATTTGGATCCACTCAGTGATGCGACCTGCTCCTGGGTTGTATGTCTCCTTGAGTGTGGGCTTGGGCTGCGGTGGGTCTTCTTCTGCTGCTTCATATTCGGGTCCCACTGAAAACTCATCATTGACTTCATGGAAATTGGGATCGTAGTTCGGATCATCCTCCCGTCGGCCGTCTCTCGCATCGGCCCTCCTCCTCAGATCGTTCAGCATGTCGTGGAAGGTTGTCTGGGCCATGGCCTGATTAGTCAACTGCTGCTGAATGGCTTGAATGGAAGCCAGCAGTTGACTATTAACCTCACCCTGCGTGGTATATTGTCCTTCCCCTGTATTGGCTTCAGGTTCCTGCTGGGGCTGTGGTCCTTTTCCCTTTCCTCCTGCCATCTCTGCCTCTGCTTGGTTGGCTGGCTCGGGCTCTAAGTCTGCGCATGGTAGAATGCCCCGATCAGTCTGAATTGCAGCACCAGATAGAGAGATGCGGTCTGTGTCAAGGTCAACACAGAACTTCGTTAAGGATGGCGATGTGTACGGAGTAAAATCAATGCCCATCCAAAACGGACAGAGTTCGGGACGAGAGTGGTCCCGGTTTATTGAAGAAGACAGGGAGTCTGGAGATCGGTTCATAGGGTTTGAACCGGGTTCTCGGGAATCGCCCTGAATTATTGGAGAGGGCAAGAGAATGAGCTGATGTGGGTGCCGACAGGGCCTCGACTAAACTGTCCATTCGTCGCCATCTCGAAGATCAAGAGGAAGATCGATGTGGATGAAAGATACGGGGGTCAACAAGAAACAAATGGAATGTAAAACAGTAGAAGGCTCACAATGAGCGAGGGTCAACTGGAGGGGGGGACAAAATTGCGCAACGGCGCGATATTTTTGATCTTGACCTAAATGTGACTAGCAATCAAACACAAGACAAGGGAGTTCACCAACTCAACACGTGAAGCCGTGAAGGTTCGGCTTTTATCTTTGTAATTTTTATCTTGATTTCAGGAATTTATCTTTCAACGAGTCCTTAGAGCGCTACGCCTATAGGAGCGAGAATACTGCCGGAAAAGTATTCCCGTACTTGTCCTCCTCCTGTGTAACCTGTAACTTGCGCTTTTTAAGGTCCTTGTAACCCTTCCTGGATCCCTACTCAGCCAAAGAAATTGAGGGAGGAAGCCGATAGGCGAAACCGATACTTCGGACCTCGCTCGCAACAGAATCACCCGTGGGCGTGCAAGATCCTACTCGGACGCAGCCGGTGAGACAGACACCCCCGTGAAGGCGTGGCCTATGCTCGGTACTTCGGACAAGGTCGATGCTCACACAATAGTGAGTCACCAATGGCGACCAAGCCCTACTCGACTACGTACGATAGTAGCGCCAATACTTCGGAAATCCAGGCGATACACAAGGCAGCCACAAGTTGGGTTTTTGGCTCTAATCCTTACGAAACGCTCACCTCACTTGGAAGGAGACCTTCCCATGCAACCTGAAAACAAGTGAGGGTGTTACTCTCCCCAATCAATGAGTCCAATTACCAATTTTAGTTAGGTCAAAGTTTTCTTAGCAGTCCCTTTTTTAATTTTTTTGTGTTATCGCTTCTTTTGAGTAGATTCAAACAAGCGCCTAACGATTTTGTATTTTCTTTATCCTACTTTGTCCAAAAATCAGAGGGAAAAGCCAATGCAAGTCGGCACCAAGATGGAAATCTCACCTTTGTGCCTAAATGATGAATGCAAAGTGAGAAGACTTACAGTGAATCCCAGCTCTCTCCATGCGGGATGCAAAGCAGAAATTTATAAACCTAATCTATATGCCGGTATGCAATGCGGAAATCGTCCTAAAACAGGCAGCTGCTAGCGTGAAGAACCACGAGTTAACCGCTAACTCCCAATCCTAGTGTCCGGTCTAGGCTCACTCCTCCTCTGCTCAACACATTTGAGTTAGGAGAAAGCGCTTGTGTGGAGTGAGCTCGCGGCGCGCGGATCGAGAGCCAATGATCAACTACTTAATTAATCTAAGTTCAAGTACGAACTATAGGAGCATGCAAGAGTTATTAGGGTGTTTGGACCTAGGCTAATCGAATCAAGCAGGACCTAAATCTAAGAGCTCAATCCACAAAAGATATAGAAAAGAAAACAAAACCGGAAAATGACAGTCGAGAAAACACGAAAAAGCCGCGGTGAGCCCCCGGGTGAACAAACACCCGGAAATTAGGCCCGAAGTGTTCAAGTGTCCAAGTCCTGTATTATTACAAATTAAACAAATACTCTCTCACAAAAATAAAAGCACTATCTCTCTCTCTCTCTAGTTCTCCTGCTCTCTCCTGCCAGCTATGGTAGAATAGCCGGCTCCTCCTCCCAAGGCTGCACAGGATCCCCTAGGCGATCCTCCTCGGTCGACGGTCCCTCGCAACAAAACAAAGAGGATGTCAGACAGTTCAAAACAAATGATACACAAGAGACAAGTAAGCAAAAATGGCTAAGTAACTAAAAGACCCAAAAGGTACTCTACAAGCCGATGCTCCCCGGCAACGGCGCCATTTGAAAAACGAGAAAACAAGAGCCGCTAAATAGTGGTCTGACAAATCAGACTCACTGTCGCTGATGCGACTACTCAAGCCTCCTCGATCTTCAACAATTAACCCACACAATCAATAAAGCAATCAAGAGCAAGGATTAAAATTTATTATACCCTACTAACAATGTATAATGGCAAGCGAGTAGGGGTCGAACACAGGAAACAACGGTGTAGAGTGTAGATAAAAATCCAATCCCTAGATGTGATGAATCACTTAGCCAATCTAATTTCTTTTTGTGGGTTTTTAATTTTTAATTTTTTATTTAATTTTTAATTTTTAATTTTGTATTTTTGATTTTTAATTTTCTGATTTTTATAATTTTATATTTTATATTTTTTATTTCTTTTTTCAATGTTGGAAAATAAAAACAATGGAATAAAAGACAAGGTAACTATTTATAAAAATGCACAAAAATAACCAAAAATTCAGAATTTAATTGTTTTTAATATTTTTAGGATTTTTTACTGTTTTTGTGATTTTTAGGGATTTTTCAAAGTGTTTTTGATAATTTTAAAAGCTGAAATAAGAGAAATCAGTGGAAAATGTGCTGGCTATGAGCAAAATGAGAATTAAAATTATCAAACAGCAACCAAAATTTTTCACACTAAATTTCAAATAAAGAAAACAAAATATAGAGTAAACAGAACTGAGTTTACTATTTTTGGAGTTTTCTACAATTTTATAGATTTTTTTGAAGTTTTTGAATGTTTTTAAATTTTTAAGGTTTTTCTTTTGAGATTTTTAGTGATTTTTGGACTGACACTAAAATGTGGTAAAATAGACACCATGCAATTTTTTTGGAATTTTTCGAGACCTTTTAATATTTTTTGGCATTTTCTAAACTAGACAGTAGAGAAAAAGCATGTTTTTGATTTTTAGTAAATATAAAAATATTATAAAATTAAAAACTAAAAATATAGCGTGAAAATAGAAGCATACAGGAGCTTAAACCTATTTTTTGAGAATTTTTCGCAATCAAATGAGGCGTGAAGTAATTAGACTAAGCACACAAAAATTCTGAGCCTGGCAGGGGTATAAATGTAATTATCAAAACGTCCAGGGGCTCAGATGCAAATTTCACCAAAGAGACACGCACAGCTCACGAGAAACACCATTCACAGGGGCATAATTGCAATTATTAAAAGCCGACAGGGCATACATGCAATTTATCCAAAAAGATATTTAATTGACTACGCACAGGGATGTAATTGCAAATAGTTAAAAGTTCTGGACCTAGCATGCAAAATACCCAAAAGTCACGCGCCCCAGTCACGTGAGGTGACGTGGCGTGGACTAAAGTGCAAATAACGAAACTGTGAGGACCTGGGTGCAAATATTACAAAACTATTTAAACTTCAAACGAAAGTTTTTGGATAAAAGAGTAAATACAAAAAGTCGTGGGTTAAAAATGCAAAATACCCACGGGGCTCGATCTTGCGGCCGATGGCGTCCCACTTGTCCACGTGGCGCGCATCTGACGGTGCGTACCCCTTCGTCGCGGACGGCTGAGATTAGATCTTCAAGGCTCGATCGGACGGCTGGAGGCGCTGGCGATCGGACGGCGGGCGTCGCGTCTGGAGGAGGTGGTAGATCCAACGGCAGGGAGGGGTTCACGAAGAACACCACCCCGGCGAACTTCGAGCGGCGATTGCGGTCGACACACGGCCGCTCTGGCCCTAGGATCAGAGGCAAAATGATCCTGGGGCCCTTCCGCGTCAGCAGGTGGTCTCAGGCGAGGCAGGGACGGCGCGAAGTGCTCGGACGTCGGAGGCGACCTGGGCGGAGACGTCTGGGCTCGATGAAGGTCGATGGAGCCTTCTGTGGGGCTCAGACTTGCAGGGTGAGTGCGCAAAAACCAGACGAACAAAATGGTGGTGCTTGATGGTTCAGATGAGGCGACTAATGGTGCGGGCAAAGAGCTCCGGCGAGCGGCGGAGAAGGAAGCTCCGGTGACTCGATCTGAGCGAGATCGAGGGGAGATGATTGATGGAGCGGAGCGACGGAGTGAAGGGGAGAAGGATGGAGGTGTTTTGGACGGCGATGGATCACTGGAGTGGCCGGAAACGTCAGGCGGAGCTCAGCTCCGCCGTGGCTTCGATCGAGGATTCTCGGCGATTGGATGAACGAAACTCAAAACTGCTATAGATCTAAGCTAACCTACGCTACAGCTACAAGAAAGCGAAGAGAAAAGAGGAGGGGACACACCAGAGACGACGGGCGATGAAGCACAGCGGAGCTCCGGCGAGGGTCGAATCTCTTCGATTCAACGCCAAACGCTTCAAACCCAGGCTCGATTCGACGCCTGCTGTCACCAGGAACACGAAGGGCTAGGGGTTTGAGGGTAAAAATGGCGGAAGAAGGATTAAAATTCGAATTGAAGTCGGGGGTCCTCTTTTGTAGAGTTGACGAACGGCGTGGAAGACGAGGGTCCAGCGCCTCGATCGATGGTCCTCGGCCCAAGGAATCACCTGGGCGTGATTCACCATAGATCGAGGCGCAAAAATGCAGAAGACGTCGACACGATTTGGTGCAAGGTTGGACCTAGAAAATGGCGAGAAAATGGGACAAAAACCTATCTGACAAGTCTGGAAGAGGAGGTCAGACAGTTGACCGAGGTCAACTGTCAGACCAACCTGGTTGGTCCACGTGGACCAACCAGGAAAAATCTTTAAGAAATTATTTCAAAAATCGAAATAAAATAGTAAATGGATGAATTTCAATTTGATTAAAAAATAAAAATTGTTTATTAATTTATGAAGTATTTTATTATGAATTTTATTTATTTTTATGAGGCTTATTTTTACAAGTTCACTTTTTACCCCTTTACATGTATAATACCTATATACTTTATTACTTTATTTTTCTTTTGTGTATTTTAATTCTATTATTTTTATTTATTATTTTCTAAAATTACAACATACTTTTATATACACAAATATATTTTTATATTTTTTTTTTCTGATATGTTTTGTGTATTTAATAAAATAGAAGTATATTTAGTATAGGTATAAGTACAAGTGTAATACCTATGTATCAAATATGTATATATTTTATTTTGAGTTTTATTTACATTTTTCTTCTGATTTTAATATTCACAATTATTATAAGTAATATTTACAAAAATATAAAAATATAAAAATGAACGAATAATGAATAAGGAATAAATTGATTATTTTATTCAGTATAGGTGTACAATAAGGGTCCAAAACTCAACTTTCAAACCGTAGCTCCGCCAAATGCGAAACCACCACCATTAATTAGATTATTTTATTCTATATACAATTAAAGGTGAGTATGCTGCATTTGGAGTTGTCGTTTGTGAGATACGGGTCTGGGAAGTTGGGAATTTGGAATCTTATTCAGACCATAACTTTTTATCTGTACATTATTTTTCTGTGAAATCAATTTTGTATTTTTCTTTATTAAATTATCTACAACTTTTATGTACAAAGTTTCTTTATTTGATGTATAAAAAGTGGAGCCAAAAATAGGTCTCTATTTGGTATAGATATCTGAAATTGGTCAGTGTGCACAAAAGTAGAGGGGTTTGAATCATGCAGAAAAAAATTTAAGTGAATACAAATATACTTTAGAAAATGCTCAAGGATTTTTATATAGAAACACAGGTGGTTTAAAACTACAACTTGGATTTGGGTTCTAAGTTTTCCTCTCCGTATTCTAGACAGAGTTGCGTTTCCATTATCCTTTTTTACCAATTGGAGTATACTTTTTCTCAAGAAAATACCTTTTTTCTCAAGAAAGAATTATACCTTTCACAATGTTAGTTTAGGGTTGAAAACGGATTCGTATCCCCATTCGTCAAATAGCGGATAGGGATGCCATTTTTCGTATATGGCGAATACGTATGCAAATATGAATACAAATGTTAAACACTCGTTGAATACGGATACGGATACGAATATAATATCATTAATTTTGACAAATACGAATGTGAATACGAATGTTCAAAATTTTGAGGATACGAATACGATTTTTTGTTTTTTGAAGGATACAAATATGGATACGAATATGAATACAAATGTTCAAATTCTAGATGATACCAATACTTACATGGTACGCAAAGAAGTAAGTTTCGTAAGCTTTATTTTATTATTTAACTAAATCTTATATTTTTTATTATTAAGTTATTTTTATACACATATCCATTATTAAAATATTTAATATACTTTTTATATATTGAAAATTGTTATGGATCTAAAAAACTTATAGCTTTAACGTAAATTTGGATAAGTATAATATCATATATTAATTCGTATTCCTTTGTCAAATATCCGTATACAAATTATAAATACCATTTTGCATTCGTATTCGTATTTTGAGGATATGATTTTACATTTTACACATTCATGTGATATTCGTAGTTCGTATTCGTATCTGGATTTTAAAAAGGATGAGGATCACTGCAACCAAATTGAGCTATAGTGACCCTTTTCTCAAATCCGTCATTAAATTAGTCATTGTTAAATATATAACGATGATATTATTCATTGTAAAATGAGTTTTCATATTTGAAATTAGCGGCGAGTATCATATCTGTCGTTATATCATTAGCAACGAAGTGATGATTAGTTGATATTTTGAAAAATAAAAATGGACAAGCGTTGCTATATGGACCATTTCTAATGATATAGTGACAGATACGAAACTTGTCACTAATTTCAAGTACGAAAATTCATTTCACAACGAATAATATCGGTGGTACATATTTAACAATGGCTAATTTAGTGACAGATTTTGAAAAGAAAAAACTGTCACTATAACTCAATTTTGTTGTAGTGAATATGGTAATACTTATATTCTATATCCGATTGTTTTCATCCATATAGTTGACCCACATCTCAATTATCTAATTTACAAATAAAAAAGAGCCCTTTTGTTTTATGAATTAAGACAGGCTTATTGAACATAAAGCTTCACTGATTATTACAGAGATGCATAGTATATACGAACGCGAGTTGGAGGAGCTCGGAGTTGAAATAATGTGATGTCGTAGCAATTATAGGCACTAAAAGAAAGTGGAAATTTGAGTGCTTTCACGTGCTAAGTGAGAGAGAGATGAGAATATGAAGCTCTTAAGCTTTTGAAAGTAAAAGTAAAAGTGGTGAATGTACTGAGGAGAATTCTCTCTCTCTCTCTCTCTCTCTCTCTCTCTCTCTCTCTCTCTCTCTCTCTCTCTCTCTCTCTCTCTCTCTCTCTCTCTCTCTCTCTCTCTCTCTCTCTTATAAGGTCAAGGGAAGCTTTTCCAATGGAGAAAAAGGTGTTTAGCTCAAAGGGGTGCTTCCCAACATTCATAATAACTCTAAGAATCAAACTGCTACATGAAAAGTAAAATTAGTCGGCTGATTTTGTGCATCAGTCTGTTGAATCAAGAGTAGTCGACTAACAAGGAATAAAAGCAATATTATATCATAATACTAAATATTATATCTTGCTTAAGGATCGTTCGGTAGAGGAATAAGAGGAAAGATAAGGAGGGACAAGACATTGTATATGTCGGTTAGAGGGGGAGGATAAGGAGGGATAGGTGGTAGTTACTTGATATTCTCTGTTCGAGAGGAGGGAGAGGATATGGATGGATATGGGGATTATGTTACGTAAAATTGTTAGAAAAGTGGTAGTTATTTGTATTTTTTGGCGGGAGAGGCTGATGATGGAGGGATAGTCAGGGAAATGTTATCCCTCATCTTGACTCCAACATCAAAATATTGACCGTCTATGAGGATAAGAAATTGGATGGATAAGAAAGGATATCGCTCCTTATTCCTAAAAAAACAATCCTTTAGCATCTCGACTTACTATATTACTTGTGGCATGTTTCGAGGAAAGAGTAGGAATATTTGAGTAGTAACTACCAACTAAGATAGTTAAGTTTACATCCATAGTTTAGCTAACTTTCTTCATAACTATTACATGTATATCACGGGTTCATGACTTACAAATAACAAGTCTCGATCACATCATAAATTTCATCGATATCCTGCAATTCACTAATGAATGAGTAAACTTAATATTTAGATGTGGAATTTGTTTTATTTTTTTAAATATTTTCTCAAGAATTAGCAAAACTTTAGGGAGGAAGATTGTGCATGGGCTTTTGGTGTGAGCGGAACATCAATTGGAATAAAACACTAGCTCGTCGCAACAATTGGTGTAAGGAAATTATGCCATGTTGACTATAGCATGAGAAATGGGAGAAAAGAGGCTTTATGTCGGTGGTGATGCAAGGTTGTTGCTAAAACATAAGTGTTCATTATGGAGAGATGGATGTGAAGAAGCTTGTCGTGGGAGATAACCGACGTGTGAGTGGTTTGGCGAGGAAGGTGAACCCTAGTGTCGGAGAAGGTCGTCAAGGATTGGACTTGCTGGAGGAGGCCATTTTCGTATAGAAGGGGTTAACTTGGAGAAGGGATCGATGTCGGAGGTGGATGCTAAGGAGAGGGGCTCAATGTAGGAGTTGGATGCTAAGGCGAGGAGTGAATTTATAACATCTTAAAAATTCAACTTTTTTTTCAAAAGTCTCATAATCTATCGAATGTTAATTATACTCAAGAAATCGAATCGTTACAAGCTATTCAACAAACCAAAGAAATTCTAATCTCAATTTACATTGTGAATGTTATGGTCATTTTAGTGAAATCGAGAAATTTAACATTATGGAAAGTTGGAGTTATGACATGAGTATTCGTTGAACTATGTTTGGAGAGTGTTAATACATCACTTGCCTTAAGATTTATGCCCATTTACTCCACCTCCTTGTATGCTCTCCCTCTCACCATTCATCATTTTCATCTATAACTCTATTTTCCCTTCTTTCCATCCTTCTTCTCTAAAGATACAAAAGAAAGAGAGATTCTCCACTAAAGATCTTTGAAGCTTTGTAGTTTCACGACAAATAGAGGAAGAAGAGAGTAACTATAGGGGGAAGATGTCTCTCCATCTGGATTCTCAATCAGCTTCATCGTGCACGTGGACTATTCATGCACGTAGTTAATTGGTTCTTTGACATTCTCCCTTTCAATCACATATTTTTGCGACCATAGATAATGTTATTTTGGAGATAAATGTTATTTTTGAGGCAAACCTAGGATTACCTCTTGAAATTGGTAGTATTGTTGCTTATCGTGATTAATTCAAAAAACGACGTCTCCCTTATGATATTGAGAAATTCATTGTGTTTTCTATATTCTTAAAGTTGGATTGGCGTTATTGAATTGATTGATGAAATCACATAGATGATGCAGTCTTTTTGTGTCCAAAGAACAAAGTCTAGTGGTACAAGTCGAGTTACTTGACACGCAAAAGGAAGGAATTATTCATGGAAGTGATTTTTGCTAATTCGCAACCTGTGCATCCGGGTAAATGTAGAAACAGTAGGGAGAAAAACATATAGGTAGACCAGTATGTATATCGACACAATTGGCCAAAAGAGAGTGTTATGTTGATAGACTAGTTATGTAGTAATACAACGAGGAGGCTGTGAGCCAACTTAATTTATGGGTTGTGTTTAGCACAAGATAAGGTGCTCGGTGATGATTGTTAACAACCCATATAATTGTGAAATCCTATGTGTTGGTGTTGTATAGGGAACACCTGGGGACACATTAAAACAATTGAAGGGTGCATGCCTTATATTAAAAAAATATGAGTATTAGTGGATCGAGTGACCTGATGGTTACCTAAGTATAGATGGATTGATTTATTGATTAATGTAATACATTGTTGAATCCCATACTTCCAAGTAAAGTGTATTAAGGTATGCAAGATGATGAATCTCAGATACAACATATTAAAATCTACATATTATTCTCCTAGCTTAAACAATTCAATAAAAACCTCTATTAATTCCCTAATATTAACTATTCTTATATTGTGAATATTCTGTGTATAATTAACATATAATTAACACTAAAAGTTAACTCTAATGATTGTATTTTTTACTAACATTTTCTTTGTTTTTATATTTTATTAAAAACCAAAAAATTAGATTAATTAATGTATATATTTATTTTAGCTTTTAAAAGAATTTAAAATACAAAAAAAAATCTTAAAACCACAAAAGTAGTGTTTTTACATATTAAAAAAGCTCCCAAAATTACACTTTTATACAAATGACCTATTTTGACTTTTTGTTCAACATGAACTTGTGGATCTCATTGAGATCTATAACTTTCATGTTTTAACTTTTCTCTGATTCAATTTAGTTTTATTTCTTTTTAATTTTTCTTTGTTTTACCTATTTTCTAATTTTTCTATTGGGTCATGTGGCACCCTCTGGGTCGCCCATGTGGCCTGGTCCTCTCTCTGCCACCCAGCTTCATTCTCCACCATGGGATCACCTTCTCTCCACCTCAATCTCGGTCGTCTATCTTCCATCTCCTCCCAGCCATCAGATCTCCCCTAAGATCTGATCCCATCCACCCACGCACGCTTGCTTCTCAGCCGTAGGATCACCATCGATCCTACGATTCTCCGATCTCCACGCCTCCTCTTCAATCGCGACCCTTGGATAAAGCCTACGTCTCATTGCAGCCATTCACACGCGCTCCTCTTCCCACCATCCGATCTGATCCTAGATCAGATCCGCACTATTCCCTTCCACCTCTCTGTTAACCACACGATTCCCCTCTTATCCATCGACCCTCCTTTCTCCACATCACACCTTCAGTCCTAATCCTCAGATCGCCCCACATCTACATCCTAGCTCTCCTTTGGTGTCCGCTCTCCAGTAGTTGGATCAGATCCTCTGGTATGATCCAGACCCTCCGCCTGCACTCTAATCAGGATCGTTGGATCATGAGATCCAACGGTCATTGCATCATTCCCTGCCTCTAGCACACCTCACCTTCAGCCCCCCCCGTCCCTTCCATTTTTAGCCACCACTCCTCTCTGCCTAACCATAGCATAATGCCACCTCCACGTAGACCTATGCTCCACCTTCTTCGTGCGACCTTCAATGACCCTCGTCATCACTCCACCTTCCTCGGGTGATTGTTGCAAAGCCTTGCCATCATCACCTGAAACCACCCACCTCCTCCTATAAATTAATATCCTTCGCCACCTCAACTCCTCATCCACCATTCAAAGTCTAAGGCCATAGCCCTCTCTGCCTCCCTGTGACAGAGGGAGGTCGGATGAGGGGCCACAATGGCACCTCAGACCGGTGTTGACCCATAGTCAACTTGGCCATGTTGCGGCCACCCCCGAGCACCGCTAAGCTCCGAGACCTTGCTGAGCTCATCGAGCGATAACCGGAGATCCCGTAGGGATATCAACCCAAGCATCCACGCCGCCCTTCCTCCTCCTGGAATCCTCCAGGTACTCAATGATCAGACTTCGAGCCTCATCTACGATCTCGAGCTTCCTCTCCGGTGAGGCGACGTTGGAAGCCAACTATAGCTAGCTTGGCGGTTTCTTCGATCGAAGGCCATCCTCGCTAGAGGACCACGAAGGTCCACGGACCTTCTACGACCACGAAGGAGCTAAGAGGAGCTTTGGGGATGTCATCGGAGTCCCGTTTACACCGCCGCTCCTCCGACGGGGAAGAAGCACAAGCACCGTTGGATGGCGCCTCTCGGAGGCCATCCAATGACCCAGATGGAGCCAAGTCACGCATCCGGACCTGCATGATCATGCTACACAAACCACTGGCCAAAGACTCAGCAATCGTCGCATGTCACCCGAAGTTGCGCCACTCGAACCTAGCTTGCTCGCATGCGAGAAACGTGAGGGGTTGGATTATTTGCAGAAATTGCCCGAAGCTCTTTTTATTTACATAAAGATCCACGCACACGTGCCTCATGTGCGTGCCTAGATTAAATTGCATAGGAGCCCCTCCGGGTTTTTCTATTTGCAAATGGGTCCCTCCAGGGATCTTTTGCAATATTTATCTTTATTTTCCTTGTATTTTTACTGCATTTATGCCTCTACACTATTTTTAGCATATGTTGATCATATTAAGTCCAAATTGAGTGATTTTAGTTTCATTTTGATGCTCATTTCATTGTCTTTCTAATGACTAATTTATTGATTTGGCACTTAATTAATGGAGCTAAATATTTATGATCTATAGTGTCTCTGATTCTTTGATTTTAATGTCATTAATCATCTTTAATGTTCCATTTGACTCTGAAAATTACCCTTGATCGATTGCTCATGGATGTGGTTAATTTAGGGCATATTTGTATATTTTTTCTTGTATACATTTATTTGCATCCCATTTTGTGCATGCATTTCATCTCTCTTTTTAATTGCATCTAAAAATCTAATAAAAGTTGCATGCATCATTTTACTTTGTTCTTGCATCATTTTATCTGCATATTGCATATCATATCTGCATGAAGACCTAGAACTAATATTCACTCATTACTTAAACAATAAAATTTGATAAATAGGTGAAGAGGCTTGTGTCCATGTGTTCAGCCTTAGTATACTTGCCAAATAAAATCATTTCCGCATATTCGAAGATGTGGATTTTTTTGATCCAAATTTGCCTCCCGTACTATGATAATACCGCATTATTAAACTTCATCAAATGGCTCGTTGCCGGGATACAACTTATCTTTATTTGTTTTTCGAATTTCGTTGAATTATTTTTTATATGAATATTTTCAAAATTTTCGGTCTTTTCTTCATGTTATTTTTGCATCATTTGTTGATTAAATTTCCTGCTATTTTTCTGACATTATTCTTTTACGGAAGGGCCCATGGAAATCGAGGATGCTTGAGATCAATGGAAGCGTGGAGTAGGGATCTCCCGCTACAAGGAACCGCAAAAGAAAATCAAAGAAGATTCAAGGAATTTTAGTCAGCATTTCATGCATTTTGTTGTAAAAAATGTATCATGTGCATGACTCGCGTATGTTTCAAAAAAAAGAAAAAAAAGGAAAAAGTAGATCACTAAATGATCTACCCCCCCCCCCCCACACACACACACGCATCCATATATGTATAACAACTCACCCCCGCCCTCCCTCACCATCGTTGTATATCATACACACACATACATACACACACCTCTCCTCCGCACATCCATCACAATGTAAACACCCACCATTTCCACATCTTCATCTGTAAAAATCCACATTCCCCTCCCATCTAACCCTAACAACCACTTGTCCTTCAACCTAAAATTTAGATCCAATACTTAAGCTATTTTCAGCCTAAGTATAGGGGGGACCTGACAAAATCATTCTTCCCTCTATCTGTCTTCTTATACTTAGATCATTTTTGACCTAAGTATAGGGCGACCCTCCAACTCAGATCCTATCACATTGTATTTAATCGGAGATACGGCTTCATATCACTTGTGCTACGAGGACATAGAAAAAGTTAAGTATAGGGGGTATACCATATATTATTGTATATGTACTTTAGCCATAGCTCGTGTTTTAAAATTTTTAAAAACTTTTTGGGCTTGGTTTAAGTTGATTGGTGAACTGATTTTTGTAAAAATTACTATAAAAACCTTTTTTGAAAATTAAGGGATTAACTTTTATAAATAAAATTAACTCTTTTCCAAACTCCATAAAAATCTGAAAAATTAAAAAAAAATCTTTTGTAGAGGCACCTGGTGCACGACAATGGCAGTATTGTGATATCAGATGTGTCACCTGGTGCAGAACCGTTCGTGGTTAACGGGCAGATGCTGAAGCATTTCGTAGAGATTACTGATCATCTGGCCCGTACTGAAGTGATCTATTTTGTACAGGGATCATAATCATTCTTTTACTTCTTCCTGTACAATTCCTTTTGAGCCATTCGGGAGATTCACAACACTTGTATATTCTTCATAGACCACAATCGTCCCCATTTTTTGTTCGTCTTCTATGCTTAGGATACCAGATCCTAAGTATAGGGGGGACCGATTGTCCGCTGATTTGCGTTTTATTTTTGTACTAATTCTTTTGTATAGCCATTCTTTTTCACGAATCACTGATCCCCAATTTTTGGCTACATTCTTTTTATACTTAGGATGCCTTATCCTAAGTATAGGGGGGACTGAGTGATTTCGATGATTTCGTATTCTTTCCTTTTGATTTCTTCGTTATTTATCCTTTTCATTCAGTCATCCCGTTTTTGCTCTCTCATAATACTTACGATGACCAGATCGTAAGTATAAGGGGGGTTGACTGACTTGACATCGATATCCCTTTTTCACCCACTTTTACTTAGCACGAGTTATGCCCTCCTTTTTCTCTTTTGACGCTATGAGTACATAGCTCAAGCTAAGTATAGGAGGGTGCGTATATATTGTATATATACTTTCGGTCATAACTCGTACTTTTATGTATTTTCTATACCTATAAAATCCATAAAAAATGGGTACGGGTTAATTTAAAATACACTCTCTTATTTATAAAATCCTGGTAAATAAGTAAAATATGCTTAAAACTTGTAAGTAAAATTTGTAATTAAAATTTGTACTTAAAATCTGTATAATACTTATTTAAAATCCTATTTATTAAAATTTGTATAAAAACCATTCAACCCTTGTAAAATACTTTGTAGATAAAATTTTTAAAATACATTAGACATTTAACTTAAATAAAATTTATCTTGTAAAAATTGTAAATAAAACCTTGTTATAAAAATCATAAAATCCATAAAAATACAAAGTCCTAAAATTTGTAAAAATTACAAATTCCTTAAAATCCATAAAAATGAGTAAAATCCAGAAAATATACTTCACAAAAACATGGTTGCATTTGCATTCGCATTTTCAGAATAAGTTTGATTTCCAGAACTAAGGACTGAGTCTAGTCTGAAGGATGGAGCTTGATTACGGCCTTTAACTTTCATTGTAAGGAGCCTGATTAGGAACTGGAATTTAGACTCTTCAGGTCTGGTGACTTAAATCTTTGGGTTCCGTAAGACCATATTCAGGAAATCAAGTCATCTGAGCTTAAGTAGACCACTTGGAGTCATCCGTACAACTCTTCACCAGTGAACCAATCTTGAACACATGCACTCTGCACTTAGCTCAACTCGCATGGAGTTTTCGAAGGACAGTACATCTTGGTAGTGCATTTCTATCCTTATCTTTGTGGCATTGACGTCTAAAGACGGGAGAGATTGGGGTTGCGATAGTTGCTTCGGATGATGGAAGGATCTGCTGACACAATTTTTCTAAGACCTCAAAAAATGGACGGATTAAAAAGATTCTATAACCGTCGAGGCACAAAAGATGAATGCAGTGCAAACAAATTACAAAGTCAACACAAAGCAGAAGCCACCAAATAGACCAAACTGGTCAAAGCTTCCACCAAATATGCCTGCACATCTTAGTGGAGACTCAGCTACACCGGTTGGGCTTCACAAGGAGATGCGTCTACACTGGTCGCACTCCAATTCATTTCTCATTCTTCTAACTTCTCCCTATATTCGATTGTGGACATAGTAGAACTGAACTCAGAAGGGAATACCTCCCTCCCCGAGGAAAGAGTAGCGGGATGAGGAAGCCATAGGAGTGTATAACCGGGATTGACGGTTTCTTCGATTCTCTAAGCAGGAAGAGCTAAATCAATTCACACACTGTACAAGTTGATTTCAAGGATGATAGAGTTTGCGATATGAATAAGTGAGTCTGAACTAGCCGATGAAGTGATCTCGAGTAAAGATTATGGAACTTGAAGACTGTTGAGGATGAAATCCTAATCCTAGTTAAGGTTCCGACAAAATGCTTGTTTCAGGCCCGATCGAGCTCTGTCCTTTGTCTGTTCTCATGAATTGGTTTAGGAAAACAAATTCATTCTAACTTTCTTTCTTTTTCACTTACTTTTTCAAAATAAGTGTTTGCTAAGGGACTAGCAAAGTTTAAGTATAGGGGGTTGATGAATCCATGATTCATTAACTTTTCTATCGCATTTTGTCTTAAAACCCTTAACAAATACATGTAAATACTCATTAATTCTCATACTTTAACAAAACCCCATTCATTTGTAAATACTCACTTTTAACAACTAAATTCATGTAAATAAATAAAGAATCAGAAAAAGAAAGAGAAAGGCATATGGAATATATGTATATATATGTAATATGACTTAAACTATAAATATAACTGTAAGATATATTTATAGCCTAACCCCCGAGACCAAGTCAGCATGGATTGGTCGACAAACCAAAAAGTAGGGGGAGATAAGGAAAGAAAACACAATAAAAATAATCTATCTCATGTATATACACCTTCCACTATTTATAAATAAATACAAAAATTCAAAGAATTTTAATTATTTTATCTTAACTTATTTTTCATCAAATCTTTCTCCTAATTATTCACAAAAATGTAAATAAAAATATAAAAATAAGTTAAAAATATTACCCTGTAAATATGCCAAGAAATCCAACTTACAATTTGTCAAAATCTCAACTTCCGAACATCATAACTTCCTCATACGAACTCCAATTTCACTCTACTCACCTTTAAAGTTCATAAAATAATATTATCTAATTAATAAAGGTGGTTTCACTGAATTCGGAGTCCGTTTGCAAAAAGTCGGTTTTGGGACCAAAAGACAAAGGGGTTTCTGGGCTATTTATTTTATGTAACACACCTTATTTATTATTTTCTTAATTTTATAATTTCTAAATTATTTCATGATCCTCTAGTTTCACCATAAATTATTTCATAATTTTTGGAGACTATTTATTATTTTTATAAAATCAAATACCCTAAAATATAAGTATATTTGACCTATAAAGACACTTCCTCTATTTATTAAAATATGTAAATTAATTCATAAAAATCCATAAAAATTCGTACAAGTCTTATTTAATACACTAATAATTAAGAAAATATAAAATTAATTTTTACTTAATTATTTATTAAATTAAAAATATAGAACCTCTTTATTAACACATATTTATTAATAAAATATTTATATTTGAAATAATATTTATTATTTATTAAAAGGAATTATACTATAATTTAGAAAACAAAATTATTTACATTTCTTGTATTTATACCTAATTAAAATAACGTCATTTACTAATTTATATTTAATTTATAAGTAATTATAGGATCTGGGCCAACCAGGTGCTGACACGTGTCAGCACCTGGAGCTTCTTCTCCAAGAAGCTGTTGTTCAGAATCTGTTCCAACTGGCCACCTTCCATGAATTTTCCCGCCTAACCTATAACTCCTCCAACCCATCTAAACCCTCCATTCCCTACTCCTAACAACCACCAAGCCCGCCAGCCATTGATCTTGGCTTGGAGCCCAAGTATCTTCTCTATATAAGCTCCCCAAGATCGCCATTAACCAACATCTTCTTCCACCTTCAGCTTCCCAGCTCCAGGCTAACCGACTACCTAACTTTTCCCCTTGATTCCAACCTACTCCGGAGGTGACAGCTCCACGGGGAGGGCTCGCGAGGGAGAGGATACGTCGGAGAAGAGATCCAAGGCGGAGCTTCGCCTTGCATCGCCGCCACGCGCCGCGTACAGCTCCGGCGAGGTCGACCGTCGAGCATTCTTCTTCCAGGTCATATACTTAGAAATTCCATAGACCACTTCCTCCATTTCATTAATTTCTTTCTCGATAGCTGTGCCACGATTAGCGTGGGTAATCACGCATTTAGTTAGCCTAATTACCTATTTTTCACGCAAAATCAAAACCTTTTCGATTCGCTTCCAAATCGTTTTCAAATCGACTCGCAAAATCATCATCTTCTTCGCATCTGGATTACGTAGCTGAGTTTTGGTGCTTTTTCATCCAACTTTGGGGCTTTATATCTTAACATTTCGGCCGATTCATCACGAATCGAGCATAGAACTTGAATCATTGCAGATCCAGGTATCTCGCGAAGCAATTGCATCGGTGTTTGGGCCTACTACCTAGCCGATCTTCAATCTTGAAGTTGGACCTCCAGAGCAGCTAGCCAGCCATCTGTGCCAAACCACCATCTTCCTCGAGCCACTGCCGCCGCTCGGAGCGCCGCCTCCTCCATTTCCACCGCGGGCGAGCTCGAGGGGTGGAGGAGCCACCCCTCTGGCCCCGCCGGAGCGACAGAACCTTCCTCGGCTGGCCACGATAAATCGGAGAAGGAGGCGTCGCCACCAGAGTCTCCAACTGATCAAGAACGGAGGAAGCACAGGCTGTCGCCACGTGTCCGCTCGAGAGCCGTCAGATTCGCGCCTGGGCAATCTAATCTTGGCCGTTCACAGCGAAGAGGTGGAAAAATTGCCTCATAAACCCAGCGAAGTCTCCAGAATTCCAACCCGCCGCCTAAGTTTTGTATAATTACATTTAGGTCCCTCCGCAGGGACCTAAGTGTAAGAAGTTGTTAGTTTTTCTTACAGAACAGTCCTTTTGGACCTTTTTGCGAACATTTTAATTAGTAATTTTTTACGCTTATGCCCCTGGGCTGTAGGGGCTATATCTTGTCCGTTTGACCTCAGATTTCGACGATTCTTGGAGGGTAGTTACACAACTACCCCAGCTATATAGTATAAAGTTTTTGCGGCTTTTCGACGAGTTTTTAATGTGTTTTGATTTTCTCGAAAACCACCTCGTTTTGTTTTAGTTTCTTGTGTAGTTCGAGTACGCGGCTCGAACCCCGTTCACCTATACTATATAGTACCACCTATATTCTATTCACCTACTATATAATAAATAAATCTTTTGCAAAATATCCCTTTTTGAAAATTAAATAAAAATTTGAAAAGAATAAAATCAAATAAAAATTACAAAAATAAAAACCACTAAAAAAGGCACTCTGAATTAGAGAAGAATTAAAATAAAATTACGAAGAAGAAAAATTAGGGAATATATTCTGCCTCCTTGAGTTCGACCCAGGAACACTTGCCTGGTTAAATAATTAGTGAACGGTTTTCCGACAGGAAACCGTAAGATTTTGTTTGATAAGTTTTTTTTCTTTTTGTTTCGCGGTTTTTCTTCTGCTACAACCGACTCTCTTCTTTAATAAGAAGTGAAAGCCGCGAAACAAAGCTTATCAAGGCTTTGACTACTAGGTTTAAAAATGAGTAGCTACTCTTCAGTGAGGGAAGTTATGTCTCCCTTAGTAGAGTGGGTGGTTTAGAGGACATTGCCTATGGCTCCATCCTCAAATAACACGGGTAGCCGTCTAACGGTCCGTGCTTACACCCATACTGGCTGGAAGTAGATGCAACTATTCATATGAGCTTGGGTCAGCCATTTACTCAAAGAAATTAGAATTTAAAAAGTAAAATTCATAAAAAATTGCAACATATAAAATCACAAAAAAAAGTTACTAACCAAGGAGTTGGTGTATTCCTGACACATTCACTTTCACTCAAGGTTTGAGGATTTGAAGACACTTGATCTTAAGAGTCTGAGTTAACATGCCTTAGTCATTAGGGTTTTTAACTTAATAATATACACTTCCCTAGTTTGAAAGATTTGAACGCTATATTGCACTCTTCATCTCTACCTTCTAAAGAATATGATCAGCACATCAGTTTCACAACTGCATGATTTATGAGATGAGTTGAGTTATCACTTGAGGAACTATGACTAGTGATTTGAGTTTATACTCGATCTAATGATGCTCGAGGATGGGATAAAGTTAATGAAGGCTTCAAGAAACCTGAGTATTAGTAAAATCCTAGCTAGTATGTGAACAAGTTCGCGTGCTATAGTTTGATATCTACCTATATGCCATGATGTGATGAAACTAAATAATTGTTGATCAGTATGCATCAATCTTGGTAAAAGCAGTGGAGCTAGCCAAAAAGAAAAGAAAGAAGTATAAAAAGAAAAGCTCTATCATTACAAATACAAATTCAAAAGAGCTTCCACCAAAGGCGAGCGCTCCCAACCATTTTCAAAGTGTCCACTTAGACCAAATGCTATTAGGACCAAGGAGTCAGGGTTTGCACCAAAAAAGAGCTCTGCATCGTATAGTGATACAAGTTTGGGTATCGAAGGTATCTTAGATACTCAAAAGAGACACACCCATGTGTACTCCCAGAAAAACATATGCAGATGACTCCAAATTCTATTGACGGACACATTGATCAACAAAACAAAAATATACAAGTGTTGAGTAATAAGGCACTAGAGAGGCCCCTTGTTCAATTGTGAGGAAGATAAAAACAGACAGAATTCTATACCCTCCATCATCTGGTCGTCCATCTACACGTTCAAGTCTGACAAACTAATGAGATGGTTGACTGAAGCAAGAACTAACTTATTCCCTAGTGTTGAGGATTAGGTCTAGAGGAGAGTCTCCTGTATTGGAACTTTGGGTGATGTCTCGACTCGACTCTCATGATTGCAGTACACTAATTTTCATATCCTTATATTGTATGTACAAACAGAGAGTTTGATAATTAGAGAAGTTGGATTCATTTTGACTAAAGCATAGTTGAGCCCATAATTTCATGATCACTTAAATTGAGGGTCTTCGATGAATTAAGCCTTCCACATGCACTGTCAGGTATTAATCTGACTCCTTCATTCTTTAGATGCTCAAGGATGAGAATAGTTTAAGTATAGGGGTATGATAAATCTCATATACATCATATTAGAATCTACATATTATTCTCTTATCTTAAACAATTCAATAAAAACCTCTATTAATTCTCTAATATTAACTATTCTTATATTGTGAATACTCTGTGTATAATTAACCTATAATCAACACTAAAAGCTAACTCTAATTATTGTATTTTATTACTAACATTTTCTTTGTTTTTATATTTTATTAAAAACCTCTAAAAATTTGCTTAATTATTGTATATGTTTATTTTGGCTTTTAAAAGAATTTTAAAATACAAAAAATCTCAAAACCACAAAAGCAGTGTTTTTACCTATTAAAAATGCTCCCAAAATTACACTTTTGTACAAGTGACCTCTTTTGACTTTTTATTCAACATGAAACTTGTAGATCTCATTGAGATCTACAACTTTTATGTTTTGACTTTTTCCGAATTCAATTTATTTTTATTTCTTTTCAATTTTTCTTTATTTTAACTATTTTCTAATTTTTTTTCTATTGGGCCATGTGGTGCCCTCTGGGCCACCCATGTGGCCCGCTCCTCTCTCTGCCACCCGGCTTCATTCTCCACCATGGGATCACCTTCTCCCTAACTCAATCTCAGTTGTCTATCTTCCATCTCCTCCTAGCCATCAGATCTCCCCTGAGATATGATCCCAACCATCCACGCCTGCCTGCCCCTCAGCCGTAGGATCACCATCGATCCTACGGTTCTCTGATATCCATGCCTCCCCTTCTCTCGCAACCCTTGGATAAAGCCTACTTTATCGTAGTCGTCCACCCGCGCTCCTCTTTCCACCATCTGATCTAATCCTAGATCAGATCCGCACCGTTCCCTTCCGCCTCTCCCTCAACCCCACAATTCCCCTCCTATCCATCGTCCCTCCTTTCTCCATGTCACACCTTCAGTCCTAACCCTCAAATCATCCCACATCTTCATCCCAGTCGTCCTTTGGCACCCACTCTCCAGCCGTTGGATCAGGTCCTCTGATCTGATCCAGGTCCTCCGCCCACGCTCTAATCAGGACCGTTGGATCATGAGATCCAACGGTCCCTTCTTCATCCCCTACCTCCAGCGCACTTCACCTTCAGCCGTTACACCTCACGTGCCCGCTCTGCCCCTTCCATTTTTAGCCACCTCTCCTCTCCGCCTAACCACAACATAACGCCACCTCCACGTATCCCTATGCTCCACCTTCTTCACGCGACCTTCAAAGACCCTCATCATTGCTCCACCTTCCTAAGGCGACCGTTGCAAAGCCTCTCCATCATCACCTGAAATCGCCCACCTCCTCCTATAAATCAATGTCCTCCGCCAACTCCACTCCTCATCCACCATTCAAAGTCTAAGGCCTTAGCCCATCTCCACCTCCATGTGATAGACACAGGTCAGATGAGGGGCCACAATGGCACCTCATGCCAGTTTTGACCCATGGTCAACTTAGCCATGTTGCAGCTGCCCTCAGGCACCGCTAAGCTCCGAGACCTTGCTGAGATCGTCGAGCGTTAATTGAAGATCCCCTAGGGATCTCAACCCAAGCATCCACACTGCCCTTCCTCCTCCTCGAATCCTCCAGGGACTCAATGATTGGACTTCGAGCATTATCCCCGATATTGACCTTCCTCTCAGGCAAGGCGATGTTGGGATCCATCTACAGCTAGCTTTGCGGCTTCTTCGACCGAAGGCCATCCTCTCTAGAGGACTACGGAGGTCCACGGACCTTCTATGGCCACGAAGGATAAGCTCTGGCAACGTTGCCAGAGTCCCGTTTACACCGTCGCTCCTCCGGTGGGGAAAAAGCACATGCGTCGTTTGATGGCGCCTCTCGGCGACCATCCAACGGACCAAATGGAGCCACGTTGCGCATCCGGACCTGCAGGCTCGTGCTACCCGAACCACTGTCTGAAGCATCAGCAACCGCCATGTGTCACCCGAAGCTGTGCCACCTGAACCTAGCTTGCTCGTGTGCAAAGCACTTGAGGGCTGGGTTATTTGCAGAAATTGCCCCAAAGCTCTTCGTATTTATAGAAAGATCCAAGCACACATGCTTCACGTGTTCGCTTGGACAAATTGCAGAGGAGCCCCTTTGGGTTTTGCTATTTGCAAATGGGTCCCTCTAGGGACCAATTTACAATATTTATCTTTATTTTCCTTGCATTTTTACTACATTTATTTCCCTGCATTGTTTTTAGCATATCTTCAAATGGGTCAAAATTGAATGATTTCAGTTTCATTTTAATGCTCGTTTCATTATCTTTCTAATGGCATTATTAATTTCTTGATTTGACACTTAATTAATGGAGCTAATTTTTGATGATCTATAGTGTCTCTGGCTCTTTGATTTAAATGCCATTAATCATCTTTAATGCTCGATTTGACTCTAAAAATTACCCTTAATCGATTGCTCATGGATGTGATTAATTTAGGGCATATTTGTATATTTTTGTCTTGTATACATTTATTTGCATCCCATTTTATGCATGCATTTCATCTATCTTTTTAATTGCATCTAAAAATCTAATAAGAATTGCATGCATCATTTTACTTTGTTCTTACATCATTTTATCTGCATATATGCATTGCATATCATATCTGCATGAAGACATAGGACTAGAAAATATTCACTCATTACTTAAATAATAAAATTCGATAAATAGACGAAGCGGCTCGTGTCCCTGTGTTCGAACTTGGTATACTTGCCAAGTAAAATAATTTCCACATATTCGAAGGTGTGGATTTTTGCTGATCCAAATTTGCATCTTATACTACGATAATACAACATTATTAAAGAGGTAAATTTGCACTTCATCACAGGGGAAGAAAGATAAATAGTGCAAGGTGAATGCACAATCATTAGGTCAAACTAAACTGGTAGTGAGTCGTCTTTGGGTATGATAGAGTAGGGTGGTAAGAGGTACTCTTAAGGAATATGTGCACATGCATTTCACTATATCAATCTGAATTTGTGGTCACTTGCATCAAGAGAAAGCAACACTCCTTCAATCAACTCAATTGATAAATTTGTGACTCTCCGAACTATATGCCTCTTATTTCAAGGTTGGAAATGATATTTGTGATTTCTGAATGGGATCGAATCATATGATCGGATTCTATAAACACAAAGCTTAAAAAATATATGGCAAGCATTCATCAATCTCAAGATAATCAAATAACCAACCAAACCATAAGTGACATAAGAATTTAATGTGGAAACCCTCGTGGTTAAAAATCTCATCCCGAGTCTTTCAACTTAAGCTTTCAACCTAACTGCACATCGATCTTCCGCTATACTGGGTTGATTACGCAGGTAACTTCACCATGTTACAAGTTATTTCAGACAGACAACTCGAACCATATGTTGAGGTGATTATCCGGTCAACTCTAACTGCACGTATAAAAGTACAAAGCACATAACATCAAATATAAAATAAATTATGCAAGTAATACAATAAATGCAATAATCTTACAAAGCTAGCAACATGATTGTAATATTAATCATTGGATCTCCAAGAGTTTGAGTGAAGCATGATGTGTAGAGTTTCTTTAGATCACTTCTCAAGAGAGTTAGGTGAAAGTTTGAGCATCACAACAACAACAAAGCCTTTTCTCACATTAAGTAATGTCGACTACATGGATTATTTGCCTCCATTCAGATCTATATTGGTTCATTCTTAGGCTTAGATCCAAAAAACTAAGATCCCTTCAAATAGTCTCATTCCAACACTTCTTAGGCCTTCCTTGCCCTCTCTTAGCCAGTTCAACATCCCAAAACTCGCATCTCCTAACGGGTACATCAGCCAACCTCATTTGCAAATAGTCAAATCATCTTACGAGGTTTTCTCGCATCTTATCCTCGATCAGAGCTACATACACTTTCCTTCTGATTACATCATTCAGAATCTGATCTTTGTGTGTATGCCAACACATCTACCTTAGCATTTTCATTTCTACTATTGCCATTCTCTGAGCATTTCTATGGTTCACAATCCAAAATTCAGATCCATAGAGCATAGTAGGTCTCACTCTGCTTTGTAAAACTTTCCTTTAATTTTCAAAAGAATTTTCTTATCACATAGAACAGTAGAGGCTCCTCTCTAGTTTAGCCAACCTATATTTATTCTATGAGTAACATCTCCATAAATTTCCCCACCATGATGCAAAATATATCTCAAGTATCTAAAAGAATCTTTCTTCTGAACGTATCATCACCAACCTTCACCTCGATTCATTCACTATTGCTTCCATTAAAATTTCACTCCATATATACAGCCTTAGCCCTACTTATACGAAATCCTTTGGTCTTTAATGCATGTCTCCAGACCCTGATCTTCTCATTTACTCCAACTCTAGTCTCATCAATCAACACAATATCATCTCTGAATAACATATATCAAGGTATCTCATCCTGAATGTGACTAGTCAACTCGTCCATAATCAAAGTAAAAAGGAATGGACTTACAGCTGAACCTTAATGCAGACAAATGTTGCATCATTTAACACATCCATGGTTAGTCCCGATCCTGAGTAAATGAGGAAGGTTGCATGTTAGTAGCCGATAGCCATTGCGAGAGAGACAAATTCATAAATAGTGTTCTTTTAAAGAACACTATTAAGGAATTTATCTCAAAATAGTTCGATTTTTTTCAACATGGATTTAAGAGTTTGAGCATGAGTTATGTGAAATATTGTGTATTTAATAAGGAACCTTAAGGTCGTATTTATAGGCTAATAAGGGCTAAGTAGCCGTTCGAGTAGAGTTAAATAAGTTAGGCAAAATGTGACAACAAATAAAAGATTATATCACTTGTCAGAAAAAAATAGTTGATTGAACAAAGATGTCAATTAACTGAATATCACAATAGTTGAGTGGTCAGGAGGATTAGTACATTGGTCCTTCAAGATTCTCCTTAGTCCAAAGCTTCCTTGTATTACTCTAGTTACAAGATAAAAGCATGAGTTTTATTATCATCAAAACATACATGCTTATGCATGACCTTATGCATGACCTAATGCTATCGACCACATTAGTTGAAGGATTGCACTCGTACATTAATTTTGTTCTATATTTGAAATGACTATGGATTGAATCTGTTGTGAATCGTGGAAGAAAACACGCACAAACAAGATCAATCACAAGCAAGATGCAAACACACTGATTTATAAGGTTCACCCATAACTGGGCTACCTCCTTGGGAGGTGGAGATGGATTTTTACTATATGGAGAAAAAGAAAATATAGAGGATACAGAGATCCCTAACCTTATGGGAGTTTGTATACTACTCTCATACAGACAGATCTCTGAAACAAATGGATCCATATCAGATTGACGTCTTGTTGGTGTACGGTATGAGTGGATGGGGTGCATATGAGATTTTCAACTCGAGTCAGATGGTTAGGGTTCAAGGCATATCAGGAAATACACCTTGAATTGAATCCTTTGAGAAGCTTTTCCAAGTTTCATCGTGCTACCAACCCCTCCTTGGGGCTACTGCCAACTGTTGACATTCAGCAAGTCCAAATAGTTTTTGAACTTACTCCCTGGAATTGCCTTTGTGAACATATCAGTTGTATCATTTATTGTGCTGACCTTTTTCACCTTGATCCTCTTCTTATAATGAATGAAGTGATATTTGACACCTATGTGCTTGGTCCTCTCATGATGAACACGATCCTTGGCTAAGCATATTGCACCGAGACTGACACAATACATTCTAGCATGATTCTGTTGTAGATCGAGATCTCCAACTAAGACCATCCAGATGCCTTCCTTTGTAGCTTTTGTCAAAGCTATGTACTTTGCCTTATGGTAGACAAAGTAACTGATGTTTGTAAGGTAGCCTTCCAACTGATGACAGAACTCCTCAAAGTGAAAACATATCATGTCATTGACCTCCTCCCATCAACATCTGCAACATAATATGAATCTGAAAATCCATCAACTAAACACTATGAATCACTTCTTAAGATGAGGCCAATGTCTGATGTTCCTCTCAAATAGCAGAAAATCCACTTGACTTCATGATAGTGCTCCTTCCCTGAATTGCACATGAATATGCTAACAATGCTCACAGCATGAGCAATATCAAGTCTTGTGCATACTGAAATAACCAAAACCTAGAGGCGAGAGCTGTGTGTTCACAAAGCGAGCAACACAGTTGTTGAATTGACCTCTCCCAAGAGTCTCAAGTTAATTCAACAATTAACCCACAATGTAAAGATCAAGCAATAAAGTCAAGAAAAATGTGGATTAAAATTTATTATACCCTACAGATAAGTGTATAGAGGACAAGCAGGTAGGGGTTGAACACAGGAAGCATGAGACATAGTAGGAATTGCTTAAGCCTAAACAATGCAATTGTGTATACAAGTGTGCACAATATCAATTAAAGTGTTTTGGATTTTTAATTAAATAAAATAATTTCTTATATATATTCAATTTTTAATTTTCTAATTTTTAGTTTATTTATATATATAATATAAGTATATATAACTAGATATATAAAGATATATAAGGGGTATATATATAATATATAAGTAATATCTAATATAATAAATATAATCACTACAATAAATATACAAAAATCAGATAATATCTAAAAGAATAGTCCTTTTTTATTTTTAAAGGTTTTAAAATATAATTATAGTATTTATAATAATCAATAAAAATATATGCTAGATATAATAATTAGTAAGTATATATAGTCTATATAAGATATACTATTTAAAAATATAGATAAAAATATGCAAAAAAAGTTTTTATCTTTTTCAAATATTTTTCTATTTTATGGATTTTTGGTGGATTTTTCAATTTTTTTGTATTTTTGAAATCAGAAGTAAAGCAAAATAGGGACTATTTAAATAGATCAAATTAATTTGAGAACTAAAAATAGGAAATAGGTTCAGAATTTCTAAAAACCAATTTTAATACATGCTAATATGTATAAATAAAAATAAAGGAAACAAATAAATATTTTGGGAATTTTTAAGAATATTTTATAATTTTTAGGGTTATCCAGGGTTTGTTAATTTTAAGGGTTTCTTTTCAGTTTTTTACTATTTTTGTACTAGAGTTATAAAATAAGATAATAAACAGTAGGTAATTTTTGGAATTTTTAGAAAAGATTTTATATTTTTTATTTTTTAAGTCAAATATGTAATAAAATAGCACTAAATGTTTTTTTAAGAAATAATAAATGCATGTAAAATAGCAAATAAAAATGATAACGTAATTCAGAAGCTAATAATGCACAAATGCCATTTTTTGAGATTTGTTAGAGCACATGAGCTATTTTTAATAAAACGAAATGTAAAAATAAAATTAAATCAGGCTGGTAGGGGTATTTTTGTGAATAAAGTAAACTATATGGGCTCACATGCAAAATAAACCAAGAATTTGAATATCAACTTGATTTTTAAGTACTTAATACAAACTACAAAAGCTGGAGGTGCATACTTATAAAATGTCCATTCACGTGGGGTTCCACGTGAGGTGATCTAACAGTGGACTTAAACACAATATTGAAAATGACCAAGGTCAGATATGTAAAATGTCCACAAAATTTTGTATTTAATTTAATAATTACAAAAGTATTTATAAAATACAAAAAGTCAAAGGGTTTACTTGCAAATTTCACCACATAATGTCGGTGGATAAGGCTCTTATCTTCACGATATGTGTCTGATCCAAGGGCTCTCCACATGCACCATTTCGAATGGATTCAATGGCCCAGATTAGATCCAGGTCATGTTCTTGATTGAACGATGGAGCGGGGGTCTGGAAGAACTCACGACGAACAGGTCACCATCGACTTTTGATTTGACTTCTCTCCGTGCTCTGGCGGTCTCCTCTTGATCGAGCAGGGGGCTTCGCTACCTGGGACTTGATGAATATGTGAGTCATCACTCTAAAAGGCATTAATTAATATTAGATCCCCAAAATTCATTGTGATTTCATCACCTATATTGCATTATTAACATTCATGCATATGTAAATAAGAATCGCCTTTGAGCTTTCATCATTGCATAAAATAAGAAGCCAAGATATCTAAGCACATTTGACCTGTAAACTAGCTAACTTCCCTGATTTTTAATTAGTTCATGCTAACTCAAAATTACCTAGAACCATATCCATTGTATACATATCATTGACAATAATAAATATAAAAATCATTGACATAAATAAGTGGCCCACGAACAGAAACCCTAATTTCAGAATTTTCAGACTAAAACATTGATATCTTCCTCATACAGTATCTGATTTGATCCTACTCACTTTTAAACTAATGTACATTCACTTACCTTCTAAACAAGACCAAGTTCAAGTGAATCGGAGCTCATATGTGAAAGTTGGGGTTTTGGGCCTCTTTTGTACATTGTGTATTTTAGCAGATTTTGACCTATCATTTACGTACAATTAACTTGTTTATTTTATTTCTTTTTCATTTATTTTCTTAGACAAAAGTTTTATTAAAATACGTAAAAATCCAAATCTAAAATAATCTTGAAGTCAAAGAAGCTAATTGAGTCTGAGTCTTCATTGCGAGTCTGTACAATAAGCCCTCTTTATCTTATTCATTTATTTTCTTAGTTATGAAAAATCCAAAAAATTAAATTAATATGTAAATATTTATTATTTATTTTATATGATTTTATTTCAATTTTTATTTTATTTAAAAATGATAAAAAATTATAAAACCCAAAAAAATGAGGTATTTTATGTACATAGAGTGCCACCAAAAATATCACTTTGTGGAAATGACCTATTTTAATTTGATCTCTTCATGAAAGTTGTAGATCTCATCGAGACGCGCAACTTTCATGAAGAATTTTTTTATCCAAGGTTGTCCGCTCCACCGCAGGGTGTAATGGCTCAGATCCTCTCCGTGTGAGGTGCACGTGTAGAGATGGAATTTTGCAAAGAAGCCCCTTAAGATTCTCCTATTCACATCCAGATCCAGTTGCAAGACCCCCTTCAGGGGTCAGTAATCTCTTTTTCGTCCTTGTTTTGCACATTTATTTATTTTATTATTGTAATTTGCATTGAGAACCCTATCTTTCCTCTGTATTCTGATGCTTTATTTGCATCATTTTATCATTCAAAAAATTAGCACATTGTTCTATAACTATTTATTTACTTCATAGCACTTGAATTATAATTTTGTGATCTGGGTTAAATAAGTATTAATATTTTGGCAAAAAATACCTATTTTACCATTCAGCATTCTGAAATTCATATAAAATTAACCATAGCTTTTAAAATTGTTAAAAATTCAGATTTCCTAGATTTAGTTGTTACTTTGTGCCCAAAAATCGCCACATTTGCATGCATATTTATTATGTAAAAGTCATTTTGTGATAAGTATATAATTTTTAATAAATAGAAAACTTCACACTTTTAGGGTTTTAGGATTTTTCTGAGATAGATCACATTGTGATATGTCTTGGATAATTTTATTCCTTAAAAATAAGCAGGTTTTATATTTATATAATTAATTATTGAGAACCACATTATACACATCATTTAATTCATTAGATATTCATGTTGCATCAGAAAATTCCAAAAAAATTGCAGTGCATTCAATTCATCATATTATACATTCTTGCTAAATTTCATAATTTTTGGACTCTGCTTAATTGGAAATCACAATTTAGTCTTTAAGATTGGCCACATTTGCATTTGCATTTGCATCCATTCATCGCATAAAAAAACCAAAACAACTCTGCCTCGAAAACCACACATTAAATTTGATATACATTTACCTAAGTTGTTCCTTTGCCTCCTTGAATTCGACCCTTGGACTTGCGCATGTTAAATAAAAATAAAAATCACATCCAACTTAATTGATTAATTCATTGGAATTTGTGGTTATTTTTAATTGATCTCTAATTGCCTGACTACAACATAAAAATGACAAACTAGACAGGTTTTTAGTGATTCATCAGATGGCGTTGTTGGAGGGGAATGATGAAGTTCCGTTCTCTAGGCTGAGGAGTATTCGATTACGATGCATGAATGATGAAGTTATGTTCTTTAAGCGTAGAAGTGGACTTAGAGATGAAGCAGACAAAATGGCAAAGACCTGGTGCCGAATCTAGTATCGAGTATGCATAATCTTCAAAGGTAGAGTGCAAGTTGGTTAGCACAACTGGACTTTGGAAGCAGACTCTAGCAGGACAGAGCGAGGCCCTCTCATCTAGAGAGAACGCAATACATAGTGTAGTTTTCCAGGTGTTGCATGATTTAATTAGAGACACATATGCCTATACCCTTGACGATGCAGACATCCCTTTGGATCTGTCAGTCCCATCTTCTTCAGGATAGTCAAGGGACATAGATGACGAGTCGGACGTAGCTTTGGCCGAATTACCGCACTACTTTTGCAATCCGACCCACCTTTCATTAGAGTTGGTAGCCAGTACATCATAGATTGATCCACCATCATCCAACACAGAGCCGAACTCAGATGCCATTCAATCGGACTTAATTGATTATTCAAATCTGCCTGAGTTGAAACCTCTTCCTTCTACACCCAAGTATTCATTTCGTGCGGGACCCAAAGAGAGATTTCCTGTGATCATTAGCTCAACATTAATTGTAGAACATGAGTCTAGGTTATTGAAGTTCTTGAGCAGAATTGCAAAGCCATTGGATGGACAGTGTCGGATCTCGTGGGGATCAACCCCCCTCTCTGCTCATACCAAATATATGCTGAGGATAATGCGAGTCCTTCCTGTGAATTTCAGAGAAAACTATACCCTAATGTCCAGGAAGTACTTAAGAAAGAGATTGAGGAATTGTAAAAAGCATGGTTTATAGACTCTATTTTAACTCCAAGTGGGTGGTCCCGCTTCATGTTGTTCCAAAGAAGTCGGGAATCTAGATGGTCACCAATAAGGAGGGGGTAGAGATTGTTACACGAGTACCCACGTCGTGACGTGTCTGTGTCAACTACAGGCACCTAAATGCTGCGATCAAGAAAGATCTCTTTCCTCTGCCATTCATTGATCAAATCTTAGATAGACTTGCAGGGAAAGCGTTCTTCTGTTTTTTTGATGGGTACTCATGCAGCAATCAGGTAGCCATCACTCTCAATGATTGGGAAAATATCACATTCACATGTCCATTCAGTACTTATGCATTCAGGTGAATGCCTTTCAAGCTCTGCAATGCCCAGGCACATTTCAAAGGTGCATAATCGTCGTATTTGTCGAGATGGTGGGTGACTTCTTGGAAGTCTTCATGGATGACTTCTCGGTCCATGGTGATTCTTTTGATACATGTTTAGTGCACTTGGACTGAATCCTCAAAAGGTGTAGGGAGGTAAATTTGGTACTCTCTTGGGAAAAAGTCATTTCATGGTGACGGAGGGTATCGTGTTGGGGCACATCATCTGCAAAAAGAGAATGGTGGTTGACCCTGCCAAGGTGAATGTGATCAAGAAACTTGAGCCACCAATCAATGTTAAGTCAGTATGGTCATTCTTAGGGCATGTCGGATTTTATCGAAGATTTATTCATTATTTTTAAAGATTACCCTCCCACTGATTGATCTCTTAGGGAAAGACACCGAGTTCATTGTTGATCACAAGTGTCTAGAGGACTTTGATCTCCTGAAAAAGAAAATCTCTGAATCACTAATTGTACAAGATCTCGACTGGTCTCTTCCTTTGAGATCATGACTGATGCATCGGATTTTGTTGTCAAAGCTATGTTAAGATAAGGAAGAGATGGTATTTAGTATGTGATTCACTATGCAATCAAAGTTTTAGATCCTGCACAGAGAATTTATACAGTGACTGAAAAGGAAATGATTGCAGTGGTTTGGACCCTAGAGAAATTCAGATCATATATATTGGGCTTCAATGTGTGATTTTTACTGATCACACAGCAATCTAGTACCTAATGGAAAAGAAGGACGCAAAGGTGTATCTTCAAAGATGGATCTTATTAATACAGGAATTTGATTTGAAAATTAAGGATAAACCTGGAATAAAAAATGTTGTGGCTGATCATCTTTCCCTAATTGAGCAACATGATAATCCTGATATCGAACCAATTCGAGATACCTTCCCAGACGAGTCAGTTTGTGCTACTGACTCACTCCTATGATACGCCAACATGGTAAACTATCTTGTCTCCAATAAAGTTCCCCAGGGTTGGACTAGGAGCAATATTGACTGACTGAAGTCGCATTCAAGGAGATACCACTAGGACGATCCGCTCCTTTTCTTTGAAGGGTCAGATTGCGTTTAGCGAAGGTGTATTACTCATGACGAATATCAGAGTGTCCTCACACACTGTCATACACTTGATGCTGGAGGACACCATTCGGGAAAGAGAACCGTGCACAAGGTACTCCAATGTAGATTTTACCAGCCGACCTTCTTAAGAGATGCCAATGATTTTGTATGGTCATGCCCGATTTGTCAGTGAATGGGAGGGACTGTTGGATATAGAGATGAAATGCCCATGCAACTGATGAATTTCTGTGATGTTTTTGATGCATGGGGAATTGATTTTATGGATCTCTTTCCCAATAGCAATGGACATGAGTACATATTGTTAGCAGTTGATTATTTGTCAAGGTGGGTGGAGGCTATCTCGACCCTAATCATAGATAGAAAGACTGTCTTTAAGTTTATCAAAGATCATATCATTGCGAGGTTCAAGGTTTCAAAGGTTTTTATTTCTGATAGGGGTAGCCATTTTGTGAATAGAGAAATGAGATCATTGGCTAAGGACTATAAATTCGAGCATAGAGTAGCCAATCCTTACCACCCACAGTCTAATGGCATGGTAGAGGTTTCTAATAGAGAGGTCAATAGTATTCTTTAGAAGTTGGTTCGTCCCGATAAGAAGAACTGATCTTAGATTTTGGATCAGGTTTTGTGGGCCTATAGGACAGCCTACAAGACTCCACTCGGTACTTCACCTTTTAGGATGATCTATGGCAAGTCATGCCATTTGCTCGCAGAGCTAATTCACAAATCATAGTGTGCAATCAAGAAGATTAATTGGAGTTGACACCTTGGGAAGCTGTGCTGTGACTTGAATATGAATGAGCTAATAGAAATCCGAAACTGGGCATATGATAACAATGTGATTTATAAGGACAAGGTCAAAAAATGGCATGATAGACACATTAGGCATAAGACCTTTGTTCCTGGACAGAAAGTGTGGTTGTTCAATGCGTAGTTGAAGATTTTTCAGGGGAAACTCAAATCACAATGAACGGGTCCTTACAATATCATAGATGTGCACAACAATGGAAGTATTGATATTGCTGAGATCAAAGATGGTACACGACTTTTTCAGTGAATGGGCAACTATTGAAGCCGTATGTAGATTCTAAAGAATAGTTAGCCAAGTCGAGGTCATCAGCTTCATGTAGAACGAGCACAATAAAGACTCATCAGACCACCCTACATGAAGAGAAGCAGTCAGACACAAGCTGTACAGATCATCTTTATTCTCCACACCTTTCAAATGTACATTCTCCTTGGTTATTCTCCATATCTCGTCGAACCCATGCCCCCTCTCTAATACTTAAGCTGACCAGAGCCTAAGTACATGGGGACCCGATGCCAGTTGTATATACCCTTCTCACATCCTCAACCGTCTCATTTTCTCTCTTCTTCTATACTTGGATTGTTCATAGCCTAGGTATAGGGGATGGGTGACTGATTAATCTCGTATCCATCATGCTAAAAATCACTAATTAAACTCATAGCTTAAATGATTCAATAAAATTCACTAATAATTCCTCATTATTAACATGTATTATATTATATATAATTAACTTGTAATTATTGTATTTAATTACCTTGTAATTATTTTATTATCAAAGACCCCTACAAAATTAGGTTGATTAACTGTCTATAAGTTCCTAACCTTTAAAAAGACTAAAAACTACAAAAAAATATCAAAACCAAAATTCGGTGTTTTTAACCCCTTAAAAATACCCCCAAAAATACTTTTTTGTACAAATGACCTCTTTTGACTTTTTGTCCGACATAAAACTTGTAGATCTCATCGAGAGATACAACTTTCATGTTTCAACTTTTTCTTAATTTTGCCTCTAAATAATTCTTTTTTTATTTATCTTTGTTTTTATTTTCTGAATTTTCTGGTGCAGCCACGTGGTGCCCTCAGGGCCGCCCACGAGGCTACCTTCTCTTCTCGCCACCCGACGTCATCTCTAGCCTTCTCATCAAGCCTCTCCCACCTCCATATTCACTGTTGATTTCCTCTTCATCTCACAGCCGCCCGATCATCCTCTAGATGAAATCCTAGCCTCTCCTTCCCGCCTAAATCCCAGCCACACAATCAGATTTCCATCCTAAGGACCTCATCTCACCATGTTACCCTTTTATTTTCAACTGTCCGATCTCACCCCACCTCCATCATAACCACCCGCTTCCACTTCACCATCAACCATCCGATCTGATCTCTGATCAGATCTTGACCGCTCACCCGTGCCTTCATCAGAGCCGTTGGATCATAAGATCCAACGGTTGAAAGATCATCTCATACCTCTCGTTATCCCCTTCCCAGGATTTACATCTCATGTAACATCCGGATCTGCATAAACCTGAACTCAATTCGATTTGGGTCTGTATAATTCAATAAAAGTTATTAATCAACAATAAATTACATAAATCGATCAATTGATCGCGAATCAAAAGTCGTTCGGGCGAAATCGACCAAAAATCAATCGCATCGTAATGCATGCCCGAAAAAGCCATGATGTAAATTCGGAAATCGCGAAATAAATCGAGACCACCTAAAAATCTGATTCAACAAAACAAGACCAATGGAATCGACCGTTCGTCGATCGGAGGTCGTTTGATAGTTTAAAACCGCAAAATTTAACCATAAACCAAGATCATATTTCGGAAATTTCGGGAATTCATCTTCGATATGAAGTATATGAATACTATACTCATTTTAATTGCCATTCAGAGACGATCGAAATGAGCTATTATTCATCAAAATCCGAGGCTCGAGGTGTGTATACGATCGACTTCGGTATTCTTGAGAAGAAAGAGAGTTAAAGTAATTTTTCTAATTTTTCTGCTATTGTCAGAATACAACAGACATTGACAATTGGCTCCTATCTTTTACTCCATTTGGCCCTAAAATATTGTTACACTTGTCATACACATAAACACCCCATTCCCTTATTTATATCAACCCCAAATCCCCTCTTTTCTATCCAAACCCCATCCGAAGGAAGCTTCAACCTTTCCCATCTTCTACAACAGCAGCTATAGCCTTCTCCAAGCTGGAGAACCCAAGCTGCTGCTGCAACTTTCCATTGACCATCAGATGCTGCTATTGTATGCAGCTTCAACGGCTATTGCCTATCCTCCAGCATCTTGAAAGCTGCTGCATTCAAGTAGCAGTGCTCCTGCTATAGTCCAACAGCCTGGGAGCTAATTCTCCTCCCAGCCAAGCAACCAAAGGACTTTATACATCTTGCCTTTGGACTGTTGCATGCAGCCACCAAGTTCTGTTGATGCTGCTATTGGAGGAGCTGTTGCATGCCAAATTTCATCTCCAAAACTTGAAGATCTTCATAGGTAAAATCTTCCCCCTCTTGTTGCTATCCATGTGGTTTCCATATAAATTTAAATAAAGAGAATGGTTGATTATTAGTCCTGAATGCACACACAGATGATAACAATTAATAAATTACATGGTAACAGAATTCAAAATTTAGATGATAAATTTCACCAAGATTGGTTGGCAGTGCTATTAGCCAGGCTTTTCCCACTTTCCGTGAAGTACGCTACATTTATTCTGTATTCTAAACGGATCTCATTTGGGTCAATAATTAGTTGTTACTGTTATATTACAAAAGGTACACTGAGTTTTTTTTCCAGTAAATAAAAGCATACAAATTTGCTTGGTGAATTGGGTAGTCTAGTATGCAAAAGTTATATAGCACACATTTGAGACCATGTTCCAACCAAAAGTAATTACCACTGCCTATCAAGTAACTAATCAACTGTATCATCTTCAACAACATGCAAAATTCATGTTAAAGTTCACTTTGTAGGGATTTATTCTTTTCCAGTAACCATTCCCATTACACGGGTTTCCCAGCACGTGGGAAAGAACAATGGATTAGGGGCTAACATTAGAGGAGCACATGAAATGGCTTTTGTAGGATGGTTGTCTAAATTGCTATCAATTGATGGAAATTAGACCGAAAAGATTGATCTTGTGCTTGGGGTTTGAGTAATGGAATGAAGTTGGGTTTTGGTGGGGGGTTATGGATATGAGTTTTGAGTGTTTGGTGCCATGATGTTTGTGGTTTGGAGATGATGACAAAGGAATGAATTTCTCTTTACTTTCCCATATAAATCATTTTTTTATTCTAAGGGTAGCTATTATCCATTATGGATCTGTTTGGAGGTGACAGATCTATCTAGTAGATCCCACTTATCGTCATGAAAGATCTGATTTGAGGCTTTGGGTCAAGTTGAGTTGCTCTAGTTCTGGTTCATTAGTAGTGAGTGAACTGAGGAGGACATCGTGCTAATTTACCATTCCATGTTGATATAGGTTATTGGATGATGTTCTCATTGTAAGCTAAATTTGTGAAGATCTAAATGATTTGAACCAGTTGATGGATATATTTCCCATGAGTTGGTTGAATGCATATTTTTCTTTACAATTGGTGCATGCCTTTGTATGGAGGTTGAAGTTGTTTTTAATAAATATGCATCCTTTCATCAAGATGTCCAAGCTAGAACTTGATGTGTTTGAAATTATGCACAAGGCAGAGAAATATAGAAAAGATCTAAAGTATGATACACTCCTTAGACCTTCTGTGAACTAGACACCCCCATCTAGCTACCTTTTAATACTTAGTGGCGTTATCAGATCAAACCGGAGCAAACCTATAATTTTATTTTCAGTAATATATATGTGGTATACTGATAAGTATTTTAACATATTCTTATATATGATCCAATTTATCTACTCCCAGTTGCTTAGTGGTTTAAATCGATAAATGATTAGATCTAAATCTCATTATTTTAAGGATGGAAAGAATTGGGAAGTTTTGCAGTAATCTGAAGTTGGCTCCAGGTCCATCAAATAGCTGTTAAGAAATAATAACCTATGACCTCAAAAGCGATCATTTTCATGAATTAATCTTTTAGGTGTACTCTACCAACTACAGATCTTTTAGGTATGCTCTACTAAATATAGATCACTATTGAAATACAAATATTAAAATATTAATACCCTTCTCTTGAAGTCAACAAATGATTTTTCAAGATCATTATAAATAATCATCAATCAATTAATCCTTATGTGTAATCTACTATTTATACTTACCACTAAAGAAAGGATGAAGTAGTCAAAAAAAATTGAATCGGTAATGTCAATAAAGTTATCGACAATACATCTAGATCTGTACAATCAACCACAACAGAGATCGAGAAAGGTTGAGGAATCAAGTCAACAATAATGATTCAGTGATGATTGATAATCTATGAGTGCCAGTCATGGTGACCTTTACACCTGACTGTGCGAGAGTGCGGTAACCCTCAGCTGGGCGGGAGATAGGAAGCCCAGTTAGGGCAGCAGTCGATTAGTGAACAGGTCTAGGATCCCAGTCTTTTTCTCGATTTTTCGCGAGCGCTTGCTGTTTTTACGTCTCTCTGGGATCCACAAGTTTTCTTTTAAAGACCAGTTCCGCAGACTCTTATTCTTTAGGGTACCTAGGCTGGAGGGCCCTTGGTTTTAGTTTTTCGAGCTCGTTAGCCCGTACCGGTCGGGCTGGTTTTTCTTTTAGAGTGATTTTTCCAGAGAGTCTCTCTAACCTGTCTCAGTGGCGTAGTTTTGGAGTAGACATATCCCTCTATTGGACCGCACTTCCACTTAGAGGGCGAGACAGAAGAGCCTTTTTGTAGGCTGCCTCACCGCTTGAGTTTTGTTTACTTTTCACCCGCAGACTTGACAATGCTACATCCGAATCATCCATGTATACATCTGAATCATCTATGACTACATCTGAATCAGTTACAATTGAATTTGAAGGAGTTACATTTGAGATTGGATTGAGTCACAAATGAGTTTGGCTAAAGTTGAGATGAATTACAATTGAGTTGGTTACATGGGAGCTTGGTTACAGTTGAGTTGGGTGTAGTTGAGCTTAGTTTCCATTGATCTTGTTACTGTCCCGCCAGTAATTCCTGACAAAGAGAAAAGACCATATCATGAAAATCATCCTTATCAAACTACGAGCTTCTATCACAGTGGTTAGATATAGCTAGTGGGCGTGATGGGAACTTAATTAGGATGCATTTTACTCCACTGCATGCCTACGGAGGCACCCCAACCCTAAGGCTTCCTTACTGCCTTACGGTCATAGTGTGAGGTCTTACCTAGACCAAGACCACAGACTATCCACTAAGCTTAAGAAAATTCAACAAGAAAAGAATCAAAACACTAGACTCATCATAAGCATTTCATAAAGATAAAGATCATATCAGAGACTCATCATTCACATTCCCAAGACCCATCAAACATATTATAATTAATAAAAGGCAATGACTTAAATATGGATCATATAATATTCGTATAAAAATGATTAATATGGGTAATTAATGTATGATGAGTAGAATGGGGTTTTACATACCAAACAATTTGAAAACCTGTTTCATTGCAAGTAGTTCGAAATTTTAATTGTCAAGCCCAATTCACTTGCTTTCTTTTGGAGCCACAAAAATTTCCTGTTATTTCTAATTAATAAGATTACTCAACATTTGTTGATGTTCTTTTCTCCCTATTGCATGGATTACATGCAAAATACCTGCATTGTGGTATTGGGAGAGTTGAACCTCAGCTTCCGCAGTTACCATTATCACGTATGTACGCTATAGTTTTGTTCAAGGCGTTATATATGCTTTTATTTCTCTTCTGATACAATTGGGATGCATGTACATAATGCAATTCTGTTGTTACATGTTAACTTCTATGGAAATTTATGCAATATAATTGTGACATGTTGTAGTTCTGTGGTTTATTGGTTAATTTGTGAATGTTATTCATAAATGCAAAAAATTTCCTAATTTTCAATACTCTATGCAATCTTTAACGAACATAATACTACGAGTAATATGTAAACGGGTATCCCAGATCCGCGGGAGCGGGCTTCACACCTCACCACCCTCCGTCCCCTTCCTATTTTGGAAGGCTTCATGATGAATACTCATTCATCACTCTTTATTCTTTTATTTTAGCTATTTATCCTTGCAAATCATCATGCATATAGTTGTAAATACAATAAGTTACCAAAATGCATGCATTTGTTATTAATTAATTAGCATGTATGTGTGCAAAAATAAAAGAATAAAGAAATAAAGAAAAAGAGGGAAATATTTAGAATAAATATTGAGTGACCTTAACCCAAGAGAGGGCCCAATATGGGCCTGATCACCAAATAAAATGAGTAGAGAGAGATAGGGCCATTCAACCTTGTGTAAAACCCCCTCTTATGTACATATTTTATTTTCACAAAAATAAAAATGTGTTTCTCTTATTTTGTATATATTTCTAAAAATAAAATAAAAATTTGAAAAAATTAAATTAAAACAAAAAGAAAATAATTTCTCTCTCTAACTTGTACATATACCTGTACATAGGAATAATATACCTATTTATTTCACCTTTGTAAATAAATATTAAAAATGAAATAAAAATTATTTTATATCCCAAACTTTATGTTGTAAATAAATAAAATATAAAATTGGGGTATTTATACAAAAATAAGAAAATAAAAATAAAAGTATAAAATACATAGGTATTTTATACATGTATATAATATTATATTTTGTATATAACATAATTTTTTTTCAAAAAAATAACTAAAAATCACTAAAAATAGTGTAAAATAAATAAACATTTTTTATTTTGTAAACATTTTTAAATAAAATCATTTGCTATTTTATTTTTAATTTACAAATATTTTTGACCTTGGATTATTCTGATTGGTCCACGTGGGATTGTTCACCCCCGGTCAACTTCCCCCTCCGGACTCTTCTTCGCGGACCCATTCCATATACCTGACTTCTCCACATTTTGCAGAACAGATCCGACGCCCGTTTGCCCCGATTCTTGCCCACATCTCTTCCTCATGGATTATGCACCCTCACGGATCCCTAGGAGGGATCAGATCTGCATCGGATCGGGTGCCCTTTCCCGTTCTTCCCTGTCACATGGGATGCATATAAAGACCTTCATTTCGACTCTCAGCCCTTCAGCTTGTGCCGCAAGCCCTCACTCTACCCTAACAACCTTCCTCTCGGTGACAACGACCGGAAGCACTCCTTGGTGGCCGGATTGAGGCGCTGCAGCCGTTGCTCAAGGAACATGGCCGGAGCGCCGCCACGTTTGAGCCTCCCAGCCCGCCGCAGCTCGGTCGAGGCGACGACCCACTTTGCTGCACCCTCCTAGAGCTTAGGATTGATCTTCGATCATCAGGTAATCATCTCATCGATTCTAGTTCTATTTATCATCAAACCCTTCATCGGATCTCCGCCGGCTCCGCCCTAGTGGCCGGAGCTCCATCTACCATCCTTCGTCGTTCCAATAGACGCCCCGTTCCATCCTCATCTCTCTTCCGCACTCTGATCACCCTAGACTCGGCTTGTATCGTCAAGATTAGGATAGAAGTTCCTACCCCGCTTCGCCGAAACTTCAGATCTCATCCCACCGTCGCTTCCTGTTGCTTTGTATCTAATAACCCTCGCTGGAGTCCCCCTCCGAGCAAGAGCCTTCGTTTGCAGGTCAAGAAGAGCGTGATTACCCCCCGTTTCGCCTTCAGCCATCCACATCGGAGGACGTCCAGGTACCATTGCCCCGCCGAGAGATCTGACTGTTGACGACCTCATCAGCCACCACCATCTGATGCGGAGGAGCCCGGCGATCGTGTTCCCGCTGTCCAATCGTTCATCGGAGCCACCGATTTCTCGGTGCTCCGGCGAACCTCGCCCCGCAGGAGTTCATCCAGACCCTTCCGGAGCCGTCAAATCTCGCCTCCCTCCCAGTTGCCATCGGGACCGTCCAACGTCTGATCGTGTCAGGCAGTTAGATCTGATATCTAACGGTCCGGTACGACCCACGTTCGTCATCGTATCAGAGCCGTTGGATGCGCCAGACGTCAGCATCTCCACCGCACATCGCCAGCCACAAACCGCTCGCCACCTGTTACCCATGAGACCCGCACGAGACGACTGGGTAATTTGCGCCATACCTCCCTACAGTTCCTTTATATTCTTGGTTAGTCTATTAAATAAATAGCTTACTGTATACAAATTGCATGTGAGCCCCTACTGTTTGTCATATTTACACTTTAGTCCTATTTGTATGGGAACACGTGCATCGACACGTGAGTTTGTGAGTTAATTGCATATTCCCTCCTGGACCTTACTGCTGTTACTGTTTGCATTTTTATAAATAGGAATGACAGTTATACCCATGTTTATGTGAATCACGTGCCTTCCTCGTGTTATGCATTTTCAGCCCCGTACTTTTTGCACATGTTATTAGTTGGCTGAAAACTTTTTCCAAATTTGCAACTAGGTCCCTGTGTGATGCATGTCTTTGATTGGTTGAATAAAATATCAAACCTCATCCAAATCTCCTGAAATTTCAGTGAATTTTTAGAACATTTTTATTTTCATTTTTTATTTTAAAAAAATAAAAAACCTTTATTTTTGCTTCTGTTTGAATTGGAAAATCAACTAAAAATATTAAAAATCCTCTAAAAATTCCCAAAAAATTGTGGTTGGCTTGTTTTGTTGTCTATTTATTTTTATCAAATTTTTGTTTTATTTGGATTTATAAAACCCCTTAAATTGAAAAACACTAAAAAACTCATAAAAATTATTAAAAATTCACTAAAAATAAAAAATACAATTTCACTTTCTTTAGTTAGATTTTTATTTCTAGTTTAAAATAAAATTGTCCATGGAATTTTATAGGCTATTTAGTTATTTTTAAATAGCCTCTAGATTCTGGCTGAACATTATTTTCGATTTTTTGCCTTATTTCATTTTTATAAAATCAACTAAAAATAATAAAAATCTGAGAAAAATACCAAAAACACCTGAAAATTATAAAATCCAAAAATATTTTTATTTTAATTTTCTGACTTGTTTTGAGGTGTTAAATAATTTGTTGTTTGAGACTTTTTCGCCTTCTTTTATATTTTCTTTATAATTAAAAATCAAAAAAATAAAAATATAAAAATCCACCAAAAACATTTTATTTCTTTTATTTGAGCCCCGACTACTTCGTAGGACTTTGTCCAGTCCGTGCTCCTTGTGTTCGACCCTGGTCGCTATACCAAGTTAAATAAATAGCGAGACCGCTATTTGGATTTATTTGCTTGATTTTATATTTGGTCGTCTTTCTTGATTTTCTTATTGAGTCCGACTCGAGAGGTTGAGGTCCCAACGACCATTGATACCTTCTCTCCTTATTCTCTCGGTTTTCGGCTCATCAGAATGGTGCCGTTACCGGGGAGCACGGCTTAGTAGTCGATTTTCTTTTTTGATTTTCATTTCGCAGCTTTTTTGCGGCTTTTTCGCTTTCTTTTATTTTTCTTTTGTTTTTTTTCTTTTATTTTTGTTTTTGACTGTTTTTGTTTGTTTTTGTTTTCTTTGTCTTTATTTATTTTCTTTTTATTTTTGTATTTATTTTTGCATTTCTTTTATTTTATTTTCATTCATATAATTATTTGTGGACTTACACCTCTGTTTGATTTTCTTACGAGGGCCTAAGGACCGAGGCGGCTTTCTTCGAGAAGCTGACGCAACCGCGGGATTCGGAGGCGGCTGCTTTCTGCATAGAGCTGCAGGAGAGCGCGAGAGAGTTGAGCAGGAGTGAAGGAGTGTTAGCTTAGGTTTAGTTTAGTTTCATTTTCAGCAGATTATTATTATTGTAATAATACAAGGACAGACTCAGACTTTCATAGACTTTGTGGTGATTGATCGAGGTATGTTTCGACGGGCACCGGTGTGCTCGGGGGACCTCTCCGTGGTTTTTCGCCCGTTTTTAGTTTTTATCGCCCTTTCTTTTTTTAATTGATTTATCGAGGATTTAGCCTTAGCCTAGGAATTTCTTGCTCTGTGATGTAATTGATTAGGGCCCAACCTTAATTAGACTGCATGTTCCTATAGATCGAATAATTGGACCTTAATTAATTAATTAATTAAAAACTAACCTGGTCACTCGAAAGGTCACCTGCCGCTAGAGGTCGTATACAGCGCTGGCAGGATCCGTTGTGGCGGACACCGAGCGGCATCAGAGACCGGACTTCGACCCCTCCCGTTGACCCGTTAGCTCTCGTGCTTCGCATGTAGAAATTTCTGTTAAGGCTGTTTTCCTCGATGCATGATTTAGCTTAGTTTATTTTCTGTCTTTCAATTATGCGCGGATCATTTTGCATGTAGAGAGCTGGAGGAAAGGTACGCATTCTTACTCAGCATGCATCATTGATTTCATCGCGCATCGGCTTTTTCATCTTCTCCCCCCCTGTTTTCTGGACTTAATAAAATCAGGAGACCTGAAAAATTCGTTAGGCGATTGTTTTATTTGAAAAATGCCTAAAAAGGTGAAATCGTAAAAATTGGGATTGTTTAAGCAAACATGATTTAAAAAACACTTCACCAAAAAACTTATATTGGGAGAGCAATCCCCTCATTGGATGGTTTAATTGGGCGAGAGAGTGACACGCACACTAGGCTAGAGCCATATCTGACCCCCTTTCATACTACTGATTTTGAGCTAGTCGTTCTCCAGTGAGGATTGCTCCGGTCTCCGGTAAAGTGGGCCGTGATATCCTTAACAGAGCGAGCCGATCGGGTAGCTGGTAAACGGTCTGCGGCTTGTACTGGCTGGGAAAGATCTAGTTTTGGATCGGGACAATCTCCTGGGGGCGTTGGATTCCCAACAGCTCGCTTAATCGCTCTGATAGACTGTCTTATCACCTAATAAAAACGACAAGATAAAAGACTGAACCTTTACGGTCATCAGCTCCACGTGCGTTGGTGAATTGGGGGTATTGTTTGACCATCTTGTTTGCTATTCAGGTCTCATCCACCTCACTCGCCAGATCGAGATGATGGGTCGGAGGTCCCTTAGGCAGCCTCTGGCTGCACTGCTTTCGAGCACTCCGGCCCGCTCATCTAGGTTGGTTCACGAGAGCCGACCCGCTCTCTGAACCCGAGTTCGATTGCACCATGTTTCCCCCTTGACCACCCTTCTACCACCAGTCCTAAGGTGCCAGTTCCAGATCAGAGAGAGCAGCAGCCAGTTGATTTATTGGCACCTGAGTTTGGGTCTTTTGCCTTTCCAGAGACCATGGCCAGCAGCGAGGAGCGCACCGATGGTCCTCGAGCAGATCAGACTTACGTGTTGGACCAGTGTGCGATCACCAACACCCGGTTAGCCTCCCTCGAGATGATGCAGCGACATATCCGCGATCAGGGGGCTTTTATGGTTGATATGCATCGGGAGATGGAGCAGATGAGATCAGATAGAGAGCAGCGTAGACCCGGTGGAGCAGATATTCCTGAGGGAGAGCAGCCAGTCCATCAAGTAGTAGGAGCGCGCCCGATGAGAGAGTTGCACAACCCTTGTGCAACCCTGACACATAGATGGATCGTGTTGTCGGCCATAGAGGGAGACTTCAAGTTCCCGTCCCAGACGATTCAACTCCTTCCTTGCTTTCATGGACTCGCCACCGAGGAGCCACATCTTCATCTCCATGAGTTTGAGATGATCTGCAGCACTGTCCACGATTGCAGCGTGGACGAGGACACCATCAAGATGATGGCATTCCCCTTCTCCCTCGTTGATAGAGCAGCCAACTGGCTTAAGCACTTAGGGAGATTTGTGACCACATGGGAACAGCTCTGTAATGAGTATCTCAACAAGTATTATCCACTCAATCGGACCAATGCAGCGAGGGCCCTGCTCAACAACTTTTCCATGCTCCCCAACGAGCAGTTTCACAAGGCATTGGATCGATTCAGGGAGCTTACAGAGCGATGCCCCCATCATGGCATCTTGAAGCCGAACCTTGTTCAGAGCTTTTTCTGTGGGCTTACGCCAGAGCTGCAGGGGTTAGTCAACGCATCCTATGGAGGATCGTATTTCGTCAAGGATGAGGACCAGGTCTGGGCCATCTACGAGGAGATGGCCGAGAACTATACTATCATGTCTCAGACCCTCCTCTACATACAAGGGAAGCCCCAACCACAAGCTGTGTCCTATCAGAGGATAGCACGGGTTGATGTCGGTCCCTCTACTTTGTCAGCGGCAGCAGCACATGCGGAGTCGATAGCCGCCGACATGGGCATCATCAATGAGAAGCTGACCCGATCGAGTTGATCGAGAAGAAGCAGTGCCAGGGGATGCCACAGATAGATTAGATGGAACAGACGTTGAGTGACTTAAAGACACAGATCATGTGTCTCCAAGAGGCACAGACGGCTTCTCAGGCCAGTCTTAGGTCACGGGAAGACACCGGCAGCAGCAGCAGTTCGTCCCAGCCCTCCGCCCAGTACCGACAGATTCACCTCGTTCAGGCAGAGCCCTACCAGCCGCAGCAGTAGCAGTACGTCCAGTCACCACCATCTCAGGATAGCCAGGCTGTAGTGTATCAGCCGGACTAGCCCCTGGAAGTACTCCCCCCACCCACTTATGAGCAGGAGCCGTTGACAGATGTCAACGGAATATGGTATGACTGACCCCAGTCTGGGATCCGATGAGACCATCCCGGATTCCGATGGACGATTGGAGGTACCAGTTCCCAGCAGCAGCCTCCAGTTCAGGGTGGCCATCACAGCAAGGAGCGACAGCAGCACCAGCAGCCCCAGTTCCCGTTACACCAGCAACAACCACAACAGAGTTACCAGTAGCATGGTCCTCATCCCTATCAGCAGGGACAGTCTTGGAGGCAGCCACAACAGCCTCAGCAGTATCACTCCCAACCCCCTTACCTCTCTCACTAGCAGCAGCAACCTTATTACCAGCGAGGCCACCCGTCAGGTTCTCATGGGCCCGCCTATGAGAACCCAGCCTTAGACGACTTAGCCCGCCTCATCTCCGATCAGCAGGCTACTTTTAGACGGGATATGGATAAGTTCAGACATGAGATGAGAGAGATTGTGAAGGGGAAGGCCGCCATTCCTGCCCAGATAGAGCCGAACCCGAACAACCTAATAAGGAAGTCTGAGCAGGTAGAGTTCACAGAGACTACCACTCCTAGTGATTCCCTTGGTGATATTTCTGCATATATGTTTGATACTGACTTTGTCACACTTAGGAGTGGTAGGATGCCAACCGGCAGCGCCTCGTCTGAGCGACGACCACATGCACCTTCAGGAGTGCCAGACGAGGAGGAGAGCGGTGCTGATGCCGCTCATACACATGATGATGACGATGGTGCTTACGCCACCAAGGATGTTGATCCAGCCGACGGTACTGAGGCTGTCGTTTCACTAGATGGAGGAGGTGGTACTTTGCCACCATTGTTGCTGAGCAAGAGAGCGGTACTGATGCCACTATTCCAGATGCCGAGGGTGGTGCTGAGGCCACCATTTCCAGTTCTATTCCTATTGCTTTCCCTTCAGTTCATGTATCTTAGGACGCTTCTGTGAATAAAAGAAAGGGTTTTTTATTTACGAGTCCATCCGTGTTACATGATGATGATTGTATGGATTCTACTTTGCCTGAGCAACATAGACCCGATCCTAGTCCTTCACCTGAGAAGGACCCAGCCGTCCCCTTTCCCCAAGCACTCCGCTTGGCTAAGGGGACCAAAGAAAATCATAAAAAGCCCCACTAGCTAGAGTTCAGCCAGCAGATTATGGATCGATTTCACATACAGCTGACTCTACAGGAGGCCTTGGAGCACGTCCCTCTTATCCAGAGATCCCTCAGAGACAGGACCACCATTTGGAGGAAGAGGAGGAACCACCAGTCAGAGATCCATGTGCTCACTCGTGCCACTTGCTTCGCTATCCAGAACCGTCTGCCAGCCAAGAGGCCAGATGCAGGAGCCCCTTATGTCAGATGCCGCATTCATGAGCAGAGGTTCGACCGTACTCTATTAGACAGTGGGTCTTCGATCAACCTACTTCTGGCAGCCCTACTCGACCGATTCGAGTTGGACCCTCTTTAGATAGAGCAGGACGGTCCTTCAGTTTGATGATCGATCTGTCAAGAGGCCGAAGGGGTTGCTGAAGGACGTTGTCGTCATGATTCAGAGCCTAAAATTCCTCGTGGACTTCGTTGTGTTGGACATGGAGATCCCTGAGTCCGTGACTGATACCCCCATCATTTTAGGACGCACGTTCTTGGCCACAGCCAAGGTAGAATCTGATCATGATATCGGGAAGGTATACTTTCGCATTGAGGGCGAGAGTATACAAATAGAGACGATCTAGGAGACTAGAGCCAGAGATTCCACTTGCTCAGACCAGCCTTCAGATGTAGAGCAGATGACAGAGGCGGGGCGAGACGTCCACCACGACTGTGATTTGTGATTACAGATGATGAGGCAGTTTGGTCCGATCTAGTTGCACATGCCATCCTCTCACCTTCAGATCCCGCTTATGCACAGATTCCAGCAGAGGAGAGCTTGGAGAGCACATTCCTGGTCCAGGATACATTTGAGGCAGCAGAGCCGGTTCCCGATCGCGAGGCAGATTCTTCTTTTGATACTGATTCAGATCCCTCGGAGTCAGATATAGATTGGGCAGAGTTTGATGATTTGATACCTTGCCTGATTTCCACAGAGCCAGCATCTAGGATGGAGGCTGAGTCCATGTAGAGTAGAGACACACCAGCCGAGCAGTCTTCACCAGATTCAGATTTTCAACGAGAGTTCTCATTCTCCCATGCAGATTTGGTCGCATTCAGATATTTCAGAGGTCAAATCCGCCAGCACCCAGTTCTCCAGAGCTGAAGCCTTTGCTGTCATCGCTGAAGTATAGGTTCCTTGCGAGCGAGCATGAGATGTACCCAGTCATTATTTCAGCGGATTTGATTGGAGAGCAAGAATCCCGTCTTATGAGGGTTCTTGAAAAGAACTACAAGGAAATAGGATGGAGAGTAGACGATCTCCAGGGGATAAGTCTGGCCCTGTGCTCCCACCATATTTATCTCGAAGAGGACGCGAAGACGTCACGTGAGTTCCAACGGCGGCTGAACCCGAATCTTCGAGAGGTTGTCATGAAGGAGATCTCGAAATGGTGGAGCGCTGATTTTATTTACCCCATCTCCGACTCCAAGTGGGTTAGTCCATTGCATGTGGTGCCCAAGAAGACGGGCATCACCACAGTTGTTAGTGAGTATGGAGAGGAGATCGCTACTCGGGTACCCACTTCTTGGAGGGTCGGTGTGGACTACAGACGATTGAACCAGGCCACCAAGAAGGATCATTTCCCGCTGCCTTTTATTGATCAGATTATAGAAAGACTAGCCGGGAAGAGTCACTACTACTTTTTGGATGGGTACTCCGGATACAATCAGGTGGCCATTGTGCCCGAAGACCAGGACAAGACTACATTCATCTGTCCCTTTGGGACATGTGTTTTCAGACGGATGCCCTCTGGATTGTGTAACGCCCCGGTGACATTCCAGAGGTGCATATTGTCCATCTTTTCGGACATGGTGGGTGAGTGCTTGGAGGTCTTCATGGACGACTTCTTGGTCTACGGTGACAGGTTCGATGCTTGTCTTGATTGCCTAGACCACGTCCTTCAGCAATGCATCGAGGTCCATCTGGTGCTTTCATGGGAGAAGAGTCACTTCATGGTGACTCAGGGGGACGATGCTTGGCCATATCATCTCCAATAGGGGCATGGAGGTTGATCCGGCAAAGGTGGATATCATTAGGAAACTCAGTCCACCGTCCAATTTGCGGCAGTTACGGTCTTTTCTGGGGCACGTCAGTTTCTACCGACGATTCATTCATGATTTCAGCAGGATTGCCCGACCGTTGACTGATCTGCTGATGAAAGACATCGAGTTCATTGTGGATGATAAGTGTCTAGTGTCATTTGAGACTCTCAAGAGTCTAGTTGTAGAGGCTCCTGTCCTCCAGCCGCCTGATTGGTCTCTCCCATTCGAGATCATGATGGATGCCTTCGATTTTGTCGTAGGGGACGTGCTGGGACAGAGGAGGGAAGGAGTCACCTTTGCTATACACTACGCTAGCCAGACTTTGGATGCCTCTCAGCGAAACTACACTATCACTGAGAAGGAGATGCTAGTCGTAGTGTTCGCCCTAGATAAGTTCAGATCGTACATCATTGGATCTAAGGTGACCATTTATACTGATCATACCGCCATCAGGTACCTCATGGCAAAGAAGGATGTCAAAGCCAGATTGACCAAATGGATCCTTCTACTCCGGGAGTTTGATATAGAGATTAAGGACAAGCCTGGAGTTAAGAATGTGGTGGCAGATCATCTCTCCCGATTGGAGTTTCTTGAGGATTCTGAGCATATTGAGCATATTTGTAAGACCTTCCCAGATGAGGTGATCCTTGCTATCGCCTCTCTCCCGTGGTACGCCGACATTGTGAACTATCTTGTTGCCAAGAAAGTTCCACAAGGTTGGCCCAAGCAGCGACTTGAGACCTTCCTCGCGAAGGCCAAGTTCTACCATTGGGAGAATCCCATCCTTTATCATAAAGGAGGGGATAGCGTCTGGCATCGGTGCATTCCTCAAGAAGAGCACCATAGCATCCTCACTTACTGCCACAAGCTTGAGGCAGGAGGACATCACTCTAGGAGGAGAACGGCACAGAAAGTGCTCCAATCCAGCCTATGGTGGCCTACCCTCTTCAAGGACTCTGATGAGTTCGTGAAGAGGTGTACTGACTGTCAGAGGATGGGCACTTGTGGACAGCGTGATATGATGCCGATGCAGCCCTTTCACTTCTGTGAGGTTTTTGAGGCATGGGGCATTGATTTCATGGGTCCATTCCCTAAGAGTCAGGGATTCGAATACATTCTGTTGGCCGTGGATTATGTTAGTCGTTGGGTTGAGGCCATCCCTGCCCGAACCGCAGATGCTAGGACTGTATGCCGATTTCTGAGGAAGAATATCATTTCACGGTTTGGGTTGCCTAGAGTTTTGATATCTTACGGGGGGTCTCATTTCGTCAACGACAAGGTAAACGCCCTTACTAGCGAGTTCAGCATTAACCATCGAGTAGCCACACCGTATCATCCTCAGACCAATGGTCTTGCTGAAGTGTCAAACAGGGAGATCAAGACTATTTTGCAGAAGGTCGTCCACCCTGACCGAAAGGATTGGTCACAGCTTTTGGATTCGGTCTTGTGGGCATATAGGACGTCCTTCAAGACACCTTTGCGTACATCTCCCTTTCGCCTCGTTTATGGCAAGCCCTGCCATTTACCTGTTGAGCTGAGACATAGGTCACTTTGGGAAGTCACTGATATACTTTTGTATCCAGTGAGTGTAGAAGCTCAGAGGAGGGCAGAGTTAGCAGCCCTAGAGAAGCTTCGTGATGCATCCTTTTCGAGAAGCCTACAGTATAAGGAGAGAGTGAAGGAGTGGCATGATTCTCATATCAGCCACAAGCAGTTTGAGCCAGGACAGAGAGTATGGTTGTTTGATGCAAGGCTTCGTTTATTTCCAGGGAAGCTACAGAGCAAATGGAAGGGGCCCTATCTGGTCCGAAAGGTACACGACAACGGAAGCATCGACATATCTGAGTTGTCATCTGAGTCTACCTTTCGTGTTAATGGGCAGCGGCTCAAACCATATCTAGATCATGAGCCGCTGGTCGTTGACGTTGCCCCTATTCATTTTGTGTGAGATGTGGTCTCTTGACTCACATCTATTGCATCCTCATACCTGATTATCACTGTTCTTCTGACTTGTATAGATCTAGTTGTCCATATCACACTATTCTTCAGTCCAACATCCCATTTCCATCCTTGATTATGCTATACTTAGGGTGCACTTTACCCTAAGTATAGGGGAGATGTGAGACTTTTGATTTTCTTTTGATTCTTTTCTATCTCTGTTTTGCTGCCTATACTTAGGGATATTTTACCCTAAGTATAGGGGAGGTAGACCATGTATATTCTCTCACTCGGATTTCCCTTTGTGTACAACGTGCTATACTTAGGACTACTTGATCCTAAGTATAGGAGGAATCCTCGAGATTCCTTTCATTTCTATTCTTTCATTCATCTTTGTATATAGCTTTTCCTTTTCACTTCCCTATACTAAGCACGAGTTATGTCTTCTTCATCGCTCTTGATTCACTCTGAGGACACCGTTCGAGCTAAGTATAGGGGGTGTCGTATATATTCCATATATACTTTAGCCATAACTCTTCGAGCTAAGTATAGGGGGTGTCGTATATATTCCATATATACTTTAGCCATAACTCGTACTTTATGTGAGTGTGTTAATAAATAAAATGGCTAAAATCCATAAAAATCCATAAAAATTAAACATTTTTCTTGTACATAAAATTCTTTTCTGCACATACATAGCTATGTACAAAATTATTTTTGTAAAAAGGTTTGTAAAAATTGTTTGTGTGTAAATAGTGTGTAAATATTTTGATATCAAAATTATGTATATAGTACAAATTTTTTGTAAAATGTTTGAAAAACAAAAAGTTTGCAAAAACCTTGTGTCAATTTGTGTAAATATTTTGCAAAACTTCTGCATTCATGCATACATCCATGTTTTCAAATATTTTTCAAAAATTTTGCACATTTTCAAAAATTTTGTAAAAAATACATGTTTGTAAATATTTGTACAGTTTTCCCGAATCATAGTTGACATTTAAACTAACATGAATTAAATTGAAAAATGAAGCTTGGTTAAGATCTTAATCCACCTAATTCTAAGAGGAACCTTATAGGGCTTAAGGTTGAGACTTTTCAGGTCCACTGTGACTTAATCCTTTGAGTCCACTAGGATATGATCATATGTCATCTTGATGAGCCCAAGTAGAACACTTAACAACACACACATGACTCTTACAGACAATGGCTTTACTTAGACCTGCACTTTACACCCAGCTCTCTACGGATGAGGTGGTAAGGAGGTAGTCTTCTTTGACTTGGGGTAGCAAATGAGGGTAGTACTTTTAGGCGGAACCTCTCTTCTTCTTATAGTAAAGGAAGTATATCTCAACTTGGTCTGGTAGCAATGAGGTCTAACAACAGGAGTTGTGGGTTGCAATAAAGCTTCAAAAGAGGGATAGTCTACTAGCTCAAGAGGAAAAACTCCTTATGTATATACGCTGCACCTTGTAGATATGTTGTATGTATGCACATCAAATAAATGTGCAAAAAGAAAGAATAACTCCAACAAAGTGGTGGGTCTGAGAGAAAATGATATTCCCACCGGAGTGTATATAGTCAAATAAAGCAAAGCTTATGTTATCCATGTTCCATCTCAGGGAGCTTGCAGCAGGGAGACTTAGCTACACTGGTTGGGCTCCCTAGGATACATGGCTACACTGTCCATGTTCCATTCTCTTCTTCCTCCTCTTCTTGAGCCGGTTGAACTCGAACTTAGAAGGGAATACCATGCTTCTCAAGGAAAGAGCTTCCAGACTAGGGCATTAGAGTTACCTTGTTGAGGGGGGTTGTCACATTGCTATTTCTGAGGTGGAGAGTTGTGCATCACTTAAACCGTACAAGAAAAGATTCATGGTCATCAGAGTTTGTGTATGTAGACTTGTTCTGATCTGGATTATTGAGGAGTCTTGACTATAGATTAGTGGAACTTAAAGGCTGTTAAGTGTTAAACCTAAGTCCAAATAAGGTTCCGACAAATTAATACTCCAAAAATCTGACTGAGCTCCATATTTCAATTTAATGAAGACAAGTTTAATAATCAGCATTGATTCATCTTTCTTCCCTTCTTTTTCTGTTCTTTTCTTTTTCACTTCTTTTTCAAATAACTGTTAGCTAAGGGACTAGCAAAAGTAAAGTATAGGGGGGTGATGAATACTCATTCATCACTCTTTATTCTTTTATTTTAGCTATTTATCCTTGCAAAACATCATGCATATAGTTGTAAATACAATAAGTTACCAAAATGCATGCATTTATTATTCAATAATTATCATGTATTTGTGCAAAAATAAAAGAATAAAGAAATAAAGAAAAAGAGGGAAATATTTAGAATAAATATTGAGTGACCTGAACCCAAGAGAGGGCCCAATATAAGCCGGATCGCCAAATAAAATGAGTAGAGAGAGATAGGGCCATTCAACCTTGTGTAAAACCCCCTCTTATGTACATATTTTATTTTAACAAAAATAAAATTAAAAATGTGTTTCTCTTACTTTGTATATATTTCTAAAAATAAAACAAAAATTTGAAAAAAATTAAATTAAAACAAAAAGAAAATAATTTCTCTCTCTAACTTGTGCATATACCATGTACATAGGAATAATATACCTATTTATTTCACCCCTATAAATAAATAATAAAAATGAAATAAAAAATTATAGTATATCCCAAACTTTATATTGTAAATAAATAAAATATAAAATTGAGGTATTTGTACAAAAATAAGAAAATAAAATAAAAGTATAAAATACATAGGTATTTTATACCTGTATATAAGATTATATTATGTATATAACATAATTTATTTTTCAAAAAAAATAAGTAAAAATAACTAAAAAATAGCTTGAAAATAAATAAACATTTTTTTTATTTTGTAAATATTTTTAAATAAAATCATTTGTTATTTTATTTTTAATTTACAAATCTTTTTGACCTTGGATTATTCTGATTAGTCCACGGGGGATTGTTGACCCCCGGTCAACTTCCCCCTTCGGATTCTTCTTCGCGGACCCGTTCCATATACCCGACTTCTCCACATTTTGCAGAACGGATCCGACGCCCGTTTACCCCGATTCTTGTGCCCATCTCTTCCTCATGGATCATGCACCCTCGAGGATCCCAAGGAGGGATCGGATCTGCATCGGATCGCGTGCCCTTGCCCGTTCTTCCCTGTCACATGGGATGCATATAAAGATCTTCATTTCGACTCTCGTCCCTTCAGCTCACACCGCAAGCCCTCACTCTACCCTAACTTCCTTCCTCTCGGTGACAGCAACCGAAAGCACTCCTTGGTGGCCGGATTGAGGCGCTGCAGCCGTTGCTCAAGGAACATGGCCGGAGCGTCGCCATGTTTGAGCCTCCCAGCCCGCCGCAGGTCGGTTGAGGTGACGACCCACTTTGCCGCACCCTCCTGGAGGTTAGGATTGATCTTCGATCATCAGGTAATCATTTCATCGATCCTAGTTCTAATTATCATTAAACCCTTCATCGGACCTCCGCCGGCTCCGCCCTAGTGGCCGGAGCTCTATCTGCCATCCTCCGTCGTTCCGATAGACACCCCGTTTCATCCTCATCTCTATCCGCACTCTGATCACCCTAGACTCGGCTTGTATCGCTGAGATTAGGATAGAAGTTCCTACCCTGCTTCGCCGGAACTTCAGATCTCATCCCACTGTCGCTTCGTGTTGCTTTCTATCTAATAACCCTCGCCGGAGTCCCCCTCCGAGCAAGAGCCTTCGTTTGCAGGTCAAGAAGAGCGTGATTACCCCCCGTTTTGCCTTTATCCATCCTTGCCGGAGGTCGTCCATGTCCCATTGCCCCGACGGGAGATCTGACCGTTGACGACCTCATCAGCCACCACCATCTGTTGCGGAGGAGCACGACGATCGTGTTCCCGTTATCCGATCGTTCATCGGAGCCACCGATCTTCCTCGGTGCTCCGACAAACCTCGCCCGCAGGAGTTCATCCAGACCCTTCCGGAGCCGTCGGATCTCGCCTCCCTCCCAGTTGCCATCGGGACCATCCAGCGTCTGATTGTGTCAGGTCGTTAGATCTAATATCTAACTGTCTGGTACGGCCCACGTTCGCCATCATGTCAGAGCCGTTGGATGCGCCAGACGTCAGCATCTCCACCGCATGTTGCCAGCCACTCGCCGCCTGCCACCTGTCACCCACGTGACCCGCACAAGACGACTGGGTAATTTGCGCCATACCTCCTTGCAGTTCCTTTATGTTCTTGTTTAATATATTAAATAAATAGCATATTGTGGACAAATTGCATGTGAGCCCCTATTGTTTATCTATTTTACACTTTAGTCCTATTTGTATGGGAACACATGCATCGACACGTGAGTTTGTGGGTTAATTGCATATTCCCTCCTGGACTTTACTGATGTTACTGTTTGCATTTTTATAAATAGGAATGACAGTTATACCCCCTGTTTGTGTGAATCACGTGCCTTCCTCGTGTTATTTTGGGCTTTTTGCATTTTCAGCCCCGTACCTTTTATACATGTTATTAGTTGGCTGAAAACTTTTCCAAATTTGCAACTAGGTCCATGTGTGCTGCATGTCTATGATTGGTTGAATAAAATATCAAACCTCATCCACGTCTCCTGAAATTTGGATACGTGGGTCCTGCCACTGTGTAAAAATTTCAGTGAATTTTTGGAACATTTTTGTTTTCATTTTCTATTTTTAAAAATTAAAAAACCTTTGTTCTATTTGAATTGGAAAATCAACTAAAAATTGTGCTCAGCTTGTTTTGTTGTCTTTTTATTTCTGTCAAAATTTTGTTTTATTTGTTTTTATAAAATCTCTAAAAATTGAAAAACACTAAAAAATCATAAAAATTGTTAAAAAATCACTAAAAGTAAAAAAAAGCAATTTCACTTTCTCTAATTAGATTTTTATTTCTAGTTTATAATAAAATTATCTCTGGAATTTTACAGCTATTTAGTTATTTTTAAATAGCCTCTAGATTCTGGCTGCACATTATATTCGATATTTTGCCATATTTCATTTTTATAAAATCAACTAAAAATCATATAAATATGAGAAAAATACCAAACACACCTGAAAATTATAAAATCTAAAAATATTTTTATTTTAATTTTCTGACTTGTTTTGAGGTGTTAAATAATTTTTTGTTTGAGACTTTTTCGCCTTCTTTTATATTTTCTTTATAATTAAAAATCACAAAAAAAATAAAAATCTAAAAATCCATCAAAAATATTTTATTTCTTTTATTTTGAGCCCCGACTGGACTTTTTCCAGTCCATGCTCCTTGTGTTCGACCCTGGTCGCTATACTAGGTTAAATAAAATAGCGAGACATCTATTTGGATTTATTTGCTTGATTTTATATTTGGTCGTCTTTCTTGATTTTCCTGTTGAGTCCGACTCGAGAGGTTGAGGTCGCAACGACCATTGATACCTTCTCTCCTTAGTCTCTCGATTTTTTAGCTCATCACTCCACAACCACTTCCATCGTGTCGTAACGTCGCCTCCATGAAACCCATTCCCTCCGCCATCCTCGCGCCATCTTCACTGCCCTCTCCTTCACTCCTCCATCACTCCTCAGGTCATTCAAAGACATCTGCCACCTCATCACATCTGGTCATCGCCTCCTATAAAACTACCCCCCCCCCCTCCACTCTGAGCAACCATCCACCATTTATGGGCTTTCTCCCTGGTCGCCTTCCCCTCCTCGTGACAGGAGGAGGCAGAATTGGCCGGAGACAATGGGTGATTTCCTCGGTGTCGAACGACAACCACCATGGTTGTGTTGCGGTGGCTTCGACCTGTTGAGCACCTCATGATCGGCTTAGTGAGTCGTGCAATGACCCGAGCTCTAATGGAGCTCATCCCAAGCCTCCCTGACATCCATCGTCTCTTCCCGATCTTCAGGTACTTCCTCCCCGTGCTTTTCTTTAAGCCTCCCCGACCACCATCACACACAACGCCCTTCACCCTCACCTGACCATCCATTAAGCTTCACCTCATAACCACCACCTTCGCTGACTACTCTGATCGCCCTTCTCCTTCTCCAGAACCTCCATCGCCCCTACCCCTCTTCTTCTCGGTTCCGCTGGAGAAGGAGCACTTGGCCTCCGCCTCCCGTCGCTCCAGGGCCTCCCATTCACCTCACAACTCCATGCACAACATGCCTCGGCTATGACTAACCTTGTAGGATCTCATTGGCCGGAGCTCCGCCGGAGACAAGTTCTGCAGCACCGCCTCCGGCTAGTCTTCGTTGTCAGCAACACCGAGTTGTCTCCGCATCGTCTCCACCATAAGAACTTCAACGACAAGGCTTCCCGAAACTTCATCGTCCATCGTAGGAGCAGCTGGAGCACGGAGGAGATACCAGCAGCCCGTCGGAGCACAACCTCTTCTGGTGGGCCACGGCAGAGCATGACAAGCAGTTACCATCCAATCAATTCGATCGGACGACCCTTATGAAGACACGTGGCCATCCCGAGCCTCCAGCCGAACCTCCAGGCTCGGGTCTACCGATCCTCGCGTAAAGCCTCCATCAGATGCCATGTGGCCCGAGCCTGCGATGAGTCCCAACGTGTGGGGGCTGGGTAATTTACAAGGAAGACCATGGTTGTTTTGGAAATTGCACTTTAGTCCCCATGTGCATGCCCCTCACATGTGCGCACCCCTCACGTGCGCGCCTGGGTGTTTTACATGGATGTCCTCGCAGCTTCTGGAAATTACAAAAAGACCCCGAGCGTAGTGGAGAACTTACATTGGGGCCCAGATGTTTTTTGCTAATTGCAAATCGGTCCCTCCAGGGACTTGTTTGTAATTATTCATCATTTTATTTTCTGCATTTTATTTACATTTATGCCCTACATTGTTTCCTTCAGAACTTGAGCATCGTAGGTCCAATTTGCATGATTTTAGTGTTGTTTTGTTCCTTGTTTCATCCTCTGTTTCATGGCATGCTAATTTTGTCAACTGATACCATTTTAAATGAAGTGATTTTTTATGTTAGATGATATTCTTTTTCTACTTGTCCTTGCCCTGAATTGATTGGTGTCCATATTTGTATGCTCAAAATGACTCTGATTTCAATCTTCATCTGTGCTCATGATTCGTAGGGCATTGTGTAATTAATTTTTAGCATGCACATTCTTTACCTTTAATTGTATAGTATGCATTACATATCATTTAATTACAATGAAAATCAACCAAAAATACATGCATCATTCTGCTTGCCTTTTATCGTACATCTGTAGGAAGACCTTAATTGATAAATTATTCACGCATACTCTTAATTGACCAAAATTCGATAGATAAATTAAAGTAGCTCGTGTCCCTGTGTTCGACTGATGAATCTCGTATTCATCATGATAAAAGCCGCATATTAAAACCCATGTCTTAAATAATCCAATAAATTCACCTTTAATTCTTTATTTTTATCGTGTACTATATTATGTATAAATTACCATTACTTTATTGTTTTTAATTCCCTTTATTCTTCTTGTAATTATTTTACTAGTAAAAACCTCTAAGAATTAGGTAGATATTTTGTCTATAAATCACTAACCTTTAAAACCACTAAAAATACAAAAACAAATCAAAACCACAAAATCGGTGTTTTTATCCCTTTGAAAACACCCCCAAAATATATTTTGTATATATGACCTCTTTTGGCTTTTTGACCAACATGAAAGTTGTAGATCTCGTCGAGACAAGCAACTTTCATGTTTTGACTTTTTCCAGATTCGGCCTCTAATTATTTCCTTTCTAATTTTCTTTATAATTTATTCTGATTGGGCCACGTGGCGCTCTCTGGAGCCGCCACGCGGCCCGCTTCTTCTCGCGCCACCCGACGGCCTTCTGGGCCGTGGAATCAACTCCGTCTCCCACCTTAATCTCGACCATCGATTCTCGCCTCACCTCCCAGCCTCTGATCCTAACTCCACATCTAATCCCGACCACCCACTAGCGCCTATTCCTAAGCCGTCTGATCTTTTTCCTATCCCATGGCCGAGCTCGTGCCATGTCATCCCTTCATCGTAGCCTTCAGATCACCTCTCCATCTAACGCCTATCAACTTGCCACGTCGCCTATTTATCCCTCACCATTGGATTTCCCCCATCTCCTAATCCGATCCGTCCGCAAGCACTCCAACCACAGCCGTTGGATCGTTAGATCCAATGGCCCTCCATCGTCTTCTACCTCGTAACCCCCTCGTCCACACCCGTTTCATCCAGCAGTCTCTCTGCCCCCTTCCTTTTTTACCCGACGACCAGACCACCTTCCCCTGCTTGTAACGCCACCTCCACGTTGCCCAACCCTCCGCCATCCTCGCGCCTACTACAATTTCCCTCGCCATTTACTCCGTCGCCCTGAAAACCTCCGTCGAAACCGTCCCCTCATCTCATAACCTCCGACCTCTGCCTTCTATAAATCGCCACCTCTGCCACCTGAGAGCCTCGTCCACCATTTTTGGGTGTCACCCTAGCCTCCTCCACCCTCTGTTGACAGCGAGGGGTAGAATGTTGAGGCGACGACGGGTTTCGCCTGTTGTTGACCCTCGACGTTTCCCCCACCGAGTAGAGGCTCCTCTGGCAGCCACCGAGCTCCGTGCACCAGCCGTGCACGCTGGGCGAAGACCCCGAGCACCTATGGTGCTCAGCCCAGGCCTCCTCCTCCACCACACCTCGCTCCGGCGAGGCGGTATATTTTTCCTTATTTTCTCCTATTTATACCCCCGACTACAGACCTTCTCACCTCCATCCGACCAGCTCCTTAGCTCCACCCAGCATCCTCGTCTTCGCCGACCATCCCTCCCCTTCTCCATACCCCCAACCGCTCCATCCCACCTCCTCCTCCATCTCGCCGGAGTAGGAGCTTTGGCCTCCACCTCCGATCACCCTAAGGCCACCACTCACCTCACAAAACACTCACGCACCTTCCGCACACACGCTTCGGCTAACTAACCCTGCAGGTACTCAATGGCCGGAGCGAGGCAACCAGCTCCGATCGACAGCTTCGCGACCGGTAGCCCTTCACCGACTGCCCATCTTTTTACCGCCGGAGCACCGCCGGCCACCAGCTTCCTCGCGAGGACCTCGGCCATCTCCTTCGATCTTTAGGTGACATCGCGAGGCTCGGTGGAGCTCTTCGTGTGTCATCAGAGCCCCGCCTCTTCCGGTGACTCGCGGGGGAGGATGACAGTACAGGCACCGTCCGATCCTCCTGATCGGGCGGCCCAGATGATGTCACGTGGTCGACCCGAGCCTCTTTCCCGACCTATAGGCTCGGGACATCCGAGCCTCAAGACGAACCACAGATAGTCGCCATGCGTCCCGAGCTTATGAATCCTTGACCCGAGCCTGGGCCCTCACGTGCAACGCACGTGAGGCCTGGGTTATTTGCAAAGAAGACCCTGGAAGAAATGGAAATTGCAGTTTGGTCCTCCAAGCGCGTGCCTCACGTGCGTGCCTGGGGTTATTTACAGGGAGGCCCTTCATACTTTCTGAAATTACAAATATGCCCCTGCGCGCAAATGGTGAAATTGCAACTGGGCCCAGGCGGTTTTTGCTATTTGCATTTAGGTCCCTCTAGGGACCTAAATGCAATATTTATTCCTTATTTTTATTGCATTTTTATTACAATTATGCCCTTGCACTATTTTTAGCATAACTTGAGCATCGTAGGTCCAAATTGCATGATTTTAGTGTCGTTTTGATCCTTGTTTTGTCCTCTACATTTTAGCATACTTATTTGTCTCCTTTGACACTCTTTTAATTAAAGTGATTTTTATGTGGAAAATGGACCCTACTCTTCTTGTCTTGCTTTGATGTGATGACCGCTTTTCAATGATGGATTAAATTGCCTCTAATTTCATTTTTATCATTGCTCATTATTTTTAAGGTATAATTGTTTTTTTGTATTCAGCATACATGTTCTCTCGCATATTTGCTCATGCATCATCTTTAAATTGCATAAAAACCCATAAAAAATGCATGCTCCATAACATCGCTTTATAATTTGCATGTGGACTTGAATTTGGAATTAAATCACATAGAGCTTCATGAATCGAAATTCAATACTCACATTACGCAGCTGTGTCCCTCTGTTCGACCTTGGTAAACTTGCCAAGTAAAAATAGTCCACGACATTCAAAGATCGTGGTTTTTGCTGAACCGAATTCGTCTCCTGTACTACAACATAATTCTACATTTTTATAGAGGCGAATTCGACGTTCATCATCGACCAAGATAGACTTGCCAAGTATAAATACTCCCCAACATTCAAAGATTATGGTTTTTGATGAATCATTTTTTGCCTCCTATACTACAATTCATTATTATTAAAGAGGTAATTTTCGATCTCATCAAATGGCGTTGTTGCCGAGGACACGACTCAACTTTATCTATTTATTGAATTTTGATTTATTTCTGTGTAGAATATTTTCAAAATTCACAGGTCTTCTTTTCATGCATTATTTTTTCATCATTTCTGCTGATTAATTTCCTTTCTATTTTTCTAACATTTCTCTTTTGTGGCAGGGCCCATGAAGATCGAGGATGCTTGATCTCCATGGAGGCATGGAGCTGGAAGATCCCGCTGTAGAGGCTGCAAAAGATTTGGCAGAGAAATTTCAGAATTTTTATCAGTCTGCTTGCATTTGCATATTGTAAAAAATGTTGCGTGTGCATTTTTAACAGTCCTCATTAGAGGGCTTGCATGTTTTCAAATAAAAAGTAGATCACTAGATGATCTACCCCCCCACCTCCCACACACACACTTGCACATATACACTCACCCCCCCCCCCCCCACCATCTCCCTCCTCTCTGCATATTTCACAATCACACTCTCTCCCCCCTCTCACACCTTAAACTGTACACATTGCACAAACCCCTCTCTCATCTTCATCTGTAAAAACACACCCTTCCTCCTCCCTTGTATCTGAGTGTAAATGCTTCTCCCAATACAGACCCGTCCCAATTCAGATCCTTTACTTAGGCTATTTTTAGCCTAAGTATGGGGGGACTCGACTCATTCACCCCTCCCTCTCTATCTCTTCTTGTACTTAGGTCAATTTTTGACCTAAGTATAGGCGGACCCTCCTCTTCAGTTCTTCTTTATCACCCTATATTTAACTGAGCCATGGCTTCATATCACTTGTGCTATGAGGACATGGCAAAAATTAAGTATAGGGGGTATACCGTATATTATTGTACTTTAGCCATAGCTCGTATTTTTAAACTTTTTGAAAATTCTTTTCAGCTTGGTTTAAGTGAGCCCGTGAATTGAGTTTTGTAAAAATCCTGTAAAAATTGTGTTCTTAAAAATTAAGGGATAAAATTTTTGTAAATAAACTATTTTTCAAAAATTCCATAAAAATTTGAATGAGACTTTACCTACTAGGTTTAGTATCTACTTTTAGTGAGGGAACTCCGGTTTCCCTTAGCAGAGTGGGTGGTTTAGAGGACATTGTATATGGCTCTGTCCTCAAGTAACATGGGTCCGTCTAACGGCCCGTACTTACACCCGTACCGGCTGAGAGTAGATACTTCTATTCATATAAGTCTGAGCCAGACATTGTCTCTCAAAAGAATTAAAAAATGAAAAAAAACTAAAATCCATAAAAATTTACAAAAGCCAAAATCACAAAAAAATCACTAACCTAGGAGTTGGTGTATTCCTGGCACATTCACATTTACTCAAGGCTTGAGGATTTTGAGGACACTGGATTTCTGTGATCTAAAGAGTCTGAGTTAACATGCCTTAGTCATTAGGTTTCTTAAACGTAATTATCCACACTTCCCTAGTTTGAAATATTTGAGCGCTATATGGCACTCTTCATCTCTACCTTCTAAAAGAATATCATCAACACAACACATTCACAACTGCATGATTGATGAGATGAGTTGAGTTAATACTTAAGGAAATAGGACTGGTGATTTGAATCTAGACCTGATCTAATGATGCTCGAGGGTGGGATAAAGTTAATGAAGGCTTCAAGAAACCTGAGTGTCAGCAACCCTTATCTAGTATGTGAACAAGTTTGCATGCTATCGTTTAAATCTACCTATGTGCCACGGTGTGATGAAATATAAATAATTGTTTATCAGTATGCGCCAACTTTTGGTAAAAGCAGAGGAGCTAGAAAAAAAGAAAACAAATGTCAAAGAAAAGATATATCCTCCAAAGTCAAATTACAAAAGAGCTTCCACTAATGGCGAGCGCTCCCAACCATTTTCAAAGTATCCACTTGGACCAAGTGCTAATTAGGACCAAGGAGTCGGGCTGACACCACAAAAGGGCTCTGCATCATTAGCGATAGAAGTCTGGGTGTCGAAGGTATATTAGATACTTAAAAAAGACACACCCCAGTATACTCCCAGGAAAACAAGTGCAGACGACTCCGAACTCTCTTGACGGACACATTGATCAACAAGCTAAAAATCTACATGTGTTGAGTTAAAAGGCACTCGAGAGGCCCCTTGTTCCAATGTGAGGGAGAGAAAAATAGACACAATCATATGCCCTCCATCATCTGGCCATCCATCTACATTTCAAGTTTGACAAACTAATGAGACGGTTGACTGAAGCAAGAATAGACTTATTCCCTAGTGTTGAGGATTAGGTCTAGAGAAGAGTCTCATGGACTGGAACTTTAGGTGATGTCTTGACTTGACTCTCATGAATGCAATACACTAAATTTTATATCCCTATATTATATGTACAAAATAAGAGTCTGAAAATTAGAGAAGTTGAATTCCTTCTGACTAGAGCATGGTTAACCCTGGAATTTTAGGATTACTTAAATTGAGGGTTTTCGAAAATTGAGCCTTGAAATCTTCACTTGCACTGTCAGGAATTAATCAGACCCCTTCATTCTTTAGATGCTCGAGGACGAGCACGGTTTAAGTATAGGGATATGATGAATCTCGTATTCATCATGCGAAAAATCACTAATTAAACTCTAGCTTAAATAATTCAATAAAATTCACTAATAATTCCACATTATTAACATGTATTTATTATATATAATTAACCTGTAATTAATATATTTAATTACCTTGTAAATATTTTATTATCAAAAACCCCCACAAAATTAGGTTGATTAACTGTCTATAAGTTCCTAACCTTTCAAAAGACTAAAACCTACAAAAAAATATCAAAACCAAAATTCGGTGTTTTTAACCCCTTAAAAATACCCCCAAAAATTCTTTTTGTACAAATGACCTCTTTTGACTTTTTATCCACCATGAAACTTGTAGATCTCATCGATACCTACAACTTTCATGTTTTGACTTTTTCCTAATTTTGCCTCTAACTAATTATTTTTTATTTATCTTTGTTTTTATTTCCTGAATTTTCTGGTGTAGTCACGTGGTTGCCCTCTCTTCTCGCCAGCCGGCGTCATCTCTAGCCGTCTGATCAAGCCTCTCCCACCTCCATCTTCATTGTTAATTTCCTCTTCATCTCACAGCTGCTCGATCATCCTCCAGATGAAATCCTAGCCGCTCTTTCCTGCCTAAATCCCAGCCACACGATCAGACTTCCATCCTAAGGACCTCATCTCGCCGTGTTAACCTTTTATTACCAACCGTCCGATCTCACCCCGCCTCCATCATAACCACCTGCTTCCACTTTACCATCAACCATCCAATCTGATCTCTGATTAGATTTTGACCGCTCACACGTGCCTCCATCAGAGCTGTTGGATCACAAGATACAATGGCCGGAAGATCATCTCCTACCTCCCGTTATCCCCTTCCAAGGTGTTACACCTCACTGCCCCTCCGTTCCCTTCCTATTTTGGAAGGCTCCACAACCACTCCCTCCGTGTCTTAACGCCACCTCCATGAAACCCATTCCTCTACCATCCCTGTGCCATCTTCACTGCCATCGCCTTCACTCCTCCATCACTCCTCCATCACTCCTCCATCCGTTCAAAGACCTCCACCACCTCATCACGTCCAGCCATCGCCTCCTATAAAACTACCCCCCTACTCCGAGCAACCCGTCCACCATTTACTGGCTTTCTTCGTGGCCGCCTTCCCCTCCTCGTGACAGAGGAGGTGGAATTGGCCGACAACAATGGGTGATTTCCTCGGTGTCGACCCACAGCCACCATGGCTATGCTGCGGCAGATTCACCCTGCTGAGCACCACACGATCGGCTTAGTGAGTCGTGCGACGACCCGAGCTCCAATGGAGCTCATCCCAAACCTCCCCGACCGCTATCGTCTCTTCCCGATCTTCAGATACTTCCTCCTCGTGCTTTTCTTTCGTTTTCTCCAATTTAAGCCATCGCACACAACATTGTTTACCCTCACCTTACCATCCATTAAGCTTTGCCTCATAACCACCACCTTCACTAACCACTCCACTCGCCCTTCTCCTTCTCCAAAACCCCCATCGCCCCTACCCCCCATATTCTCAGTTCCATCGGAGAAGGAGCACTTGGCCTCTGCCTCCCGTCGCTCCAGGGCCTCCCATTCACCTCAGAACCCCACGCACAACATGCCTTGGCTATGACTAACCTTGCAGGATCTCCTTGGCCGGAGCTCGATCGGAGACAAGTTCTGCAGCACCGCCTCTGGTGAGTCTTCGTCGTCAGCAACACTGAGTTGTCCCCGTGTTTGTCTCCATCATCAGTTGTTCAATGCCAAGGCTTCCCGGAGCTTCATCGACCATCGGAGGAGCAGCTGGAACGCAGAGGAGCTACTAGCAGCCCGCCAGAGCACAACCTCTTCCGGTGGGCCACAACAGAGCATGACAAGCAGTTACCGTCCGATCAATTCGATCGGATGGCCCTTATGAAGACACGTGGCCAGTCCGAGCCTCCAGCCGAACCTCCAGGCTTGGGTCTACCGAACCTCGCATCGAGCCTCCATCAGAAGCCACATGGCCCGAGCCTGCGATGAGACCCGAGCCTAGCCCCTCACGTGCACCACACGTTGGGGTGGGTAATTTACAAAGAATCCCTAATTATTTTGGAAATTGCACTTTGGTCCCCAGACGTGGGCCCCTCCCGTGCGCGCCTAGGTACTTTACATGGATGTCCTCGTAGCTTCAGGAAATTACAAAAAGACCCCCACGTAGTGGAGAAATTACATTAGGGCCCAGACTATTTTTGTAAATTGCAAATAGGTCCCTCCAGGGATCTATTTGTAATTATTTATCAATTTATTTCTTGCGTTTATTTACATTTATGCCCCTGCATTGTTTTCTTCATAACTTGAGCATAGTAGGTCCAATTTGCATGATTTTAGTGTCATTTTGTTCCTTGTTTCATCCTCTATTTCTTGGCATGTTTAATTTTCTCATCTGATACCATTTTAAATGAAGTGATTTTTTATGTTAGATGATGTTCTTGCTCTACTTGTCCTTGCCCTGAATTGATGGTTGTCCATATTTTTATGCTCAAAATGACTCTGATTTCAATCTTCATCTGTGCTCATGATTCATAGGGCATTGTGTAATTAATTTTTAGCATGCATATTCTTTACCTTTATTCGTATAGCATGCATTGCATATAGTTTAATTGCATCGAAAATCAACCAAAAACACATTCATCATTCTGCTTGCCTTTTATCATACATCTACATGAAGACTTTAGTTGAGAAATTATTTACACATACTCTTAATTGACCAAAATTCGATAGATCAATTAAAGTAGCTAGTGTCCCTATGTTCGACCTTCTTAGACTTGCCAAGTATAAATACTCCACAACATTCAAAGATTGTGGTTTTTGATCGATCATTTTTCGTCTCCTATACTACTACAATTTACAACTATTAAAGAGGTGATTTTCGAGACCATCATTGACTTCTATTTTTATTTTTCTTTTTTCACTCTCTTACACTTAGCCCGAGTTATGTCTTCTCTACACTTCTTGTGCTCTGAGGACATAGCACTTGCTAAGTATAGGGGGCGTGTATATACTCTGTATATATTTTACCTATAGCTCGTATTCGCATAAGTCTATATTTTATTTACGGGGTGGGTAACTTACATAAAAAAACATAAAAAAAGAGTTTTGCAACTAATATTTTGAAAATTGGCTTCTTATTCCTTTTTACATAAAAAAATCTTGCATTAAAAAATATCTCAAAAAAACATTTTTCATACTTGCATTTCACTCAGCATTTCATTCATCCATGCATTCTTTAGTTGGATGTATCCCTGACATTTACACTCTCACACAAGACTTGTGAAGTTCAAGGGCACTTGATTTATGAGGTTTTAAGATTCATAGTTAACCAGCCTTAGTCATTAGGGTCTATGACTTAATTATTCACACTTCCCTAGTTCGAAAGATGTGTATGCTATATTGCATACTTGGTCTTTACCTTAAAAAATATAATCAGCACCTCACATGCATGATTGCAGTTTTGATGTGATGAGTTGGGATTTCATTTGAGGAACTGGGATGAGGGATTTGAGTTTGGACCTGATTTTTTGATGCTCGAGTATGGGATAAAATCGATGACGGCTTCATGAAACCTGAGAGTCAACACCTTCAGCCAGTATAAGAACAAGGTTCTTGTATTAATCTCTTGATATAAAACCTATGTGCTAGGGTGTGATGAAACTTAATTAATTATTGATCAATATGTGCCAACTTGGTAAAAGCAGTAGAGCTCGCCAACCATCAATGAAATAATTTTCGAGAGAAGTTCTCTCATACAGAGAAAAGCTCTCTCATCACAAATACAAACTCAAAGAGCTTCCACCAAAGGAGAACGCTCAGAACCATTTCAAAGTGTCCACTTGGACCAAAGCTATTAAGATCAGGAGTCAGGCTAGCACCCAAAAAGGGATCTGCATCGTATAGTGATACAAGTCTGGGTGTCAAAGATACGATAGGTACTCAAAAGAGACACACCTTGGTGTACTCCCACAAAAAAAGTGCAGACAACTCCGAACTCTCTTGACAGATGCACCGGTCAACAATCTAAAACACATGCATTGAGTTAATAAGTCACTCGAGTGGATCCTTGTTCCAATGAAAGGGAGAGAAGAAAGTACACAATCCTATACCCTCCATCAACTGGCCTTCCATCTACACTTTTAAGATTGACACTAAAGAGACGGTGGATTGTATGCAAGAACTGATTTATTCCCTATGTATTGAGGATTGGGTCCTTGGGAGAGTCTCTTGGACTGGAAACTTGGATGACGTTTTGACTCTACTCTTGTGACTGCAGTCCACATTAAATGTCATACCCATACTATATATGTAAACAAAGAGATTCTCAGAGCTAGAGAAGTTGGATATCTTTTGACTAACGCTTGGTTCAGCTTGGAATTTTGGGATCACAAGAACTGAGAGATCTTCAATTGATCGAGTCTTGTTCTCCACATGCACAGTCAGGGATTAATCCGACTAAATCATTCATTCTCTAGTGCTTAGGGATGAGCATGGTTTAAGTATAAGGGTTGATGAATCTGTGATTCATCACTCTAAAAGGCATTAATTAAGCTCAGATCTCCAAAATTCATTGGCATTTCATCGCCTATATTGCATTATTAACATCCATGCATATGTAAATAAGAATCACATTTTATTATTCATCATTACATAAAATAAGAAGCCAGGAAATCTAAGCACATTTAACTTATAAATTATCTAACTTCCCTGATTTTTAATTAATTCATGCTAACTCCAAATCACTTGAAACCACTCCATCGTGTACATATAACTAACAAGAATAAATGAAAAATATAAAAAAAATCATTAACATAAATAAGTGGCTCACAAACTGAAACCCTAATTTCAGAATTTCTAGACTAAATCACTGATATCATCCTCATATAGTATCTGATTTGATCCTAGTCACTTTTGAAATAATTCACATTTAATTACCTTCAAAATAAGATCAAGTTCAAGTGAATCAGAGCTCATATGTGAAAGTTGGGTTTTGGGCCTCTTTTGTACATTGTGTATTTTAGATGTTTTGACTTGACATTTTATGTACATAATTAAATCTTTTATTTTATTTTTTTCATTTATTTTCTTTGATAAAAGTTTTATTAAAATGCGCAAAAATCCAAACCTAAAATAAGTTTGAAGTAAAAGAAACTAACTGAGACTGAGTCTTCATTGAGAGTCTGTACAATAAGCCCTCTTTATTTTATTCTAATGTTTTCTTAGTTATTAAAAATCCAAAAAATATAAATGTGTAAATATTTGTTATTTATTTTGTCTAATTTTATTTCAATTTTTATTTTATTTATAATGACAAAAAAATACAAAACTCAAAAAATAGGTATTCTACGTACATAGAGTGCCACCAAAAATATCACATTGTGCAAATGACTATTTACATTTTAGTCTCTTCATGAGAGTTGTAGATCTCATTGAGATGGGCAACTTTTTTAAAGAAAATTTTTCAATCTGAGGTTGTTTTCTATTTCTTTTCTATTTTTTATTTTTGGTTTTCAATTTTTCTGCGTGCGCTACGTGGCCACTCCTGGAGCAGCCACGTGTTGCCAACCTTTTCCTTGTTTTTATTTTTTGTTTTTATTTTTTTCCTTTTTTATCTCCCCCCCATCACATGGTGCTTCGTGCGCCATATGATCTTGGCCAATTAGACGGCCCTTGTATTTCTCCCTATTCCTCTGATCGATCGCCTCTCCTATTATCGGCCGCCACCGCCCACCTTCCCATCACGGCCACCTTCCAAACACAGTAACCACCTCTCACCTCGTGCCTCTTTCCTTTCCGTAATCACCAGCTTCCCTATCCACCCCCATCATTGATCTCCCTCCAATCACTCATGGTCCCTTTCCCCAGGGACGGAGACAAGGGGGCGGGAGGGGGCTTGGCCCCCCCGTCTCCCAAATAATTCTTACATATATTATATTAGTATAATATAATATGATTTATATATAAATAATAAACTATAATAATAATAATATGTACATAATGGTCCCCCCATCTCCCATTTATAAGTTGTATAGATATGGATATATCCATATATGATCCGCCATTGTATCCATATCATATAAATTTTCACATCCGTATCCGCATCTATTTTCAAATGGATACAGATACCGATATCATATTTATACCAACAACAATCTATATTCGTATTGTATATCCATTTTATATATAAATAGAATTGTACATTTATTTTTAAGTTTATTTAACATAATTGTGTACCTTCTTTTGTCATATTTGGTATAATTGTTATGATTTAAGCACATTTATAATATTTGTATCATTTGCATTCCATCCAGTACATGTATATTTAAGCTAATATATAGAGTACTAATAGTATTATTCATATGTGATCGATATCCATTTTATAACAATATCCATTTTTTACGGATATGGTAATATATTTTCCATCCGTCAATATCTTTATATGCATCACATTCGTAATTAAAAACAGATATGATATGAGAAAACCTACATCCATATCAATATCTGTTTGTCTGCATCCATAATCCCTCCCATCGTCCAATAAAAATCATAATATGACATGAATGCAATAATCTAATTATCAACATGTGTAAGTTTTAAGTTACTATATGTTACACATAACCCCAACACCAAAATAACTACATAGTGATCACTTTTAATTCATTACCATAACATCTCTTTCTTAAATTGTTAATGGCATATATTATTTCGTTGTGAAATGATCTTTTTTGAGCCATAATTTAAATGTTGAGGGCTAGTGTGCGATAAAGTACAAACATGAGAGGGTAAACAATAGAGATGGAATAGATAAATATAAAAATTTCGAACCAATCCATAATCCGATGGATTGGATTGGTCTGGATTCAGATATTTGATGGGCTGGGTTGGATTGGAAAAAGTTTAAATCCATTAAGGTTGTACTGGACATGGATTAAGCCAAAATCCGATCCATATACACCCCTAACATGCAATATTATACGAAATTGGTATATATATATATATCCTTTACATTCCTATATTAGGAGCGATATAATATTACTTTTTAAAAATATTAGTTTTAATGGTATAACTTAACATTGTGTTAATTAAAGTGTATTTTGATTTGAAGAATTTTGTAATGATCATTTTGTCAATACAATATGTGTTGGTATAATTATGTGAAACTGTAATGTTACAAGACTATCTTTGTGAAATACTCTTGTAAACACATTTTAATAATTACAATGAGAAATAGTTATATTGATAAATTTTATATGAGAAAATGGGACTGCCCCTGGTGCACATGTCCCATTTTTCTACATTTTTTTTATTTTTTTGAAAAATTCTACCATACATTTTAATCACTATATCCCTCTAATATGTCAATCCAATTTCGTTAGAAACAGAGACTCATATACCCTCCATCCAGAAAAAATAATTTTAACGGTCTTAGATTAATGTAATTGACTTGTTCTGGATGGAGAGCATATGAGGCTCTGTTTCTGATGAAATTGGAATGACATATTAAGGATTTAGTGATGAAATTATATGGCAGAATTTTTCAAAAAAATAAAAAAAATTAAAGAAAAATGAGACGAGTACAGCTTGTTGGCTGCTTCTTGGGGGCAGCCAAAATTTTCTCATTATATATAGTCTCAGTAACTTGGCCCCCCCAAGTAGACATTCCTGGCTTCGTCCCTGCCTTTCCCGATCTTCCCTCGTGAATCACTGACTTCTCGCCCGTATTAAAACCCAGCGCCACCACCGAACAGGTCATCCGCCGATAGACTAAGAACTAAGGAGCCACCGATGGTGACAGCCTATTCCTTCCCCTTCTTTTTCGATGAGATCCAACCCTCTCATGGCCGTTGCAGCACGCCTCCTCCACAAGTATGCATTTTTCCAGCATCGTGATGTCGTCGAGCCTTCTCCTCCAGGCACCCCCTTCCACATGTTCACCTTCTTCGCCTTCTTTACTCTTCGCTCCGCCTTCCTCTCCGATCTCCACACGCTACATTTCCACTCGATCATACCGCACAACCATTTCTGCTCCAATCACCACCTCTTTTATATCTGCTTGGCCATCCTCCACTCTCTGCCTCAAGCACCAGCAGGAGCCTCTATCGTATCATCTTCTCAGAGGTTTGAGGCCTCCGTCCACCCGAGATCCATCGCTCCAGCATCGATGCCTCCTGGCTAGAAGTAGGAGTCTCCTTCACCGACACTCCTCCGTTATCTTCACCGACTTCAACGCATCCCCGATCCTCCAACTTCACCGCCAGGAGTTCGGCGAGGATCCTCTTCTTTCACCCGGATCATCATCGACTTGGAGCTCCGAGCCTCTTCAACTACATCCGAGCAACGCCTCGCCTACTCTTCATCGCCACTTGGAGGCGGGGACGCCCATCCTATGTTACCCCTCCGATGCGACCATGCTCCACCGCCTCGACACACAGCCAAGGAGGTGCTTGGTCCTGTTCGCATCTTCACCGAGCGTCGAGTTCCCATGAGCCCCATCGTAGACCTCACCTCCGCTCTACCGCCGAGCGTAAGGCTGAGACCCTTCCCACGTAGGGCCTGTTTGGTTGCAGGGTTGGACAGGGTTGGGTTGGGCAGGGGTACCCCTGTGAATAGTAAACTGTGAGGAGGAGAACCCTGTTTGGTTGGAGGGGTAACCCGGGTTGGGCCAAGCCAACCCTGTCCAACCCTCCAACCAAACAGGCCCGTAAGGTGCACGTATTTGGAAGGAACTTTGCAAAGAGGTCCCTGAAGATTCTCCTGTTTGCATCCAGATTTAGCCTTCCAGGTGTCACATGAGGCGTACGTGACCCGCTGAAAATTTTGCGCAAGATCCCCTTCAGGGTTCGGTAACCTTTTTTCAGTCCCTTTTCTGTACTTTTTATTTATTTTGTTATTATAATTTGCATTGAGAACCCTAGCTTTCCTTTGTATTTAATCCTTTATTTGCATCATTTTATTATTTAAAAAATTGGCAGATTTCTCTATAACTATTTCTTTACTTTTTGGCACTTGAATTGTACTGTTGTGATCTGGGGTTAATTATCTATTAGTATTTTGGTGAAATATTGCATATTTTACCCATTTAGTGTTTAGAAATTCATATAAAATTATACCAAAAATTCAGATTTTCCATATTTAGTTTTATTCTATTTTGTGCCCAAAAATTGTCACATTTGCATGCAAATTATTTTTATAAAAAATATTTTGTGACTTTAGGTAATTATATTTTAATAACCAGAATACTTTGCATATTTAGGATTTTTCTGAGATAGAACATGTCATAGTATATCTTGGATAATTTTATTCTTTGAAAATAAGTAGTTTTTATATTTATTATAATTAATTATTGAGAATCAAATTATGAGCATTTTAATTCATTAAATATCCGTATTGCATCAAAAAATTCAAAAAAATGTAGTACACTCATTTCATCATATTTTACATTCCGACCAAATTTCATAAGTTCTGAACTGTGTTTAATTAAAAATCACATTTTAGTCCTTAAGATTGGCCACATTTGCATTTGCATTCATTCATCGCATAAAAAATATAAAAAAATCAGCTTAAAAAATTGTACATTAAAATTGATAGACATTTACCTAGGTTGTTCCTTTGCCTCCTTAGGTTCAACTCTAGGACTTGTCCAGGTTAAATAAACATAAAAAATCACATCCAGCTTAATTGATCAATTCATTGACTTTTGTGGTTGTTTTTGATTGATCTCTAATTGCCCGCCTACAACATCAATATGAAAAATTAACAGGGTTTTTAGTGATTCATCAAGACTCCTTCGCATGTTATGGGGTGCTTCTATCGCGCCCTTCACATGAAGTCCATGGAGCTACTTGAGCTCATACGAGGTATGAGGACCCTGAGCTTCTCCAGTGTTCAATACAATTCTAGATGGGTCTTCGAGTCCCTTCTCTTGCACCAAAAGCTTCCTTGGTTCAATGGCTAACTCCTCGATCGAAGGGTTAGGCAAAAGTGGGCGTTGGGTAGGGATGAAAATGAATGTGAATATATGCATATCCTATCCACTATCGTATTCGTTTTATACATATTTTAACATTCGTATTCTTTTTAAAATGGATGCAGATATGGATATCACTTTGACATTCGCTAATATTCGTATTCGTATATTCATGTTTGTACATAAGTATAGTAATATATTTATTTATAAATGTACATAATAACATTTTATGATTACATTCACCATTGTTGATATAATTATTATGAAACTACTATATCTGTTATATTTATTTTATGTGTAAACCATCCTTAACATGTATATTTTAGTTAATTTATTAAAAAATCGGTTATTATTCTTATCCGATTCGTATTCATTTCACATTCGTATTCATTTTTAAGGATATGGTAATACATTTTTTACAACCGTTAATTGTCATATCCACATTCGTTATTCGTATTTTAACATAGATAAGGATATACATGTACATATATTGTATCCATATCCGACCGTTTTCATCCCTAGCATTGGGTGATGTGAAGATGGAGCTTTGACTCCCAGATCCATGATGGAACTGGGGTGGATAAGATAGGTGATCAATGAAAAATATGAAGGGAAGCGAGATGGGCTAAAAGTCGAGGGGATCTAACAGTTGGATGGCGATAAGTTGCCCTGGAGCGCAAGCTCCCGGGATTCGTGGATTTTTGAAATTAAAACTAACAATGAGATTAAACCTAAAATTAGAAGTTGGAATCAAAATAAGACTAAGTAATTTACCTAAGAACGGAAGATAAAGGCCTCCAGTCGACCGTGGACTGACGAAGCAGAACCTACTGGAGACGCTCTGGCGATGGTGGTGGATCAAGCTCCTCTGCTGCTCCTCCTCGCTGCAAAACACACCCTCCGGTTGTTGTCACCAAAATGGAGGTGATTAGAGGGCTCTGAGGGGCTAAGAGTACGTAAAGAATGATCAAACTTGAGAAGGAAGCTGAAGGGGTGACTTTATAGAATGAGGAATGGGATGACTTGTAAGGAGAATCTTGATCTGGTTGGTGGAGATCCGGCGCTCCTGAAGATCGAGCGAGGATCAGGGACAGAGCTCAGGTAAAGTTCAAGGTGCGAGGCAAAATGATCATTAGGGCTCTTGGTAAAATGGCGAGAAGTGGGGGACTCGAGTTGTAAGACGGGTCAGAGGAGGCTGAAGGGGTGGTTGACCTAGGTCAACAAAGTGAGCTCTCTGGTTGGTCCACGTGGACCAACCAGAAAAATCCCAGGAGGAAAAACTTTGTAAAATCAATAAAAATTAATAAAGTATTTATATAATTTTTTATTAAAACGTGAAAAGTTCTTGTAATTTAATTTAGCATTTTATCTATATTTTTATTTTTTTAATGAGGCTTTTTATTATAAGTTAATATTTACATGTAAAATATAGGTATAAATACATGTATTTTTGGTATTTTATTTTTATTTTGTAATATATATTTTATTATTTTATACAAGTATTTTATATATTTTTGATTTATTTTTATACACATTTAGATATTTTATTGTATTTTCTGAGTTTGTATGTACACTTAATTAATTAGGTATCTATATATTATAGGTATATATATATGTATATTTTACCTATGTATTTGCATATATTATTTGTTTTGATTTAATTTTAGGTTTTTAATTCTAATTAATTCATGTACCTATGTTTTAAATATTATTTATAATTTTAAAAAATAAAAGAGTTTGAAAAATGTAAAGAATAAATAAATTGAATAAAATATATAGGTATATTACACAATATGGGCCCAAAATCAAAATTTTGCATCTTAGCTCCAAATTAAATGAACACCTTCGTTAAATATCTTATTAAAAGTTATATATAATTAAAGTGATTTTGATTCATTTTGATACAATATGGAGAAGATACATGTCTATGAAGTTTTTGTTTTTGACTTTTTATTTTGTGTGTCACGGGCACATTGTGCATTATTTTCATGCAAAATCAATTTTTATTTTTCTACGCATTTTTATTACAACATTCTTGTTGAGGGTTTTATTATTTGAGGTTTAAAAATAATTGTATAAAATAAGTGCCAAAAAGTGATTATTGGAATTAAAAATTAGATTTTTGTTGTGATTTATGTACAATTCATCCGCCCTATCTCCCCCTACTTTATTCTTTGCCAACCAAGTCATCATGATGACTGGGTCTCGAAGTTTAGGTTCACTCAACACCTATGGTGTTTTATTTCTTTTTCTTTTCTTCCTTTATTCTTTTATTTTGGAATTAAATACATTAAATATACAGTGTTTTATACGATATTTTGTACTAATTATCATGTTTTTATTTTGACAAATTAATGATATATACATGCATTTAGTTAGGGATTTAAGGCCAAATTGAAAGAGTAAAGGTGATGAAATGGAGATTCATTGCATACCATGGCATACATAAGATTCTCAATTGTGCTATCATAGGGAACTAATGCCATGTGTTGCTTCTCTACATTTGACTGAGGTGCGAAAGAAATTGAGAGATGAATATTAGCAGTGGATGGAGTACATAGAGGTTTGGATGTAGACATCCCAAATCTCATTAGAACTTTATTAATGTAGTTCTTATGAGATCAGAAAATCGTCCCTTCTGCACGATCTCTAATTATCTCCATCTCTAAAATCTTCTTTGTTGCACTAAGGTCTTTCATAACAAACTCTGAACCAAGGAGCTTCTTCAGATCATCTATCCTAATCTTCTTCATGACAGCAATCAACATGTCATCGACGTACAATAACAAATAGATGAAGGAGCCATCCTCCATCTTGTTATGGTAAACACAACAATCGTATGGGCTCCTATTGAACCCTTGATCAGTTATGAAGCTTTCAAATTTCTTGTACCACTGCCTGGGAGACTACTTAAGCTCATGCAATGACTTTGTCAAACTGCACGCATGGTCTTCTTTGCCCTGAAATGTGAATCCCTTTAGTTGGCTCATGAGAATGTCTTCTTAGAGTTCACCATGCAGGAAAGTTATCATCACATCTAACTACTCCAGCGCCAAGTCTCGATGTGCTACAAGATCTAGTAGCACTCTGAGGGATGTATGTCTTAAAATGAGAGAGAATATCTCATTGTAATCTACATCTTTCTTCTGAATATAGCCCTTTACAACTAGATGTGCCTTGTATTTGATGCCCTCACTGCATGAGATTCATGTCTTTTTCTTGAAGATCCATTTTCATCCAATGACCTTCCTCCCGTTTGGCAACTTGACAAGCTCCTATATTTGATTCATATGAAGAGTCTCCATCTCCTTGCCCATAGAAGCAATCCAGTACCTAAGTTTTGCCCCAGCTATGGTCTTCCTTTAAGTGGAGGGCTCTAAAGACTCTGCCTCCTCTGCAACGTGTAGTGTGAATGCAACCATGTCTTCAATACCATATTTCTGCAGTGGATATATCTCTATACAGGGTCTATAAGTAGAAACACTTGGTTGTCTCTCCTCTGGTTGCTCGGATTTAGGTTGTTCAACGGCATCCTTATCAGGAGTGGTGTGATCAACTGTGTTATCACTACTTGGTGTCATTCGAACTCCACATATTCGTGCACATCATCACATGTACATGTATATTACCCGAGTAAAGCATGAAATTCTCATCAAATATAACATTCTTGCTAACAATAACTCTATGCTCAGAGGGAGGCCAGATTCTATACCCCTACACTCATGTGCCATATCCTGTAAACACCACTTCCTTTATCTGTGGTTCCAATTTTCCTTCACTAACACGATACTATGCATACAACGAAAGACATGTAAAATAAAACAACTAGCATGATTATCAGACCATACCTCCATGGGTGTTTTGTAGTTGATAGAAGATACGGGACTCCGATTCACCAAGTGACATGTTGTATTCGGAGATTCATCCCAGAATGATCTACAAGCCCAAGCTTAGAGAGCATGCAACTTGCTCTCTCTAGATGTGTTATGTTATTCATTCTACAAATCCATTTTGTTGTTGCATATATATATATATATATATATATATATATATATATATAACGTTAAGGTATTTCGCAACACCCTCCTCCTTATAGAACTCATTGAACTCTAACGAACAGAACTCCAGCTCGTTATCTGTACAAAGGCGCTTAACCTTCTTAGAAGTCTAGTTCTCCACTGAAATCTTCCACTGCTTGAAGGTCTAAAGATCAACCTCCCGAGATCCCCCATCATAAAAACTTAATAATTTACTTTAAGTATGTGTTGTTCAGAAGAGATGGCAACCATATGTTAAAAGTGCTAAGACTAGGGTTCCAATATTTTTATCGAAAAATAAATATATCCTCCCTCAACTAATTTTTGGAGAAAACTACCAGATCGTGAAGAATCTCCAAAAATATTCTTTGTCAACTTACCATCCACTTTTTCAGTAAGTACAACGTACAGAATTCTTGAATGTAAATGGTGATACATAATGAAAGATAAGTCAAATACTAATCTAAGAATTGTGGGGACCCATATTGAGGTTGTTTTATAATTTAGAACAATATTTAATCTTGTATATAGGTATCTACCATGGGATAAGAAATATACAAATTATCTTATTACCAGCTAATGACACCACTTTTCAAGAGAAGAAGTCAATGCAGTTGCAAAGTCATACATCCAGGAGATTAATTGCCACTTCCATTTACTATAGATATATATGTTGTCCTTTTCCACCTTTCGTCTAGAATTCATTAAAAGAATATAGATTCCAGATTGTAATAAAAATTGTTAAGGCATTTTACGAACAGAAAGAGGCCAAAGCTGCTTCTGTGAATGCAATGTCAGCATAAATTAGTTTTTTTTCTCATTTTCAACTATAAGAAGGTAAGTGAAGCTGATTACTAATTGGTTTAAGAAGTTGTCCCTGGTCTTGATACTTATGCAACACATCTCCCAAATTTCCTTACATAATACTCAAGAAAAGACATCAAAATGAAGAATCAACACTAAACCAACATGCATGGTAGCAAAGGGAAGGGTTCGTTTGTACCTTGGATATCCTAAATGGAAGAAAATGGGTTTCAACAGTAGCAATATCAGCAGTAGAAAGTTATAAAACCTCATAAAATTTCTCAAACATTCAATGTTAATCAGTAGCAGAATTTGACATTTAGACCCAAAAGTTTCTCAACTAATCAATAGCAACTAAGCAACACAGAAATGCATGAAAATCCCTCCAAAATTTATTAATTATTTAGTGAAAATTAGTAGCAGAATTTGATATTAAAACCCTAAATTTTATCCACCAATCAACAATAATTGAGCAGCACATACATGCAAATTAATACCCTCAAATTATCAAATTATCAATGGAAATTCAGCAGTATATACATATAAATTAATACCACCAAATTCTCAATTTGTTAGTGGAAATTCAGTAGCATATACATGCAACACCTAAATTTTCAATTTATCAGTGGAAATTCAACACCACGTACATGCAAATTAAGCAAACTTAGAAAAATCCATTCTCGACCATTTTTCTATGTTTAAACAACAACTGAAATTCAAAAATTGACACCCTACCCCCACAATTCTTCCAAAGAATGGAAGAGAAGAAGAGAATAGAAGAAATTTCGTATATTGGCGGCAAAGGGGAGATATTGGTGTGCCTTGGAGCCTTAGAAATGGAGAAAATATGTCAACAAAGCAACAACTACATGAGCAACAAGGAGTGGAAGAATGGGTTTCTCTTGTTGGGAAGAAGAGAAGAGGAGAAGAAGAAGATGGGGATGGAGTAGAAGAAGGGAGCTTGTTGGTGATATAAATAAGAAAGAGAGGGGGCATGTGTTGAAATTTGAGGAGGGAGGGTGACGCATGTGTCTTTTTTTACTTTTTTTACTTTTTATATCTATTTCAAATAAAACACTAAATCCATTGTAACTATCACTTTCGATCTCTGATTCGGTCATATAAGGACTCATTTTGGTCATCTCGGAGTGATAATCGAAATGAGTCTAATATTCATATTTTTTGACATAAGATGGGTTCAGAAATCTGAGAATACGGTTCCCTAAACATTATTAGATTTTACTATTAAAAACAGCCAAACGACCTCCAATCGACAAGTGGTTGATTCCATTGATTTCAGTTCGTCGAAACAGAATTTGTGATGGTCTCCATTCATTCTGTCATTCGGATCGGATCCTGGACTTTTCCGATACACGAGGTACGATGTAATTAGTTTTTGGTCGATTGCATCCGAACAGGATTCGATTCGTGATCTACAAATCGATCTAGTCGTATTTGACATTAATTTGATTGTTATCGGGTCACGCGGGCCCAAGTCAAGTCGATTTCGATTTCAAATTTAGGTAGTTCGGATTTGAGCATTACAAATATAAAAACCTCAAAATGAGTTTCGTCATCGATACTCATCTCAAGATCATGATGATTAGTTGTTTATCTAGATCTCGTTCTATGGTTTTGCTCCATAAAGACTTCAAAGGATTTCAAACCCAAAAAACCTCAAAGGAAAAATAAGTCATATTCTAAAACATAGAACTAAAGGAGCTTTACATGAAAGTTATCTAAAATGAGGTAGGGGTATCGTGCACACATATCTGCTTCGGTCTCCCATGTTGCCCCTTCAACACCATGTTGGTGCCATAGCACTTTGACTAGGGGAATCTCCTAGATGTGAAGTTTCTTCACAACACTATCAAGTATTTGCATTAAAATCTCCTCATATGTTAAGTCGGACTCCACATCAAGATTCCCATAGCTGATGACGTGGCGATGGTCATGCACATACTTCTTTAGATTTAATACATGGAAAACATCGTGGATGGCTGACAAGTGTGGAGGAAGAGCTACCTGATATGCCACCTTCCCCACATGGGCAATGATCTTGCATGGGTCAACATATTATGGTGCTAACTTACCACGAACATCAAATCTATGCATTCCCGTCATGGGAGATACTCATAAAAATACCAAGTCTCCAACCTGTATTCGCAGAGATTCCATGGGTATGAATGATTAATTTGAAGATGAAAAGAAATCATAATTGAAACTTGATGGGAGAAGATTATCAGTTTACCTGGAATTCCAAATCTCTCCTCTGTTGATCTGCATAGCTCTTCTGGTGGCTCTACACTTTCAGAAGCTTTTGCCTCATATGGTCAGCATCCCTCGCAGTCCTCCAAGAGATCCATGAAGTAGAGTGCATGGTCACCTACATCATGCCAATTGAGAGGTGTGAGGCATCTCCGCACGTACATGGCCTTCTAAGGTACCATGCCAATACTAGAATGGTGGATGTTGTTGTATGTAAATTCTACCAATGGTAGGTGGTTCTTCCAAGACCCTTTCCACTCAAGAGCACCTGCACATAAAAAGTCCTCAAGTGTCCAGATGGTGTGCTCGCTATGTTCATCAGTCTACGGATGATAGGCGAAACTCATCTTTAGCTCTGTCTGTAGTGTTGTCACGAACTAGTGCCAGTAGTGAGATATGAACCTCGAGTCTCTATCAGACCTACTTCTCGAGGTATACCATGAAGCTTGATAATATTTTGAACATATAACATGGCCAACCAAGATGGAGTGAAGGTCACACTGACAAGTATGAAATGTACTGGCGTGATCAACCTATCAATGACGACCCAAATAGAATCATGGTCGTCTAATGTCTTCGACAGTCCAATGACAAAATCCATCGAGATGCTCTACCACTTCCACTCGGGAATGGGAAAAGAATGCAGTAAGACCGGTGGTCTCCTGTGCTACACCTTGATAATCTAACAAGTCAAGCATTTTCTAACATGGTAAACTACATTGCACTTCATCCCGTCCCACCATAAATGCTTACATAGATCACACAATACATTTTCATACTACTTGGATGAATAGATAGTTACGGATATGAGTGACCATCTTGGGCTGCTCCTAATACATAACTGCCTCAATCTTCGCAAAATCAACTACGACTCTTTCCCCAGAAATGGCATGTCCAAGAAATGAGACATGGGATAACCAAAACTTGTACTTGCTCATCTTGGCATGCAGCTTGTGCTCTCAAAGTATATCAAGGACTATCTTCAAATCATTTGTGTGGCCACATTCATTCCTCGAATATATCAACACATCATCGATGAAAACAACCACGAACTTGTCCAAGTATGGACGAAAGATCTTGTTCATCATGTCCACGAGCATGGTATGGGCATTTGTAAGACAAAATGGCATCACGACGAACTCATAGTGCCCATATCGAGTCCTAAATGTTGTTTTCGAAATGCATGGCAGCGGATAATGGTTCTTGACCATTCTCTCATTCATTTGTTGGTAATCAATGCACAATCTCATGGATCCATCCTTCTTCTTGACAAAGAGAACACAGGCATCCCAAGGTGAAGTGCTCGACCTTACAAAATCCAAGTCAAGTAGTTCCTACAACTGCACCTTCAACTCCCTCAACCCAGCTAGTGTCATCCGATTTGAAGCCATCGAAATCATCTACGTATCAGGTAGCAACGTAATCTCAAACTCAATCTCTCTCTCTCTCTCTCTCTCTCTGGTGGCAAACCTGGAAAGTCATCAGGACACATCAGGGTATTCTGACACCAACACGGGTCATCGGCTCCCTCTCTGGCGTCTCCCGAACAAGTTCTAGAAAAGTATCATATCCCTGACCAACAAGTCTTTGAGCTCTCAACACTGAGATGTACTCCATCCTGTAGTCATGTAAGGTATCCTCAAAAGCGAATTCAAGAAAATCTAGAATTCTGAAGACAATCATCTTCCTAGAGTAGTCAACCAAGGCATGATGAGTCGACAACCAATCCATACCAAAAATCAAGTCAAACTCATCGAGCTAGAATAAGAGATGGTTCGTGATCATCTCATGACCGTCAATCAACACTGGTAAACCTCTGACCATTTATCCATCCATGAACAGTTTGCCATGTGGCCTACGGATGTAAAATGGAGGATCTATGGCCTATGGAACTCTATCTAATGAAGCTACTAATCTCGATGCGATGAATGAATGGGTAGTGCCAGAATCAAATAGAACATGGAAGGATAGCTCAAGATTTATATCATACCTTCCACCATAGTGGCTATTGAACATGCATGCTCCTGAGTTACTGCATGAAGTTGTCCCTGCCTCGCTAGTGCAGCACTCGAGCCAGGCACACTTTGCATCTATCTCTGCGGCCTCCTGAAGTTGGAGTTCCCTCCACAGAAACTCCATATACGTTGTGTCTGTGGTTGAGAAGGTTGTGGATGAGGCCGAGGCATACTAGAAGCCTGGGGCACTGAGATCTGTAGTGACCCCACTGATGGCATAAGAAACACCGTAATGACGGGGTAGGCATAGTACACATGTCAGTGCTTCAAGCAGATTCTGTTACAAGTCTCCTCTCTTGCTCTCTATGACCCAGGTGGTCGTATTGTACTGGTGCCATGGCTGGCCACTGCCCCTCCCAAGGTAGTCTTGGGAGAGGAGCGGACACCACCACAAAATGTTGATCCTGAAGGGTGGAATCGTTGGGCTGGCCTCTACTGCAGAAATGGTCATCGTATCGGTCCAGATGACCATTGTGGTACATGTACTATCCCAAAATAACTCCTAAAGCATCTCTCTCTGATGTCCTCAAACTTCTCTATTGCATCAGTAGCCTCCAAGATGGAAAAGAGGCGTAATCCATCTAGCTTCTAATGTACCTCTTCCACCATCCCCCTGATGAACTTCTCCAGATTCTCCTATGGAAATATAGCCATTGCTGGTGTGTGGCGAGACAACTCGGTGTAGCAAACAAAATAGTGGTTGGTTGTCATACGTCCATGTCTAAGCTCTACAAAAAGCCAGCGCTGGGACTCCTTCCACTTTTCAGAGAAGAAGCAAGATCTGAAGCTAGTATCGAAATCGTCCTAGGTGGGTTTGTACCCATCTCAGAAACCATCGCCTCCCACTACCTCTCGGCAACCAAGGAGTACTCTGAAAAAGCTAACCACACATCTTGTGGTGCATGTATCATCCTAAGTACCTTCACTACTTTCTTCAACCACTACTCTATCTCATCTGGGGTCCATGTGCCCTCAAACTCGGGTACCTTAGCTCGTTGATATGATGTGAAAATTGACCGATGTCTATGTATGGCAGAGTAATCGTGCAGTATATCATTTTCAAAAGGTACAGGATCCTGCTCCTTGCCATGATATTCGTCATCTACTCCATGTGCCGGTATCCCCTTAGGCAGGACATCAAACTGAGTCTTTTGAACCTCTACGGACTAAGGTTTCTCCTATGGTGTTCCATCCTGAGAGGGATAGTAGGTGAAGTCGTATAGTTCCTCGAGTCTCATCTCTATGTCGGTCTGTCTATTATCTATATTCGTCTAATGGGCCAAGATCTCATCCTGTTGGCTCCTCATAGCAATCTGCTACTGCTGAAGGTCTATAAGTGCGGTAAATATATGCTCCAAGCAATCTGTCATCTCCTGACCTGCCCTAGATGTCATGGTTCTTCACAAGAACTAATATCATTAGTCATAATGGTGGTTGTTTGCAAGTGTAATTGATTGTGCTTTTCTCTTCTTGAGATTACTATATGGATATCAAATGCAAAAGGTGACACATGTGGTTATTGAATCCTAATGTCATTCATTCCCTCTTAGACTCGCGACAAGTCAAAGACTGTCTCTATCTGAGAACTTAATCCGATTGGAATTACTGTGAATATGTGTAGTGGGGTACCTCCACTCTGATACCATTTACTATAGTGCCCTGGGATCCGGGTTACTCATTTACACAATATTCACATTATTTAATTCACAAATGATCGCACTAAGATACAAAAGGTAGGGAAAATTTTTCCCGAGTTAGAATGACATTCAAAATGACATAATAAGCCACATCAAGATATGTGTCACCAAAGTAATATTGAATTAACTTCATATAGTATGACATATATCAAAAGAAAATTTATCATTTTATACATGTATCCCGAAATATGATAGAATAGAAAGTAAGCACAAAAAAGATACACTTATTTGTACAAGGCTATCATGTGTACCGTCAAAAGTAAACGTCATCTGGACACCCAGCTAAGAGTCTTGCTAATCAAATGTTGTGTCACAGGCTCCTATCCTGCCATCCATTTAGGAACAAATAGATGTCAATAAATACTATCAATAAATACTATGTACAAACATTTAAGTATTAAAAATAAATAGTAGTTTAAGCGGTTACAAAAGGAAGCAAATAGATAGGCAATGGAGAACATAAAAGTTACTATTTGCATGAAAAGAAGGCTATTTAAGACTCGGTACACTAACCTCTTCTCACTCAGCACACCCCAATATTAACTTTTACCATTTTCATTTATTAACTATAAGATCATGCCGGAGTAAGTGATTTAGATTTAGGTTATGTCATTTTCATTGTGATTATTTTAAGATGTGGTGATGGATCTCATTGAGACAGATGATAGTCAATGATTTCCATGTCATGATCTTTTCCACGTTAAAATATACTAGAGGAACAAAACCAACTCAAGCGGCGAAGAATCCCCCTAAAAGACTCATTCGTCTCACTTCTCTAGTGGAAGAGCAATCCAAGGGAAGGCTAGGCAAAACTTCAACTATGCCACTGAGACAGGTGGGAGTACTCTTCGGTCCAAGTCACTCCCCTCCTGTCCGAACCAGTGCAGGAACGGACTAAAGAAGCTCGAAGAAAAAGCAAAGGTCCTCCAGGCTAGGAACCCTAACAGAACTCAGGGTCAGTGGAACTGGTCAAGCGAAAACACATGGATCCTGGGGAAGTGGAAAACTGTGAGATCGCGATAAAAATCAAGAAAGAGATCAAGATCCTAGACCCGCACACTAGGCGGACGCTGTCCAATATGCGCATCCTAACTCAGCTCAGTTGAGGGTCAATACACCCTTGCATGATCAGGTGTAAGGAGCACCTCTACTGGCATAAATAACTACCATTGTTGATTCATAATACATGAGTGCAAAAATACATGTCATCTCTAGTATAAATTGTGTCTAGAAATTTAGCAGTCGGGCACACCATAAGTCAGGATCAAGATTTACCCTTAATAGAAGGTAAACAAATATACCATTTCTATTTTAAAATGAACAACAAATAAAGTCAACTGCCATAGGATCATCTTACCCATCGTTTCTCTACTTTTTTTATAAAAGACAAAGGATTATCATTGAAAATTGACGGGCATCCAGATAATTGAAAATGAGTAAAGGATAAGAACGACACCAACCTCTACAGATCAATATCAACCTCCCAAGATCCCCCATCATAAAAACTTAATAGTTTACTTTAAGTATGTGTTGTTTAGAAGAGATGGCAACCATATATTAAAAGTTCTAAGACTAGGGTTCTAGTGTTTTTATCGAAAAATAAATATATCCACCCCCAACTAATTTGGAGTAAACTACCAGATCAGGAAGAATCTCCAAAAATATTCATTGTCAACTTATCATCCAATTTTTCAATAAGTACAACGTACAAAATTCTTGAATGTAAAAGGTGATACATAATGAAAGATAAGTCAAATATTAATCTAAGAATTGTGGGGACACTTATTGAGGTTGTTTTAAAATTTAGGACAAACTTTAAGCTTGTCTATAGGTATCTAACATATGATAAGAAGTAATAAATTATCTTATTACCAGCTAATGATGTCACTTTGCAAGAGAAGAAGTCAATGCAGTTGCAACAACTTACATATAAGAGATTTAGTTACAAATTCCATCCACTATAGATCTATGAAGTGTCCTTTTCCATCTTTCATCTAGAATCTATTAAAAGCAAACATGTTCCATTTATTGAATTGTAAGTAAAAATTGGTATAGCAGTTTACGAATAGAAAGAGACGAAAACGGTTTCTATGAACACAATGTCAGCATAAATTAGTCATTTTTTATTTTCAATTTAAGAAGGTCAGTGAAGCCGATTGCTAAATAGTTTAAGAAGTCAGTGCTGCTCTTGATCTTATACAATACATCCCCCAAATTTCCTTACATAATACTCAAGAAAAGACATCAAGATGAAGAATCAACAATAAATCAGCATGTATGGGAGCAAAGGGGAGGTATGGCTTGTAATTTGGATCTCCTAAATGGAAGAAAATGTGTTTCAATAGTAGCAACTTCGGCAGTAGAAAATCATAAAAAAACCCATAAAATTTCTCAAAAATTCAGTATAAGTGTCAATTCAACAGCATATACATGCAAATTAATACCCTCAAATTCTTAATTTATCAGTGGAAATTCAACAGCACATACATGCAAATTAAGCAAACTAAAAAAATCAATTCTCAACTATTTTTCTAAGTTTTAACAGCAGGTAAAATTCAAAAATTAACACCCCCTCCCAAATTCTTCCAAAGAATGGAAGAGAAGAAGAGAATAGAAGAATTCATGAATTGGCAGCAAAGGGGATATATTGTTGTACCTTGGAGCCTTAGAAATGGAGAAAGAAATGTCAACAAAGTAACAGCTACAACAGCAACAAGGAATGGAAGAATGAATTTCTCTTGTTGGGAAGGAGAAGAGGAGAAGAAGATGGGGAGAGAGGAGAAGAAGGGGGCTTGTTGGTGATATAAATAAGAAAGAGAGGGGGCATGTGTTGAAATTTGGGGAGGGAGGGTGTTTGGTCGAGAATTATCAGAGTCGGTCTTGTGTTCCACAAATGGCGGGAACACGGTCGTTGAAGTGACCAAACTCGATACTCAACTAAGCAACAATTAACCCACACAATAAAATCAAACAATAAATAAGGCGTGAATCAAACTTTATTTTACCCTACATGAATGTCTATATCAGATAAGCAGGTAGGGGTCGAACTCAGGGAATAATAGATGGTAGCATATAATATTATTTATAAATGAATAATAAATAAATAATATATGTATGGATGTATTACACTATTTACTTAGGTTTTTGTGTGTTTTAATTTCAATTTTTTTATTTTTTTCTTTTGTTTTTTTAATATTTTTAATTTTATAAAAATTATTTTCTTTTTATGATTTTTTTAATTGTATTTTTATTTGTAATATATAATATAAATATATATATAACTATATATAAATATATAATATAATATAAGGTATAATGATTATAAATATAGCTATAAATAACAAAAAATTGTAGAATAAAAAAAATTTGTATTTTGAATATTTTTCTACTATTTTTTCATTTTTAAAGAATGTTGATGAATTTTTTAGATTTTTAAAATCTGAAAAAGTCAAAAACGATGGCTTTTTAAGTATATCGAATTGATTTGAGGATTAAAATAGTATAAATGGTCAAAATTTCTCCAAATCAATCTTAATATATATTAATAGGTATAAATAAATATACAAAATACAATGAAATAGTTTTTGAATTTTTGAAGAGTTTTATATTTTTATAAGTATTTAGACATTTTAAATTTTTTTTATCATTTTTTCTATTTTTATGGATTTTTGGTCTAGGAGTACAAAATATAATATAAGCAACTATTGTTTTTTTTTTTGAATTTTTAAAGATGATTTTATATTTTTTGTATTTTTTAAAGCAAAGAGGAAATATCTATGTTATTTTTTATTTTTAATAAAATAGGAAAATGCATAAAACTTCAATTATAGCATGGAATACAATTGCATCAAACACATTACCCTATTTTTTCATTATTTTTGGAGCATAGATGATATTTTTAGAAAATAAAAAACAAACACAAAAACTACTTGAACTAGTAGGAGTATATTTGCAATTAAAATTAAATACATGGGCGAATGTGCAAATAACCCAAAAGTTTTGAACTAATATATGAAATTAAATATTAAACAGTAATTGCAAGAACCACATGGGTTCACATGCAAAATTCCCATGCACATGGGTCGCCACGTGTGACTTAGCAGGGGACTAAACCACAAATATAGAGATGGACGAGGGCATACATGCAATTTGTCCACTAATTTTTAAACATTACAAGATATTTACAGGACCGTTTGAATATTACAAAAATATGGAGGGGTTGTGCAAATTACCCACTAAGCGCTTGTTGATCGGGCGGCTGCCATGCAGACACGTGGCAGATCTGTAGTGGCAGAAAGCTTCGTTTCAATTTAATCCAAGAGTTACGATAAAACCTGGCACTCCTCCTTGGTCTGACGGATGTGAGGTATGGAGGAAGAATACGGAAGAACTTCGTGCCCTCCTTGCTTCGATCGTTGACTGCTCCTTCATCTGGCATATGTTCGCCTTGCCAACTATCCCAAAAGTTTCCTGGAAGTCCTCCGCTTCTGCAAGTGGGCATAGATGAGATCAAGGTTCCCTCAAACAAGACCCATGGGTCTTTGAAGTTCCTGGGCACCTGGAGCTCTTGGTGGGCTTTGAATCCTTACTAATCTACACCAAAAGATCAGGTGGCCCGAGATGAAGGTCTTGGCCCCAAAAAGAGCAGCAGGAGCTACGTGGATGGTGATGATGGTGAAGCTTCCGTCATAGCGGAGGACGGGAGCTCCGTCGAGCCTCGATTCTTACAGAATTGAGGATGATAAGTGAGTGGTTTTGTGGAGAACGTGGCAAGGATGGAAATGAGGGGGTTTGTGGGTCGATTAACAGTTCAAGTACTACGGATTTGGGCCGGAGCAGAAACTCTGAATTGTTGATTCATAATACATGGGTGCAAAAATACATGTCATCTCTAGTATAAATTATGTCTAGAAATTTAGCAGTCGGGCACACCATAAGTCGGGATCAAGATTTACCCTTAATAGAAGGTAAACAAATATACCATTTCTATTTTAAAATGAACAACAAATAAAGTCAACTGCCATAGGATCATCTTACCCATCGTTTCTCCACTTTTTTTATAAAAGACAAAGGATTATCAGTGAAAATTGACGGGCATCCAAATAATTGAAAATGAGTAAAGGATAAGAACAACACCAACCTCTACAGATCAATATCAACCTCCCAAGATCCCCCATCATAAAAACTTAATAGTTTACTTTAAGTATGTTGTTAAGAAGAGATGGCAACCATATATTAAAAGTTCTAAGACTAGGGTTCTAGTGTTTTTATCGAAAAATAAATATATCCACCCCCAACTAATTTGGAGTAAACTACCCGATCAGGAAGAATCTCCAAAAATATTCATTGTCAACTTATCATCCAATTTTTCAATAAGTACAACGTACAAAATTCTTGAATGTAAAAGGGGATACATAATAAAAGATAAGTCAAATATTAATCTAAGAATTGTGGGGACACTTATTGAGGTTGTTTTATAATTTAGGACAAACTTTAATCTTGTCTATAGGTATCTAACATATGATAAGAAGTAATAAATTATCTTATTACCAGCTAATGATGTCACTTTGCAAGAGAAGAAGTCAATGCAGTTGCAACAACTTACATATAAGAGATTTAGTTACAAATTCCATCCACTATAGATCTATGAAGTGTCCTTTTCCATCTTTCATCTAGAATCTATTAAAAGCAAACATGTTCCATTTATTGAACTGTAAGTAAAAATTGGTATAGCAGTTTACGAACAGAAAGAGACGAAAACGGTTTCTATGAACACAATGTCAGCATAAGTTAGTCATTTTTTATTTTCAATTTAAGAAGGTCAGTGAAGCCGATTGCTAAATAGTTTAAGAAGTCGGTGTTGCTCTTGATCTTATACAATACATCCCCCAAATTTCCTTACATAATACTCAAGAAAAGACATCAAGATGAAGAATCAACAACAAATCAACATGTATGGGAGCAAAGGGGAGGTATGGCTTGTAATTTGGATCTCCTAAATGGAAGAAAATGTGTTTCAATAGTAGCAGCTTCGGCAGTAGAAAATCATAAAAAAACCCATAAAATTTCTCAAAAATTCAGTATAAGTGTCAATTCAACAGCATATACATGCAAATTAATACCCTCAAATTCTAAATTTATCAGTGGAAATTCAACAGCACATACATGCAAATTAAGCAAACTAAAAAAAGCAATTCTCAACTATTTTTCTAAGTTTTAACAGCAGGTAAAATTCAAAAATTAACACCCCCTCCCAAATTCTTCCAAAGAATGGAAGAGAAGAGAATAGAAGAATTCATGAATTGGCAGCAAAGGGGATATATTGTTGTACCTTGGAGCCTTAGAAATGGAGAAAGAAATGTCAACAAAGTAACAGCTACAACAGCAACAAGGAATGGAAGAATGAATTTCTCTTGTTGGGAAGGAGAAGAGAAGAAGAAGATGGGGAGAGAGGAGAAGAAGGGGGCTTGTTGGTGATATAAATAAGAAAGAGAGGGGGCATGTGTTGAAATTTGGGGAGGGAGGGTGTTTGGTCGAGAATTATCAGAGTCGGTCTTGTGTTCCACAAATGGCGGGAACACAGTCGTTGAAGTGACCAAACTCGATACTCAACTAAGCAACAATTAACCCACACAATAAAATCAAACAATAAATAAGGCGTGAATCAAACTTTATTTTACCCTACATGAATGTCTATATCAGACAAGCAGGTAGGGGTCGAACTCAGGGAACAATAGATGGTAGCATATAATATTATTTATATATGAATAATAAATAAATAATATATGTATGGATGTATTACACTATTTACTTAGGTTTTTGTGTGTTTTAATTTCAATTTTTTTATTTTTTTCTTTTGTTTTTTTAATATTTTTAATTTTATAAAAATTATTTTCTTTTTATTATTTTTTAATTTTATTTTTATTTGTAATATATAATATAAATATATATATATAACTATATATAAATATATAATATAATATAAGGTATAATGATTATAAATTTAGCTATAAATAACAAAAAATTGTAGAATAAAAAAATTTTGTATTTTGAATATGTTTCTACTATTTTTTCATTTTTAAAGAATTTTGATGAATTTTTTAGATTTTTAAAATCTGAAAAAGTCAAAAACGATGGCTTTTTAAGTATATCGAATTGATTTGAGGATTAAAATAGTATAAATGGTCAAAATTTCTCCAAATCAATTTTAATATATATTAATAGATATAAATAAATATACAAAATACAATGAAATAGTTTTCGAATTTTCGAAGAGTTTTATATTTTTATAAGTATTTAGACATTTTAAATTTTTTATCATTTTTTCTATTTTTATGGATTTTTGGTCTAGGAGTACAAAATATAATATAAGCAACTATTGTTAGTTTTTTTTGAATTTTTAAAGATGATTTTATATCATTTGTACTTTTTAAAGCAAAGAGGAAATATCTATGTTATTTTTATTTTTAATAAAATAGGAAAATGCATAAAACTTCAATTATAGCATGGAATACAATTGCATCAAACACATTACCCTATTTTTTCATTATTTTTGGAGCATAGATGATATTTTTAGAAAATAAAAAACAAACACAACAACTACTTGAACTAGTAGGAGTATATTTGCAATTAAAATTAAATACATGGGCGAATGTGCAAATAACCCAAAAGTTTTGAACTAATATATGAAATTTAAATATTAAACACTAATTGCAAGAACCACAGGGGTTCACATGCAAAATTCCCATGCACATGGGTCGCCATGTGTGACTTAGCAGGGGACTAAACCACAAATATAGAGATGGACGAGGGCATACATGCAATTTGTCCACTAATTTTTAAACATTACAAGATATTTACAGGACCGTTTGAATATTACAAAAATATGGAGGGGTTGTGCAAATTACCCACTAAGCGCTTGTTGATCGGGTGGCTGCCATGCAGACACGTGGCAGATCTATAGTGGCAGAAAGCTTCGTTTCAATTTAATCCAAGAGTTACGATAAAACCTGGCACTCCTCCTTGGTCTGACGGATGTGAGGTATGGAAGAAGAATACGGAAGAACTTCGTGCCCTCCTCGCTTCGATCGTTGACTGCTCCTTCATCTGGCATATGTTCGCCTTGCCAACTATCCCAAAAGTTTCCTGGAAGTCCTCCGCTTCTGCAGGTGGGCATAGATGAGATCAAGGTTCCCTCAAACAAGACCCATGGGTCTTTGAAGTTCCTGGGCACCTGGAGCTCTTGGTGGGCTTTGAATCCTTACTAATCTACACCAAAAGATCAGGTGGCCCGAGACGAAGGTCTTGGCCCCAAAAAGAGCAGCAGGAGCTACGTGGATGGTGATGATGGTGAAGCTTCCGTCATAGCGGAGGACGGGAGCTCCGTCGGGCCTCGATTCTTACAGAATTGAGGATGATAAGTGAGTGGTTTTTTGGAGAACGTGGCAAGGATGGAAATGAGGGGGTTTGTGGGTCGATTAACAGTTCAAGTACTATGGATTTGGGCCAGAGCAGAAGCTCCGACGATTTTTTATTTTTAAAATTAAACTAAAAATGCAATGGAAATCTTAAACTAACCCTACAACTAAACTACTGGAACTGAAAGCAAGCTAAAGATCTTACCCTAGTAGCTCAACGAGCTGAGAAAGCTCAGAGCAGAGATGGTCGCCGGAGACAGGCAGCGACAGACCTGGATCACCTCCTCCTCCACCATATCCATGTCGCAACTGCTCGGAGCAGTGCCCGTTGTCACCATGAACTCGACGATGGGTGCAATTGGGGGTTACGATGGGCAAAGAGAGATCAAAACAAGAAAGGAGATAGAAGGGGGTCATTTATAGGGTGGCTTTTGGCCAAAAGGATGGAGAGATGGTGCTTGGATCGAAAGAGGTAGGTTGAGCTGCTTGCATGGGCGAGGTTTAGGGACAGAGGGGTTGCACGATGGTGAAGTTCTTGAGAGGAATGGAATTAAGGAGGAGACATGAAAAATGCGAGAAGATGGCATGCCCGAGAGTTCTGAGAGGGAGGCGAGGCAAGTCCGTAGAGTTGACCTCAGGTCAACGAATGGAGTTCCATGGTTGGTCCACGTGGACCAACCAGGAAAAAGATAATCAAAAATCATTTGTAAATTTGATAATAATTCAAACAAATTAATTAATTTTTGGTTTCTAAATGAAAAATGTTTATAAATTTTTGTAGTATTTAGTTCTTATTTTTGTTTATTTTTTCGAGGTTATTTATTATACATTATTATTTAGATGTATAATTATAAGTATATTGACCTATATTTTGGCTATTTTATTTTTTTATTTTAGATTTCATTATTTTATATACCTATTTTATATAATTATAACTTATTTAAAATTACATAAATATATTTTTATTATATTTTTTGAGTTTATTTGTACACTTAAATAAATAGATATCTTTATTATATATGTGTATATATAGGTATTTCATCTATGTATCTTATACACTTATTTATTTTAATATATTTTTAATGATTTTATTTTATTCTAATTTTATACATATACTATAAAGAATATTTACAAAATTATAAAAATATGAAATTATGAAAAATATGAAGAATAAATAAAATGAATATTTTATTCAAGTATATTGTACAATAAAGGTCCAAAACTTAACTTTCACATCTTAACTCCAAATTAAATGAAACAACCTTCACTAAATAGATTATAAAAAATTATATACAATTAAAGGTGATTTTATTGCATTTTGAGTTTATATGGAGAGGATATGGGTCTGGGAAGTTTGAGTTTTGGAATTTTATATTGGGTATAGAGTGTACATTATATGTTATTTAAATATGAACTCAATTTTGTATTTTGCTTTGTTTTGTTATTTATAATATTTATATTCAAAGTTTATTGATTTGATGTGTAAATAATGAAGAATAAAATTGGTGGCAAAAGACACTTGTTGGCCTATATTTTTGGGATTTTTAAACTGTGTAATCCGTACAATTGGTCGCCTTATCTCTCCTTATTTTAGTCCTTGTCGACTAAGTCATCATAATGACTGAGTCTCGGGGGCTAGGATCACTCGGTGTCTTTGACACTTTGTTCTTTTTCTTTTCTTTATTCTTTGGTTTTGGCAATAAATGCAATATTTATAGTCTTTTATACAATATTTTTTGCAATTTGTATAGTGTTTATTTTGACAAATTGATGTTGTATTCATGCATTTAGCTAGAGTTTAAAGGCCAAAATGAAAGAATAAAGGTGATGAATGGAGATTCGTTAGAGGGTGGCACATGTGTCCCCTTTTAAACTTTTTATTTATATTTGTATTAAAAGACTAAAGCCACTGTAACCATCACATTTACTCTATTATTCAAGCATATAAGGACTCGTTTTGATCATCTCGAAGTGATGATCAAAATGAGTCTAATATTCATATTTTTTTGGTAAAGATGGGTTCAAAAATCTGAGAATACGGTTCTCGATTCATTATTAGATTTTGCGATTAATATGTTGGTTCTGGTTCATCGAAATGGAATTAGTAATGATCTCCGTTCATTTTGTCATTCAGATCACATCACAGAATTTTTTGGTGATATAAGGTACGATGCAATCAGTTTTTGGTCGCTTGCACCCGAACGAGATTTGGTCCATGATCTACGAATCGATCTGGTTTTATTTGACATTAATTAGATTTTTATCAGGTCACTGGACCCAAGCCATGTCGGTTTTGGTTTCAGATTTAGGCAGTTCAGATCCGAGCATTACACATTCAGACATTAAAGGATTTGTTGCGGACTTATGCAATTGATTGGAAGGGATCCTGGAAGGATCGCCTTCCCCTCGTTGAGTTAACGTACAACATCTATCATGCCAGTATCAGTATGACCCATGTTGATGCCTTGTATGGGAGACATACTACTCCCTTGTGTTGGCAACAGGTGGGCAACAAGTGGCGTCCCGCCCCTCTGACTACCGGAGTCGACGAGACGGGAGCATCAGTCCAAATACGTCCATGATCTCTAATACTCAGCAAATCAACTAATTCACAACAACAAGAGAACAATAAGAAATGAAATGTAAATGCAACATCAATTCATTCTCATTAAGAATGGAAAAATAATACAAAAATAATAAATTACTCTAAGTAAAACGCACCATGTTTGGTGCAAGTATGACGTACAAAGTTTGGTCTCCTCAAAAGTCGCTATTGTTGCGGTTACTGCTCGGCTACAACTGTTGGATTCACATGATGGTAACATTATGAGAATTGCCCAGTAACGAGATAAATACTCTACTAACTAATATAGGAGTAAGCAAGGTGTGTGTACTCAACTCTATCTAATGATATATACATAATATTGTAGAAATTGAAATACATCAAGTTATTCTAATTTACATTGATTAGATATTTCGTTGATTTCATTTATTAATTTAATAATCAATTATACTACTAAATTGATCTTGAGTTTTGCACCCGTGGATAGACTCCACAATGATATACATTTAAATTACTAATATTCGATCATGAATCATTTCTTGTATTAATTTAGCACATGCAAGTACGTGAATCGCAGGCATCCACTACGTGGGAACTTGGTATAATGACAACCTGATCATAGGTCAATCTCTGAGAATATTGCTTCTCCTTGCAACAAATCAAAAAGATCATCTATTCTTGGGGGTAGATAGCGGTTTTTTATCTCGTTAAAATGCTTGTAATCGAAGAACAATTGCATAGATACATCCTTCTTCTTTACAAAGAGGATCGGTGTTGCCCAAGGTGATGTACCGAAATGGATAAACCCTTCTCCAATAGCTTCTGTAATTGCAACTTGAGATCCATGAGTTTGACTGGTGCCATTCGATATAGAGAGATGGAGATCGGTTGCGTATCAGGTATCAAAGTGATCTCAAACTCGATCTCCCTCTCTGGTGGTAATCCATATAACTCCTTAGGAAATACATCAGGAAAATCCCGCACAATTCTGACATCTCCAATCGTATGATCATGGATACTTGACTCCATAACATAAGCGAGAAAACCTATGCAACCCTGATTGAGAAATTGTTGGGCCTTTAATGCAGATACAATCAAGATCTCACTATATGTGGTATGTCCATCAAACTGAAAGGAAGTTATGCATGGGAGACGGAAAACCGTTGTCTTATTGAAGCAATCAAGACATATGTGGTGCTTCTCGAGTCAATCCATACCTAATATAAAATCGGAGTCTTCCAACTGAATAAGTAAAAGATATCCAGGCATCAGCTTCCCGCCAATATGCTTCTCTACATTCTCAATTGCATGTCGTACTATGGATAGTTTCCCCCCTAGACCCATGATTTAGTAAGGGGATGAAACACTGATTGGCACTTTATCTGATTTGGGCATTAATTGTTGTGTTAGAAAAGAGTGTGTGCCTCCCGAATCAAATAAGGCATTTAAAGATATACCATGCACTGAAATCATACCCCGTGCTACGACTCCTAAGGCATGGGGTTGCTCATGTGTGATTGCATTAAACTATCATCGAGGTTGCGGTGGGGCGCTAGAACCTGCAACGTTGAAGGTTGGTCGTGGTGAGGATGCTGAAAAGCTCTGCCTTCATGACGAGAAGCTGATCCATGTGACTGTTCAGATGAGAAAGTTGATCATACGCTTGGTTGAGGATCGCATGAGCTGCTTGCAAGTAAAGTACACTTGGCCTTGAAATGGTTGTTGGTAGTGAAAATACCGACAATACACTGACTGAGAAAAGGAACCTCCAGAGACAAGGCTATCACCTCCTGACTTGCGGCTCTGAGAGTTCGTCAGAGAGTGGAAAGAAGTAGTACCATGACTCACCAGACCCTGCCCCAAAGTAGGTGTGGTGGAAAATCTGCTAACTGTGTGAGTTATCACCACTAGGTGGAAATGACACTCTCTACAGGATATGTAGAAATATCGACAAGTGAATCTCCTTGACTGTTGTGGCTGGAACTATGGCTGGCCTCCCTGAAGCCGACTCTAAGTTTCCTCCATCTTGATAGCCTTAGCAGCTACCTCCTTGATGGAAGTGAAATCCAATATGGACAATTGGTGTTGTACATCATCACATAAACCACAGATAAACTTCTAAAAATTCTCCTCGTAAAAAGTAAAATTTGCTAGTGAGTGGCGAGATAGCTCAGTGTAGCGGATTTGATATTCCTAAATAGTCATCAACCCCTATTTCAACACAGAAAACATCCTCCTTTGATCTCCTAACCAATGGTCAGGGTAGAAATTGTTGTGAAACTCATTAAGAAACGTGTCCCACGTAATGGGATCCTCTAAATGTTCCTTGGTGGCATACCATCAATGCTCAATGTAGCCTTCTAGTGAAAACTCAACAAATGTAAGCCAAGACTCTTCGGGTGCATCGATCATACACAATACTTTGGATATGTGATCCATCTACAACTCAGTCTCATCTGGTGTACTCGTTCCAAAGAATTGGGGAACCTTAGACCTCTGATATGTTGCATAGGTTGTCTAATGTTTTTGCAATGTCTCTATATACTCTGATCCTTCCGATTTCAGAGATACTAAAGGATGGACACTATCCTCTTCCTCGTGTGAGCAAGAGCATGAGCAGATGCCTTAATCCCTCTTTCAGGGCACATATATACTTAAGTCTACTTTTAGCACCATATACATCCACTATGAGTTTGTAATCATGCCTTTTGGACTCACGAACGCACATGATACGTTCATGGATATGATGACTAGAATTTTCCGTTCATACTTGGATCATTTTGTGGTGGAGTTCATTGATGATATCTTGATATACTCAAATGATGAGCAGGAGCATAAGCAGCATCTTCACACTACTCTTGAGACAATCGGAGAACACAAGTTGTATGTAGAATATAGCAAGTGTGAGTTTTGGCTTACCGAGGTAGCTTTCCTCAATCATGTAATTTCGGGAGCAGGCACGGTAGTTGATCCAGCTAAGATAGATACAGTATTATCTTGGGAGCAGCCCAATACAGTTATCAAGATACGTAGTTTCTTAGGCCTCACCAGGTACTATAGACGTTTTATTAGGGGCTTCTCTCGAATTGCCCTACCACTTACTCTTTTCACACAGAAGGATGTCCCCTCTGTTCGGAGCGACAAGCATGAGCTGAGTTTTCACACGCTGAATGAGAGATTGATCAATGCTCCAATTCTCATCCTTCCTTCAGATACTTTAGATTTGACCGTGTATATTGATGCATCAAAGGAAGGTTCAGGAGCAATGTTGATGCAACATAGCCATGTTGTGGCATACGCATCACGATAATTAAAGAATCATGAACGAAACTATCCTACTCATGACTTGGAGTTGGCAGCTATAGTCTTCACATTGAAGATATGGCATCAGATGGTATCAGAGTCCGATACTCCATTCCTTCTTTTGTATGTTAGATTATCAACCGGATTTGAAATATAAAAATAGTGATAAAGTCTTCTAACTTTGCATTAGTTCAAGGAGAATAACTTAAGTCATGTTTAAAATCTCCATTGTCTTTCTAAGTATGAAAAGAATTTTCTAATTTAATAATTCTCGTACGGAATCATGCCGCCTCATGTTGGCCCTGACGATGCACAACATCTAGCTTTACTAATACATGCCGTGCAAAGTATACAGTCGTGTCAGGAGGTATTGGAGCAGCGGCTCCTTCAGCATGATGACTCCTCTTATCTTCCCTCCCACGAGGAAGAGGACAATGTTCATACTTCGATGTTTCTAGAGCCAGAAGGATCAGAGGATCTATAGTCATTGCAAAAACATCAAACGTCCTATGCAGCATATCAGAGGTCTAAGGTGTCCCAATTCTTCGGTATGAGTACACCAGATGAGATTGAGTTGTGGATGGATCATGTACCCAACTTATTAAGGATGATCCATGCACCTGAAGGTTCTTAGCTTAAATTTGTTGAATTTTCACTATTAGGCTGTGTTGAGCGCTTGTAGTACACCACCAAGGAACATTTAGAGGATTCCATCACATGGGACACATTTCTTAACAAGTTTAGCAGCAGTTCTACCCGACCATTAGGTAGAAGATCAAAGGAGGTTGTTTACTAAGCTGAGATAGGGATTTATGATGGTCTAAGAATATATTATCAGCTAAACTAAGCTATCCTGTCACCCCCAGCAACTACTGCTTTTCCTGAGGAGAATTTACAAAAGTTTATCAGTGGTTTATGTGATGATGTGCAACACTAGTTGTCCACATTCGATTTCACTTCCATCAAAGAGGTAGCTGCTAAGACTATAAAGATGGAGGCAACTCAGAGTCGGCTTCAAGTAGGCCAATCATAGTTCCAGCCGCAACAGTTGGGAAGATCCACTCACCAAAATTTCTATATATCCCATAGAGAGCGTCATTTTCACCTAGTGGTGATAACTCCCACAGTTAGCAGATTTTCTCCCACACCTTCTTTGGGGCAAGGTCTGGTGAGTCGTGGTACTACTTCTTTCCACACTTCTACACATCCCAGATACACAAGTCAGGAGGTGCTAGCCTTTCCTCTGGAGGCTCTTTTTCTCAGTCAGGAGATCGTCAGTGTTTTCACTACTAGCAATCGGATCATTTCAAGGCCAAGTGTCCTTTACTTGCCAGCAACTCAGGCGGTCCTCAACCAAGTGTACGATCAATTTTCTCATCTGGGAAGTCACATGTATCAACTTATCATCATGGTGGTCGAGGTTTTCAACATTCTCCATCACGACCAACCTTCAGCACTACATGTTCTATCTCCCCATCACAACCTCAAGGACAGTTGAATGCAATGACATATGAGCAAGCCCACACCTCAAGAACCGTAGTGTGAGGTATGATCACAGTGCATGAATTATCTTTACATGCCTTATTTGATTCGTTAGCCACACATTCTTTTCTAGCACAATGATTAATGTCCAAATTAGATAAGTGCTAGTCAATGTTTCATCCCTGTACTACATTAAGGGTCCAGGGAGCCAACTTCCCTAGTGCGACATGCGCTTGAGAATGTAGTGGTGCAAATCGGCTGGCACATGATGCATGCATATCTTTTACTTATTCAGTTGGAAGATTTTGATGTTATAATGGGTATGGATTAGCTCGAGCAACACCACATATGTCTTGATTGCTTCAAGAGGACGGTGGTTTTCCATCTCCTAGGCATACATGTCTTTCATTTGATGGATGTACCACAGATAATGAGGTCCTGTATTTATCTACGTTGAAGGGCCAATAGTTTCTCAATCATGGTTGCATAGGTTTTCTTGCATATATTGTGGAGTTACCTGTCTAGGCTCGTATGATTGGAGATGTCAGAATTGTGCGAGATTTTCCCAATGTATTTCTTGATGAGTTACCTAGACTACGACCAAAGAGGGAGATCGAGTTTGAGATCACTTTGCTACCTCGATATATAACCAATCTCCATTTCTCCATATCTAATGGCACCAGCCAAACTCAGGGAGCTCAAGGTGCAATTGTAGGAGCTACTGGAGAAGGGATTTATCTATCCGAGTACATCACCTAGGGTAGCACCAGTCCTCTTCATAAAGAAGAAGGGTGGATCTATACGATTGTGCATTGATTACAAGCATTTGAACAAGATAAAGAACCGTTATCTACTCCCATGAATAGACGATCTTTTCAATCAATTGTAGGGATCTACAATATTCTCAAAGATTAACCTATGTTGAGTTATCATCAATTGAGGATTAAGGACATGGGCATGCTTAAGTTCACTTTTTATACCAGATACGACCACTATGAGTTTGTGGTCATGTCTTTTGAACTCACAAATGTACCTATCGCGTTCACGGATATGATGAAAAGAATTTTCCGTCCATACTTGGATCGTTTTGTGGTGTTGTTCATTGATGATATCGTGGTCTACTCACATGATGAGCAGGAGCATGAGCAGCATCTTCACACTATTTTTTGAGACACTCAGATAACACAAGTGGTATGAAAAATACAACAAGTGTGAATTTTGACTTACCAAGGTATCTTTCCTCGGTCATGTAATTTCGGGAGCAGGTGTGGCAGTTGATCCATCCAAGATAAAGGCGGTAATGTCTTGGGAATAGCCCAAGATAGTTACCGAGATACGTAGTTTCTTGCAGGGTACTATAGACGTTTTGTTAGGGGCTTCTCGCAGCTCACCCTACCACTTACTCGTCTGACACAAAAGGATGTCCCCTTTATTTGGAGCGAGAAGTGTGAGCTGAGTTTTTGCACGCTGAAGGAGAGACCGGCATGTGCTCCAATTCTCACCCTCCCTTTAGGCACCTTAGATTTCACAGTGTATATTGGTGCATTGAAGGAGGGTTTAGGAGCAGTGTTGATGTAATGTGATCATGTTATGGCTTACGCATCATGACAACTAAAGAATCATTAACAGAAATATCCTACTCATGACTTGGAGTTGGTAGTTGTAGTCTTCGCATTGAAGATATAGCATCAAACAACAACACCTTGTTCATCTTGTAGATCATTGAGGAGACATCCAGAGCAGTAGAGACTGCTAGGAAGAGGTAGCTAACATCTCAGAGTTGTCAGAAGAGCTAGGTCGACCAGAGGCGTAGAGACCTTGAGTTTTAGGTATCATATTATACATATATTCCTTAAGCATGATTCATAACCAACTCTATATGCCTAAGTATCCCTCATCATTACAGGTTGGGGATTTTGTGTTCTTGCGAGTATCCAAGATAAGGCAGTGCAGAGATTTGGAACTAGAGGCAAGTTGGCCTTGTGGTTCGTGGGACCATTCGAGATTTTAGCTAGAATTGGGAAGGTATCTTATAGAGTGCCCCCCCCCCACACACACACATAAACACATCTAAAGGGCATATATGACGTGTTTCATGTGTCGAATTTACGAAAATATGTTTGAGATCCCCGGCATATCATCGGCTACGAGGACTTGACGATGGAGCCCAATATATCTTTCTTTGAGGAGCATGTTGTGATATTGCATTATGTGGTCAAGAAGCTCGGGTGGAAAGAGATGCCTTTGGTCATGGTACAGTGGCGTTTTCAAGACGTCCATAGGCGAGGTGAGAGCTTGAGATTGATATGAGGGAGAAGTACCCTCATATTTTCACAGGTAAGAAATCAAAATCCTAATTTCATTCTTTTGATATTTTTATGGGTTTCACCTTTTTGGAGATGTTTACAGGTTCAATCGGATTAGGTTGGGATGCGAGGGGATCAAGTTCTGGTTAGAGGATACACTCAAGCTTCGGAGATAAGACTTCCTTTGAGATTTTTATAATGTAAGATTTATAAGTACAATAAATCACTAATTCTAAGATTTAACTCTGATCCAATGTCCAAACAAGAAAATGCCACCTAATTCTATAGTACTCATCGAGACCTTTTCAATGAGACCAAAAACATCGAAATCAGAATATGTATGAAGAAGTTGCAAGGAAAATACGAACGGTTCGGATCCGGATCCGATTAGACCCGAGCCTATATAAGGAGGCGAGCTCAAGTGTTTTGGCTAACCAAACCACTTAACCTCACCGGAGCTCCGTCCCCTTCATTGGAGCTCCGCCACTGGACAAATTTTCGACAGTCGATCAAAGATCCGAGGGAACCATTGCGAAGGCCTCGACACGGGGAGTCGCATGGAGGGTGAATTCATGATAAAAAACGTGGAACGATCGTTCTAGGTGAGGGAGTGTCACATGGGACGAAACCCAAGGTATGATTTTATCCCTCTATTTATTGCTAGATTCCCAAGATTTTTATACCGTTGGGTTGCAGGGGTTACGAGCTATCCATTGCCGAAGTTTTTATCACGCTTCATCACGGTTTTGGGTGTGATAGGTAACTTATCGCATTACGTTTTCGAATTTAGTAGGAATACAATGGTGAAGTCAGATTGTCGATCGAAGCATTTTTGCAGGATGTCGTCATAGTGGTTCTGACCACTATCCGGGTATGATCAATCATAATTTCTATATGATCAATCATTACTTAATAGATCATGTCATTTGGTTGATCGATCATTTGGCCCCAATGATAGATCATGTTAACTTTATGGTTAATCAGTAATGTTCGATAATTAAAGTTGGATGATCGATTATTATGGGACTGTGGATCCATTTGGACTTAAAAATTATGGATTTTGATCTTGAATGATATAGACCTTGTAGGACATTAAGATATATGTTAAATTTTTGGATTATAGAAAGAAATGGATAATCAAGTGAAATGGGCCCGATTTAACCCTAAATTGAGAATAAATATTCTTAATGGAGTTGGTGAGGTCCGGTGAGAATGAGCTTGAGCATCGTACGTACATCCTTCAGATATGAGTTTCTGCTCCTAGGACCAACGGTCGAGTTTCCCCTTGTAGTTTCAATTTCATGCCATAGTATCTGACTTTTAGTGGTATTAGGGTAGCTTAGAGTAGTACCGCCAAGGGAGGGGCATGTATCCTTGGGGCCCCAGGTAGAAACTTAGTTGACCGTGATCCCAGCAGGTCATTAGTCGTGGGACATAATACTTGATGCACCAATGTGCCCTTTTACCCGGTGTCAGACTTGATTTACAGATGTGCAGAGCCAAGTATTCATGGTCGGTTGTCTGTGCTTCGCTTCTTTCACTTAAGGTTGGTACTTAGGTACTAGTTTGTGTAGGTCACAGTGATTAGTATCTAAGTGTTAATCTTAAGCGGGGAGTTCTAAGAGGTGTAGTATATTCGAAGGAGACGATTCGGGATGATTTCAAGACTAGACTTCCAGAGGTCAGTTACATACTAGTGGTGAGTGTTGGCACACGAAAAAGTGTGAAGTTTGACTTGCACAAGATAAATTGTGGGGATTGGTTTAGCACACAGTAAAGTATGGGATTGTCATGAATTGGATCAAGGTTGGTATCACAAAAATAATAATAATATGGGTCAAGGATCTAGGTTTTTAGGTTAGTTTCACTGTGGATTGGATTTAGAAAGTATCGCTTTTAGTTATTTCTTGGTTAGTTGTTTTAACATCATATTGGGCAACTTTGCTCATGACATACCTACTTTTGTGAATCTGGCACTAATGTTGTCTTGTTGGTTCAATCCTTCTGTTGTTCGTTTTAGTTACTTTTGTGTATGTACAGCTTTGTATTTTTTGTTACTGTCTTTACTTGTACCTTTTGGGAGATGTGTATTGTATATGTATGGATATTTCAGTAGTACATGTATGAATACATTTTGTAGACATTGTCACTTGTGAATGATTTAGTTAATGGAAAAATTTTAATGCATTTTCTATTGCCTTTTATGCTATGCTTTCTAGCTATTTTATGTGCTTCGAATGTGGAATTGCATCGCATGGACTGGAATGCCTAGTATACAGGTCCTGGAGGGCTTCACATCAGACTCGCACGAACTTCATCCATGGTTATCAATTCTCTTCCTATAATAAATGATTGAACAAAATTTTCATATGAAAGCAGAAGATAAGCCAACAGAATCAATGTAGCATCCTCGTCTTCAATCTTAACCTCTACATTTTTTAAATATATCTATAATGTATTTAAGGGATCTAGATGTTCTTTAAGAGATGTACCTTCCTGCATACAGAGAGAGAACAGACACCAATAACAACTTGTTGGTCAGAGACTTCGTCATGTACAAACTTTCAAGTCTCAATCATAAATTCGTCATGGTTTTCTCATCAATGACTTTCAAGACTATCTCATCCGTCAAACACAACATGATCGTCAAGTGCGTCTTCACTTCTTACACCATCAACTTAGAGGTTCGAGTGCCTTCGTCCTCCCCTTGTCCAACGACGTCCAGATGCCTTGTTGCTTCATAAGGGCATGCATCTTGATCTACCTTAAACTCAATTTGTTCCTCCTTGTGAACTTCTCAATCTTCAGATTGTGCGACATCATCTTGCTTGATGATCCTGACATAACCCGATGTTCTGAAATCCATTTGTTGCAAATCATGGAAGCAAACACGCACAAACAAGATCAATCAAGCAAAATGCAAACACACAAATTCAAAAAGTTCACCTCTAACTAGACTACATCCTTGGACGACAGCTGCGATTGATTTTCACTATGTGAAGAAGAAGAAAATACATAGGATACAGAGAGCCCTGACACGAGTTTATATACTACCGATGTACAGACGGATCCCTGAAACAAACGGATCCATATTAGACCCCATGTATTGTTGGGGTATGATATCACAGGAAAGGATGCATACGAGGTTCTTCAACTTGGATCAGAATTCAAGGCATATCAACGTAATCATTTTAAGTATAGCACTTCTCCGTCGTCGATGGATCTTAGATATATAAATGAATGTTTTAATAAAGTATTATAAAGAATATGGAATAATTACACGAAGTGGATTAGGATTTGTTAGAGATCTGAAACATAACTCTAGGAACACCACTCAACTCCTAGTGCGATACTTGGTTAAAGTCGGTACAATTGTTATAATTCTATATTTACTACTAGCTTTTCTCTATAGTCGGCATATATAGTGTTAAGCCATTGACTCGTGAATTGGATATTAAGATTATTGAGCCGGATACTAAGGTCATAATGTTTGATATTGCAATAGAGGAGCACTTTGCAACAGAGGATCACTATTAATGATGAGTCCCAATCGAGTTCTTTCTTGTTAGTTTCCTTTTTAGTTCATGATGTGATACCGAAATTACTATTCCATCTCTACTTATTATTAAATGTGAACATTTCCTACTGAATAATATATTAAAAGTATACATATATTTTGTATGAAGATATATTGTGCAGCATGTTGTTATTGTTGTTGGACAATATTTGAATGGATGTTGAGACATACTCTTGTGGAGACGAAGCATTAGGCTCGTCGAGGGAGAAAGTTGGCACCCATCACAAAAGATAGTTGTCGGCAAAGGTAAAGCATCTTGAATGAAGCGATTATACATCGGAGTTGGGTATACAAAGTTGCCAAAGCATCGATGCGATGGTGGACAGGCAAGTTTGTCAAAGCACCATGCAACGTTGCTAAAACATTGGTGGTAGGAATTGGATAATGTAACATCTCGAGATACTACCACATCAAATACTCACAAGAAGTGAGTGAAATATTTAAGTGAAGACATACTCTACTTAACAACTTAAGCTCAAGAATTTTGTATGGTTTTCGTTGTATCCTTTTCGGTTCCAAGATCAATAAGTTGTTCGGATGCATTGTCATGAGTATCATGAGTTCATTTGGATCCGAATCTTCGTGTAGTTACAGTCTGCAAATAAATCTGCAAGGCATACAAGACAAGCTTTGGAAAGTTGAAACATTCTCGTCAACATGACTCATGAAGAAATTCTCATGGCCGGGAACGACAAACTTTCATGGTATGCAAATTCTTAACTGCACTAAAACCAAAATGGTTTAACTCAACAACATGCCTACTAGATGTCCTATTAAAAAGACAAACAAGGTACAAACAAGGTGACTAAGATAAACCGTAACTTGCACTTCCTTTTTCCTGTAACAAAATTTGTTAAGAGGGTTCAGTACTCAGCCAAGGTGGTGGTGGAGGAAACCTTAACTTTTAAAAACAGACAATTAGATCTCTAAGCATATTAACTAGAGGATTCACATCATAGGACTTGGAGCCCTAAGAAACTTCATCTGTTAGAACCCATGTCCAGAATTATTTGTTGCGATAGTCATTTCAGCAATTCGATGTCTGTAAAGAGCAATGTCATTGCCATGATATGAACGACTGCTCTAAGATCTTGCAGGCCTCGTATTTTCTTGCACAGGAATGGAGAATCGATGGGAGGCAGCAACTACGATTGAGATGGGTGGAGTGGGTGTGATCTAATGGGCTCTCTGCTCCTCCGTTCTGTTGTTTCAGGAAGAAAGCACTTTAAAACTTTTGTTGGTCCTGTCATTATCATGTCTGTCATTTTATTCATGGCAACTTATTCAATGAAGTTGTAAACATCAGTTTTTGTCCTTCGGTTGTTCCTCAGTAATCTCAAGTGGATGCCACTTAAAGCACTCTCCTTATTGCAGTTCCACTCTGCAGAGTCTCACCAAAGCAACAAATCCCCATACATCAAATTGATCGGCTAACCATCATTCAGTTGATCGCATCTCCCTCCTGCGACCTCACCAAAAATAGCCAGCGACAACTCGCCAAAGGCATGGGAGATGTGACACAACTTGCTAGAAGGCCCTGGAGAATTTCCTTATGTACGGAGTTTCATGATTATATTGTCTATTTGTGCTCTTCCCCTTTTATATGAGACCCAAATTTCTGTTTTTACTAACCTCCTGTGGAACAGGCTTTGGCCTGACACAGTCCTAGTGTCCTGCTCCTTGTTCTATCTTTGCTTTCATCGGGGAAGGAGGTGATTGGCACTATACCCTATTTTTTTCTAGAATCAATAGTAGACATCAGGTTGGAACACAAAAAAATTCGCTGAATCACTGTACTCTGTCATAAATGATGGCCATTTCTTTGTCAATCCAGAAAGAAAGAAAGAATATAAAGAAGACAGGCATCTACCCCACAACCCATGAGCAGAAGAGCTTTCACTCACTGTATCATACTAATAAATAAAAATCTGACAGTACAGAGACTTTTTTCTTGTCTCTGCAACCGATATATCGACAAAGAGTTGCACCTTTCTGCAATTGGTATAAAGAGAAAATCCATGAATGTGTTTTTCATCACTAGAATGTGATAGCATTTAAGGTAGAAGACTGGTAATTATCAAATTGTTAGCAGCCCACTTCATCGAAGAAATTAGAGCCTTCGTGTATTTTGTATGTAGACAAGAAGCTCTTCAGCATGATATTTCCTGTTTACACAAAGCATTCTCCTGAATCATTGCACTATACCCACTTTTATGGTGTGTTTCATACATGAAAAATAAACCTGAAATGCTTAAGATTCAGATACATGATGCCGTGCTACTTAATTTCGACAATGAACCAGGATGTTGCACAATGAACCTGATCATTAAATCAGACATGAAAGAACGAGACACTATTCAGGTAAATGTAGTGAAAGTGCAATAATTAGCATTAGCAAGGAGCATATGAGGGCTATTAGGGGTTGAGAATGTGAAAGGAACTTGAAAAGTGAAAAGAAGGCAGACTTTTACAGTCTTCTAGATTTTCCTCTGAGGATGAGAATGTTAATTTGAGTTCGCAATGCCTTTGAAGGCTCATTGCAAGGATAAAAGATTCATCATCATTCTACCAAATTCATCCTTCCTAGATAAGTTGCAACTACTGGTATTGAATGACACAATGAAAAAAATGAAAGCAGAGAAGATAACAAGGATTATAATTTCCGTTGCTGCACAACAGAAGATCGAAGATACGTATGGGCTTGCACCTTTAATCTAATAACTTTCAGGATGACTATTAGCATCATTTGTTGGCTTTTCAAAAAGGGGGAAAAAAGAGATAGGGATGTCAACAATGAAATAAATGGATAAGTTGACTCGAAACTAGGGTGGGTTGAAAGAATTAAGAATGCTACAGTAATTGGTGACCAATACTTCCAACTATGTTGGATTCTTCAATTATCGTGTTCTTTGGAAAATTGATATTGCCACACACGCACGCGAGTGCGCGCACATGACAGTTGCCAAATACTTCTAACTATGTTAGACAGATAAACAAAGCCAGGAAGACCAGAAACCATAAGATTTACGCAGTTTGTGACGAAGTTTTTTTTCTCTGAGCAAATGATTCACCACCACACAAACACATTACATAGTTAGAAGCAGCGTGACAGATGGATGCTTTCATCATTTCTTCTTTAAATAAGTGATACATTGGTGAGAGCACGCAAATGCCAAACACTTATACACGTACATGCATGCACACCCACACAGAACCCCACCAAAGACTGCATTCGGACATGAGATGAGGCATGAGCCTTGGGGGGTTAGGTATAAGCTTCAGTTTTTTGAAAAATAATTACAACAACAAAGCTTTTTCTCACTTTAAGTAGGGCTGGCTACATGGATTTTTTGCCTCAATTCAGATCTATCTTGGGTCATTCTCGGATATAGATCCAAAAAACTAAAATCCCTTCGTGTAGTCTCATTCCAACACTTCTTGGGCCTTCCACGCCCTCTTTTAGCTAGCTCAACATTCCAAAACTCGCATCTCCTCATCAGTGCATCAGCTGACCTCCTTTGCAAATGGCCAAACCACCTTAAGTGATTTTCTCGCATTTTATCTTCGATCGGAGCTATACCCACTTAAATTCTGATGGCATCATTCTGAATCCGATCTATGCGTGGGTGTGTGTCCACACATCCACATTAGCATTTTCATTTCTCCTACCTCCATTCTATGCACATGTCTATGGTTCACAGGCCAATATTCAGATCCATAGAACATAGCAGGTCTCACAGCTGCTTTGTAAAACTTTTCTTTGATTTTCAAAGGATTTTTCTTATCACAGAGAACAGTAGAGGCTCCTCTTCACTTTAGCCAACCTGCATTTATTCTATTTATAACTGTTGAGATTATTATATTTCACAGTCTTTATTTACATTTGTTTATATCTCCAGTCTATCTTATGTAATTTTTCCATAGAGCTTTTCTCCTATATAAGAGAGCTCCAGGGCTATGAGGAATACAACTTTCATTTTTCCTTTCACATGGTATCAAAGCGATGGTCCTAGACCGAAGCATGTACCCTAGAGTCCTACCCCCACCAAAACCCTAGCACGTGCCCCACCCGCAGCCTTCGCCCACGCGCCGCCTTCGCTCACGTGCCACCTTCGCCCACGCGTCGACGCCGCTCCGCGCAGCCCGCGCCGCCCGAGCCCCTTTGTCGAAGTTGTGGCCTGCTCCTCGCAACGCCGCTTGCCCGTGTGCGCCGCCGCATCAAGTGCGGCCTGCCTGTATGTGCTGCCGCTCGTAAGGGTTGTGGTCCTTTGCCTCCTGCATCACTGCAGCCCATAGGGTTCCGACGCCATGCTTTTGGGTGCTTAGGGTGTGACGTCATTAATAAAACACCCTAGTTACCCAAAGGGGTCTTCAAAATAATGGAAGAGGTTGTGGTATGAGTCTACACCCACAACCATTTTCCTGTATGTCAGTGTAGGCGCAGGTCTTTCTTGTTGCTAACCCAGTCTTGGAGATAGCTGTCATCATGTCTGACAACAAAGCTAACGTTCCATCCCTGGATGCCTTCAAAGGTCCAGCACCCATTGTCAAAATGGATAGAACAAACTATGAACTGTGGAACATGCAATTCATGAGTTTAATGCAATGCAATGGCAAGAAGCACATCCTCACGACGGAGGAGCCACGGAGGAGCCACGTGACAAATGCCTCATGGGAGACAGATGATGCATATGCACGAGTGTGGCTATCCGAGAATGTGTCCACGGAGATAGCTAATGATATTTTGAGTCAAAATACTACAAAGGCTATGTGGGATATTCTTGCCGCTACATACTCTCCGACGAAGAATGAGTCGAGGATACTGCAGCTTCAACATGATATCTTCACATTGAAGCAGAATGGTCGCCCCCTTCATACCCTTTATACTTCTTTGAGGGATATGTTTGAGAACCTACATGGGTACATTTCCTTGACTGCTATGCCAGAGCAACTCAAGTCATACAGAGACTCTGTGATGACTAGGGTCTTTTTAGCAGCTCTTGATCCTGAGTACGACGCTGCTCGAGCCAAGATTCTTACTGATGCTACCATACCTCTGATGGAGGAGGTATATCGCAGATTGAGTAGATTATCTATATCCTCTGGTAGTACTTTACAGTCTTAGACATCTTCAACAATGGCTGCGTCTCGTGATAGGGGAAGCCCTACATCATATCGTGGTGGGGGGAGTCTAGACGTGGCAGAGGAGGGGGTAGTCGACCCCGTCAGTCGTGCACCTACTGCCATAGATCAGGCCATTCTGAGGAAACCTACTATTCTAAGCATGGGTTTCCTACTTCATCTTGGGTTGCAAAGCAGACACAACAGGTCGGGAGTCCATTACTTGTTCCTGATCAGAGATTTGATGAACATGTGGCGCAACTCAGGGAGATTATGCATACTCCCGGGTCAACCAGCTCTCCTTCATGTTTCTCAGAGGTAGCTGCCTCAGCATCAGCATCTACTTCAGGTATAGCATGTACCTTTACTAGTTGTTACAGGGCAGACTTGTCAGAATGGATCATGGATTCAAGAGCATCCCATCATCTCTGTGGTGACAAAGGCCAGTTTAATGATTTCCGTCCGACTCAGCCTGGACGATCTGTCGTGATAGGAGATGGGACACACTCTCCTATTACCGATCACGGGGAGGTGCAATTGACCCTCGCAATGAGGCTTCAGAATGTCCTTTACGCTCCTGAATTTTTATGAATTTACTATCAACTAGTCAAATCACTAAAGATTTACACAGTCGTGCCATATTTGATCCATCTGCTCTTGTGTTTCAGGATATACTGACGGGCGGGGTGATTGGATCTGGGGGTCTCTACAAATTGGTGCCTCTTCTCTTCGCACTGGATCTGTTCCTCCCTATATATGGCATCTTCGATTTGATCATCTTCCTCTGCAAAAGCTGTACCACGTTCTTTCATAGATTTCTCTTCGCTCTACCTTTCAGTGCGAGGCATGCCAGCTTGAGAAGCATCATCGGTCCACTTTCTAGAGTCGTCGGGGTCGGAGTAGTCATAGTCTATTTGAGTTCATTCATTTTGATATTTGAGGTCCAAGTCGTGTCCCAAATCATAAGGGACATAGGTTTTATCTCGTTACAGTTGATGAGTTTTCAAGGTTGTCTTGGGTCTTTCTTCTTAAGAACAAGTCCGATGCTGGTCATGTTATTCAGTACTTTGTTAATGAAATAAGGAACATTTTTCAGCAAAAATCAAGTTTATATGTTTTGATAATGCACTAGAAGTTTGCAGTACTCAGCTTTCCCGATTCCCAGTATTGTGCATCAGACATCTTGTGCGTATACTTCCCAACAGAATGGGGTGGTTGAACGAAAACAACACCATCTTTTGGATGTTACCAGAACTCTTTTGATTCAGAGTCGTGCCCCTCATTCGTACTGGGGGGGTGTGGTTCTAACTGCTTGCTACCTGGGTTAAATTGTATGCCCACTTCGATTTCGGAAGAGAAGATCTCGTTCTTAATTACGTTTCCCGAGACGGATCTTTTCTCACTTACGCCTTGTGTTTTTGGTTCAATAGCTTTTGTTCATCAGATGTCTCCTAGTCTTGACAAGCTCTCTCCCAGAGCTATCAAATGTGTGTTTGTGAGTTATTCCAAGTCCTAAAAGGAATATCGTTGCTTCAACCCTGTTCGGCGAAGGTACTACGTCAGTGCAAATGTCACCTTCTTTGAGTCTATTATGTATTTTTCTCCCACAGGTGACAATCTCACTCCTTCGGAGGATGGAGAAGAGGTTTATATGCCTCTACCTCCGATCTCCATTACACCGTCTTCACCACAGACTACTACATCGCCACCATTACCACCTCTACCATCATCTACTTTCTATCCACAGGTTTACCAACGACGGCCTGTGCTCATGTGCCTTCTCCATCATCCAGCACACCCAAGGTATGTTCCGAGCATTTGAGTTCTTCTAATGGCACTTGTGATTTGCATATACAGACTGAGGTACAGAATGTCTTGGATGATATACCTTTTGTGCGTAATGAGGACCTGGATGTACCTATTACTCTATGGAGGCGGAGGCGAACATGCACTATGCATCCTCCTGCTTCCCATGTTTCCTTGGAATGTCTTTCTAAGGATTTTCAAAGGTTTGTTGTGGGACTGTCTGCCGTAGAAATACCACGGACTTATCAGGAGGCGTTGCAGAGTAGCCAGTGGTGTCTGGCACATGGAGGAGATGTCAGCTTTACAGTCTCGTGGTACGTGGAGTGTTGTACAGGCTCTACCAGGTACATCTGTTGTTGACAGCAAGTGAGTGTTTACTGTGAAACACCGAGTCGATGGCACTACGGATAGATATAAGGCCAGGTCGGTTGCTCGTGGGTTCACCCAAACCTATGGGGTGGATTACTGTAACACCCCCAACTCCCGTGGTACGGGAATACCGTGCGATAGCGGTATCGCACGACCGTGTGGTTCAGTAGCCACACTACGAAGTTCTGGAGGACTTCACCTTAGCTTACGGACGACTAAGGATGGGGTTTACCGTAGGACCGCGGGTTCCCCTTGGCACAACATAAGTGTTCGGCGGCACTTGATAGAGCTTGAGCTGCAACATCCACGTAGGAGTGTGGGGCCCACTGATGACGTGGCATGATGACATGGCGTGCTGATGAGGCAGACGACATTGCATGCTGACGGGGCAGGCGACGTGGGGTCGGTTGCAGAAGACGAAGGGATTGCACGGAAGATGAAGAGCCAAGCGTACGAAGAGTCATCTAGGAAGACGAAGGGTCTCCGTAGAAGACTAAGAGCCTTTGCATTCATTTCACATGTAATGGTGTCCCTTCGTATACCCCGGCTTGTCTATATAAGGAGGGGTAGAGCTCATTTGTAGATATCACACTCGAATGAGTCTCTTGAAATACAAAGAGGGTTTAGTGCCAATTGCTCTTGTGTCCTTGTGCTAGTGCTTGTGTTCGAGTGTTCTAGCATCGTGGTTGATTGGTGTGCTGGTGTACATCCTACACGCAAGGGAAGGCTGGTTAGCTTGCGGGAAGCTAACGCCGCACAGGTTAGTCTCAAAAATCAAAGTTTGAGATTTACCACTGTGACAACTGGTATCAGAGCGAGGAATGGCGCCCAACACCGGAGATCGTCTTGCTTTCTTGGAGGGAATCGTGATGGAGATCCAATCTCAAATGGGTACTCATGCCCAACGCTTGGCTCGTCTGGAGGACGACGCAGGCATGGAGGCGTCGGACGTCGTTGGCGATAGCCAGCGCTCGATCGACGTTGAAGGCACTTAGGGAAAAGCAAGAGGAGCTCGAGTCCATGGTGCAAGATCTACTTGGAGAACTCTCCATCGTCAAGAAGGCGATCGCGAACAGGGGCGGATCCAGCGAATCTCGTAGGCCAAAGGTCCCAGAGCCCAAGTCCTTTTCAGGTACGCGGAGTGCCAAAGACTTGGAAAATTTCTTGTGGGACATGGAGGTATACTTCAAAGCTGTCAAGACTCCTGAGGTGAAGAAGGTATCCTTGGCGGTGATGTACTTATCCGACCATGCAAAGCTATGGTGGAGGAGTCGTGCATCCGAAGGACGACCAAATATCTCGTCTTGGGATGAGTTTGTAAAGGAACTGAAGGAGCAGTTCCTACCCACCAACACTGCTTGGGTAGCGAGGGAGGCGCTCCGAAGGCTAAAGCAGACGGGAACCGTATGGGAGTACGTGAAGCAGTTCTCATCGTTGCTGTTGGATATCAAAGGTATGTCTGAAGAAGACATTCTTTAATTTCATGGTGGGTCTTCAAAACTGGTCTCAGGAGAAGCTCAGAGGCAAGGGGTGAAAGACCTCCAAACGGCCATCGATGTTGTGGATGCGTTGGTCGACTACAAAGTTGATGCAACCTAGTTGGAATCGCTAAGATGCAATCTAAAGTGCAACCCTAAAATTTGTGCTAAAGGACCAAAATGACTGAAACAAGTAAAATGACATGCAAGGCGAAAACTCTGGAGGTTGAAATGCGATGAATTAACTGGTGGTAAAAAACGTCTAAAAATCAGCAACAAGTGACAACCAATAATCGAGTTCTAGCACCGATTTTCACCACAAATTCAGGGCAAGCCGAATAGTTAAAAGTTCCTGGGAAAGTATAGCGATGTTGCAATAACTAGGAATCTCAATACGTCACCAAACCAAGCAGCAACATAACATTCCACAATACTAATATTATTCGGTGGAGTAATAAGCTAAAAGGCTCTCATACCACAACCGGCAAGGGGAGTATGCAAGCTTCAGACCTGGTCTTCGATGGGAACACCGACTGGGCGCCTTCGACAGCACTTGAGAGCCGGGCGGAGAGTTGGCGGCGACCAGACAAGGCGTTGGATGGCGGAGGGGCGGTGGCAGCGGCAGCTGGGGTAGTCGCAGGGGACGTATGGGGGGTTTCGGAGGAGGTAGTCGGGCTTGGCGGCGAGGAGGGGTGTATGCGGGGAGGGGCGGTGGCGAGGGGAGGCGGAGACGCGAAGCTTAGCGCGCGGGAGGGGAGGGCCTGTGAGGGGGCGAGGGCGAGGGAGGGTGGTGGCGGAGGGAAAGGCGGTGGCGCAATGAATGGCACGCAGGAGGGGTGCGGGTCTGTGGAGGGAGAGACGGGGAGAAGAGGAGAGCACGGGGGGAAGGTTGGCGGAAGGAAGATGGGGGATGAGCAGGAAGGCAGTGGCACGGGGGGAAAGGGTTAGGGTTGGGAAAGGCGTGTGGAGAAAAGAATAGGGGGGAGGCAGAAACGAGAGGGAGAGAGAGAGAGAGGGAGAAAGTAAGTGATGGGAAAGTGAAATTTCATTCAAAACTAAATCCAACCCTAGCTAATGGGGTGCCTTTATAGAGGTTAAATCCCCCCAAACAAGCAACAACCTTACTAGAAATAGAAAAAGAAAAAACAGAAAAGAAAAGATGATAAGGCCTTGTATAATGAGCCTTTTACATAAATAATAGATAAAAATAACTAAAATAAATGTTCGACTAAAAGAAAGTGATCACGTAGTATCATGCTGCATCAACTCCCCACTGCTGAGAAGAATCTCGCTCCGTCGAGATGGCATCGTGGTAGCTCTGAAGTATATCAGGGCGGAGTTGTCGAAGTTCATCCTCGTCAATCCAGGTGCAATCTGTCAGAGGTCGTCCCTTCCATTTGACTAGATAGCGACGGAAGAGACCACGTCTAGTCGTCATATCTCGGATGTCGGCAATATCTTCAATCTGATCGGCATCAGTCGCGGCCGGTGGTTGGCGCGTATCATTAGCGGGAACTACTGGCGTGGTTGCATCTGTTTGCTCAGTGATATAAGAAGAGATCTGAAACATTAAAGACTGGCAATGTCTGGACATCTGGCGGTAGATCAAGTAGGTAAGCATTCGGCCCAATCTTCTTGAGGATTCGGAATGGACCAATCTTTTGGACACTCAATTTTCGGTGGACTCTCAAAGGAAACCTCTCTTTTTTTAGGTGAACCATCACTAATTCTCCAACTCTGAACTCGCTCTCTCTGCGATGGAGGTTGGCTTGGGTTTGGTATTTCTGGGTCATGGTTTGAAGTTTGGCTCGTATTTCGGTATGGATATGGGTTAGGTGTTCGACCAGGTCCTCAGCGGCTGCTCTACTCCTTCCTTGCATGGTTATGGGTGTAAGGTCTAGAAATTGGGTAAGTTGAAAGCCGTACACACTCTCAAATGGCGATTTTCTGGTGGACCTATTAGTGGAACTGTTATACGCGAACTCGGCTTGGGGAAGAATTAGATCCCATTTGGACGGAGAGTCCCCTGCAAGACATCGCAATAAATTTCCTAAAGATCTATTAACTACTTCGGTTTGCCCATCTGTTTGTGAATGATAAGCAGTGTCGTATTGCAAACGAGTACCAAGACGAGACCAAAGCGTGCACCAAAAATAACTCAAAAACCTGGTATCACGATCCAAGGTGAAAGGACGAGGAACACCATGCAATCAAACAACACCAAAAAACAAATCAGCGACATGAGATGCATCTGAGGTTTTTTTACATGCGATGAAGTGTGCCATTTTAGAAAATCTGTCTACAACCACAAAAATAGAGTCAACTTTCCGTACAGTGAGGGGCAAGCCTAGCACAAAATCCATAGTGATGTCCTTTGAATCTCTGACATGTTTGGCATTTTTGTACAAACTTCGTAACATCCTTTCGCAATTGCGGCCAATAAAATCACTCTTGGAGAAGGGTCAAGGTCTTGTCCCTTCCAAAGTGTCCAGCTAAGCCACCGTTATGCAGTTCTGAAATTAGGTTCTCTCGAATGGAAGTGGCAGGGATGCACATTCGGTGGGCCTTGAACAGGAATCCCTCATGAAGGACATAAGTGGTTGTCGGGTCCTATCCAGTATCAACACATTCTGCATAAGCTTGTCCGAAGTCAGGGTCAGTGGGGTAGAGATCCTTGAGTGCGTCAAATCTTGTTGTGCTGACGGTCATTGTGGTCAGGGCATATGCTCGTCTGCTCAACGCGTCGGCCACACGATTCAGGGTTCTCACCTTGTGCTTGAGATGGAACGTGTATTCTTGGAGGAAACTAACCCATTTTGCATGACGCTTGTTAAGGGTCTTCTGAGAGTTCAGATATCTTAAGGCTTCATGATCAGAATTAAGGACAAATTCACGCTGGATTAGATAGTGCCTCCAATGCTTGAGAGCTTGTACCACATCATAGAATTCGACATCATATGTAGAGTACCGTGATCGAGCTTCGTTCAACTTTTCACTGTAGAATGCTACAGGTCGTCCTTCTTGACTCAGGACGGCACCAATCCCGACATGTGAGGCATCGCAATCAACTACGAAAACCTTTGTGAAGTCAGGAAGGGCCAAAACAGGGGCATGGGTCAATTGATGTTTTAGCTTTTGAAAGTTGGTTTCTACTTCATGAGTCCAAGTGGGTGCGCCTTTACGTGTGCAATCTACCAACGGGGCCGCACAAGTGCTAAAGTTCCGGATAAAGCGCCGGTAGAAAGAGGCCAATCCCAGAAAGCTGCAAATCTCAGTGAGGGTTTTGGGTACGGGCCAGCTCTGAATGGCCTGAATCTTGGAGGGGTCAACTTTAAGTCCATCGGCAGTGACAATGTATCCTAAGAAGAGGACGGTGTCAGACACGAAGGAGCATTTTTTAAGGTGGACATACAATTGTTGGGCTCTCAAGGTTCCCAAGACTTGTCGTAAGTGGGCTAAGTGGTCGTCTTGGGTCAAGCTGTAGATCAATATGTCATCAAAGTACACAACCACAAACTTACTGATGAAGGGCCGCAATACATGATTCATGGTTCACATGAAGGTGCTGGGAGCATTAGACAGGCCGAAGGGCATTACGGTCCATTCATAGAGTCCCTCTTTGGTCTTAAAAGCAGTCTTCCACTCATCTCCAGGTCGGAGGCGAATCTGATGGTACCCACTGCGAAGCTCCATTTTGGAAAACAATTTGGCACCCGATAGCATGTCGAGCATGTCATCAAGGCGTGGAATCGGAAAACGATACTTGATCGTGATCTTGTTGATAGCACGGTTGTCCATGCACATCCTCCATGTACCATCTTTTTTTGGGGTAAGCAGAGCAGGAACCGCCACGGGACTCATACTCTCTCGAACATACCCACGACGTAGAAGATCAATGACCTGCTTGTTCATTTCTTCGTGCTCACTTGGGCTCATCCAATAATGTGGTAGATGGGGTAGGCTTGCTCCAGGAACTAGGTCAATGTGATGATGAATGTCTCGCAATGGGGGTAGTCCTTCAGGTAACTCTTCAGGCATAATGTCAGCAAACTCTTGGAGGATGGGTTTAACCTCGGACGAGACTTCGGGTATAGTCGCTTCTTGTTTGATTACTTCACGTCCCATCAACGCGTAAATAGTAGAGCTCTCCTGAACTTCACGTTGGAATGTATGGGCTTCCATCAACAATACTGGACCAGTAGTCGAAGATTTTGACGGTGGAGTATTTTTACCAGATTGTGTGGTCGCGGATCGGAGTGTAGCCACCTGTCGAGGGCTAAGGGCTTCGCGTTGTGGTCTAAGGGTCACGCGCACCTTGTCTATGAGAAACGAGTAAGTGTTTAATTTTCCTCTGTGTTCAATGTCTCGGTCGAACTGTACGTCTCCCACGTAGTACATGACAGACATCCATAGGGGCTACATGGCACCACACCTCGTCTTTATATGAAGGCCCAATCGAAAAGCTAACGAGGCTCTGACGGTGGATCGGAAGTTGAGTGCCGCCTCGAAACCAAGCTACATTGTATGGTTTCTCGAGCGGTTGAGTGGGTAGATCCAATTTGTCGACCATTTCTTGAGACGCGAAGTTCTCAACGCTTCCTCCATCAATGATCAACGAACAGCGTCGCCCTCCTGAGGTACATGTGGTTCGGAATATGCTGCGTCGCAGCCAACTATCAGCATCATTGGCAGCGGGTGTGAGCAAGATGTTCGTGGGTGCGCTGTCAGGGGCGATAAAGTCTTCATGTTCAATTACCAGGAAAGGTCCGGATACATCTCCATCCACTCCCAGAAGCTCATAATCATCAGCTCCCGTGGTGACAGCCGTCAAAGCGGTTTGATCCTCTTCGGGTGATTCATGTTGGTCAGGGTCTTCAAGGTCTTCGATGGTGCATAACTGGACGGGCCTAGCCTTAGGGTTTGGGCATTCTGCCGCTCGATGTCCCTTTTGATAACATCGGAAACAAGTGTCAGGTCCTACAACAGGTCAGCTTCCCAAGATGCCTGGTCCGGGGTTTCCAGTAGGTGGTCGGGTGACGGCAGGAGTTGATGGTTTGGCTTGGGATTTGCCCGTAACAATCGATGGGGAAACTATCGGTTTGGAGGTCGCCATCGGGGTACTGGTGCGTGGGACGGAGTTCAAGAAAAAGACATCCTCCTTGTCTGGGCCTTAGCAAGCTTAGTCTCAGCCCGTTCAACCTTTTGTAAGCTTCGTCGACGTCTCGACAGTTGTGGAGGTAAAGTTCATCCTGGATAACTTGGCGGAGTCCTTGCATATAGCGGGTGACTTCCTGGACAGGAGTCTCCTGCAATCGGTTGCGATGAATGAGGAATTGGAACCCTTCGGTATATTCTCTCACGCTCATGGTGCCTTGTTTCCATGATTGCAGTCGTGCGTATAGATCTCGTTTGTAATCTTCATGCACGAACTTGGTTTTCAGTTTGGCCTTCATCTTGCTCCAACTGCATATTTTACTATTTCCTTTTTGTTTGCGTTCAGATTGCAAACGGTCCCACCATTGCAGAGCATGTCCCTTTAGTTTGATTGTGACAAATTGAACTTTTCGTTCGCTAGGCATAGTCTTCCATACAAAGAAGTGTTCGACGGCTTGGAGCCAATCCAAAAAGACATCAGGGTCTCGTCCTCCGTCAAATTCCGGGACATCAAGGCGGATGCCTCGATCCCATCCGTCATCGGGCCTTAGGCCATGCCGTGACGGGACTTGAGGGCCACTAGAGGGTTGTGTCGTATATCCTGGGGTGTGTGGCTCTTGGGTCTTTGAAATGAAAGGAGTTTCACCTCTTAATCCTTCATCCTCGCTCTCCTGTGAAAGATAGTCGCTAATGTGTCCGTCAGAGGTAGAAGAACTAGAGTCTCGGGAGGTGTTACTCCGGGAGTGTCGCCTCCGACTAGTATGCCGACCCCTGTTGGGTGTCTCGTCATTACGATCTTTTCCTAACATGTGACCATGTAAGGTGGCAATTTGTTCGTGTGCGACGGTAACTCGTCCATCCACTGCGGTAATTTTTCCGCTCAATTGATCGTATATGTGCGCCAGTTGGGCAGACTAGGCTTCTAATGATAGCTTAGTGTGGGGGTGTTGACGGTTTTAGAGTGTAGTCGGTTTTTCGACCATGGGAATCTTAGGCTTCTTCTTCTCTTTTTTTTGTTTTTTTTGTTTTTTTTTTTCTTTTATATGCAATAAAACAAACGAAATGCAGGCGAGATGCAGGATCGCTATGCTCTGATACCAAATTGATGCAACCTAGTTGGAATCGCTAAGATGCAATATAAAGTGCAACACTAAAATTTGTACTAAAGGACCAAATGACTGAAACAAGTAAAATGACATGCAAGGCGAAAACTCTGGAGGTTGAAATGCGACGAATTAACTGGTGGTAAAAGATGTCTAAAAATCAGCAACAAGTGACAACCAATAATCGAGTTCTAGCACCGATTTTCACCACAAATTCAGGGCAAGCCTAATAGTTAAAAGTTCGTGGGAAAGTATAGCGATGTTGCAATAACTAGGAATCTCAATACATCACCAAACCAAGAAGCAACATAACATTCCACAATACTAATATTATTCGGTGGAGTAAGAAGCTAAAAGGCTCTCATACCACAACCGGCAAGGGGAGTATGCAAGCTTCAGACCTGGTCTTCGATGGGAACAACGACTGGGCGCCTTCGACAGCACTTGAGAGCCGAGCGGAGAGTTGGCGGCGACCTGGCAAGGCGTTGGACGGCGGAGGGGCAGTGGCAGCGGCGGCTGGGGTAGTCGCAGGGGACGTATGGGGGGTTTCGGAGGAGGTAGTCGGGCTTGGCGACGAGGAGGGGTGTATGCGGGGAGGGGCGGTGGCGAGGGGAGGCGGAGGCGCGAAGCTTAGCGCGCGGGAGGGGAGGGCCTGTGAGGGGGCGAGGGCGAGGGAGGGTGGCGAAGGAGGGAGAGGCGGTGGCGCAATGAATGGCGTGCAGGAGGGGTGCGGGTCTGTGGAGGGAGAGACGGGGAGAAGAGGAGAGTACGGGGGGAAGGCTGGCGGAAGGAAGATGGGGGATGAGCAGGAAGGCGGCGGCACGGGGGAAAGGGTTAGGGTTGGGAAAGGCGTGTAGAGAAAAGAATAGGGGGAGGCGGAAACGAGAGGGGGAGAGAGAGGGAGAAAGTAAGTGATGGGAAAGTGAAATTTCATTCAAAATTAAATCCAACCCTAGCTAATGGGGTGCCTTTATAGAGGCCAAATCCCCCCAAACAAGCAACAACCTTACTATAAATAGAAAAAGAAAAAATAAAAAAGAAAAGATGATAAGGCCTTGTATAATGAGCCTTTTACATAAATAAGTAGATATAAATAAATAAAACAAATGTTCGACAAAAAGAAAGTGATCACGTAGTATCATGCTGCATCAAAAGTCCAACCCACTGCAGAGAAGAAGGAGACCGAAAAGACCAATAGCAAATCTAAAGAAAAGAGCAAGGGAAAGTTGTTCAAAAAGTTCGGCAAGGCCGAAACTTCAAGGGAAGGTACGGAAACCTCCAAGAAGGCCGAGCAACCCAAGAGGAAGGGCTGCTTCATTTGTGACGGGCCACATCGGGCGCAGGAGTGCCCGAAGCGAGAGAAGCTGAACTCCATGACCATGGAGGGGAACTCAGATGAAGAGGCGCGCATGACGAACCTCAAGTTGCTGCGCAACGTTCGCTTGTGTCCGCTGAAGTCGGGCAAAGAGGCAAAAGTGGAGGTGGAGCGTGAAGATCCAGAGCTGGTGTACCTCGACGTTGTGGTACACAAGAAGACCCTTTCAGCCATGATCGATACTGGAGCGACGCACAATTTCATCTCCAGCAAAGAGTTCGGGAGCTTGGGAGTTCTCTTGGAGAAGAGCCAGTGCCACGTGAAGCTTGCTAACTCCGAGTCGCTGAAGATCGAAGGTATGGTAAATTGCACTATCCAGTTGGGTGATTGGCAGGGAAAGGTACGCTTCCTCGTGGTACCTCTTGACGACTTCCAAGTCATTTTGGGAGTCGAGTTCTTGAAGAAGGCGAAGGCGTCTGTCACGCCTTATCTGGGAGGCGTCTTCTTCGCGGTTGCAGATAGCCCCTGCTTCATCAGGGCTATCAAGAAGAAAGGGCAGACTGGAGCCATATCTGCAATGCAAGTCTGCAACGGGCTGAAGAAAGGGGAGACGATGTATCTGACTACGATACGCGTCGAGGAAAATGGCGAGGAGACACAGCCATGCCCCAAGGCGGTAAAGAGGATGTTGGGCGAATTCAAGGACGTGATGCCGAAGGAGTTGCCAAAGGAGCTCCCACTGAAGAGAGACGTCGATCACGCCATCGAATTACTGCCAGGTACGGTGCCCCCTGCACTTGCACTCTACAAAATGCCCCCCGCACATCTAGAAGAGTTGCGGAGACAACTCAAGGAACTGGTGGACGCTGGTCTGATGTGTCTAAGCAAAGCACCATATGGAGTACCGGTGTTGTTCCAAAAAAAGAAAGACAGGAGCATGCGGATGTGCGTGGACTACCGCGCATTGAACAAGGTGACGGTGAAGAATAAGTACCCCGTCACCAACGTTGAAGACCTGTTCGATCGCTTGGGACAAGCCAAGTACTTCTCGAAGATGGATCTCAGGTCGGGATACTACCACGTCCGCATCAAGGAAGGAGACGAGCCAAAGACTGCGTGTGTGACGCGTTATGGGTCTTTTGAAATCCTTGTAATGCCGTTTGGGCTAACTAATGCCCCAACAACTTTCTGTACGCTTATGAATGATGTCTTCCGCGAGTATATCGACTCGTTTGTTGTAGTGTACTTGGACGACATAGTAGTGTACAGCAGGACCTTGGAGGAGCATGTCAAGTATCTGCGGATGGTGCTTGAAAAGTTGAGGCAAAACCGGTTGTACTTGAAGCCGGAGAAATGCGCCTTTGGTCAGGAGACCATCTCCTTCCTAGGGCATATCATGGGCAGAGGCACGATACGCATGGAGCCAAGGAAGACACAGGCGATTGAAGAGTGGGCAATTCCCACAATAAAGTTCTGGAGGATTTCACCTTAGCTTACAGACGGCTAAGGATGGGGTTTACCGCAGGACCGCGGGTTCCCCTTGGCACAACACAAGTGTTCGACGGCACTTAATGGAGCTTGAGCTGCAACATCCACGTGGGAGCGTGGGGCCCACTAATGATGTGGCGTGATGACATGGCCTGCTAATGAGGCAGACGACATGGCATGCTGACGGGGCGAGCGATGTGGCGTCGGTAGCAGAAGACAAAGGGATTGCACGGAAGATGAAGAGCCAAGCGCACGAAGAGTCATCTAGGAAGACGAAGGGTCTCCGTAGAAGACTAAGAGTCCTTGCATTCATTGTACATGTAATAACGGTGTCCCTTCGTATACCCCAGCTTGTCTATATAAGGAGGGGTAGAGCTCATTTGTATATATCACACTCAGAGTGAGTCTCTTGCAATACAAAGAGGGTTTAGTGCCAATTGCTCTTGTGTCCTTGTGCTAGTTCTTGTGTTCGAGTGTTCTAGCGGTGTGGTTGATCGGTGTGCTGGTGTACATCCTACACGCAAGGGAAGGCTGGTTAGCTTGTGGGAAGCTAACGTCGCACAAGTTAGTCTCAAAAATCAAAGTTTGAGATTTACCCCTGTGACAACTGGTATCAGAGCGAGGAATGGCGCCCAACATCGAAGATCGTCTTGCTTCCTTGGAGAGAATCGTGAAGGAGATCCAATCTCAAATGGGTACTCATGCCCAACGCTTGGCTCGCCTGGAGGACGACGCAGACATGGAGGCGTCGGACGTCGTTGGCGATAGCCAGCACTCGGTCGACGTAGTGAAGGCACTTGGAGAAAAGCTAGAGGAGCTCGAGTCCATGGTGCAAGATCTACAAGGAGAACTCTCCATCGTCAAGAAGGCGATCGCGAACGGGGGCGGATCCAGCGAATCTAGTAGGCCAAAGGCCCCATAGCCCAAGTCCTTTTCAGGTACGCGGAGTGCCAAAGACTTGGAAAATTTCTTGTGGGACATGGAGGTATACTTCAAAGCTGTCAAGACTCCTGAGGCGGAGAAGATATCCTTTGCAGCAATGTACTTATCCGACCATGCAAAGCTATGGTGGAGGAGTCGTGCATCCGAAGGACGACTAGACATCTCGTCTTGGGATGAGTTGGTGAAGGAACTGAAGGAGGAGTTCCTACCCACCAACACTGCTTGGGTAGCGAGGGAGGCGCTCCGAAGGCTAAAGCAGACGGGAACCATATGGGAGTACGTGAAGCAGTTCTCATCGTTGCTGCTGAATATCAAAGGTATGTCTGAAGAAGACAAACTCTTTAATTTCATGGTGGGTCTTCAAAACTGGGCTCAGGCGGAGTTCAGGAGGCAAGGGGTGAAGGACCTCCAGACGGACATCGTTGCTGCCGATGCGTTGGTCGACTACAAAATCCAACCCACTGCAGAGAAGAAGGAGACCGAAAAGACCAAAAGCAAACCCAAAGAAAAGAGCAAGGGAAAGTTGTTCAAGAAGTTCGGCAAGGCCGAAACTTCAAGGGAAGGTGGGAATTCTCCAAGAAGGCCGAGCAACCCAAGGGAAAGGGTTGCTTCATTTGTGACGGGCCACATCGGACGCGGGAGTGCCCGAAGCGAGAGAAGCTGAACTCCATGACCATGGAGGGGAATTCAGATGAAGAGGCGCGCATGACGAACCTCGAGTTGTTGCGTAGCGTTCGCTTGTGTCCGCTGAAGTCGGGCAAAGAGGCGAAAGTGGAGGTGGAGCGTGAAGATCCAGAGCTGGTGTACCTCGACGTTGTGGTACACAAGAAGACCCTTTCAGCCATGATCGATACTGGAGCGACACACAATTTCATCTCCAGCAAAGAGTTCGGGAGCTTGGAAGTTATCTTGGAGAAGAGCCAGTGTCGCGTGAAGCTTGCCAACTCCGAGTCGCTGAAGATCGAAGGTATGGCAAACTGCACTATCCAGCGGGGTGATTGTCAGGGAAAGGTACGCTTCCTCGTGATACCTCTTGACGACTTCCAAGTCATTTTGGGAGTCGGGTTCTTGAAGAAGGCGAAGGCGTCTGTCACGCCTTATCTGGGAGGCGTCTTCTTCGCGGCTGCAGATAGCCCCTGCTTCATCAGGGCTATCAAGAAGAAAGGGCAGACCGGGGTCATGTCTACAATGCAAGTTTGCAACGGGCTGAAGAAAGGGGAGACGACGTATCTGGCTACGGTACGCGTCGAGGAAAATAGCGAGGAGACACAGCCATGCCCCAAGGCGGTAAAGAGTATGTTGGCGAGTTAAAGGACGTGATGCCGAAGGAGCTGCCAAAGGAGCTCCCACCGAAGAGAGATGTCGATCACGCCATCGAATTACTGCCAGGTACGGTGCCCCCTGCACTTACACCCTACAAAATGCCCCCTGCACATCTAGAAGAGTTGCGGAGACAACTCAAGGAACTGGTGGACGCTGGTCTGATGCGTCCAAGCAAAGCACCATATGGAGCACCGGTGTTGTTCCAAAAGAAGAAAGATGGGAGCATGCGGATGTGCGTGAACTACCGCGCATTGAACAAGTTGACGGTGAAGAATAAGTACCCCGTCCCCAACGTTGAAGACATGTTCGATCGCTTGGGCCAAGCCAAGTACTTCTCGAAGATGGATCTCAGGTCGGGATACTAACAGGTCCACATCAAGGAAGGAGACGAGCCAAAGACTGCGTGTGGGACGTGTTATGGGTCTTTCGAATTCCTTGTAATGTTGTTTGGGCTAACTAATGCCCCGACAACTTTCTGTACGTTTATGAATGATGTCTTCCGCGAGTATATCGACTCGTTTGTTGTAGTGTACTTGGACGACATAGTAGTGTACAGAAGGACCTTGAAGGAGCATGTCAAGCATCTGTGGATGGTGCTTGAAAAGCTGAGGCAGAACCGGTTGTACTTGAAGCCGGAGAAATGCGTCTTTGGTCAGGAGACCATCTCCTTCCTCGGGCATATCGTGGACGGAGGCACGATACGCATAGAGCCAAGGAAGACACAGGCGATTGAAGAGTGGGCAATCCCCACAAAGGCGACAGAGCTATGATCCTTCCTCGTATTTGTGAACTACTAAAGGAAGTTCATCAAGGGATACTCCAAGAAGGCAGCGCCCCTGACGGACCTGCTTCGGAAGGATCAGCCTTGGAGATGGACGCGTGAATGCCAGGAGACATTCCAAAAGCTAAAGAGGGCGGTGGTGGAAGAACTCATTCTACGACTTCCAGAATTCGAGAAGCCATTTGAAATCCACACCGACGCATCCGACTATGCACTTGTTGGCGTACTGGTGCAAGATGGACACCCCGTGGCGTACGAGAGCCGCAAACTGAATCCAGCAGAGAGGAGGTACTCCGTGCACGAGAAGGAGATGACAGCAGTGGTCCATTGTCTGAGGACATGGCGCCACTATCTTCTCGGATCAAAGTTTGTGGTACAAACGGACAATGTGGCAACGAGCTGCTTTGCCACACAGAAGAAGTTGACTCCCAAGCAGGCGCGATGGCAAGACTTTCTTGCCGAATTCGACTTCGAGCTTTGTTACAGGCCTGGACGGACCAACCAGGTAGCAGACGCTCTCTCGAGGAAGAGCGAACCGGAAGAGCCGAAGGTTGCGGTGATCGCATCGATCACCCGCGTATCCGGAGACATGCTAGAGCGCATTCGGAAGCAAACTCAGGAGGATCTGGTCACTTCACGCTTGGTGCAACGCGTGAACTGTTAGAGTACTTGGAGCATGCGTCACTTATGTAATAGGTGGGTAAATGGATCCCTCCAAGATCCATTTACCACACCACTGAGTTTAGTCCCATACCGCCTAGTGGTGGGACTTGGAGGCCCTGTAGAAGCTATATAAAGGACCCCAGGCCTCCTGTAACAGATGAGAAAGTCAATAGACAAACACGCCCAGTTAAGGGGCTTCTCCCGTGGTTTCATCCCGCTCCTCACGGAGTAGGGTTCCACGTAAAAATCCCGTTCTTATTTTCGTTCTTTATTTATCTTTTTCCATGTTACGCTTCCGCTTCCGATTTTCTAACATGGTATCAGAGCGGGTCGAATCTTGAGGATTTCAAGTTCTTATTTACGTTCGAGATTATTTTTTATGTTGAAGATCTGTTGTTCGTCCAGATCTGTTCATTCTTGTTCTACGTTAATTCTATTGTCTGGATTCATGTTTTTTTAGGGTTTCATTTTTGAAACCTTATTTTCTGCACGGATGATCAAGTCCGCATTCGGTGAGATCTCTCTTGCCGTATCCATGCCAGGAGCTCTTGCTCCCAGGCGTCCGCGTGCAACCAGGCAGAGGCCCTCTAGCAGACAGGCATGGCAACCCCCAGAATAACTCCATAGAGGCGGCGTACATGAGCGCCACCACACCTGCCCTTTCCAAGCGCGCAGGCGGCACGCGAAAGCTTCCCTGATTCCCATCGAATCCCCAGGGATATTTGGCGCTTGAGAAGCCCTAGGCGCTGAGCACTTCAACCCTCTCATCAACAGCACGCCGAGCATCTTCGACCTCCTCTTCTCCAACGTCGATATTCAGCAGCACATCCGTGCGAGTTCTAACACGGCGCACCCAGGTTGCCGTGACTTCTCCAGACTCTCACGCACCAATCTCTTTCGAGGAGGCATATCCCAACACGCAAGAGGACCAGGCGGAGGCCTTCTCTCTCCTTCGGCCTGCGACACCTTCACGTGCAATCGACGCTGCCAACAACTTGCAGCGCAGCAGTCCCGCTTCCATTCCAGATAACCGCATCTCCAGGCGGCTTCTCCTCCTTGCCAGGAGTTGCCGCAACCTCCAGGCGGGCAACAGGACACCCCATCCGGCGGCGCAAGACAGATCGCGCATAGGCGCGCCTCCCTTCCTCCAGGCGGCGCCGCCCCTGGCGCATCCAGCAGACAGGCGCGACCACGATGCATCTCCAGCAAGCCCCCAGGCGGGGCTCGATGCAACTGCAGTGCGCGAGAGCGCGCGATGCTATCACCAGGCGGCAACAAGCCCTCCAGGCGGCGGCGAGCCCTCCAGGCGGCGCTCGATCCCCATCATCCAGCAGCGGCGGCCCCGATCGAGCTTCCCCTGTCCAGCGGCGGCGGGTCGAAAGTACTTTCCCCGTAGGAACCCTAAGGCGGGGCCACCCCTTTATAAAAAAAAAGGTGCTTATTATTTATTATAATGCCCAAAGTGAGGGCTATTTGCTGGAAAGTCCGGAAAAAAAAACTATTCATGTAAGCCCAATGGGCTGTATTTGTATGTTCTGAAAAGTGAAAAAAAAAAAAGGAAGAAGAAGAAAAAAAAGGAGAGAGAAAGAGAAAAGAAAAATGCCGAAAAAAAATGATGATGAAAATGGCATAAAAAAATGTTTAAAAAAAAATATATTGGCGGCTTAAAAAAAATGTTACAAAAAAAATTGGCGGCTTAAAAAAAAATAATGATAAAAGCCGCAAGTTCATGGTTTGTTTTCCCATAATTATGTATTATCTTATCTTCTCCCAACGTGGTCAACAACGTCATTCAGACCAGTATGGGAGAAAGGGGGAGTATATATAGAGAGTCACAGGTCTTGTTCTAAGATTCAGATATCAGATGTTGCAGACCGGTCAGATGTTCAGACTCTACAAAATTCAGATTCAGACTCGACGATGACGCATGCCAATCATTTGTCATTCTTGTTGGTCGGCCAGAGCTTTCATGTGAGCCATAGGGACTCCAGAGCAGAGGACTATTCCCTATGCCATTAAGAGCAAGGGTTTTCATGTGGTATCATAGGGACTCCACAGTAGAGTTCCATTCTCTGAGCCTGATAGAGACTCCAGCCCCGTTCGTCCTCCTCACATGCACGCCATGAGAAGCAACGTCCTCGACTGCAGCAGCTGTGCGCGTTGGGTTGATATTGTCTGTAGTGTCATGTATTGTGAGTTGAGTTTCTTTCTGTTTGTCCAAGCTGAGCATTACATGCTCCAGCTTGAGGGGGAGTGTTAGAGTACTTGGAGCATGCGTCACTTATGTAATAGGTGGGTAAATAGATCCCTCCAAGATCCCATTTACCACACCACTGAGTTTAGTCCCATACCGCCTAGTGGTGGGACTTAGAGGCCCTGTAGAAGCTATATAAAGGACCCCAGGCCTCCTGTAACAGATGAGAAAGTCAATAGACAAACACGCCCAGTTAAGGGGCTTCTCCCGTGGTTTCATCCCGCTCCTCACGGAGTAGGGTTCCACGTAAAAATCCCGTTCTTATTTTCGTTCTTTATTTATCTTTTTCCATGTTACGCTTCCGCTTCCGATTTTCTAACATGAACGATGGCGAAGTTCGAAGATTCTAGATAGAGGAAGGCGTCCTCTATGCGAAGGGCAGGAGGTCCTATGTCCCCTCAAGCAGTGGCTTGAGAAAAATGCTGCTGAAGGAAGCACATGACGCACAGTGGGCTGGTCATCCAGGAGTGGAGCGTACACTGGCACTCCTCTCCTTAAGCTACTTCTGGCCGAAGATGGAGGAAGATGTGGAAGTCTACGTACGCACTTGTCTTGTATGCCAGTAAGACAAGACAGAGAGAAAGAAGACGGCAGGACTGTTGGAGCCCCTGCCTATCCCTTCACTTCCGTGGGAGAGCGTCTCCATGGACTTTATCACTGGGTTCCTAAAGGTGGACGGGAATAATGTGGTGATGGTGGTGGTTGATCGCTTCTTGTAATACGCGATCTTCATACCAGCACCCCAGGAGTGCACAGCGGAGACCACAGCGAAGTTGTTCTTGCAGAACGTGGTGAAGCACGGAGGGATACCATTGGACATCGTGAGCGACCGCGATGCTCGGTTCACAGGTCGATTCTGGACGACCTTATTTGAGATGCTGGGATCCGATCTCAAATTCTCTACCAGCAATCACCCGCAGACGGATGGTCAGACGGAGCGGATCAATGCCTTGCTGGAAGAGTACTTGAGGCATTACGTGACGGCCAATCAGCACAATTGGATTAGTTTACTGGATACTGCCCAATTCTGATACAACCTATAGCAGACCTCCACCACAGGCCAGAGTCCATTCGAGATCGTGATGGGTAGGCAACCCGTGACACCGCACGAAGTGGCTAAGCAGAATAGCCAAGGACGGTGCCCTGCTGCACATCGCTTTGCTTTGGAGAGGCAAGATTGATGGGAGGAAGCAAATTATGCGTTGGCTCATGCTCAACGTAGGATGAAAAAGGCGGCTGACAAGAGCCGTAGGCCGGTCGAGTTCCAGGTTGGGGAGAAGGTGCTGCTGAAGCTTACGCCCCAGATTTGGAAGAAAATCCTTAGGAAGACGGTGCACAAAGGGCTCATTCCTCGTTATGATGGACCATTTGAGATAGTTCGACGCGTGGGACCGCTCGCCTATCAACTACGTCTTCCAGAGAGACTGAAGCTGCATCCCGTATTCCATGTCAGCTTCCTGAAGGAGTACCATGAGGACAAAGAAGATAACACCAGGAGGGCATCGAAACGTGCCCCTCCTAACGTCCGGGTTCAGCATACGAGGATTGCTGAGAAGGTTCTTGACAGGCGCGTGGAAGGCTAGAGCAAGAAGAACCGGAGGATCTTCTTCCTTGTCAAATGGAAGGGACTCCCAGAGGAGGAGGCAAGCTGGGAATGTGATACAACCATGTGGCAGTTCGAGACCTCATCGAGGATTTCTTGAAGACGCAAGATCAGTTGCGGACGCCTGATGGATCAGGTGGGGGAGGCATGTAACACCCCCAACTCCCGTGGTACGGGAATACCGTACGATAGCGGTATTGCACGACTGTGTGGTTCGGTGGCCACGCTATGAAGTTCTGGAGGACTTCACCTTAGCTTACGGACGGCTAAGGATGGGGTTTACCGCAGGACCGTGGGTTCCCCTTAGCACAACACAAGTGTTCAGCGGCACTTGATGGAGCTTGAGCTGCAACATCCACGTAGGAGCATGGGGCCCACTGATGACGTGGTGTGATGACATGGCGTGCTGATGAGGCAGACGACATGGCATGCTGACGGGGCGGACGACGTGGCGTCGGTTGCAGAAGACGAAGGGATTGCACGGAAGATGAAGAGCCAAGCGCACGAAGAGTCATCTATGAAGACGAAGGTCTTCGTAGAAGACTAAGAGTCCTTGCATTCATTATACATGTAATAATGGTGTCCCTTCGTATATCCCCGGCTTGTCTATATAAGGAGGGGTAGAGCTCATTTGTAGATATCACACTCAGAGTGAGTCCCTTGCAATACAAAGAGGGTTTAGTGCCAATTGCTCTTGTGTTCTTGTGCTAGTGCTTGTGTTCGAGTATTCTAGCGGCGTGGTTGATCAGTATGATGGTGTACATCCTACACGCAAGGGAAGGCTGGTTAGCTTGCGGGAAGCTAACGCCGCACAGGTTAGTCTCAAAAATCAAAAGTTTGAGATTTACCACTGTGACAATTACCATTACACTTTTTCTCCCGTTACACGTCACTCTACACTGAGGATTCTTATTGATGTTGTGGTACGTGACTGACCGCTTTTCCAATCAGATGTGAAGAATGCATTCTTGTATGGCTATTTGCAGGAGGAAGTTTACATGCAACAGCCACCAGGGTTTGTTGCTGAAGGGGAGTCTAGTATGGTGTGTCGACTTCACAAGGCCATATATGGCCTTAAGCAGATTCTGAGGGCTTGGTTTCAGAAACTCTCAGAGTTGATTGAACATAAAGGGTTTGTCAGATCTACTGCCAAGGTTGCAAAAGTCGGCAGTCGGTACTCCGTCAGCTGGGTCATTGACTAAAGATTAATCGGCAGTCGGACGGCTAGTCGGATTTAGTCGGACTTTAATCGGGTTTGAATTTTATGATCATTTTAAATATATAACTCAATTTTATACATATATTTACGTAGATTTTGCATACTTTTATGCTATCATAATAAAATAAAAGAAGTAATTGAATTTAAGTAAAATATTAAGCATATTATAATAAGTTTGCTTATAAAAACATAAAAATATGGTATCTCCAAACAAAAATTAGTCGACTAGTGTACCTAATCGGAATTAGTCGGTACTCGGTCGGCCACCCTACTGACTAGACTAGTCAGACCTACTAGTCGGGCCAGTCGGATGACTTTTACAACACTGTCCACTGCAGATCATTCTCTTTTTGTTAAGAGAACTCAGAGAGGTACCGTTGTCGTTCCGATTTATGTTGATGACATCATTGTTACTGGCAGCGATGAACAGGGCATTCAGGCAGCTAAGGATTTCCTTTGACGATAGTTTGTAACCAAGGACCTTGGCACACTATGTTACTTCCTTGGTTTAGAGTTTGCACGAAATCAGAAAGGTATGGTTACGATGCAAAGGAAGTATGTTACTGATCTTTTATCTGAGACAAGCATGACAGGATGCAGATCTGCCACTACACCAATGGATCCTAATGCTAGGCTTTATGATAATGACTCTGAAGAGGTGGATAAAAGAAGATACATAGAGCTGGTAGGGAAGTTGTTATATGTTACTATTACCATGCCTGATATATCATTTGTTTGTGAGCAGAGGCAGCCAGTTTATGGAGCTGTCCAGACAGGTTTACATGGATGCAGTTTGCATGATTTTGATATATCTGAAATCTTCTCCAGGTACAGGTCTTCTTTCCAGGAGAGATACATCGCTCAAAATTTTTGGATGTGCAGATGAGGATTATGCTAGGTGTCCTAAGGACAGGAAGTCCACCTCAGGCTTCACTGTGTTTGTTGGTAGCTCACTAGTTTCATGGAAAAGTAAGAAATAAACAGTTGTTGCTCGATCCAACGTTGAATCCAAATATAAGGCTATGGCCCAAGGGGAGTACAGAAATGATGTGGGTCAAGTATGTCATGACTGACTTAACTAATGAGGTGCCTCTTCCTATGCACCTCAAATGTGATAATCAGGCAGCACTGTTCATAGCTAACAATCCAACCTTTCATGAGAGAACAAAACACATTGAAGTAGATTGTCACTACACTGATGATTTGATCCAAAGGCGATGATTTTCACTTCGCGTGTTACTTCAAGCGATCAGATTGCAGACATGTTTACCAAAGCTCTTGCAAGGGGTCCTTTTCACCATTATTGTTCCAAGCTGAGCATGAGACATATATGCTCCAGCTTGAGGGGGAGTGTTGAGATTATTATATCTCACGGTCTTTATTTATATTTATTTATTTTTCCAGTCTATCTTATGTAATTTTCCCATAGAGCTTTTCTCCTATATAAGAGAGCTCTGGGGCTATGAGGAATACAACTTTCATTTTCCTTTCACATTAACATCTTCATCAATTTCTCCATCATGTTGCAAAATAGATCCCAAGTATCTAAAAGAATCTCTCTTCTGAATGTTAACATCATCTATCTTAACATCGATTCCTTCACTATTGCTTCCATCAAAGTACATTCCATATATTCAATTTTAGCATTACTTATACGAAATCCTTTGGTCTCCAAAGCATGTCTCTAGATCTCAAGCTTCTCATTTACTCCCTCTCTAGTTTCATCAATCAACACAATATCATCATCGAATAAACATACACCAAGGTATCTCATCATGAATGTGACTTGTCAACTCGTCTATATCAAAGTAAAAAGGAATGGACTCAAAGTTGAACATTGATGCAGACTAGTGTTGATGTCATAAGTAGTCAGTCTTCCAGATTGTAAA